>JARYZH020000185.1:132500-797668 GCA_030021035.2 Notholithocarpus densiflorus | reverse complement strand
ATATATATATATATATATGTTATTGTTGTTGTTTTACTTTTGTCTATGTAACTTATGTAAAATTCTTATATGGTAAAATTATCCAAATCATGCTATGTAATAGAATAATATTATATTTTTTATAATGCAATAGGATAACATTTAACAATCAGAGAGAACAAAAAAGAAAAAGAAAAAAACTTAAAACACAAAACTAAATTGCATCAACTCAAAGTAGAGTTCTTAAAAATACAAAAAATTAATAACCTAAAGCAGAGATGCAAGAAAAATAAAAAATTCAACAAAAAATTAAGAGAGAGAAATAACCTTTTTTGTGAGGGAAAATTATGCATAGAAATATAGAATAGAAAAAATAATGAAAATTTTATAATAAGAGGATAAGAATAAAAAGAAACAAAATAAATGAAGATAAAGGGAAAGATGAAGAATGATATTAAGGTAGACAGTAGTGAAGAGATGAAAATGTGAAAGGAATGAGAAATATTGAAGAAAGTATAAATGTTAAAAAAAATTAGTACAATTTTATAAGGAGATATTTATTTATTTGTATTTAATTAAAACATTATATGTTTCATTTTTTAAAAATTAAAACAAAAATGAGAAAATATTAATAATTTAATGATATGGAGGATATGGCTGAATTTAAATGGTCAATCGTAGTAGTGCTATTGATGTTAACTTTTTTTTTTTTTTTTTTTTGGCAACATGAAAAATGATAAACACTATCCATATAACTAAATTAAAATTACTTTATGATGTTGAGTTAACAAAACGAATTGGTGGTTACCAGAAAGCTAAGCATTTTAAAAAAAAAAAAGAATAAATCTGAAAGCTGAACATGAATTGTCTTGTTTTATTACTCGTCATTTGGGTGAAATTGAAGCCACGCATAAATTAATGAAGCCTCATTAGACCTATCAACCATTATAACCTTAAAGAATATCAATAACAAAAACTTAGCGTAAATCAGTACTTACCCTTTGCAAGTCAAGAGACTACACATACAATCTAACGTACATCATTACCCAACAATGTTTCAACTCACCACACAGCAAAGTAATCATGCAAATGAACTTTGAAATATCCATTTGGTGTTACAATCGATGGTATTTAGATTTCAGGAAAAAATATGTTGTAGTGGTAAATTAAACAACAATACTATTCAACTGTTTAGATTTATCACGATATGAGGAGAACATGAATGCATTATGACCCTTTTGTTCCTTATGTTACAGTTGATTTTTAATTCAAATGATTTAGATGACCTAATTAGTAGGGTATATGCTCCACAAACTTTCAAAAGATTAGAAACATTAGTTACATAGACAGACCAAACATTAGTTTCTCTCACACTACTTTTAAGGAACAATGTATAACTCAGAGGAGTCGATCCCTATAAAGCAAATTATTGTAGATTTTATTTTACTTTTATTTTATTTTCCATATTAATTGCTCATTAGAATCCATAGCCCATACAAAATTTAAACGGTTGGAATTAAGAAGAAATAGATTTCTAAATATATAAATAGAATATTTTTTGCTAGAAGTCAATCACTACACATGAGGAGAGAAAAAAAAAAATCAAATGAAGAGATAACTTATCAAGTCTAAAAAGAATTTCATAGAACAAATGTCATGTTGTACAAAAATAACATATATAGAACAACTAAATAGGTGAATTCGAAGCAACCCAACTAAGAATTTAAAGAAAAACACATGTAATAAAATTAACAATTAAAGAGAGAAAAAAAATTAAATCACAAAACTAAATCGCATTAGCTCAATATAAAGTTCTAAAGAACACAACAATTTATCAACCTAAAGCAGAGATGCAAGAAAAATAAAAAATTCACCAAAAAATTGAGAGAGAGAGAGAGAGAGCCATTTTTTGTGAGGAAAAAGTAAGTAAAGAATAGAAGAGAGAATGACAAATTTATAGTAAGAGTGTGAATAAGAAAGGACAAAAAAAAGGAAGATGAAGGGAAATATGAAGAGTAATATTAAAGTAAAGGGTAGTGGGGAGATGAAAAGGTAAGGTAGAGGGTAGTGGAGAGATGAAAAATGTAAGAGATAAAGAAAGGTTAGAGAAAGTATAAATAATTTTTTTTAAATGACTAAATGTTAAAAAAAATTATAGGAAAATTGGAAAGAAAAATGATAATAACGTGGACGTCGATGTGGCTTAACTGGAGCGTAGCAACAATAAATGCTATACTTCAGCTTTTAAATATATATAGATATAGATGTCTGAACATTAAAAAAAATTGATAATTTAACCTATTGAATCAACTGTATAATATCTGAAAAATCCACTCAAGGCAAATGATACCTGAATCTGAATTCTTATGAATTTGTTTTTAAGCAAAAACCTCAATCTAATTTTCTAAAACACCAATGGAAGATATCTTATGCCAAATTTCACTACCTATAGTACTGAAATTTTTTTTTTTTTTCTTTTGATAAACTTCAAATTTCATTCAAATAAAGGAAAGGAACATGAAGACAAATCCTCCATACAGGTAGAGTAAACTACACTAGGAAGATTATCCTTATTACAACAAAGAGACTCTTTAAAGACTAGGGAGTGTTTTGCAGCAGTATGAGCAAAAAGACTATGATATATAAAATGCAAGTCACATATATGTATAGATACATATGAGTGTAATCATATGCTCTCTACTTTAAACCTACAGGTAAATAGGTAGTTTCTAGTATTCCTGCTAGCTTTGAGGATAATACAAAACAAGCCTATAAAAACTCTAGTTCAAACTCTCATTTCAGTCTGACAGACACTCACAAATTATAAGTGGTTGGTAGAAAATCCATTATTAAGAGATACAGCAACAAGTGTTTCTCGACAACCCAGAAAACAGATAAAGAGCTCCACAGTGTAGAAAGAGAGAAGGAAACAAACAAACGAAAAAAGGCAAAGAAGACCTAGTGCCTTGATGTTTATTGCTATGGATTCAGAAAACCATACCTTGGAAATTTGAGTTAGAGTTCTCCTCAAAATGAGGACCTTGAACTCTGATAATTCTCTTCTTTCAAGGAATTACACATCAGATGCATATATCATTCAATCTATAACTTGAAGTTGTTAGATTCGAACAATTGGCCTTCACCACCAATTATAGTGTCAAAACTCAAGCAAAAGTCACATTTATTGAATGTTAGTAGTGATGTAAATGCCCTTTATCTATGACGAAGCCCAACAAATAGCTGAAATTCTCTCCAACTACTTTACTGGAGAGTTAGATCTTTGCCTACTAGGCAAGAGGTAGCAAGTGTTTATTGAATATCAAGAAATGACAAAAGGGGCTACTTACTTCCCAAATAGATCTTCCCACATCCATATCGAACTGGTTATCAGGATTACACAAGCAAGTGGGCCTCAAGGGCAACTGCAATCTTCTAAAACAATATTAACTCATGATGTAGCCATAACATACACAATAATGACAGCATGCCCTGTGCACTTCATAATACAACACAGGTTTCCTTGGTACTTTCAATGACCACCAAAACATAAAGATAATTTCTACATTTTAAAACTCCACAATTGTTAAGTACTTTCCCAGAAAGATTGGGAGCGAGAAAAAGCTGCTGGATTTGCTTGTAAAACCTGATCAGTATCTGATGTATGGGAAGTGGTGTCTGATTTGGATTGGAAAGCTTTAAATATACCACCTTTGATGATGGGCTTGTCCTTATCAGGCCTAATACCCAACGTAGACCATATGGAACTCTTTGCAGCCTCTTCTGGGTCATCAATTCTCAGTGTCTTAGGTACCCAAAGATTCTGTTCCATTGTGTCTTCAACTTGTGAATTTGCATCCCTTGAATGTTTTCCCAAGATCGGTGAGCTATTACCTGAACAGCTGTTGTTGCTGGTAGAAGATGAAGCTGATGAGCTGCCAGTAGATCCAACCAATGGTGTATTCCAATTCCTGGTATCCCATCTTGGCATGCAACCCCAGTACGAGGCAGGTAGAAATGGGAATGTAATACTTGGTGCAGAAAAGCCAGGAACTGGCACTACAGGTGTAGAACTCATATGAGTACTATTAGAGATACAGTTATTGAGTCCAAACATCATTGTATGCCAACCTTGGTTCCAATGGTAAGCCCATTGGGGAACAGGGTAACACTGCAGTGTATGCATTGGATTGAAATTTCTGCAATGTCCAGGCAAACCATCTGGCTTGAATTCCTTTTCTGAAAATTCACTTTCCTCAGAAATAACAGCTGCCAAGGAAGAGCCAGATGATAAGGGCTCCTCACTATTATCCTCAACAACTGAAGACCCAATTTCAACACTTCCCTTCTGCTCTTTGAGATTAAGCACATTTGCCATGGATTCACATAGAGGAGCATCTTTGCTAAACTTTAGGATTTCCCCGGTTCCCTTTGAGAAGGAAGGAAGTCCTGTACATGAGTGATGCTGACTGCTGGCAGAGGTAAGGGTGTCTGCTCTGGTGACTGATACTACATTAGGGGGCACCACTACCTGATGGCACTGTGAAGATGAATGCTTATTCTTGCGCCTTCCAGCCCCAACAGGAACATTTCTAATTGTTCCCCCAGCTGTCCAATATCTCTGGCATTTCCTGCAAAAGTGTCTAGGTTGGTTTACATTATAATTATTGAAGTAGCAAAACTTCGTCTCCAAGCTATTGCAACGAGGACAAGGGAGGATCTTGTTTGGCCTCTTTAAAACCTTCTCTTGGTCACCAATTTCACTGTTAGTAACTTGGTCTTCCTCAGATTTTTTATCAACATTGGCCTCATTCTCCAGTGGATGATTTTGGCACTTGATATCTTCTTGATTATCTAAACCAGAAGGAATATCCCCCTTGCAAGGCTTTTCGATGAGATGCTCATCCACTTCTGCCTTTGTTGTTGCTTCACATTCATACTGAAATTGAACATAACCATTGGAGATACAACTCAATCACTTAAATTGCCAGAAGCAAATATTCTCATTAATCCAGCATCTAAAAGACAATTTTGGTATTAAAGGCAGAGTCTTAAACCTCAATCAGGCATGTACTAACACAAACAGTTGATGTATTAGAAAATGGCTAAATCTAGCATGCCTTATTCCATTTCTTAACTTGAATTGGGTTTCTAAATTCTTCAATAAAAAAACAACAGAGATAATTAGCAAAATATAAACAGTGACATTAAAATAAAGGCACGCAATTAACTGCAGATAATTTTATTTTACAGCACACAAGCATGAATCTACACTAACCAAACTTTAAACCCCAAATTTGCAGTACAATTCCAAACCACCCAATATCAAAAATCCATATTTTTTTCAATTTTGAGTCCAATGATGTCGAATATAAAAGGCCAACAAATTCTACAACTTTTACAACACCCCTGAACATCAAAGGATTCTTATGGCCTCCTTTCACACGGAGGAGGCCTTGGTGTGGATCCAAGACAAGGAGGAATTGGGCTTATTCATGAGCTGGGAGGCATTTGTAAAAGCCTTACAAACTCAACTTGGATCAATGGCCTATGATGATAAAATGGAAGCTCTTACAAGATTAAGACAAACATCAGCAGTGGCCAATTACAAGGAACAATTCAAGGCTCTTTTCAACCAAATCAAGGGTCTTTCAAAGGGGCACAAATTGAGCTGCTTCCTAAGTGGCTTAAAAGATGGAAGTGTTGCTACCTGTTAGGATGATAAATCATATTTCATCAAATGCCACTTTGGCCCTTGCCAAGATTTCTTATGTACCAAGAAGGCTATCAAGGCACCACGAGATTCAGGAAAGCCTCCCATCTAAGAGTGACCTTTTCATAGAACGAAATCTCGAGATACCCATCCAAAAGATTTCCTAGGCACAAATGGAAGACAGACGTAGGAAGAGGTTGTGCTACAATTGTGACAAAAAATGAACATTGTCACACGTGCAAGGCTCTGAAGTTTCTTCTGATAGAAGGGGACCAAACATATTCAAGAGCATAAGAGGTAGCCTATGTTCAAGAATCAGATAGAGATAAAAGAAATGTCTTCAATGATGAGAATGGAGACATTTAGGGGTACATTACCACTTCCTCACCTTATGGGCAAGGTGCATTAAGGGGAGGGCAATTTTAGGAACCCAAGAGAAGCTAAAACAAGTGAAAAAGCCATAACCAGAATGGACTACCAATTGGCACATAGAGTGGTCCAATCAGCAATCCAATACTGCCTCAAAGTGTCGATCGACACTTTATGCTCCAATGGCTCCCGAATTTTAGGTTAAGTTCATCCTAATTTCCATACATGAGGGAACCTTGATTGGCCAAAAATGAGCTCATTTGTAATTTTGACACAAGCTTCGATTGATTAAAGAACATGTATTTTAGTTAGTTCAAGTGTGAGGGTTAATGGACACATAGCACATTGATCATGTGCGTATATTCTTTAAAGCATATGCCCAATTAGTGACCCAATAAGAAGGAGGCATGTATAGCCAATAAGAATAAGGTATTAGTTGTATAAATAGATGAATGTAATCATCAATTGCCACAATGAAGAATAATCCAATAGTTGCTTATTTTACTTGTTATCTCTCTCTAGTCCTTTTCTTTCTCTTAGAGGTAGAGACTCCCTTGAAACAATATCATTCTTGGAAGTGATGACTCTCTCAAAGTAGCCACCTTCATACAATCCATCAACATCTTCATGCAAACCATCAAATATTTTCGTACAATCCATCAAGAAACCATTTGATACATCCTATACCCGAGTTGCTAAGGTTCTCAATAATCTAAACCCTGGCATTTCCCATCCAAGAACCTACCCGAATCATCTTAGGAACCCTAACTCTAAACGGGTTTCTTACATTCATTTACTTTTATTGGTCTGGTCTCTTTTTTAATTGTTTTGAATTAGGTAAAGGTTGATTTTCTTTCAAGTATTCTAAATAAAGCCTCACCCACCAAGTGTAGTTGTGTGTAGTGAGAGTGGAAGTGAAAGGAATGGTGTGGTGTGTGTAGCAAAGTGTGTATCTATGTTTTATGTATCAATAAAAATTCTCTTTTATCGAGAACTATTTCGTGTACTCTGATTGATGGTGGCGATACCAATTACAATATATTTTAGAAGATACTCTCTTCTTGAATGTAAAATTTTATTATCCTGACAAGACTTTCACAGTGAAAAATCTCAAACAGTTTCTTCCCAAAAAGTTTTTTTCTCTCTCTCTCTCTCTTTTTGACTAGAAGTTAATAACACGTCTTTTTTATGTCAAAACTTTCAAACCAAATCTGAATGATTGGCATTTTACACAGATTCAACAAAAAGTGAAACTGAAAGCTTTATTTTGATTAATTAAGAAAAGAATCCAAAACAATGCAAGAATTTATGTATTCAGCAACAAGTAGAAAGCAAAAAATTAAAATTAAAAAAAAATCAAATATCAATGAAACACATTATTCCCACACTGACCAAGTGACAAAAATAACTAAACCCAAGTTGTTATAAATGGAAACAAAACTGGAATTTGAATTACCATGAGTGGAGGAATTGACGGAGTGGGACAGTCAGAGTCGGAGTGTTGAAGAGAAACTGACGGAATCTGAGAGTCAGTCAACGGAATATTCCTACCGAAGAGCTTAATGGCCGGATCTCCCAGTTGAGACATGCACTCCTACAACCAATGAAACAGAATAACAGAAAAACACACTTTCTAACGTTTTAGAAAACTGTCTTTTTTCTTTTTCTTTTTTTTTGTTTTTTTTTTTTTTTTAAGTTTGAACCCACAACCGGATAAAGAGTAAACATCTTCTTCTTTCTTTTTCTTTTTCATTTTTCAAAAAAGAAAATTTTAAATTAAATTAATTTCATAATCAGAAAGAATCTGGCAAATTGTCCACTTGTAGTAGAAAAATAAACAAATTAGTACTAAGCAGAACAACTTGGCAATTAGGAGAAAGTCTACATACACAGATAATTTGACGAAAATTTGTCTGGATAGATTATTAGTGATCGATAAAAAATGCAACATCAATAATGAGCGCAAATAAAATCCAATGAAAGTTGTGTAAAAAATAAGTTGACAAATTTTTTTACTTGGCAAGTAGACATGATGATGAAGAGGGGGTTTGTATTTTTTTTTTTTTTTAAAGTAGGAAATAAATTTTCTTTAAATGTATTTCATCATTTTATTTATTTATTTATTATTTAAAATTTTGGGTGGGTAACTGGGAAGTCAGGTTGGCGGTGGTACCGGCAGGGATATGAATCAGCATAAAGGGAGTTTCTTTTGGGCCACATGTTAAAGTGGTGGCTGAGGAGTGAAGATCAACATCATTTTAATTAGGAAAAAGTCTCCATACACGTTTATCAAAAAAGTCTCCATACACACCCAATAAAATAAAATAAAATAAATATTAAAAAAAAAAACTTCTTACCTGGTGTCTGCTGATATAACAAAAGGTTAGCATTAGGTAAAAAAAAAAAAAAAATATATATATATATATATATATATATATATAGTGAGACTCATATTAAAATTGGTAAAAATTTGTTAATTCAACTTATGTAATATTGCTTTTTTTTTTTTTTTTTTTCTTTTTCTCTCTCTTTTGTGAGGAAAAGTAGCATTGCTTTTTAATTTGATTGAATGCCTTAAATTGTTGGATAACTTTATAGTCACACCAATTTTTACAAAATATTTCATAAAAGTTAATAAATTTTTAATAATAAATAATAAAGTGATGTTTGCAACAAGTCTATATAAAAACCAATATATTTGAAAATTGCTTTAAGAATTGGAGTGCCAGTAATATTATTAATTTATGAGAGGGGGAAAGGGCAAAACTGCACCTGGGCTGGGAGGAAATTGATATTGTCATGACATGAGTCATGGACCCCCTGTCTTTTGGACTATTATCATATGACAATTTTTATTTTTATTTTTTTGAAAAAGGACAAATTTGGAAAATTTCTTCAATTCTTTTTTTAATACAGTATATTACGAAAGAAAAGATGCAGATTTTTCAAATTTCAGCACAATCCACTTACAACAGATTGGAATTTGGAATAATAGAACAGCAAAAGGAATAAAGAAATTAAACAAACTCAGTAGCCATGTTTGATATTTGAAATTTAGTGTGAGTTTGGATAGCACTAAATGCACGTTTCAACTGCATTTCGCGTTTTTTTGGGTCTCACGACACTGTTCATGAGACCACCAAACTCAGCAAAATGCGCATACCCATGCATTTTTGGGTCCCACAGCAATATTCACACATTTAAAAATTATTTTGCTACAGTATTTTCAGCAATAAGTTTTTAATATTCAGCAAATAAGCGGTATCCAAACATACCCTTGACTGGAAAAGTTTTGGGCAAGAGAAATGATGGGCTTGATTGGGCCTAGTATGCAGTACGGCCGTGGTAACAAATATTTATCCTCTTTTAACATAATTTACTTGCTCTTTTTTTTCTTTTTCTTTTTTTTTTTCCTTTTTTTGATAGCCTTAACATAATTTGCTTGGTCTTATGCCTTTTCCCATTGTGGCAGCATTTGTTTTTCATTAGATATGATAGGATTTTTTTTTTTTTTTTTTTTTGACAACTAGATATGATAGGATTTAAAACTCATAAAGTCTTGCTTAATTGTATTTTATCATAAAACCAAAATATTAATAGATTTCTTTTTTGAGTGAACGGAATGGAAATCCATGCATCCCTTATTTGACAAAAAAATATTTTAGTAATTGAGTGAACTAAAACCTACTTTTAATGCTCTTTTTAACTTTTATAATATAGGAACATATGTAATCAACTATTTTTGTTTGTTCTTTCTAAAAAAAAAAAATCTATTTTTATTTGTTACACAAAAAATATCAATGAAAAATCAAGAGCTTTTGATGCCTTTTCCTAGTGTCTCAATGCAACAAACTCTTATAGTATTATCAATCAATAAAAAACTAGTGTGTAACCCGTGCATACACACGAAAATGTTGAACATTATTGATAAAAAGGAAAAATAATGGAAGAATTTTATGAGTATTCATTACAATTTTGTAACTTTTAAATTATTGTTATTATTCAAGGGAAAAATGTTGATTATTATTATGAATGTTGTATAAGGAATTTGATAGCATGAAACACTATGGTTGATAACAATCTTTTATAATAAAAAATTGAAGTAATGAAATTGTTTGTTTATCATTTGGGATCTAAAACAAAAACAGTTGGATGATTGGTCAAATACAATAAAAATATTGCACAATAAAATATCTTGATTTTAGAACAACTACCGATTGTGTTAAGAATTGGTCATGGCAAATTATGATGGCTGGCTAATTCCCAAAGTGCTTTCATCTTTGGAGACATTTAAGTTTCCTTCAATAGATGAGTAAATTTGGGCTGAATCTACCACTGCCCTGCTTTCGCCTATTTATAAAAGCAAAGCCAAAAATTAATGGGGCCATTAGGAGTTGAGAAGATGACCAAGTGCAGACCGCCTAAACGTCAAGGTTATTGAGTCATAAACATTATATTGAAATTGCAGGAGAGTACATGTTATGTTATTTCGTTCACTTTCTTTATATGCTCTTCCAAGACAAACTCATACCATTAGTGATATATTCATAATGGACACTTGGAAGAATAATTATAGTGTCATCCCCACATCTAACACTACAATTAATATTTTTTGAGGAAATATATGGCGCAAAATTAGACTCCAATTATAGATTCTAGTTAAATTTTCAAACCTATAAAAGAAAAATCTAATGTTGAAAAAAAAATAATGAAAGAAATAATTTTAATAGAAGAGATTAATAAAGAACATTATTTTCACATTTGAAATGGGAAAATTTTTTTGATAAAAGAAGTGCAAATTCCTAATGTAATAACTTATTTTTCTCTTGGAAAGCTTGTATATAAGGAATAAAATATAAGAATAATTGCATAATGATTTCAAATGACTAATATTGTTTTCCAGTTAAACTTTGAAATGACAAGTGCATTTAAGTTTATAGTATTTTATGGGTTCCAATTAGTTCAATTGGTAAAGTTTTTTATCATCAGGAGCAAATGCCATATTCTGAAACTCTCTAAAAAAAAAGTTTATAATATTTTAAAATATTACAATTTGATTATTATTTTATTCTATATTAATTAAAATATCATAATTCACAGTTGTACTTAAGGTTTGTCAAACTAGTATAAATCTTTTCATGCAAATAGAATGTGAAACTTTGATTTTTTTTTTTTAATTTAAAAAAAAAATTATAAACGACTTAGTCATGGGTAAACAAGCACATAATAGATGAACGATGTATAACACGTGTTTTTTTGTGTGGATTTTCTATACTAAATATTGTATAGTATTTTTTTTTTTTTTAATAAATATTGTATAGTATTCATATGAATGGACTTTTATTATTCAAATTAGTCTCAAGTACTTGCGTGCACATGTGTGCGTGCATATCTGGGTCGCTTATAAATTTTCCTTATCTCCTTGAAGTCAAATCCTCACTCCGGCATTGATTACATGTGCCTTCCAATTATCTACCACTATGATAATGAACTACTGCACTTGCTTAAGGAGTGGATTTTCTATACTAAAATATTGCATAGTATTCATATGAATGGACTTTTATTATTCAAATTAATCTCAAGTACTTATGTGCATGTGTGTGTATGCATATGTGCGTCACTTATAAGTTTACCTTGTCCCTTTAAAGTCAAATCCTGGCTCTGTCACTGATTACGTATGCCTCCCAATTATCTCCTGTGATAATGAACTATTGCATTTATTTAAAGGAGTGCATTTTTGTTCCAATATTTTGAAGAGATTAGAGATTTTTAATGAGTATCCATTCTTTTAGTGCAAGCCTAGATTAAAACCCAAATCTGATCTAACTTTTTAGCTTTATGCAAGCTTCTCTTTTTACCAAGAACAAAAATTCTTTCCCAAGTCATTCTCTCTTGGTCATGTCAATTTATTGACCTTACACCCTCGTCATCTTCTCAGTCTTCCACTTTCTCTATCTATTATGAAACTCGAATTCCTTATATTTCTCACCATGTTACCAACCAATTAAAAAAAGAAAGTCCAATACGGTTAGCTAGAAAAATTGCTTTGAAAAGTACAGCTTGGAGTTGAAAAGTTGCATGAGACAAGGTCTCTCTTGAAAATGAACAGACAGGCCAAAGATATCAAGGTTCTGGATGAGAAGGGATTTAGGTGTTTTGACTTTTGGGAGAGACTGATTATTTGATTCTTAAGTAACATTGCTGTTTTGGGAATTTTGAACGTGAACGAAAAATTAACAAAACATCTATGCTTTGGACAGAACCATCCAAACTGTTCTGACCCGCAAATTGTTCTACAAATTTACCTGTTGAGCCATTGAGTTGAGGATTTTAACAATAATTTGACTACAACAGTTTTAGGGGGTGTGTTGAACCATTACACTGATTACAGAGACCAGCTCATGGTCGGCGGTCCAGGCCGTTCGATTTTTCAAACACTGGTCCTAACATTTTAAAGGCGGCTTTTGAACCTTCCTTAGAAAGTTGGAGTGGTATGCACGAAAGTTTTTTTTAGAAAGCTAACATCAAAAACCTGTAAATCAATCACTCAAAGCAAGGAAGCTGCATTGAGGACAAAACTGAGGCCAACCTAAACCTGTCTGATGCATGCTGATTTGAGAAACCATAAAGTAAAACTATTAGGCTACTAATAAGGTTATTATCTCACTATAAATGAAATTATATGCTGCAATAATAGAAAACCAGAACCCGGCTCTTGCTTACTCAAAACAAAAAAAAATCCCCGCATCAAGGAAAGACAAGGTGAAATTCGTATCAGAATCTTTCTTGATAAAATTATTGTAACAAGTGTCTAATTTTTCTGTACTAAAAAAACACTATTTTACACTGGATAACTTGATTGATACAACAGAACAAAATACAACATGTTAGAAAAAATCTATCCTTCGGATAGCAAACAATAAAAATCCGGCAACTAAGAGAGATACTCTGAAGCAGCCTAAAGAATAGGATACTTTACAAAAGAAAAGGATATGCAAAAAGGAACAAAATCATCTTGTCATCTCCGTTGAGGACCCAGGATAGCATTCATTTCTATTTGTACATCTCCAACCTCCCTCAGATTCCCAAACTTCTCAGCTTCTCTTGCAATCTGAACATCGCAAGGACTATAATATTGATAAAGGTATTTTACAACAAAACGAGGAATTAAGCCTACTATGACGCTTGCAAGCAAGCATAACCAAAACGTTGCAGTTTTCGCGACATGAAAGATTGCCCTGTCAAAGCACATTGGAGTTGCAAACATCAATTTCTATTTGAAAAGGGGAAATTTCACAAATTTAGAGGGTTTTTCAGTCATGATTTCTATTTTCTCTTTGGTCAGAATCACAGAACTGACATTCAACATGTGATGTGGGAAGCACAAAGAAACATTTATTTTTATTTAGTTTTATTTAATTTTCAAATTCAATTGTAATTTTATAAGGTCATTAGTATTTTTTTTATTTAATTTCCTAGCCAATTTTATTTTTGTAATTCAATATTTGAGTTTTCCTTAATTTCCTAGTCAATGTCATTTTTGTAATTCAATATTTGAGTTTTTCCAAGTATATTATTGTAAGTTAGAATTAGGTTTAGTACTAATAGTCTATATAAGCATATTATTGTACTCCTATTAAGACAGCTTACAGTTTGAATGATGAATTAAATTTCTATTGGAAATTTTCCAATGCTCTAGCACTAGCATTGACCTTAGCCATCCTTAGGTGCTGACTCCTACAGGGGTCTCTCTAGTGTTGACTTCAAGCAAAGTCTAGGTGCTGACTCCTAGGTTATCAATTCTTTATTTTTCAATTCTTTAATTTTCGTGTTGCATTGTTTTGATTTTTTCCTACATCAAATTGTTAAGAACTATGTTCGTAGTTCAACAAAATGAGTATGCGTAACTTTTATTGCTAACAACTGTGTTCTTAGTTCAACAAAATGAGTAACTTTCTTTTTGATAAGTGAGCATACACTTAATTATGTACTTTTAGAAAGAAAGATGGTGTATAAGATACGAGTGCTTACCAGTAACCAATAAGAAAGGGTAAAGCATCAATGACAGTGACACAAATGAAAGTAGCAATTATAGAACCCCAAATGACTGCATGAGTAGTCCAAGTCCACCTGATAACGTCAATGGCCAAGTGTAGATTAACCAATATAACCACTGCAAGTATCCAAAGATCTCCTAGACTTGATATATCAATGCTACTACCCCAATACGCTAAGAGAGGGATAAAGAAGATAGCTACACTTTGCCAGAAAGTGTCAACCATTGTTAGCCAAAACAACTTTGCGTTGTAGCACTCATGCCTTTGCCCAGCCCCATAAAGCTGAGGATACTTTAGAAGAGTCCTCCTACTTAGGTCCTTGTCAAGAATTCCAACAACAATAGTAGGCAATGAAGTATAGATTATAGAATACAACATGCTGCTCCATTCATTAATTGCAGTTGTCAAGGTGAAAGCAGTAAAGAGCACAAACCTACACAGAGCATGTGAAACATTAGCGATTGTGATAATAAGAAAATATAGATTTGATTAATTAGGTTAAATTGTCTTCTTCTTTTTTTAAGAAGTTCAATTTGAACCAACTTCCCTACGAAGTAATTCAAATTTGAATTACAAAATCATATGATAATTTTGGAGAGACATCTAGATTTGACTACAAGAAGAATCAAAATTAAATTTATCTTCAGCTATATAACTTCTAGCTCAAAAAGTAGTAAAATAAAAGACCTAGCAAGCATGATTGGAAACACAACCATACAAAACAACTTTTCCCCGAAGAGAGAGTGTGAGAAAGTAAGAGAGCCAAAACATTGTTCAGGCTCATGTGGAGACTGAAATCAAGGGCTGCATAACAAACTCCAATAGATTTAACCAGCTAACTCAGATGCATATTCATGAATACAGAATTATTATAAAGCAAAAATCAAATCGTACTCACCAAAATAATATAAAAACCATCACTGCATTCCTGTAAAAGTTATATAATATCATGTAGCCCATCCGCTGGTAATTCCAATGCCCATGGACCAATAAAAGGGGAACTAAGAATCTGAACTGCCCCATTGCAAAATCTGATGCCATTACAGCTTGCCTACCCTCTTGGCCACTGATTCCAACTCCCACATCAGCCATTTGGATCATTGAAACATCATTGGCACCTGTTAGTGGTCCAAGTAGAATTTCAGTAATAAACATCAGTACGTAAGCAGTAACAAGTGCATTCTATTTTCTATATGTTTGAGAGCATAAGATATTGATCTAACGTACCATCCCCAATGGCAAGTGTCATGTCAGCAGTCCTGTTCTTCACGAGGGCTACTATTCCAGCCTTTTGCAATGGAGCAACTCGACAACATAGCACCACAGAACATTTACTAGCCAGTTGAAAGAGCTGCAACTCAAAATGAGTAAGCTACATCAGCATATGAGGCATCACCAAGAACTAGAAAAGAAAAGGACAACCATGTAGGTTTACAAATGCTTACCTTTTCTTCAAGTTCACTGTCAAGAATATAAACAAGGCTGGTACCATCAATAATCAAGGCCACTGGAGTTGGACTAGCTTCAGAACTTCCTCCGGTATTGTCTGTGACCCCATTAACAGTCATGAGCTTCTTAGACATGACAATGGCATCTTCCAAACTCTTTCTACATGACTCTTTAGAATTGTTATTAATTACTATCTGGGTCATCTTGCTTGTCAGGAGCTTGGAGGAGTACCCAATTGATATGGCAGTTTCTTGCTTGTCCCCAGTCAAAACCCATACTTTAATCCCTGCTATTCTGAGAGATTCTATGGCTTCTGGCACCCCTTGTTGCAGTTTATCTTCAATAGCAGAGGCACCCAGTATGCACAGATTGTTCTCAACAGCACTAGCAACCTTTCGAAGCAAAGCAGCTCTACCAATTACAGCAGTGCTTGCTTCCTCAAAGGAAGAGTGCCACTGCTCGAATTCTGAAGCACTCAGCTGCCGCATGCCAACAACAAGTGTCCTCAAACCCAGTGAGGAGTAATCATGAAGATGGGATTCAGTTGCACGCAGTATGTTCATGTTCAAAGATTTATCTATCACACCAAACATGGATGTGTCAGCACCTTTAACAAAGACTTTCACACTCTTGTCAGGGCAGCCCAATATAACTGACATCCTCTTCCGGTCACTATCAAACTCATGCAAACCCAAAACATTGAACCTGCAGTTGCCATGATGGAGAAATTCATTAAAGAAGATATAATAAGGTTTAACCTCTTAAAAGAAGCTACCTATGAATGTGATAAGATAATCACTTGAAAGAGCAATCAAGTATTATTACTACTTAAACCACTGCAACCACTATCACTCCACAGTTACTTTAGTGTCACCTATCACCCCCATCCTCCTCTCACCTTCATGTTTACACTGCTATATGATTGAAACAATTCTTTTTTTTTTTTTTAAGTACTGACACAATGCATAACTGAGAGAATTGTTCTACACAAAGAATTTACCTTTAGATGTCAACATTGTACTGAAGTGGAATTTTGAAACCACTAATATATCACCCTAAATTCTTTCCTACCTGTTCAAAAGCAGCCAAAAAATTGGCAGCCACACTGCCAATGCTGCTCTAACAATTTTAGAGCCACAAAGCCACTTCACTAATCAATTGGTGGGGTGGTCCTAGTGGAAGAAGAGGTGCTAAAGAGAAGTTAAGGGAAAAGAAAGGGACAATAGCAGCACATCAAATTACCTTTGCCTTTCTCCTTGAATATCGATAACTATATAGCCAGAGGTTCGTTCTATAAGCATAAAACCGTAGGCAGCAGCAGCATACACCAATGCTTGTTCATCAGGAGACTCCCCTTGGTAATCTATCATCTTCACAGTAGGATCAGACGTGTCTGTAACAAGAGGCACAATTGTATTGCATGCTGCTAATGCAAGGAAGAAATCATAAACATGTCTGCCTTCTTTTGTGTCATTTCTTCTTTCTGATAATTGTAAAAGTTCTGGGTCAGTCTTGACGTTCATCTTTGGCTTTATGACCTTCCCCTCCACTGATACCAAGTAAGGCAAATATAAGATGAAATTGTTTTGCTAATGTGACAAATCAGAAATACTAAATATTATAAAAAATATGGTATTACCTTGAACAGAGTATCCAACTGGCTCAATTTGAGATTTAGCACCACTGTAATCTACTCCCCATATGCTTACACGTTGAAATTCCATCTTGTTCTCTGTAAGTGTACCAGTTTTATCCGAGAATACATACTTTATTTGTCCTAAATCTTCATTTATATTCAGAGACCTGCACTGAAATCTTGAATTTGATGCCTCATCATACATTTCGGTATCTCGGATCATGAAGTAAGCCTGACCAACACGAACAAGCTCCATGGAAATGTATAGAGAAATAGGGATCATGATCTGGAACACAATAACTGACATGAGGAATGTGAAAAAAATCTCCCATCCCAATCCATAATAGTTATAGTCTTTCCCCCGAGAATAGTCCCATTTTCTGTAATAAGGCAAGTTATTTAACTCTTGCTTGTGGCGCAGCAACCAAGCAAGGGCACAGGCAGAGACAACTGTACACAAAGTAATAAGAAACAAAGAGAGTAAGATGATCTCAATGTTCATATGGGTCTCAAGCCGACTCCTCTTAGATGGAGCTCCTGAGTTGTTGAGCATAGCTTTGGTCTCACGCCCAGCATACACCGCAACCCCAATGCCCCATTCAGTATTCTTGAGCTCACAGCCTCGAAGAATAATATTGGACGGTCCAAGTGACAGCCTCTTCCCATCAACTTCCATGTTTGCATGAAAACCATAAATATTCCTATTCGGTTTCTCACACTTAATCAATCCAGTAACTTTCTCCTTTTCAGGCATCTTAAATAGGGTCTCTTGTTTTGCATACCGAGTCTTCAAATTCGACTCCCCATCCAAATTAACTGTCTGCACATACGCAACTCCAGTTGGGTCACTGGTGGAGAGCAGCACCATATCACAAGGAAGAGTTTCACTTGCATGAATTTTGATGATTTCACCAACTGTGATATGCTTCCATTTTTTAGGTTGGAACTGATTATTAACAAGAACAGATGCTAACCGGTTATTCTCAATTCTGTCTGACCTATGCCGTCTATAGTCCTCATAGGCATCCTTAATCGCCGTAACTGATAGAACAAAGGCCAACGGCAAAACTGAGACTCCCCGGCCAAAAACAGCCAGCTGGGGGAGCTGATTAAGTACAGCAATCACAAGGAAATATATGTATGCAACTCTATGAAATTGTTCAAAAATATTCTTTGGCAAAAAAGTAATAAACGAATACTTGGAAGTCCTTACAGAATTCCCAGCAAATTCAAACTTCTCATTTGTCTTCACAGGATCATTTATATAAATCAACCTTGCATCTTCATCATTAATTTCCTTCTGGGACGTACTAAGCCCTTCAGAATCAGCCCCTCTTGAGCCATGTCTCACCGGCTTCGACCCCAGATCAGCAAAAGTCACTTCCCTAACGGAATTCCCGCCTCCGCCCGAGGCCTTGGAATGAGAGGACAAAATACTTCTTCTTGATGAGGAGGAATTGAGTGTTCCTTCCACACTTGATGAATTCTCAGCTGGGTTTTTCGTTTCCATCCCGGAAAACGATCCAGGGCGGCCAGAATTGGATTTAAATAGATCTAACAAAACGGGTACAGTGAATAAATCTTGGGTATTAGGAACTCTAGGAGATGGAATCAAAAGGGGATGCTCAGAGGCCATGATCTGAGAGGATCAGAGACCTCCTGAGCTTTACAGAGTCAATAATCAACAAATTCATGAAAGACCCAGATGGTAATTTTAACCAAAGTTTACAAATTTTACAACAACAGCAACAGAAATTGAAGAAAACAAGCAAACCCCACAACTACAACACTTGTTGTATATAGGCAAAAAACAGATAACAAAAACCAAACCAATCAAAGGTGTTTAGATAACTATTGTACACAAAAGAATCTAGAGAAAGTGAGAAACTTTAAAGGTTGTTAGAACTTACTTATGCTTGTATCCCAGGTCAAGTTAGAGAGAGAGGGAGAGTAATATAGGAGAAGAGAGAGAGAAATGAAATACGTTGGGTGTTTTTGTTGTGAGAAAAATGACAATGGTGGTTGTTATACAATGAGCTAGGAAGCGTGTTTTTTAGGGACAATAAGGACGAATTGAACAAAGTCAAAGGCATTGTTTTGGTGAGAGAAAGAAAGAGAGAGAGAGAGAGAGAGAGAGAGAGAGAGAAGATGGAGAATGCAAAGGAAATTGGGGAAGAAGAAGTCTACAAATCGTAATGGGTGGCGACAGCAACAGCATCAACAACAACAAAGAAAAAAAAATACCATTCTTTTTATAAATAAAAAAAAAATTCTAATTTTGAATAAATAGTAATAATTAATACTAACTAATAATAAGAAAGAGAAATATTCTTTTGTTTTGTGTCAAAAGGTCATGTGCGTGTTTGAGTAAAACCAGATATAAGAAAAGGAAAGTCTTTTCGGAGAGAGAGAGTTTTCAGACAAAGAAATATGTTAAATCATAAATGTTCTTCTAGAAGGTCGACTGCTGAACTGTTGTGGATTTTTTTATATTGTAATAATCAATTATAAACTAACTGTACAGTATTAGTATTTTGAATTGTTTGTTAAGAGGTGTCTGACTTTGACCAAGATCATGTGATGAAATGAAGATCTTGTTTGTTTCTTGGAAAAGAATGTATTTGTATTTCCCTCTTTTTGAACAAATTGAATTGAAATTCTCAATATCTTTCTGAGCAGTAGTAGTGCTTCCCGTGCTCTTTCCCTTTTTTTTTTTTTTTTTTTTTTTCATTATGATTTTTCTTGCTTTAATTCAACAACACACCAACGGTCTAGCACGCCTGCTTTGATGGCTTCTAGTCGTTGGACTAATTTGACTTTTTTTTTTTTTTTTTTTTTTTCAATGACAGAAATATAGGCATACATGTTCTCATAATTAATTTTGTCTTAAATATTTTTTTTATTGATTTCTTTTTTTAAATGCCCTCAATCCATGTTAATAGGGATTTTGTTTTTGTTGTTTTTTTTTAATTCCATAGTTGGGGTTCCAGATGTTTTTATTATAATCACAAAAATTGTCAGAGTTACAAAGATCTTGGCATGTTAATAGGGAAGTTAGTGTCTTAATTTAATGATAAAAAAAATATTATGTTCATAATATTTTTATAATAAATCTTAAGTGGCTGGTTGTTATTGACTGACAAAAAAATATTTTTAGTAGCAGGTTTAAATTAGAATCAATAATAACTTACCGCTTAGAATTTATTACAAAAATATTGTGGATGTAGCACTTCTCAAAAAACAATCATTATGAAAGGAGAGGAAGCTACAAGGCTCTTGGCCTGTTAATAGGAAAGTTGGTGTATTGATCTAATAATAAAAAGCAATCATTACAAAGATGATATTTATAGGTTCAAATCTATTGCATCTATTAAATCCAAAAAAAAAAAAAATGCTTTGGGGCCTGTTTGGTAGGGCATTTCAAACAACTATTTTCAGTTTTTAAACAACATTACATACTTTTTCACATACTTTTTCACCCACACGTATTTTAAAAAACTACAAACAACACTACTCAAACTCTTCTACCAAACGGGCCCCTGGTATCTTTGCATTTCGATGTTTTAATTTTCATAATTCCTTCATAATTATGAGTTTGGCTTACCTCTAATATTTTTTTAACTGGATATGTCCTTTTATTTTAAATATGCAATAGCAAGTGGTAGTAGGTTTTAATTTCCACATTTTATTTAGTTAATTGGTGACGTAGTAGTCTCTCATTAAAATGAAGGAGATTCCAGTTAAAAAAGTATTGGAGATAAGCCACACCTCATAATTATTTATAAAAGACTAAAACTAAAAACACTTGAAATAAAAAATGGGTTTGGCTTACCTTCAATACTTTTTTTAATTGGAATTTCCTTTTATTTTAATGAGAAACTGTCACATTATTCACTAACTAAATAAAATGTGAAGATTAAAACTCACTACTACTTGTCATTATATATTTAGAATAAAAGGACATGTCTAGTTAAAAAAATACTAGCCAAATTCAAATAAAATAATCATAAAGAAGTCCTATATAATAAATATATCTTTAGAGCATCTTTATCAGCTGTGCCATATGTGCCAAATGCTAAATATTTGGCACGTTTGGCACACCAAACACCATTTGACCCCCATTTATCAGACGTGTCATATCTCATATATTTTTGCAACATGCTACAGTAGACTCATAAATTTGTCACTATACGGAACTGGTGTGGCATATATATTTATTCTTTTTCTATTCCTCTTTCTCTCTCATATATAATTTCATCTTCTCCTTCAGCTAAGCTCACCGCCTCCATCTCTACTCTCTCACATATCTCTTTCTTCTTCTCCCTTCAGCTCACCGCCTCCATCTCTACTCTCTGACGCTGCCGATTCGGTGTTCTCTTTTTCTCCGAGTCGCCGATTCAAGAATCTTAGAGTCACCGATTTGCTGATCGCTGTTCAGAGTCGCCGATTTGCTGTTCTCGGAATTGCCGAAATCCTCTCTACCATCGCCAATTCGCCGTTCTACATCTACTGCGTACAGGTAAGTTCTCCGTCTTCTCTGTGATTCTCTTGGTATTTCGGTATTTCGGTGTCCACTACTGTTTCGGCGTACAGGTAGTTCATATGTGCTATGTTATGTATTTGTTTCATTAATTCCAGCATTTAGGCTAAAACCATATGTATCAAAATCTAATTCCAGCATTTAGAATTTAGAATGATAAAGAGTGAAGCGTAGATTCACAAGTGTCTGTGTGTGTGTGTTAAAACCATTTAGGGAGGATTATTCACAAGAGTCTGTGTTAAAACCATGTGTGCCAAGAGGAGGTTTGTTTGAGCTTGTGAGTTGTCCAAACTATTTTGGGGAGGATTATCCCAAGGGAAGAATAGCTGTAATTCCCTTCTTGTATTGACACAAACTTTTCTTGTTTTGTTTTGGTTTTTGGGGATTCGGATGTGTAATTGCAATTAGTACTTTATAAACAAAGATTTGGATTTAGCTATTGATATTGATACGGCAATGATGAATTGCTTATCTTTTGATGTTTTACAATGATATTGATATTGATATTCGGATGTGCCTTCCACTCAATAATTTTTTTTTTTTTTAAGGTGACACGTTCTGAGGTCTTTTTTTTTAAGTCCCCAGGTTCTACGTTTTTTTTTTTTTTTTTTTGAAGGTGACAGGTTCTAATTTTTTTTTTTTAAATGCTTAAGAAAATATCCTTTTTTTTAAATATGACAGTTGAATTAAGAGGATTGTTTGAAAATGTTACCGTTAAAATAAGAATATTTGAAAATATGATTGTTTAGGAACAAATGTTACCGTTAGGAACAAATAATAAATAAATAATAAAATAAGAATTAAAAAATAATATTTAAATGAAGTGGTAAAAATATGGAACATCTGATAAATGAGATATTGTAAAATGATGTGGTAAAATAATAAAGTAGGCTTTTAACATGGCAAAATGGCATAATTTTTGCAACAGCTGATACGGATGCTCTTAAAAGAATCTTCAGACTATTAATTATTAAAAAAAAAAAAAAAAATCATAGACATTTGTTTCTGTATTAAAAGTCTAAACTTAGTTTCCTTCTTTGAAATACCATTACACCTTTTTTCTTCCAAAAGTCTCTCACGTTTATCTCAGCCTTCCTTTTCATATCGTATACTTTAGACTCAGAGTTAGCTTCAAAATTGGGTGGAAATATGGAATCCCTTTTACACGGATCACATCAAAATTAATTATCGTTTGAATTCTCTAACTGAACATTCTAGATAAACTGTACCAGACAACGTGTAAAAGTTTCGAGAATTTTTAAAATTTTTTTTAAGTTGTAAAAGTTTTAATTAATGAATAAATTATAATAAATAATATCATTGGGTCAAATTTGTTGTTGATTTGATCCTATATTGCTGATTATTTAATCAACAATATCTTTGGGTTAAATTTGCTGGTGATTTTAATTCTATGTTGTTGATTTTTTTTAGCAAAAAAAATATATATATATATATTGTTGATTATTTAATCAAATTCTTCATTTTTGTTAAAATCCTTGTAATGTGAATCCAATTATTGATATAGGAATCCAAGTCAGGTCTAGAAGTTTTTCCAAATTCCAAATAGTATGTTTTGTATGAGATGGTATTTTCATCAATTAATGTGGTATTAGCAGAGGCCGACATATATGGCGCCAGATCATGACGTGATATAGATCACTTGTGCATTATCTTGTCAAGCTCCCATTAGCTGCACATAAGCTAATGTGTTTGTCACGTAGATTAATTAGATTTCTCTCAACTCTCAAGTTTTTTTAAGATAACCATATCATTGAATTTTTAATAATGTTTTTATGAAATATGTGAATTGGATTTTGTCATATGAACATTAAGTTTTACTTTCTTTCTTTTTTTATGTAGTGACAAAATTCAATTTACTTATTTTATAATAAATGAATAATATTTTTATAGTGAAATCTATATCACGTCAGAAAAAATGTATCGTATAATTTTTTTTTTCATAATATTAATTAGACTCATGTCAAGAACTGGTTTAAATTGTAACAATTTAAAGAAGTAAAAAAATTTTGAATGAAAAAAAACATAGTGATAATTAAATTGACTCAATTGAAATCACAAATAAAATAGGACTCAAATCGTAGTTTATCCATAATTGTTCCTACATTACTAATTTACTAGTACTATTGTACTACCCATTGTGATGATTAATTATCCCAGGATGAAACATATTTGTATTATATTTTGGGAGATTGACTTGATTTAAAAACTTTGGGATGATTGTGAGGCGGTAGCTCAAGAGGCATGAAACATGGCTGGTAGTAGGGAGTCCGGGCTAGCAGCAATTAAGGAGAAAATAAGTGCTTGTGTGGTGGATTTAAAGGCATGGGGAGCAACAAAGACTGAACCCGAAGTGGAGGCAATCAAACAGCTACAGAATCGGCTTGATAGTTTGAATAGGGCTGATTGTACTGATGCTAGACAGGCCGAGTACTTGGAGGTGAGCAAAAAATTGGATGATCTTTTATTAAAGCAGGAGACTTATTGGGCGCAACGGTCAAGAGTGGCTTGGCTAAAGCATGGGGATAAAAATACAAAGTTTTTTCATTCAAAAGCATCTCAAAGGCGAAGAAGAAACCATATAAAGGGTATTAAGAATCTACAAGATCATTGGGTGGAGGAGGTTGAGGATACTACCAATGTAGCAATTGAGTATTTTGATAATCTGTTTAGTGCAGGTTCATGTGATCAGATGGAGGAGTGTCTACAAACAGTTTCGGCCAAGGTGACACCTGATATGCAGAATCTTCTGTCCAGTGACTTTACTGCTGAGGAGATTAAGACAGCGGTGTTCCAAATGAGACCAACAAAGGCTCCTGGACCAGATGGTATGAATGCACTATTTTATCAAAAATTCTGGCATGTTGTGGGTGAAACTGTTGTTATTGCTGTTTTAGATTTTTTGAATGATGGGATTATGTTGCCTGCTTTAAACCATACTAATATTGTGCTTATTCCTAAAGTATAGAATCCGGAGAAAATGTCAAATTTTAGACCAATAAGCCTTTGTAATGTTATTTACAAGATTATTTCCAAAGTTCTTGCAAACAGGCTGAAACAAGTGCCCCCTGATATTATATCCCCCACTCAAAGTGCTTTTGTGCCGGGTCGCCTTATTACAGATAATGTTCTGGTGGCATATGAGACATTGCATACTGATACTATGCATTCCAAGAAGAAGGATAAGACAGGTTCTTTGGCATTGAAGCTAGATGTTAGCAAAGCATATGACCGGATGGAATGGCTCTTTTTACAATGAATCATGCAGAGAATGGGTTTTCCAGAAAAATGGATTGACAGAGTGATGAGTTGTGTTACTACTTCATCCTTTTCAATTTTAATTAATGGGAAACCCTATGGTAATGTGCTTCCATCTAGAGGGCTTCGTCAAGGATATCCTCTTTCACCATATTTGTTTTTGTTGTGTGCAGAGGATTTTACATCTTTACTGACAAAGGCAGAAAATGATGCAAGAATCCATGGAGTATCTATTTGTAAAGGGGCACCCAGAGTCTCTAACCTTTTATTTGCAGATGACTCGTTATTGTTCTGTAGGGCAACACAAAATGAAGTGGTGACCATTTTAGAGATCCTTTAGACCTATGCCAATGCATCAGGATAGTGCATTAATTTGGAGAAATCATTAGTCTATTTCAACAGTAATACATCTGATAGTTAGAAGCAAGAAATACAGAGGATTTTGGGGGTACGGGAGGTGAATAGATTCAAATCATATCTGGGGCTGCCAACATTAATAGGGAGAACTATATACCATACTTTCTCGTACTTGAAGGATAGAAGATGGAAAAAATTACAGGGTTGGAAAGGTATGATGTTATCCAAGCTGGTAAAGAGGTGCTTATTAAGGCAGTGGCTCAATCTATTCCCACTTATACTATGAGTGTATTTCAACTCCCTATGAAACTTTGTGATGAACTTGATGCGACGTGTGCTTTGGTGGGGTTAGGTTGGTAATGAAAGGAAAATTCACTAGAAAAATTGGGAAAAGTTGACGCTTTCAAAGAAAGATGGAGGAACGGGTTTTAGGGATCTAAGGGCTTTTAATTTAGCTATGTTAGCTAAGAAGGGTGGAGGTTGCTACATGATACTAATTCTTTAGTGTATCAGTGTTTTAAAGCAAGATATTTCCCAAGATCTCACTTTCTTGAAGCTAAGGAGTCCACAAATTGCTCCTTTGTGTGGAAAAGTATAATGGCTGCCTTACCTACATTAAAATCTGGGTGTTGTTGGAGAGTTGGGAGTGGGCATTCAATCTGGGTTTTAAGGGATAAATGGATTCCTAATTATCAAACGAATTCTATTATTTATTCAGCCATGGAGGATATTAGAGATGCATTGGTTTCAGAGCTTATAAATCAAGAGTTACATTTGTGGAGGAGTGATTTTATTGTGGAGATGTTTGAAAAGGAAGATGCAGAAGCCATATGTAGAATCCCTTTAAGCAGAAGGTATGTGGAAGACTCTATAGTTTGGCTGCCTAACAAGAAAGGACTATTTACAGTCAAATCTGCATACAAAGTGACTAGGGAGTTGATGCGAGGAGGGAATGTGGCCGAAAGCTCAAAGGGTTGTGTTGGAAAGAGGGTATGGGCTGCTTTATGGAAACTTTGAATTCCAAACAAAATTAAGGTATTTGGCTGGCGAGCATGCAATGAAATTCTACCAATGAAGATGAATCTTACAAAGAGAAGGATTATGGAGGAAGCAGCATGTCCAATATGTACTAGGTTCTCAGAGACAGCCATACATGTGTTATGGGAATGTGATGCAACTCAGGATATTTGGGCAAGGAGCTTGAAATCATTGCAGAAAGGGGTCCATGGAATGACTGATATGGTCCAGCTATTGGAGTATTTGATGGAGCGGTTGGCTTTAGAAGACTTAGAGCTGGTGTTGGTTCAAGCATGTTTTATTTGGAATCAGCAAAACAGAGTTATCCACGGTGGAAAATTTCATGAACCAAGTCGGTTAAACAAGGGTGCACTGGAGTATTTGGAGGAGTATCGGGCCACATGTGATCAATTGGTAGCAGACCAGATGCAGCAGTCCAATCGGGATTCCTAGAAGCCTCATCCACATTCGGTCTATAAACTTAATTTTGATGCAGCTGTGTTCTCGGGTTTAGACAGGTCCAGTTTTGGAGCAGTGATAAGAAATGATAAAGGGGAGGTCATGGCAACCAAGGGATCAGAGGTTTTTTGTAGTGAAGAAGCTGAGTTTCTTGCATGTAGAAAGGCAATTAAATTTGCAATGGATGCTGGTTTTTCTGAGTTTATCATTGAAGGAGATAACAGCACAATCATGCATGCCATATCCTCTCCGAATGCAGATCAGTCATTGATGGGAAACGTGGTGGGGGACATCCAACAAATGATTAAAGGGTTGCATTGGGTGAGTATAGATTTTACAAGAAGGGGGGGAAACAAAGTGGCTCATGTGTTAGCTCAATATGTGAGAACTAATATTGATGACATGTATTGGATGGAAGATTTACCTGCATTAGCTATGGAAGCCTTGTATCAAGATGCAAACTTTATTGATTAAATGAATGAAGAGTCCATTTTCAAAAAGAAAATAATAATAAATTTTTTTTTTTGTCCATTGTGTATAATGTGATAGTATGCTTTATTTATTCATAATCAACTTATACAATGAGAAAGAGAAAGAAGGGACATTCTTAGAGTTAAATAATGGTCTCCTCATTCTCTTCTATTGTACTCATTGGCAGAGTCAATTTTTCAATTAAAGAGGGGGGGGGGGATTAAAAGACATAATTAGAGGCAAAATTAATCTTATAAATATTAATCAATATTACTAAAAAATAAATAAACAATTATACAATAATGCAATTGTCATACGAAAATTAAATTCAAACATTAAGAAAAAATATAATCAATTCATGGCATATCAATAAACTCAAGAAATTTATCTAAATACACAAAGTTCAAATATATAATTTGATTTTTCAAAATAAGAGTATCACAATATACTTAAAAAGTTGTATACGGGCCTTGATTGCTTTTAAAAATTATGTATTCAATCTTTCTTTTTCTATTTTTCAAAATTTTTTTTAATTATTAGGAGAGGGTGTGGGAAATTAACATTAAAATTTTTTTTTTTTCAAATAACTATTAGTACATAAGGGAGTTTTGGGGGAGGTCAGGGGCAATTGCATTCATGCCTCTCTCCTTCCCCCTTAGCTCCTTCTACGTAGTACTAGCCTACTAGCAAGAGTTGAAACAACATGATTTTATTTTAAAATGCAAATCTAAGATCTAAGCTAAGTAATATCTCCTAAAAACTCTCACAAATCAAAGTAATATCTTCTAAAATCTTAGCAATCTTCAATGGGCAAATCAAATCCAAATTAAGTAATGCCACCACCTCGCAAGGAACTTCTCGAAATAATTTCAAAAAAAAAAAAAAAAAAACCATTTACCTAACAGAAAACCAAACCTTTTCTCATGTTATGAACTATTGTCCACAAAGGATCTCTGCTTTGCACACCTAACCATTTGTGGTCCATCCCAAAAGCAATTTGAAGAAGGAAAATAAAGGTTAGCAAGTAAAAAGAGGAGGGAATTTTTGACATAGACTGTTCAAATATGTTGTTGGAGAAGGATTTGATTGAGGATGTGTTGCATATTTAATTGCAACATTGAAGCCTTTATATAGAGTGTGTGGAACACTTTTTTTTTAGAATTACAAAGATTCTCTTTTGGACAATTTTTTTTTTTTTTTTTTTTTTATCAACACAAAGAACTTTTAAGTTTGAGGAATAGTTATAATAAAAGAAGTAGCCTTCAATTATGTGGTGTTTGGAAATTAATCATTGGTTTAGTGACTATTACATTTCTTACTTGCCCTTCTTCAAACAATTGAGAGAAAAAAGGTGCATATAACCTTGTGTCTTTAAGAGGTACGAAATGGTAATCTTATTTTTTAATAGTAAAGGGTATAAGTAATTATGTTAGCCCCTCAAGTGTTTTAAGAGAGAACAAATCAATGCTGGTGCCTTTCCAACATATTGACAAAGCATTTTTCTTTTCAGACATATGCTAGCACTTGTACAAGAGAAGGCTGTACCATTGGAGAGTGACTCAACTGGATCATGCAATTAAAGCCTTTCTTCGTTTTTTGTTTGAGCCATTATAAATTTTCCTCAACAATTTTGATGCAACGTTTAATTGGTTCTCCAATTCCCACTTAATGAAACGAACTTTCTGTAATGTTTCAATATGGAAAAGCCCAAATACTAAAAGATATTTTAAAAAATGTTTTCGATTGTTATATTACGATAGTGACGATTAGGTATTTTTAGGTGTTGGCTAATTCCATAACAAATTTTCTTGTAATCTTTACAAAAGTCTACTTGTAATGACAAAGTTTGTGTAATTGTGTTCAATTGGACAATATTTTGATCTATTGAAATCATGAAAGTTTAATCTAATGTGGTTAATTAAAGTCGATTTATACCTAGGTTTTGGTGCCATATACGCAAACATAAAGGTATCTAATAATCTTATCAAAAAAAAAAAGTATCTAATAAACACAACTTCATAAGATTTAGAGATGCCACTACTATGCAATACATTTGACAAATAAAATAAAAACCTAAACCTAAAGTTTGATCAACCTGTGAGTTCAAAAGCCCATATTCACATATTCTTAAATCTTCACCCGCATGTACCTGCTTCATCCACCCCACTAAGCAAATGGGACGGGGACGAGGGTTAACTTTTCCCCGGCACCGACCCCAAACCCGTCCTATTTATATGTAAAACTAAACTTTAAATTTATGGTGTCTATTGTTTTTTTTTTATAAGGGATATATATTTTTGTGTTTTTTCATATTTGAATTTTTGTATTGCTATGCTTTGAGAATGTTTTGTAACGTTAGAACTTGTTTTTTTCTTAAATATTTTTATGAGTTTTAATTTAATGAATGATAAGTTTTGATATATTCTATATATTTTTAAAAAAAAATTTAAAAAAAAAACACACACAAATTTTAGTATGGCTAGGGACGAATACCCGCTACGGTGGGGTGAGGGAAAGAAAACCTGCCTTGAAGCAGGAGTGGAGCGAGGGTAGGAAATAGGAAACTCGCCCTATTGTCTTCCCTAACAACGGTCTTGCTACCTATTGGTGATCAAAAGCTAAAATCACAAAAATCTTCAAGGAGGGTCTAATCATTATTAATCATTAATATAAAAAACATAGAATTTTCTTTCTGAATTAAAAGTCTAAAATTGGTTTCCTTCTTATACCAAACCCCATTTTCTTCCACCACTCTCTCATGTTTATCTCAGCCTTCCATTTTATATTGTACTAGACTTATCACACACGCTTTGTGCATGCAATAAATTTTTTTTTTTTTTTTGGCTTAGTGTTATAATGATTAAAAGTGATATATAAATAACCGTGTATATATATATATTTTTTTAAAGAAGGAGGTAAGGTAACGTGGAATAATGTTTAAAAATGAGATAGAGAACAGTAAGAAGTGGAAACTCAATGGGACATTTGAATTTATTGATTGGGATAAGAATTGTGATAAGTAAAAAAAAAAAAAAAAAGATATTTGAACAAAAGAAAGATGATATACGGTTTTTTTTTTTTTTTTTTTTATATGGGGAAAGATGATATACATTAGTGTGGATTGATGGGGATTTGTGATAACTGTATAGAATTTGGATAACAAATATTTTGGAATGTTTTAAAGAATTGAAAAAAAAAAAAAAAAAAAAAAACATAGAAATTTCGGGATAAGAATGAGTAGTTTTTACTTTTTACGTGAGATAGTTTTTTTTTTTTTTTTTTTTTTTTTGAAGAAGTAATTTCATATTTTTTTTTTATAAAGATAATTGAAGTATTTGAATTCAAATAGATAACAAATATAAATAGGAATTGGACATTTGAATACAAATGGGTGATGAGAATAACGGTTTTTTTTTTTTTTTTTTTTTCCTTTTGTACATGAGATATTATTACTGTTTTAACATTTTTTGCTTTTTTGTTGGAAAAAAAATTAAACTAAAGGTTATGTTATTTCAGAATTTGTATGAGGATATTTTGGTACGCCAAAAATTGAAGATGAAACAGGAGAATCCTCTTATTAATAGTATAGATACTTACTTTAAAGTTAGCTGCAAAATTAGGTCGAAATGGAATCCCTTTTACAAGGATCATTATCAAAATTAATTATTGTTTGGATTCTCTAACTGAAAAATTCTAGATAAATTGTATTAGAAAATGTGTAAAATTTTCAAGAATTCTTTTATTTCTTAAAGTTGTAAAATTGTTAATTAATAAATAAGTTATTGATAAATAATAAATTGGGTCAATTTTGTTGTAGATTTGATCCTATATTGTTGATTGTTTATCTTTAATCATAGAGTAATGGTTATTATACACACAATATACGCACACATGCTTTTAACTAATATTGTGACTTCAAGTTATGATTTCAGTAAAAAGTATGTGTAGATTTCAATTAAAAGCATGTATATGTGAACAATGTGTGTGTTGAAGTCATGATTTTAGTTAAAGCAAGTATGTATACATGCATGTGTAAGAGTTTGTACGTGTAAGTTAGATTTGAGCTTATTTATGGAAGTGAAATAAGTTATCTAACAATACATTTGCATGAGAAAGCTCAAAAAGATGCAAGTTTTGACATGACACTCGAACACTCAAAACAAGAAATAAAGAAAGTGATGGTAGGACATGAAAAAAACGCACATTTAGACAAAAAGAAGAAGATGATTATCAAAATAACACAAGTTGTACGTGGAAAACCCTATAGAAGGGATACAAAACCACGGTTTGAGCAAGAATGTAACATTCTTGCTCGGCTCAGCTTGTATTATGTATTAGAAGGAGATCAGTTTACAATAAAGTTGCCTTTCTTTCCTACCAACTCTCCACTTTCATCTCAAAATACCTGATTGGGTTCTTACCTTAGAAGTTCAGCTGCATGTTCCTTTTATACTCTAAGGAACATGGCTAAGTACAAGGACAAGTGTCAAGTCATCATATTCTATCTTTTAAGATCTTTTTTACAGTTGTGATGTTATCTGCTGACTAAGAGATAAGGACTGTGCCAATGTGGCACAGGGACCCGTGGGTGGGTAGCGTTGCTATTACATGAGAGACAAGTCTTGGACATTGAGAGGGACATCAGGAGTACTGTGATTGGTACATGTGTTCCCAAGGTGACTCATGGTGCACTCAGCCAATAAGAGGTGTCTTCATAGTCTCTGACTTTAAAAGGTCACTATCTCCCTTTTGGTGAGTGCTTGAGTACCATATCAGGTGTATATCTTACTTCCTTCCCAAGGTAGTCACGCCTTTATCACTGACCAAGACAAAGTTTCTTAGCCAACACCTACTCTCCCTTCCCTCATAGCCGCTCCACGTGTAAGGTCCGGATTCAACCACTCATGCATTCTCCCATGCCTTAATGGTGTTATGTACATTAGCCCCCTGACTGTCAATGGCGTTTAATGGCAAAGGCCTTTGACAGTCACATTGGTTCAGGCATTAACACTTCAGTACTCATGCCTTGTGACATTCAAAACAGACACGTGGCTTGAAAGGGTGCTTCTAGCCATTTTGGCACCTCTTTGTTTCTTGCGTTAGACAGACATTACATCTCATAAATGTCATGTCTCTTCAATCTGCAATTAAGAATTTAAATAAAGAATGGTTTTTCTTCAATCTTCATTCCTTTTGTATCTTTCTGATCTTTCTTCAAAACCTTAACGTTCACGAAAAATGTTAAACTCTTCCTCCGACGGCTTAAACTCCCCACAACACTCCTCAGGCTCTTTTAAGAATGCTTCTACTAATCATACTCCTTCCCCACCACTAGGTCTGTCCAACAAAACCGAAGACCCGACCCACCCGGTCAAATCAACCAAACCTGAACCGTCCGCTGTCCGACCCGACGACCTGGCAGTCGATGGCGGGTCCCTGCCATCCCAACCCAATTTCGGCAGGTCAAGTGGCGGGTCTTCCCTTCCAAAACTCAACCCACCCGACCCAACCGTCATATATAATCTTTAGTCAGTCTTCAGTTCACCCTTAGTTTCTCAGTTCATTCGTTCTCTCTCAGTCTCTGGTTCTCACTCACTCTTTCGATCTCTCAACAGCCGATCTAAGATTCTCCTCCATCTGCGATTCTCAACAGCCGATTTATGATTCTCCAATTCAAAATCTTTAGATCTTTGATTCTCCAGCATCATTGATCTGCGATTCTCCTCCATCACAACATTGCTAATCTGCAATTCTCCATCGCCGATCTGTTGTTCTTCTCCATCGTCCCATCGTCGATTTGTAGTTCTCTATCGCCGATCTACAATTCTCCTCCATTAGCCCATCTTCGATCTACAAATATCTTTGTGAGGTTTAATTTTCAGTCATTTTCTCTCTTTATTTCTTCATTTCAGTCTCTTGTAAGTTCAGATTTGCTATCATCTCTCTCTATTTCTATTTGTGTTCTTTGGATTTGTGAGCTACTGGTGTTTAGGTTTGTAGATCTATTCGTAAGTATAATCTTTGTTCTTTCAGATTTGTGAAATTTGTACCAAGTTTAGTCTTTGATCTCTGTCTTTCAGTCGAAGTTGGATTTAACCGCCATCCACTCGAGCTCGATCCGTGGTTTTTCGTGGTTGGCGATGGGTCCTTCGTCCAGCAACCCGACATGATCGGGTCGGTTTCGAGTTGAACCTAAACTCGAACCGACCCGACCCGACCCGTGGACACCCCTACCCACCACCAAGCCCCCTGCATCCTTCTCTTCCTTTTCCCATTTTTTCTCTGCCTCTTCAGGTCTTCATTCCTGAGGAAGTTGCTCCCTTCAATTGGAGTAACGAGGAGGAGGAGAACTCCGAAGACCTTTGGTTGAGGGCCGAAGAGGAAGCTGAAGATGTAGCGATTGTTGCATTCCTGGAAGCACCCACTCGCCGTAGGAGAAGGCAAAGGTTAGGTCGCTCAAGCTCAGAGTCCAGCGCTTTAGGGCTTTCTAACTCCCAAGAGGCAGACTCTTTTGACCACTCTTCTAAGGGCTCTTCTGATGACTTCGACTCAGGGATGATGAGGGCGAGAAGGAGGAAGAAGAAGATGATGATGATGAAGAAAAGGAGATGTAGCTCTAGGCTATCTCCAAGAAGACTCTGGGGATGACACGGATGCCTATGCGCCAAGGTCTCCTTGAGTTGCTCGTCGTTGAACCTGTTTTTTTTTTTTTTTTTTTTTTAGGTTTATTTTGTTTAGCCAAACTTTTGGCTTAAGTTGTAAAAAAAAATTTATCTTTCTTACTTTGAGTATAAATTTTTGTGTTCTTTTGTGATTTAGAAAAGAAGTGATAGGTCATAAGGGCCAAATCATGTAAATCCCTCTTTTCTGTTTTGTAAAAAAAAAAAAAAACTTTTAGACACAAAAATCTATAAAAGAAAGAAAGTTATTTATTAAATGTTTATTGTCTTTCTTTAATGTTGTATTATATGTTTATTTCATTATTTTTGCACAACAAATAAGAATAAACATATCAATTAATCAAATGCGAAATGCAATGAATTAAATCATACTCGTTAGTGAAGGGTTGCGCCTTTGCCCTTAGACTATAAAGGTGGTTTTCTTGATTTTAGCACCATTAGTGGCCATTCCTTGTAAGAAACTCAGTTTCTTCCCCCACATTGACACGTGTCAATTTTGAAAAGATGTCTCCCTTTTTGAACTAATTTATTTTGGAGGGAAAATACTAACTCCTCAAAGTATAAAAGGAAAACAAATATTTCCTTCCTTATTTTTCTCTTTTCTCCCTTGTCTTATTCTTTTCCTTCTTCAACCTAAAACCCAAAAATCTTCTCACAGATCAAACCATAAGTGTGAAACGCAGTCTTCGATCTAGCTCTGCCAAATTTGCAAAATCTTCTGCTTCAAAAGGTAACAAACCCCTTCTAGGAGGAGACGGAAATCCTTCCATAGAAGAATAGTGGATCATCCCTTCCTTCTTTGAAGATTAGCTATTTGATAAAAGTCTTGATTGGAATTCAACTCCCTGCTCTGATGACCCTCCTTTCACATCATACGAGGAACCTGATGACATTCTAACTATGGATCTGGAATTGAAGCACATTCCAAGGCTTGGCACTTACAGAGGTTATTTTGCTCCCACCATAGATGTGGTTTTCAAATCTCATACCTCAGTCTCCAGAGGTTGGAGAAGCTGGTGTCGAAGGGTATTGGATCACCCTCCTTTCACGGATATCTTGCAGAGAGTAATGCTCATGGAGACCATTATTGTATTCTCTAATTTAGAGATCAGTAAGGATAGTGAAAGCTTGCTCTCTCTTTTATACCGCTGGAATTCTGTTACTCACACATTCTTCACAGTGTGTCAAGAAATCTCTATATCTTTAGAAGATGTCTATGAGATATTGAGACTTCCCCTATTCGAAGATGGTGAAGTAGTCAACATTTCTTTATCTCCTGATGAGTCTAAAGTTGTGAAGTTCCTTGAAGATGTAGTGAAGAAAACTTTGAAGAAACCAGTTTTGAAAGCGGCAAGGAAAGGGAAAGTCCCCAGTGATGAAGTACCAGAGGATACTAGTATTGGCGGCGACAAAGGCTCCAAAGCCAACTTCTGGGGGTGGATCAGATATTTTTGGAGGGAGTATGCTGATGGCGTAGATGAGGAAGCCAATGGAGACTCTTTGAAGGAAGGCACTGACTTTGTTGTTGGAGAAGGTAACTCTAGCTCCTATGAACTTGAAGCCTTTATTACCTTCTTACTTTCCCGCCATCTGTTTGAGGGTTATCCTCACGAAAAGATCCTAAGTAGACATTTCCCTTTAGCTATTAAATTAGCTAAAGGACAATATTTCCCCCTTGCCCCATATTTTCTAGGAACTTTATATTCTCACCTAGATCATTTTACCCTTGACTTGCAACGTTCCTGGGGTAGATTCCAAGTTGAAACTTTCGTACCCGTTGCTTTTTTACAAATATGGTTATGGGAACACTTTAGGAATTATGCTCCTGTCCCTAAAGTGTTGAGCTCTTATAAGACTAGTTTGCCATCACGCCAAGGTTTGCCATGCTCTTAGCGTTGGAATAAAGTAGCAGTATCTTCCAACAGTTTCCTTAGCAAAGTGCTAGATGACCTAACTGACTGGACAACTAGACCTTATTCCACTTTAGAGGGTGGACTTCCTCCACTGTTCACCTCTTTAGAAAACATCTCTATCTCTTGTTACAGAGACACCCCTTGGTCTAATGAAGAACTTTCTTTTATTGCTTGTACTTTTCCTTCTCAATTCTAGGCTTGTTTTCAAGATGAGTATGAAACTCAATCCTAAAACCCCCATAGGTTTGCTCGCCAACTTGGTTTTGACCAAGGCATCTTGGGACATCTTTCTACCTCAACTTTGCCTGCTGTGGTAGCTTCTTTAGCCTTTAAAAAGGAAAATTTTATCAAGATTTTAGTGTCAAACCCTGAGATCCCCTTCACTTCCCCCACCAAAAATGGACTACCTTCACCCAGGTTTAAGTCATGGTGGTCTAACATCAGGGAACGTGTTAGGAATTTTGGGGAAAGTGGTGCCCAATGAGTGGACGTTCCACCTATCTTTCCAGGAGATTTGACTTTGAAACCCCTTCCAAAAGCCAAACCTTCGAGCACCAAGAGAAAGAAAAATGCGAATACCCCTTCTAGCAAGAAGCCCAAGGTACACTCTTTTCTCTATAGTGATTGTCTTATAACCTCTTCTTTTATCCCTGAACTCAAGTAACTTTTCTTCTTTTCTCTATTTTTGACATTTGACAAGTTACAGACTCTATTCCTCAAGCTTTCCCCAAAGCTAAAGTCACTTCTTCAACCCCAGAGAATTCTGTACAAGAAGTGACTTCTAATGAAGAGACAGAGTCTGACACTAAAAGGGAGGACTCAAATCGGGTGTGCACCAAAAATCCTCAAGAGAAAGGAGACTCAACAGAAGCTACTTCCAAGGAACAAAAGGGTGAAAGCACTCTAATAGCATTTGATCCATTGCTCTCACTAGTTTCTGCCAATCTGAAAGTAACTTGCTCTCTATTACTCTCTAAATATCCCGAAACCATGAAGGATACCAACAAGTGGACCTTGTCATTTAGAGGTTTTCTCTTATAGCAAATTGGGTCTATCATATCCCAACTGCAGTTAAAGGGTAAAGAGGAATGTATGGCTCTCCCCCTTGACAATTTCCTTTCCACACTGAGTGAGGCTGAGAGCCTAAGTATCAATGCCGACTGGTTAAAGAGCCGTGTCAGCGTTACAGGTGCGTGCTGCTTTAATCACTCAGCTCCAGGAATCAATCAAAAGACTTCAAGTGGAATTGTCATCCCAGCAAGAAGCAAGTTTTGCCCTTCAAGCTCAAATAGAAGGTGTCACTGTAGAACATAGCTCTTTAAGAAAAGAGATTGAGAAATTGGAAGGCGAGCTAGGAGCTCTGAGCGATCCAGACTTCTCCCTTGAAAATTTTAGTTTTCTCACAAACATTCTCTAATTTTCAAGTTGTAATATTTTTGTGGTCTTGAAAGGCCATGGGGTTGTACTCTAACTTTACCATGCCTTATTCCACCAAACTATTTAGACTTTGCATGCATATTATGAACAACATCATATGAAATTACTGCATATAAGTCTTTGTTTATAGTATGAGTTTTGCAAAACATAAATCATTTTTGACATGATGGTCACAAAAAAAAAAGTGTTTTTACAAGGTTATGCATGATATTTCTTAAGGTGAGCTCTACTAATGGGGCTGTACGCCTTTATACTTGCTTGATCCTTTAGCCAATAATGTCCTGTTGCATGTGCTTCCTCTACTATGTATGGTCCTTCCCATTTTGGAGAAAACTTATGTTTAACAGCTCCAATAACCCCTCGTACATGCGGGCCATTTTCCAAACAAGTTCTCCCACTTGAAACTTCCTTTCTTTGACTTGGCCTTCATGCCTAGCCTTCATGTTAGCCTGATAAAGGCGGTTATGAGAGGCAGCGTTGTCACGCATTTCCTCCACAATTTCCAAAGTGTCTTCTCTGGGTATTCCTGCAATCTCTGCCAATTTTACCACTGGCCTTACTAAATTTATTGGGATAACAACCTCTGTGCCATAGACTAAAGAAAAGGGTGAAGCTCTTGTAGCTTGTGATTTGGCTGTTCTACAAGCCCACAGAGCTGTAGGAAGCTCCTCCTTCCACCCCTTTCCATTCTCCTTAGTCATTTTTCTCAATATCTTCAGCAATCTTTTGTTAGAGGCCTCAGCTTGGCCATTTCCTGTGGGATAATAAGGTGTGGATGTCATGTGAGAAATGGAGTACCATTCTGTTAAAAGACGCACATCCTTATTCAGAATGGTGTACCGTTGTCAGAAATAATTTTGTTGGGTACTTTAAAACGACATATTATATTCTCCCTTAAGAAATTAGCCACTGAGCTACATGTTGCCTTCTTCAAAGCCACAGCTTCTACTCATTTGGTAAATAGCTCAATGACTATCAGTATCCATGTACATCCTTCAGAGGGGGGATTTATAGGTCCTATAAAATCTAGCCCCCAGCCGTGGAATGGATATGGAGCCATAGTTGGATGAAGACTCTAATGGCTGGTGTGTATTTCATCTCCCTACCTTTGGCATTCTTGACACTTCCTTGCAAAGTCTTGAGCATCTCTTTACATTGTGGGCTAGTAATATCCTTGGTGCAAAGCCATTTGCCACAGCGTCCTCCCACCAGGGTGTCCTACTGGTTCTCCTTTATGCAGGTCTGAAAGAATGCCATTAACTTCCTTAACAGGAATGCACACCATCCATCTCCCTTAGAAACTTCTCTTGAACAATTTTCCATCTACCACTTTAAACCTGGTCGCATATCTTTTCAACTTCTCTCGTTGTACACGATCAGCAGGCAAAATACCTTGCAAAAGTTATCTTAAGTAAGGCTCCTACCAATCCTCTTTCAGCAGCTCGCTATTAAGCATTTCTGCTTGATCTGAAGGAATAACGGAACAAGTTTTACAGCATTATTGTTCTTCCTTAGCATCACTGGCCATCTCCAGCCAGAAGATCCCTAGCCTTCGCAATGTTCTATAGAGGCTGACATCAAGATTTGCACCACAAATATCATAATGTAATCTATGCAACAATGTCAATCCCTTCTGCCTTGAAACACATTTCATGAGTAAACCTTCTGCTCCCCTAAGAAACAAATCTCCATTGATTCTAAGGAAGTCTTTCATGTTTGCTAGTAACTCTGACCCAACACACTTCCCTTGAGCCATTGCCTTTAATAGGGGTTCTCGCCAATCCTGAGGGAAACATAGTTCATCCTGAGCTAAACCAAGCTGCTTCTCAACTCGGAGCGTCATCTTTTCTTTCTTTAGTACATACTTGGTGACTAGAGTAGCTAGCAAATCAACAAGCTTGTTCTCACCCCTGTTAACCACCTTGTACTCTATGAAAGTAAAGTGTTCCATGACTTTTTGCACCGCAACTTTGTAAGCATCCAAGCTAGGATTCTTCTCTCCATAGATTCCCTCAACCTATTTTATCACCAGCTCAGAGTCACCAAATACCTTCAATCTTTTTATGCCTAACTTCCTGGCAGCCTTCAGCCCTACCAATAAGGCTTCATATTCTGTTGCATTATTAGAGTAAGGGAAATGTAGTTTATAGGCAAACGTATGCTCTTCCCTTAGTGACTTCAAGACTACTCATATCCCTCCTCCTTGAACCGTAAATGAAACATCAAAATACATTGACCACTCTTGTTCCTTCATCACTATAATTTCCTGTTGAGGGGGTGAAAAATCACTTGTCCTAAGAAAATTAGCCAGCAGATAAGCTACTGCTTGGCCTTTGATAGGGGTTGGCCGTATGCATTCGATATCTAGGCATGATGTCAGGATGGCCCATTGCGCCATTCTTTTTGATAACTAAGGGCGAGTCAACAGATACTTCATGGGATTACTCTTAGTCACTAGCTGCACATGATGTCCTAGAAAGTAATGATTGAACTTCGTCACAGCAAAAGCCAAAGACAAACATACTTTCTCAGCAATTGAGTACCTCAATTCTGGTCCCTTTATAAGCCTGCTTATATAGTACACTGGCTTCTCTACCCCTTCCTGCTTTTAAGCTAACAATGCTCCCATGGATTGCTCCGTATTTGCTATATACAACAGTAAGGGTTTCCCAAGTACATGGGCCACCATAGTATGGGTATTCGCCAATATCATCTGAATCTTCTTAAATGCTTTCTGACATTGATCACACCATACAAAGGTTACTCCTTTCTTTGTTTGCTCCATAAGAGGCTTTAAGATCTCAACTAGGCCTGTAATGAATCTCCTCAAATAAGAAACATTTCCCACAAAGCTTCTCAACTCTTTTAGAGTTATAAGAGGACTGAGAGTAGTTATTGCCTCGGCCTTCGTAGGGTTTAAATCAATTCCCCTATGATGAACAAGAAACCCTAAGAATTTCCCTGAGGACACTCCAAAGGCACACTTGGAAAGATTCATCTTCAAACAATGCTCTCTACATCTTTCAAAGACTTGTCTCAGGTGCACTAAGTGCTCAAAAGGATTCTTCGCTTTTACTACAAGATCATCAACGTAATCTTCCACCTGCTTATACAACATGTCTCCAAAGATCGAAGTCATGGTTCTTTGGTACGTTGCACCAGCATTCTTTAGTCTAAAAGGCATCACCCTATAGAAGTAATTCCCAAAGGGTGTCCTGAAAGTAGTCTTTGGCGCATCTGTTGGGTCCATAAGGATTTGATTATACCCACTATAACCGTCCATAAAAGAGAAACACTTATGACCAGCTGTTGCATCTACCAGAATATCAACATTAGGAAGTGGGAACTCATCCTTTGAGCAAGCTTTATTAAGATCCCGAAAATCTACACAAACTGTTATTTGGCCATTTTTCTTCTTTACAGGAACTATGTTAGCTAGCCAACTCGGGCATTCAATCTCCTCAATGAATTTTGCCTTTAAAAGCTTTTGCACTTCAAGCTTTATCTTTTCCTCAACATCTAAACGATATTTCCTCGACAGCTGTTTCATAGGTTCAACATTAGGATCCACCTTCAGCTTGTGCACTACCAAGTTCGGACTTAAACCTGGCATTTCTTGATAACTCTAAGCAAAAACATCCTTGTACTCTTTCAACAGAGCTACTAGCCTTCCTCTCTCATTTTCGAATAGATTCTTGCTAATCTTTACCATTTTCTCATCTTCTTCACCATCACCCAGGTTGACCTCAACGAGCTCTTCTTACACGTTCTTAACACCATCATTCATACACTTAGGGGCTTCCTTCACAACTCTTTAGCTGTATGAACTTCCTCTGGATGTTGTGTTGGATTAAGGGAATTAGGCTTGCCATCCTCCTTATCCCTTACCTTTAACCTTTAGAATTCATACACCACTTGGCCGTTAGGCCCAGTGACCCTTCTTATCTTGGAAGGCCTTTCTGGCTCTACCACTTCGCCATCATCTTCCTCTTCTGCTTGCAAGGCAATAGGATTGAAAGGAAGAATTCTATTCTCACCTTCAAGTTCGTACTCTTGATATAAAGCTACTTTGATGAAATAAAGCTCTGCTCTATCAAAGGGCATCTTGGTGGCCTCGATAACTACCTGCTTGTTCCTCCAAATGGCCTTCACACATTAATGATATGTGAAAGCCAATGCTCTATACGCCTTTAGCCATGGACAGCCTAAGATGATGTGGTAAGATGTATTCCCTTCCATTACATGCATGAGAGTAGATGCCCGAATTGGCCCAACCTTAAGGTCCAAAGACACATCCCCAAGAGTATTCTGCTGTAGAGCTCCTATTCCTGCCACTTGCATTGGCTCTGGAATAATTCTTTTCCTCGGGATTCCCAAAGCATCAAAAGTTGGGAGAGGTAGAATATTAGTGGACGCATCAATGTCCACCAATGCCCTTTTGATTCGAGATGCTCCAACAAAGGCAATGACATACAAAGGTCTATCACCATCAACAGCTCGGTTGACTAGATCTTTATTAGAGAAAGTGGCTAAATCCTTTGCTTCTTGATATGCCACTTGCATCAAACTCCTTTCAACAACAGCCACTTCGTGGTTCCTTTCCATCACCCTGGTCAGGGCTTAGGTTGCTTCTCTTCTAGCCATCGCTTTAAGACCTATTCCTTCGAGAAAGGAATGTATTTTGTCTTTTTGCTAGATTCTCGCTATCATCTCTTCATCTACTAATGATGGCAGTGTTGAGCTATTGCTAGCCTTGTTCTCTGCTTCTTCCTCTATAGGCTCTTTACATCCTATTAAGAAAGTCATTGTCACCTCTAGCCTAGGCATTCTTTGGTTAGCTCTCTTCCCAGCTTTGATAACCAAATCTCCCTTAGCTACGCTATCATGGAAGATATTTCTCAAAGCATAGCAATCCATAGTATGGTGGTCACATCTCTTGTGATATCTACAATAAAGTGGATTTTGCTTTTCCTCTTCTGTAGGCTCATGCTTACATTCAGGCAATGTCACTACACCATCTTTCACCCAAGCTTCTAGGATGCTATACAACTCTTCAGTGGACATGATAAAAGGAGGGGGAATACCACCTTTATCCCTCTTCTTTCCTTTGGCCATCTTCTTAGATTATTTTGTCATAGCAACCTCAACTTTCTTGTTTTCTCTCCTCCACGGTTGTCTAGGAGCACTCACAGTTTGTGAAGTTGAACCTTTTGAAGGCTTTCTTACAAACACCTTGCAGCCTCTACAAGTCTCGTAAAACTAAAGATCTGGAGATTCTCTAAGTAAGGCTGATATTCATACAACATACCCGCGATACAAACATCCACCAGCCTCTTTTCCTCCACAAGACCATAACACAACAGAGAGAGATCTCTAAACCTACGAATATACTCTAGCAATCCCTCAGACAGCCTTTGCTTCTCGTGTTGCAAATTTGACAACATTAGCTTTTCTTCCAAAGCAAAAAACTTTTTCATGAACTGTGTTGCTAAATCGTTCCAGCTTAGCATTGACCTTGGTATGAGACTGGTATACCAAGTAAAAGCTCGACCTTCTAAATATTTAGAAAACTCTGTAAGTCTCAACTTGTGGTCGTGAGAGTGAGTTGTCAGCGCATTTACATACTGCTTGATATGCTTTCTAGCGTTTCTTGTTATGCTATCATACTTAGGGAATATAGGAGGTGTATAGTTAGCAAGGTAAGGTTTCCCAGCTATTTCTTCAGGATAAGGAGGCCTGGTATCAACATAGACAGCACTTTCCATTTTCTTGGCCTCAAACAGAATAGCATGTATATCTTCCCTACTTAGGTAAGGAGACCCTTGAGGAGCCTGAGGTGCGGTTGTCTCCTGACGTAAGGACTGGAACTCTGCCCACATAGCAGCTTGAGAACATTGAAGGTCTTCAATGGCAGCCATCATTTCCCTGCTCTCACAATGAGCAGTTCCACCTGAAGACCCTGCGCCTTTAGAATGCATGGATATGTGATCTGTACTTGGTTTTGACCAATGGTTCTCACCCACACCAGTCAATATCCCAGTACCCACTTTCTTCCTCGGAGGCATGGAGAAAGTGACCACAAACAAATGTATAACCTAATAAAAACACCCTTAAAAAGGAATATAACCAGAGATCCCCAGTGGAGTCGCCAAAAATTTACGTGCAAGTTAGATTTGAGCTTATTTATGGAAGTGAAATAAGTTATCTAACAGTACATTTGCATGAGAAAGCTCGAAAAGATGCAAGCTTTGACATGACACTCGAACACTCAAAACAAGAAATAAAGAAAGTGATGGTAGGATATGAAAAAGACGCACATTTAGACAAGAAGAAGAAGATGATTATCAAAATAACACCGGATGTACGTGGAAAACCCTAGATAAGGGATAAAAAACCACAATTTGAGCAAGAACGTAACATTCTTGCTCAGCTCAGCTTGTATTATATATCAAAAGGAGATCAGTTTACAATAAAGTTGCCTTTCTTTCCTACCAACTCTCCACTTTCATCTCAAAATATCTGGTTGGGTTCTTGTCTTAAAAGTTCAGCTGCATGTTTCTTTTATACTCTAAGGAACATGGCTAAGTACAAGGACAGGTGCCAAGTCATCATATTCTATTTTTTAAGATCTTTTTTACAGTTGTGATGTTATCTGCTGACTAAGAGATAAGGACTGCGCCAACGTGGCATTGGGACCCGTGGGTGGGTAGCGTTGCTACTACATGAGAGACAAGTCTTGGACATTGAGAGGGACATCAAGAGTACTGTGATTGGTACATGTGTTCCCAAGGTGACTCATGGTGCACTCAGCCAATAAGGGGTGTCCTCATAGTCTCTAACCTTAAAAGGTCACTATCTCCCTTTTGGTGAGTGCTTGAGTACCATATCAGGTGTAAATCTTACTTCTTTCTCAAGGCAGTCACGCCTTTATCACTGACCAAGACGAAGTCTCTTAGCCAACACCTACTCTCCTTTCCCTCACAGCTGCTCCACATGTAAGGTCCGGATTCAACCACTCATACATTCTCCCATGCCTTAATGGTGTTATGTACAGAGTTATTTCACTTAATCAAATTCTTCCCTTTTGTTAAAATCCTTGTAATGTGAATCCAGTTCTTGACAGGAATATCCAATTCAAGAATTGAAGGGCCCGTTGGGTAATGTTGTTCTAGTAACGTTGTTTGTATTTTTTGAAAATACATGTGAGTAAAAAAGTGTGTAAAAATACGTGTAATGTTGTTTAAAAACTAAAAACATGTATTTAAACACATGTACCTAACGGGCCGAAGTTTTTCTAAGTAGTATGTTTTCTATGAAGTGGCATTCTCATCAATGAATGTGGCATTAGCGGGAGGCTGACATATGTGGCACCAGATCATGACACGTGCCCTCTCTTTTCACATGAGCATTATCTTCTCAAACTCCAATTGACGGGACATAGACTAATGAGCGTGTCAAATAGATTAGAATTCTCTAACGTTTTAAAGATAACCTGATTATGGAATTCTTAGTCTTGTTCATCCATTATGAAATACATTAATTGGATTATCATATCATGAGTATTTAAATGAACACGTATTTTTTATGTAATTAAATTATTAAAGACGTAACAAAATTTAATTTACTCATTTTATAATAAATGAACAATATTTAAAGAATATTATAGAAGAATTATCTTTAAAACTCCACACATAAAAAATTAATCTATGTCACATCATAAAAAATGTATCATATAAATTTGTAATATTAACTTTTACAATGTGATGGTATGCTTTATTTCTTTGGAATAAAATTTTACAATAAGAAAGAAAAAGAAAGGACATTCTTCTAGTTAAATAATAGTCTCCTTAATCTCTTTTGCAACACTAGTAAGAGCTAAAGTGACACAATTACATTTCAAAGGACTACTAACAAAATAAATAGATCTAAAACTCACACAAATCAAAGTAATATGATATCTTCTAAAATCTAGGAAATCTTCAATGGACAAGCCAAAATAGGCATTTGCCCCTTTCGCCTAAAAGATGTAGCAAAATGCCTCTGTTCTGAAACTATCTAACAAAATGCCCCTGTTTTGAAACTCGATTTTTAGAAAATCGAGTTTCAATGAAAAACTCTATTTGATGAAAACCGAGTAAAGTGAGAAATTTTACATGGAACTCGAGTCCCATGTTTTTTTTTTTTTTTTTTTTTTTTTTTTTTTTTTTTTTTTTTAAGTTTGGTTTCACATAAACTCGATTTTCTAAAATTTGAGTTTCATGAAAAACTCGATTTTTAGAAAATCGAGTTTAAAACATGGGCATTTTGCTAGATAGTTTCAAAACATGGGCATTTTGCTGAAAAGTTTTGGCAAAAGGGACAAATGCCAATTTTGGCCTCAATGGACATATCTTATCCGAATTCAATAACACCGCCAACTCACTAAGGTTTTGCTCGCACTAATTTGAGAAAAAAACATATTCTTGACAAAAAAAACCAAGGCTTTTCTCATGTTACGAGTTATTGTCCACAAAGGGTTTGTACCTTAGTACAATCTCGGAGAAAATGGGCTTTTGCCCTTTTTTTTAAAAAAAATCCAGCATTTTGCCCCATTTTCCAAACTAATTAAGGAAATACCCCTGTTTTGAAACTCAATTTTTTAAAAATTGAGTTTCAATTTAAAACTCAATTTTTGGACAATCGAGTTATAACAAATTGAAAATTGAAAAAATAAAAAATAAAAAAATCTGGAGCCCTATAGTGGTGTTTTAAGGACCCTATTGTGGCATTTTGAAACTCGAGTTCCATGAACTCGAGTTCTATGCAAGTTTTTTTTTTTTTTTTTTTTTAAGTTTAATTGCCCCATACCTATAGTGGCGTTTTAAGGAGCCTATAGTGATGTTGAAACTCGATTTTGAGAAAATCGAGTTTCAAAACATGAGCATTTCCTTAATTAGTTTGGGAAATGGGGCAAAATGCTGGATTTTTTGCGCGTAAGGGGCAAAGGCCAATTTTCTCCGTACAATCTCTCGCACAAAGCAGCTACCATTTTCTCCCTGGAATTATGGACTAAGATACCTAGTCCACACGCCGATGTTAACGTCAACACCAAGTTTTTCAAGGCAAACCCCCACTAATCAAAGTCTTGGTGACATTGCGTGTAGGTGTGTGATGACTTGTGTACAACATTTGGGGTGATTTGTGTGCATGAGTTTGTCTATTCATCATTTTACAATTTTTAGGGAGTTGCCATCAACCATAGAATTTCTGGGTGTGGTTGGCAACCTATGATTAATCAATTTTACTTTCTAATTAGCTAAGGGTTGACCTAAGGGATCCTACGCTTGGGAGGAAACAATAAAAATTTCTTGAACCAGAAGACATGAACTTGGAAGCTTAGTTATGCGTGAGGAAGGCGTACAAGCACCCTACTATGCCCATCTTACAGTTGTACCTCATTTTGATCCACTCTCTGATTTGGCTCTCTGAAAAAGGTTTGTTATGGAAACCATTTGGGAGGCACTATGTGGTCTTTACACATGCACATGCTTTGTTATCCGGTTGGATTTTCTACTACATGTCTATAATGAAAATCTTTCAATGATGTAGCCTAATTTTCACCATGGAAATATAGTGGAAATCTAAGTCATATATCATGGTTGGGTGGGTGTATGTATGACATCATCAAATAGCACCAAACTCTTGGTGCCGCCCTCAGGATATAACAAGCCTAGTCACCTAGCTGTATATCCTGATAAATCTACACCACTTATAGGATGAGAAACTCTCAAATAGTACATTCTTGAACCCAAAATAAAATTCATCTTATAAAATTCGATGCTGCAAAACTCGTTGCTGCATGAGAAGATAAACAACTATTTTTCTTTTTCACACACCTTTGGCAGGGCAAATAAGGGCGCTTGAAATTTTGCAGCAAAAGACAATTCCTAATTGGATTTTAAATGTCGCAAATGCATTTGCTTTGACTATCATATCAATTAATAATACACTGGATTCTCAAAAAAAAATTAATAATACACTGAATCAAATATGGTAACATCTATATATATATATATATATATATATGTAAAACTGAGAGAAAATCCAATTAAATTCTATAATTGAAGTCCAATTTTGCGTCATGTATTCTAAATTATTTATTTTTAGAGAGTTTTATTTCTTAATTTTGAAGTCAAATGTAAGATCACATCATAAATATACACCCAAGTGAATTATTGCGTACAAAAACCAAAGAGTTTAGAATTAATAAACATAAAAAAATTTAAAAAATTGACAATTTATATTTTCTACCTAATAATATTCTTACAAGACTTTTTAAATTTTAAAGAGTTTAAAAATATATATAAGAATGACTATCAATAATATTTAATTATATATATAAGAATTATATTATGCATCTTAATGAGTATCTTTTAAGTATATCAATGCATATGCATAGGGTTACAAGATAGTTAAATATAATAAGAAATAATTCTCAAATGAATACAAAACTTATTAGAAAGAAACCTGATGGTATAAAGAGATATTACCATTTTGATTTGAAACCAATATATTATTAATAATGAAAATAAATTGATTTCATTTTTTCAGTTAAATAAGCATGTAATCATTAATTAAAATATAATGATTTTATAAAAATACTCCAACAGAACAGAATCACTGCGGTTAGTAATCTACCTTAAATTCCACTAAGAAGATTTTTTTTTTTTCCTTTCCAATTTAGTCATTATAAACAAGCTGACAACATTTATAATAAAATAATAAGAATTTTCAAATAATAAGAATAACGCCCTATTACAAGTTTACAACCGTCACATATGACCAAGACTTGCGGCCCCCAAGATCCATCACTACTCATCGACGCTATTTATAATATAATATAAAAGTTAGATCTCAAAACTGGTGAATATATGCTGCAATAATACTTATTTTGTTTTCAAAACATACTACAATGACACATAACAAATTTATATATTTAATTTTTTTTTTTATAAATAGTTCCTATATTTAATTGGTATGATATAGCACATCAATCGTAAAATTATTTGTACATGTCAATTAACTTTAGACGTGGACTTTTCTTTTTCTAAATTTCTTATTTGTATCACTGCGTAGTAAACTTGAAGTTTCATTTGTAATGGAATTTCTACCTTGACTTTTGTATATTTAGTTTTAATATTAAAATCACATTGTGATCTTCTCATAACTTGATTTATGTTTTGTTAACTTTAGACGTGCACTCATGCCTTTGCCCAGCCCCATAAAGCTGAGGATACTTTAGAAGAGTCCTCCTACTTAGGTCCTTGTCAAGAATTCCAACAACAATAGTAGGCAATGAAGTATAGATTATAGAATACAACATGCTGCTCCATTCATTAATTGCAGTTGTCAAGGTGAAAGCAGTAAAGAGCACAAACCTACACAGAGCATGTGAAACATTAGCGATTGTGATAATAAGAAAATATAGATTTGATTAATTAGGTTAAATTGTCTTCTTCTTCTTTTTTTAAGAAGTTCAATTTGAACCAACTTCCCTACGAAGTAATTCAAATTTGAATTACAAAATCATATGATAATTTTGGAGAGACATCTAGATTTGACTACAAGAAGAATCAAAATTTCTTCAGCTATATAACTTCTAGCTCAAAAAGTAGTAAAATAAAAGACCTAGCAAGCATGATTGGAAACACAACCATACAAAACAACTTTTCCCCGAAGAGAGAGTGTGAGAAAGTAAGAGAGCCAAAACATTGTTCAGGCTCATGTGGAGACTGAAATCAAGGGCTGCATAACAAACTCCAATAGATTTAACCAGCTAACTCAGATGCATATTCATGAATACAGAATTATTATAAAGCAAAAATCAAATCGTACTCACCAAAATAATATAAAAACCATCACTGCATTCCTGTAAAAGTTATATAATATCATGTAGCCCATCCGCTGGTAATTCCAATGCCCATGGACCAATAAAAGGGGAACTAAGAATCTGAACTGCCCCATTGCAAAATCTGATGCCATTACAGCTTGCCTACCCTCTTGGCCACTGATTCCAACTCCCACATCAGCCATTTGGATCATTGAAACATCATTGGCACCTGTTAGTGGTCCAAGTAGAATTTCAGTAATAAACATCAGTACGTAAGCAGTAACAAGTGCATTCTATTTTCTATATGTTTGAGAGCATAAGATATTGATCTAACGTACCATCCCCAATGGCAAGTGTCATGTCAGCAGTCCTGTTCTTCACGAGGGCTACTATTCCAGCCTTTTGCAATGGAGCAACTCGACAACATAGCACCACAGAACATTTACTAGCCAGTTGAAAGAGCTGCAACTCAAAATGAGTAAGCTACATCAGCATATGAGGCATCACCAAGAACTAGAAAAGAAAAGGACAACCATGTAGGTTTACAAATGCTTACCTTTTCTTCAAGTTCACTGTCAAGAATATAAACAAGGCTGGTACCATCAATAATCAAGGCCACTGGAGTTGGACTAGCTTCAGAACTTCCTCCGGTATTGTCTGTGACCCCATTAACAGTCATGAGCTTCTTAGACATGACAATGGCATCTTCCAAACTCTTTCTACATGACTCTTTAGAATTGTTATTAATTACTATCTGGGTCATCTTGCTTGTCAGGAGCTTGGAGGAGTACCCAATTGATATGGCAGTTTCTTGCTTGTCCCCAGTCAAAACCCATACTTTAATCCCTGCTATTCTGAGAGATTCTATGGCTTCTGGCACCCCTTGTTGCAGTTTATCTTCAATAGCAGAGGCACCCATTATGCACAGATTGTTCTCAACAGCGCTAGCAACCTTTCGAAGCAAAGCAGCTCTACCAATTACAGCAGTGCTTGCTTCCTCAAAGGAAGAGTGCCACTGCTCGAATTCTGAAGCACTCAGCTGCCGCATGCCAACAACAAGTGTCCTCAAACCCAGTGAGGAGTAATCATGAAGATGGGATTCAGTTGCACGCAGTATGTTCATGTTCAAAGATTTATCTATCACACCAAACATGGATGTGTCAGCACCTTTAACAAAGACTTTCACACTCTTGTCAGGGCAGCCCAATATAACTGACATCCTCTTCCGGTCACTATCAAACTCATGCAAACCCAAAACATTGAACCTGCAGTTGCCATGATGGAGAAATTCATTAAAGAAGATATAATAAGGTTTAACCTCTTAAAAGAAGCTACCTATGAATGTGATAAGATAATCACTTGAAAGAGCAATCAAGTATTATTACTACTTAAACCACTGCAACCACTATCACTCCACAGTTACTTTAGTGTCACCTATCACCCCCATCCTCCTCTCACCTTCATGTTTACACTGCTATATGATTGAAACAATTCTTTTTTTTTTTTTTAAGTACTGACACAATGCATAACTGAGAGAATTGTTCTACACAAAGAATTTACCTTTAGATGTCAACATTGTACTGAAGTGGAATTTTGAAACCACTAATATATCACCCTAAATTCTTTCCTACCTGTTCAAAAGCAGCCAAAAAATTGGCAGCCACACTGCCAATGCTGCTCTAACAATTTTAGAGCCACAAAGCCACTTCACTAATCAATTGGTGGGGTGGTCCTAGTGGAAGAAGAGGTGCTAAAGAGAAGTTAAGGGAAAAGAAAGGGACAATAGCAGCACATCAAATTACCTTTGCCTTTCTCCTTGAATATCGATAACTATATAGCCAGAGGTTCGTTCTATAAGCATAAAACCGTAGGCAGCAGCAGCATACACCAATGCTTGTTCATCAGGAGACTCCCCTTGGTAATCTATCATCTTCACAGTAGGATCAGACGTGTCTGTAACAAGAGGCACAATTGTATTGCATGCTGCTAATGCAAGGAAGAAATCATAAACATGTCTGCCTTCTTTTGTGTCATTTCTTCTTTCTGATAATTGTAAAAGTTCTGGGTCAGTCTTGACGTTCATCTTTGGCTTTATGACCTTCCCCTCCACTGATACCAAGTAAGGCAAATATAAGATGAAATTGTTTTGCTAATGTGACAAATCAGAAATACTAAATATTATAAAAAATATGGTATTACCTTGAACAGAGTATCCAACTGGCTCAATTTGAGATTTAGCACCACTGTAATCTACTCCCCATATGCTTACACGTTGAAATTCCATCTTGTTCTCTGTAAGTGTACCAGTTTTATCCGAGAATACATACTTTATTTGTCCTAAATCTTCATTTATATTCAGAGACCTGCACTGAAATCTTGAATTTGATGCCTCATCATACATTTCGGTATCTCGGATCATGAAGTAAGCCTGACCAACACGAACAAGCTCCATGGAAATGTATAGAGAAATAGGGATCATGATCTGGAACACAATAACTGACATGAGGAATGTGAAAAAAATCTCCCATCCCAATCCATAATAGTTATAGTCTTTCCCCCGAGAATAGTCCCATTTTCTGTAATAAGGCAAGTTATTTAACTCTTGCTTGTGGCGCAGCAACCAAGCAAGGGCACAGGCAGAGACAACTGTACACAAAGTAATAAGAAACAAAGAGAGTAAGATGATCTCAATGTTCATATGGGTCTCAAGCCGACTCCTCTTAGATGGAGCTCCTGAGTTGTTGAGCATAGCTTTGGTCTCACGCCCAGCATACACCGCAACCCCAATGCCCCATTCAGTATTCTTGAGCTCACAGCCTCGAAGAATAATATTGGACGGTCCAAGTGACAGCCTCTTCCCATCAACTTCCATGTTTGCATGAAAACCATAAATATTCCTATTCGGTTTCTCACACTTAATCAATCCAGTAACTTTCTCCTTTTCAGGCATCTTAAATAGGGTCTCTTGTTTTGCATACCGAGTCTTCAAATTCGACTCCCCATCCAAATTAACTGTCTGCACATACGCAACTCCAGTCGGGTCACTGGTGGAGAGCAGCACCATATCACAAGGAAGAGTTTCACTTGCATGAATTTTGATGATTTCACCAACTGTGATATGCTTCCATTTTTTAGGTTGGAACTGATTATTAACAAGAACAGATGCTAACCGGTTATTCTCAATTCTGTCTGACCTATGCCGTCTATAGTCCTCATAGGCATCCTTAATCGCCGTAACTGATAGAACAAAGGCCAACGGCAAAACTGAGACTCCCCGGCCAAAAACAGCCAGCTGGGGGAGCTGATTAAGTACAGCAATCACAAGGAAATATATGTATGCAACTCTATGAAATTGTTCAAAAATATTCTTTGGCAAAAAAGTAATAAACGAATACTTGGAAGTCCTTACAGAATTCCCAGCAAATTCAAACTTCTCATTTGTCTTCACAGGATCATTTATATAAATCAACCTTGCATCTTCATCATTAATTTCCTTCTGGGACGTACTAAGCCCTTCAGAATCAGCCCCTCTTGAGCCATGTCTCACCGGCTTCGACCCCAGATCAGCAAAAGTCACTTCCCTAACGGAATTCCCGCCTCCGCCCGAGGCCTTGGAATGAGAGGACAAAATACTTCTTCTTGATGAGGAGGAATTGAGTGTTCCTTCCACACTTGATGAATTCTCAGCTGGGTTTTTCGTTTCCATCCCGGAAAACGATCCAGGGCGGCCAGAATTGGATTTAAATAGATCTAACAAAACGGGTACAGTGAATAAATCTTGGGTATTAGGAACTCTAGGAGATGGAATCAAAAGGGGATGCTCAGAGGCCATGATCTGAGAGGATCAGAGACCTCCTGAGCTTTACAGAGTCAATAATCAACAAATTCATGAAAGACCCAGATGGTAATTTTAACCAAAGTTTACAAATTTTACAACAACAGCAACAGAAATTGAAGAAAACAAGCAAACCCCACAACTACAACACTTGTTGTATATAGGCAAAAAACAGAAAGCAAAAACCAAACCAATCAAAGGTGTTTAGATAACTATTGTACACAAAAGAATCTAGAGAAAGTGAGAAACTTTAAAGGTTGTTAGAACTTACTTATGCTTGTATCCCAGGTCAAGTTAGAGAGAGAGGGAGAGTAATATAGGAGAAGAGAGAGAGAAATGAAATACGTTGGGTGTTTTTGTTGTGAGAAAAATGACAATGGTGGTTGTTATACAATGAGCTAGGAAGCGTGTTTTTTAGGGACAATAAGGACGAATTGAACAAAGTCAAAGGCATTGTTTTGGTGTGAGAAAGAAAGAGAGAGAGAGAGAGAAGACGGAGAATGCAAAGAAAATTGGGGAAGAAGAAGTCTACAAATCGTAATGGGTGGCGACAGCAACAGCATCAACAACAACAAAGAAAAAAAAATACCATTCTTTTTATAAATAAAAAAAAAATTCTAATTTTGAATAAATAGTAATAATTAATACTAACTAATAATAAGAAAGAGAAATATTCTTTTGTTTTGTGTCAAAAGGTCATGTGCGTGTTTGAGTAAAACCAGATATAAGAAAAGGAAAGTCTTTTCGGAGAGAGAGAGTTTTCAGACAAAGAAATATGTTAAATCATAAATGTTCTTCTAGAAGGTCGACTGCTGAACTGTTGTGGATTTTTTTTATATTGTAATAATCAATTATAAACTAACTGTACAGTATTAGTATTTTGAATTGTTTGTTAAGAGGTGTCTGACTTTGACCAAGATCATGTGATGAAATGAAGATCTTGTTTGTTTCTTGAACAAGAATGTGTTTGTATTACTTTCAAAAAGAATGTATTTGTATTTCCCTCTTTTTGAACAAATTGAATTGAAATTCTCAATATCTTTCTGAGCAGTAGTAGTGCTTCCCGTGCTCTTTCCCTTTTTTTTTTTTTTTTTTTTTTTCATTATGATTTTTCTTGCTTTAATTCAACAACACACCAACGGTCTAGCACGCCTGCTTTGATGGCTTCTAGTCGTTGGACTAATTTGACTTTTTTTTTTTCTTTTTTTCATTTTTTCTTTTTTTTCAATGACAGAAATATAGGCATACATGTTCTCATAATTAATTTTGTCTTAAATATTTTTTTTTATTGATTTCTTTTTTTAAATGCCCTCAATCCAGGTTAATAGGGATTTTTTTTTTAATTCCATAGTTGGGGTTCCAGATGGTTTTATTATAATCACAAAAATTGTCAGAGTTACAAAGATCTTGGCATGTTAATAGGAAAGTTAGTGTCTTAATTTAATGATAAAAAAAATATTATGTCCATAATATTTTTATAATAAATCTTAAGTGGCTGGTTGTTATTGACTGACAAAAAAATATTTTTAGTAGCAGGTTTAAATTAGAATCAATAATAACTTACCGCTTAGAATTTATTACAAAAGTATTGTGGATGTAGCACTTCTCAAAAAACAATCATTATGAAAGGAGAGGAAGCTATAAGGCTCTTGGCCTGTTAATAGGAAAGTTGGTGTCTTGATCTAATAATAAAAAGCAATCATTACAAAGATGATATTTATAGGTTCAAATCTATTGCATCTATTAAATCCAAAAAAAAAAAAAAAAAAAAAGCTTTGGGACCTGTTTGGTAGGACATTTCAAATAACCATTTTCAATTTTTAAATAACATTACATACATTTCCACATATTTTTTCACCCACACGTATTTCAAAAAATTACAAACAATACTACTCAAACTCTTCTATCAAACGGGCCCCTAGCATCTCTGCATTTCGATGTTTTAATTTTCATAATTCCTTCATAATTATGAGTTTGGCTTACCTCCAATATTTTTTTAACTGGATATGTCCTTTTATTTTAAATATACAATAGCATGTGATAGTAGGTTTTAATTTCTACATTTTATTTAGTTAGTGGGTGACGTAGTAGTCTCTTATTAAAATGAAAGATATTCCAGTTAAAAAAGTATTAGAGATAAGCCACACCTCATTATTATTTATAAAAGACTAAAACTAAAAACACTTGAAATAAAAAATGGGTTTGGCTTACTTTCAGTACTTTTTTTAACTAGAATCTCCTTTTGTTTTAATGAGAAACTGTCACATCATTCACTAACTAAATAAAATGTGAATATTAAAACTGACTACTACTTGTCATTATATATTTAAAATAAAAGGACATGTCTTAAAAAAATACTATAGATAAGCCAAATTCAAATAAAATAATCATAAAGAAGTCCTGTATAATAAATACATTTTTTATTTATTCAGACTATTAATTATTAAAATAAAATAAAAAAATCATAGACATTTGTTTCTGTATTAAAAGTCTAAACTTAGTTTCCTTCTTTGAAATACCATTACACCTTTTTTCTTCCAAAACTCTCTCACGTTTATCTCAGCCTTCCTTTTCATATCGTATACTTTAGACTCAGAGTTAGCTTCAAAATTAGGTGGAAATATGGAATCCCTTTTACACGGATCACATCAAAATTAATTATCGTTTGAATTCTCTAACTGAACATTCTAGATAAACTGTACCAGATAATGTGTAAAAGTTTCGAGAATTTTTTTTAAAAATTTTAAGTTGTAAAAGTTTTAATTAATGAATAAATTATAATAAATAATATCTTTGGGTCAAATTTGTTGTTGATTTGATCCTATATTGCTGATCATTTAATCAACAATATCTTTGGGTTAAATTTGCTGGTGATTTTAATTCTATATTGTTGATTATTTAATCAAATTCTTCATTTTTGTTAAAATCCTTGTAATGTGAATCCAATTATTGATATAGGAATCCAAGTCAGGTCTAGAAGTTTTTCCAAATTCCAAATAGTATGTTTTGTATGAGATGGTATTTTCATCAACTAATGTGGCATTAGCAGAGGCCGACATATATGGCACCAGATCATGACGTGATATAGATCACTTCTGCATTATCTTGTCAAGCTCCCATTAGCTGCACATAGACTAATGTGTTTGTCACGTAGATTAATTAGATTTCTCTTAACTCTCAAGTTTTTTTAAGATAACCATATCATTGAATTTTTAATAATGTTTTTATGAAATATGTGAATTGGATTTTGTCATATGAACATTAAGTTTTACTTTCTTTCTTTTTTTATGTAGTGACAAAATTCAATTTACTTATTTTATAATAAATGAATAATATTTTTATAGTGAAATTATCTTAAAACTTTCAAAACATGTGATCTATATCACGTCAGAAAAAATGTATCGTATAATTTTTTTTTTCATAATATTAATTAGACTCATGTCAAGAACTGGATTAAATTGTAACAATTTAAAGAAGAAACAAATTTTGAATGAAAAAAAACATAGTGATAATTAAATTGACTCAATTGAAATCACAAATAAAATAGGACTTAAATCGTAGTTAATCCATAATTGTTCCTACATTACTAATTTACTAGTACTAGTGTACTACCCATTGTGATGATTAATTATCCCAGGATGAAACATGTTTGTATTATATTTTGGGAGATTGACTTGATTTAAAAACTTTGGGATGATTGTGAGGCGGTAGTACAAGAGGCATGGAACATGGCAAGTAGTAGGGAGTCTAGGCTAGCAACAATTAAGGAGAAAATAAGTGCTTGTGGGGTGGATTTAAAGGCATGGGGAGCAACAAAGACTGAACCCGAAGTGGAGGCAATCAAACAGCTACAGAATCGGCTTGATAGTTTGAATAGGGCTGATTGTACTGATGCTAGACAGGACGAGTTCTTGGAGGTGAGCAAAAAATTGGATGATCTTTTATTAAAGCAAGAGATTTATTGGGCGCAACGGTCAAGAGTGGCTTGGCTAAAGCATGGGGATAAAAATACAAAGTTTTTTCATTCAAAAGCATCTCAAAGGTGAAGAAGAAACCATATAAAGGGTATTAAGAATCTACAAGATCATTGGGTGGAGGAGGTTGAGGATACTGCCAATGTAGCAATTAAGTATTTTGATAATCTGTTTAGTGTAGGTTCATGTGATCAGATGAAGGAGTGTCTACAAACAGTTTCGGCCAAGGTGACACCTGATATGCAGAATCTTCTGTCCAGTGACTTTACTGCTGAGGAGATTAAGACAGCGGTGTTCCAGATGGGACCAACAAAGGCTTCTGGACCAGATGGTATGAATGCACTATTTTATCAAAAATTCTGGCATGTTGTGGGTGAAGCTGTTGTTACTGCTGTTTTAGATTTTTTGAACGATGGGATTATGCTGCCTGCTTTAAACCATACTAATATTGTGCTTATTCCTAAAGTAAAGAATCCGGAGAAAATGTCAGATTTTAGACCAATAAGCCTTTGTAATGTTATTTACAAGATTATTTCCAAAGTTCTTGCAAACAGGCTGAAACAAGTGCTCCCTGATATTATATCCCCCACTTAGAGTACTTTTGTGCCAAGTCGCCTTATTACAGATGACCGGATGGAATGGCTCTTTTTACAAGGAATCGTGCAGAGAATGGGTTTTCCAGAAAAATGGATTAATAGAGTGATGAGTTGTGTTACTACTTCATCCTTTTCAATTTTAATTAATGGGAAACCCTATGGTAATGTGCTTCCATCTAGAGGGCTTCGTCAAGGAGATCCTCTTTCACCATATTTGTTTTTGTTGTGTGCAGAGGGTTTTACATCTTTATTGACAAAGGCAAAAAATGATGCAAGAATCCATGGAGTATTTATTTGTAGAGGGGTACCTAGAGTCTCTAACCTTTTATTTGCAGATGACTCATTATTGTTCTGCAGGGCAACACAAAATGAAGTGGTGACCATTTCAGAGATCCTTTAGACCTAAGCCAATGCATCAGGATAGTGCATTAATTTGGAGAAATCATTAGTCTATTTTAGCAATAATACATCTAATAGTCAGAAGCAAGAAATACAGAGGATTTTGGGGGTACGCTTAGTTGTAAACAAAATATGTTTAAGTATCCAACTGAGTTGATAAACAAAATATAAATGAACTAGCATCTTAATTCACTTATAAACAAAATATACATGAGTTTCTAACTCAGTTATAAACAAAATATATCTAAAATTTTTAAATTTTTTTATTAATTATATAATATATTTAAATATATATTAAAAGAACTAATAGGATTTTATATTATAAATGATAGTAGGAATCGAGGAAGTGCTCTACAGCTGGTTTTTAAAAAAAATTTATTAAATATATAATATATTTTAAACATATATTAAAATATGGGTGGGTCGGGTCGGGTTTGGCGGGTTTGTAATTTTATGACCCAAACCCAACCCGACCCGCTATAAAAAAAAAAATTTTGTAACCCAACCCAACCCACCAAGCCCTAAAAACCGACCCAACCCGGCCGGGTTGGGTTGGGTTGGGTTGGATTGAGTCGGGTTTGACGGGTATTCTGCACACCCCTAGAAGTAACTTTTGAAAATTTTGCTTGGAAATAAATAAAAATTTTCAGAGACCAACCTGTATATCTTGGGCTGGTTGGCAAAAGCTTTGAATAACTTCCCTGGATATAGTCTTCCCAGTGCCACCATTCCATGCCACAGGAGGCTGGTCATTATGGATAGAGAGAGCATAGGCAAGATGTGGAGTTAGTTTTCTGTCATCCTTGGGGTAAGGTGCAAGTATGGAAGGTGTTCAAGGACACAAGGCTTAAAAGTCTCATATACATATATTCCAATCTGATTATTTGTTGATTCAAAAGTTTCATTTATGCATATTTCAAAATGTGTTTTTATCTATTATACCAGTGTCATTTACAGTGTGACACATATACTGTTATAATTATAGTTAAGTGATTAAATTCATCATTTCCTAAAACTTTAAGTTTTTTGGACAATCGGTAATCTAACATAGTATCAAAACAGGAGATCCTGAATTCGATCTTTGAAAGTTTAGGCCCACAAGTAAGGGGGAGTGTTAGAATTATGGCTAAGTGATTAAATTCATGATTTCCTAAAAGATTAAATTTTTGGAACAATCGGTAATTTAACATACACCAAAGGATATCTTTTACCATTGTTTTTAAAATAATCAAACCAAAAGAAAAGGAAAAAAATAAATTTGAAAGAAATGTTGAAGCAAAGGAACTGACCTGACTCAAAACATAATAGACTTCGAAACGACTACGGAATTTGCTAGCAAAGGCATCTAGCTCCTTCTGCAAAAGTTTATAACAAATGCATTTCCCATCAATGATACATCGAAAGAAAATAAGAGTTGTGACAACGAAAGAGACCTCTTTTGCAAAAATATGTTCAAAGAATAATCTATGATATAGCTAAATACAAATCATCTATACCACTTTTTGTGTTCTTATTTATGTTTTTCCACCAATCACAACTTACTATGTATTTATTTAACTTTCTTTATAAAATAAATAAAGTTAAAAATGGAACAAAATTAAACACATTGCATATCATAATTGGTGAAATATAAAGAGAAACACAAAAAATGGTATAAAGGATTTGCATTCGATTTAGCTAGCTACTTGAATACATCCTAGTGCCTCAAGAGCTTTTGCTGGTATTAGGCACTGGCAACCTGGTAGTTCTGAAGTTCTGGTTGGTATACAAAAGCAGCTGCTAAACTCTGCCTATTAGTTCAAATCAGGAACGTTCAGTTCTCTTTTCTTTTTTAATCTCTTTTTGCTTTTATACAACTGTTCAGCTACTTGAAATGCAATTAACTAGAGGTTCACTTCCTATTGTTCTTTGTTGGAGAATCATCCTGTTTCTTAACGCCATTACAATCCACTAATGAAAGATTTTTTCAACGGGCTTATGGGGTTGTTCTCTGCAGTTTTAGTAGAATTTTTATCCATGGGAAGCAGAAGTCACTATTTTTATGAGAACTAGTCGCAGACCCACGTGATGTGTGAGAATATATGATTACTTTGAAATTGTGGTACGATGTATAATATGTTCTCTCTAAAAATCAAAAATTTCTAAAATTATTTTTCATCTATCCATCTTTACATATATATCATTTTAATATTTTAGGTGTGTTTGATTGAAATTATTTCTTTTTGAGGTGGTACATATTTTTCTAAATTATATTATGGTACGTTGTATTTTCCTTTTTTTTTTCTTACAATTAAATTCTTTAAGTTTTTTACTCAAAAAAAATTCTTTAAATTTCATATATATTATTCAAATTTCTCATTTCTTAAATAAGATATCATGATAATCAAAACTCATCACAAAATTACACTTGATATTACTCAAATAGTTGAGAAACACATTCAAATACATAGCAAGATTGTATTTTAATATAAATTCTAATTTTCACTTTCAAAATAACTAAGTATTATGTCAAACAAAAATCAAACAAAAGCTATGAGAGGGAGAGAGAAGGGTTGTGATGGAGAACTCAAAAACACACATAAAATTGTATATTAACCCAAAATAGTGTTATAAAAAATTATAATGATTCATCAACCTAAAGTTAAGTTGCAAGAAAGAATAAATAATCGAGAAAGATAATAATCACCTTTTTCGAGAGAGACCTGAATTTGATAAATTTATAGAAAATAAAATAAGAAGAAGAATATGGCCTAACTAGCTATAGAAAGTCCGGAGATGCGTAATAAAGATACTACAAGAAATTTTACAAAAAGCTAGATAGTCCATGGCTAATCCAATTTCAACAAAGCGGCTTCAAAATAAAAGATATAGTCACACCAAATTATCTAAGTCATGTTATGTAATTGAATAACATTATATTCTTATATTCTATCTTTATAATGCAATATGATAGCATTTAACAATATAAAAAAAAAAAAAAAAAAGGAAAAAAAAAAACAACTTGAAAACACAAAACCAAAAAGTTTGGAGCGTGAAATTCAATTCAATCCTATTTATTTTTTGTAGGGGTATGCATCAACCTAAAGTAAAGATATAAAAAAATAAAAATAAAAGAAAAATAAAAATCCACACAAAAAAGAAAAAATATATATATGAGAGAGAGAGAGAGGGAGAATAATAGTAGAGTTCTAAAGAACATGGAAATTCATCAATATAAAGTAAAGATACAAAAAATATTTTTAAAAAAAAACTATACCAAAAAAGGAAAAGAAAAACACGAGAAAGAAAGAGAGTAATAACTTTTTTGTGTGATAAAATATGTATAGAGTAAAAGAGATTAGCAAATTTTTAGTAAGAGGATGGGGATAAGAATAGTCAAAATAAAAGGAAGATGAAGGGATAAAGAAATAGTGATATTAATGTTAATAGTAGTGGGGAGATGAAAAGGTAAAAGGGAAGGGGGAAAATTGGAGAAAATGTAACCGTAAATTACAAAATTAGTAAATAAATAAATAAGAAGAGTCAAAAAAATAAAGGAGAAATGATTGAAAATAAGTAGGTGATATGGTCGCTGACGTGACTCAACGGAAGCGTAGCAATAATAAATGCTATGCTTCAACTTTTAGATATAATATATAGACGTAGAGGTGTGTTTTCTAGAATGATAGGCAGATGACAGATTGAGAAGCTAAGCTTGTGTGGATTGATGTTGAAGGCTTGGAAGTTGGAAGAGTCTGGCTTTTATCATAGGGCTAGTAAATGATTCTCTGATTGCAGCTACTTTAGATGTTTTGTACTAGTGTACCACTGTACTTGTTTGCTTGATTGAACTAAAGTTTCTAATTCATCTCAGGAAAAGAATAATTGAAGCAAGCAAATTACCTTTAACAGCATGTCATCCAATGTGACACTGGCATAAATTAGATGCACATTGGTCTTATCTTTTGGGTTTTCTAGTATGGCTCGAATGATCTGGAACCAAAGAAATAAAGAAGTATATGTAAGATCCTTAAAATCGTTAAAATGCTTGATAAGTAGGAAAAAAAAACATAACAATAAATCAATAATGACAATAAACAAGACAAGGTTCCTGCTTTTTGAATGCACATGTTCGTACCTGAAACATTGGGGTTATGCCAGAATCACCAGCAAGCATTCCTAATTCTCGAGCTTGGCCAGGTTTGTATTTGAAATTCCCCTTTAAGCATGAAAGAATAATACATAAAATTCTCAAACAAAGACATTTTAGAAAGTTTGACCCTAATGAATATAGATGTAATCATTCTTTACTCCCAATTGATGTTGACATACATTAATTAAAGCTTCAATACCAGATCAAGATTAAAGTTTTGTAGCTAATGCTGACCCAAAAGGGTATCACCCATTACTTTAGATGAACAGCCAATCTTCTACTGCACTTGAAAAAGAACAATCTTCCACAATGTTTTGGTGCTAACTCATTGTAGGCCCATTACTCATGTACTTATAAAGCATGCAAAGTAACTAAAAGCTTACGTGAAGTGCAAGTACTACAACCCTAAAATTAGTATATATAGGGTTAGCGATTATATGCATGCCCCGCATTGGGTCCCTTATTGTAACAAACAATTAGTATGTGTTCTTTCCTTGGATTATAACAAAGGATTATCAAAGAATAGATGACTGGAATTTGGAGCTTATCTATATATATATAATTGGAATACAACCCTTTTAGTTTTAGTGTCTTCTTTTCTATACTTTCTAAAAATAACACAATTATCTAATTGAAAATGATTTTTTTTAAATAAGGATATAAAAATAAATTAAAATTTTTGAAATTTAAATTCAAACTCTATAAAATGAGCACACATTTCATTTATATATACATACACACATATAGACACACCAGTATAGCCTAAGTGAGGAGTCTAGTAAATAATATTATCATTAACTTCAGGATGACAACTCATGTAAATTAAAAAAATTATGAACCACCACCACGCATCCTTGCCGTGACAGTTACTCTACATGTATAAGTGCTCGTGGGGTGTGGGAGATAAAGACCGGGGTTCAAGTTTCTAAAATGGAGTTTTACACAAATATACACTTAGATTAGGTTAGAGTTAATAAAGATATTTGCATGTCTAACGCTAACATTTGTGTGTGCATTTACACAGCCTAACATATGATTATCTCCAAAAACAGAGCATGTACCTTGGGGCCCAGAACAGACAAGTAATCACCTTCGCGCATCTCTCTGAAATGGTGGGACATCCTTCCCTTAGGATACATCTTTTGTTATGAGAAAACAAAATGAAAAACTAAGTTCCGACTGAAACAAAAAAAATCAGAATGGAATGCTCAAAGATGTGTAAATATTGAAGGGAGATAAGATATACCTTTACAACCAGTTCAAAGTAACCAACATCAGAGTCCAAAGTGATTGGGGTATACTGTCTAATCACTTCTAAACCTTCGCTATCTATTCCCCTGCTTAACAAAATGGAAAACATGTTTTCTAATATTTGTCACTTGTCTCATCAACTCGGTATCCATAAGCATATATAGAGAATAAATATTGAGGAATTCCAGAATGGGGGGGATTCAAGTTTAGGATTTGATCAAGCAAACATAAAGAGGGTTGGAAATCCTGTTGCAACGAACAAATTTGGTTTGCCTAACTGGAACAGTTCACAAAATGGTCAAACAATTACTGGTCTAGAGAAAGGGAAGATCAAGTTATCTTAGGTGGTGAAAAGGCATTGGTATCATATCATGCATCAAAATCATAGTGTGCACATGCACAACAAAATTCTTGATTCAGAGTTTTGAGATTCAATAGTTATCTATATATTTCAAGATGGTTTCAAAACCTTACTGAACTTTGAAGTATATATTCCCGTGAATAAAACACCAAAAAACAGTTTTGTAGAAGACAAGTACGCATTAAGTGCATTGTGTTAAATTACTAACAAAAGAGAGTAGGAAGAATGGCAAGAGATAGGTAAGTGTTTTTTGGGTACCTTATCAATCTTTGCCAATAAAGCAATATCATAACAGGTATAATTGCTTCTGGCTACTAAGAAAACTATAATTTGAAACTACAGATACTAATAAAGTGAGTTACTTGAACCTGCAAATTATATGTTGTCCAACGGGAAGACCCAATACTGAAGTAGGTGTAGGAAGAACAAATCTAAACTTTGCAGTGTTGGGGCTTAGTTGAGTTTTCTTTTCAAGTTTGAATTCCATAAACTTCTCCGGATTTAAGCAACCTGAAGATACATCACTCCGAGTAGTCATTTTGCAGGAAAAAGGAATTCAATTTGGAACATATGAAAATACTCAGATCATTAGAAATTAAACCAACATCATGAAAAAATAATTGTTTATCATGAAAAAAATTTTACGTGTATTTTCTCTTTATAATAATATCTGGACCAGCATTTATAGCCTAATCTAATTTCAATAAAGTTAATTGATGCAAGGGTCATTTATGATTAACATTTTGTACGTTTACATACTATATATTTGGATTAGGTTTAAGTTAGGCCTATGACTGTATCACTTAATAATCTTTCACTTATTCAGCAAAGGATTCAAAAAAAAAAAAAAATCTCACTTAATCAATATTTTGTCAAACCCACCTTTTTTACACGTTCATCATGCTTTCAAACAATTTATGAAAGCATTTTCGCGTAAAAGGGAAAAATGGAAAAAAAGAAGGAAAAAGTTTGAAGCAAACCATTTTATGAAAACCTTATCAGACACAAAACTAGATATGGCCAACCCACTCTTTAAACCATGCTGGTACAAATAACAAACTCCAATATATAATCCATTTTAAAGGTTTTTTTTTTTTTAAATATTAAGATATCAACACATGCATATTCAATCTTTTAAGACGTTTTCATTAGCTTTGTTGCAATCCATTTAAGATAGTTACAAACAAATAATAATGCAGTGACCAAACACATAATTTTTTTTTTTTTTTTTTGCGAAACACCAAACACATAATTAAATACTCTCAAACAACTCCTTAGACAGCAACAAACGCGCATTCATGTAGACATACATGTACGTACTTCATCATGTATGTGTGTGTGCATGTAAAAATAAATTTAATATTTCCAAATACAGATAAAAAGATGACAACTTTTTTGATTGATAGCTAGAGGATGCGTATTCACACCTTTGGGTTTGTTGTAATACAAATAGGCAGCAGCAGTGCCAACCAAAGATAGAGCAACTGTCACCCTCAGCAGCTCGGCAGGGGAAATGCAAATAAGCTCCATTTTGAGAGACACAAAGATCACGTTCAAAATGATAACTTGAACTTGTTTTGGCAAACAAATTTAAACCGGATTACAACGACATCATATGGATATTAAATACCATTATCTATGTTAATGTTATGCTTGACTTGTTCTTCTCCCTTCCTTTTTATGGATTCATAGTTGGTTGAACAAGTAACAGCATAGAATATTAAGAGAAGGAATAAAGTAAGGGATCGATCACCAGGAAAGGCTTATTATGGATTTTATCAAAGAACTCCTCATTGTTTAAATGATAGTCCACATTTCTTTAAAAGGGCGGTAAACGAAAGTTTATAGTTTTTTTTTTTTTTTTAAGTTCAAGGCAAAAATACATCTCTGGTCTCTACATTTTGGACCAATTCTCATTTTGGTCTCTATTTGATTTTGCTACTATTCCAGTCTCTAAAAACAGAAAATCAATTCTATTTTAATCTCTGTCGTCAACCCACTAACAAAAAACTTCTTCGTGGCAGATAAAACGCTTATGTGTCAATCCCACCCATTTAAATAATATTAAACTAATCTTACGTGTACCCTGAAGCTCACATGACCCACATGTGACCATTCCACGTCAGCTTCCCGCCACTCAGCCCCATATGTGACCCCCCTCATCAACTATCTCATTGATTACCCAGACCTAAAACCCCCAAATTTCAATTGAACCCTAAAATCCCCAAATAATCTCATCGTCCTCCTCCTCATCACTGAACCCTAAAATCCCCAAATCAAACCCATTGTCAATAGAAAACCTAAATCGGTGAACTGAGATACTAATTCACAGAAAAATCACACCGAATCTCACGATTTGAAGAGGGAACAATAATGTGATTGGAAGAAGGAGAACATCGCGAGAATCTGTGATTTGGAATTTCAAGTGTGTAGTAGTGGGTGAAGTTTCAAGTGTGTAGAAGTGGGTCTAAGTTTGAAACTCGAAAAGGTAACTTCTTTTCACTTTCTCTCTGTCTCTGTGTATGTACCTATGTCTCTCTCCCTCTCTCTAACTTTTAACACATACCATATTTGTCTCTCTCATGGGTTAGGGACCACTATTTAAATTATTTTTTATGTTTTTATTTCTATAATGTTGTCTGTTTGGTTGGTGTTTTCTGTTTGGCCTTTAAGGGATCAAGTTGGTCCATGTGTTCCCTGTTATCATTAAGCTTGAATTTTATATTGTTTTGTGTTCCATGTTGGAGGAATATTGTTTTGAATGTAATAGTGTCAGTGCATGTTTGACTGTTTGGTTGGATTTTGTCTTTATTGGATTAAATAATGTTGACTATATGTTTCATGCATGCAGAATGGACGATATCTTTACTTTGTATGTGCATTATGGTGGGTATTTCAATGAAAATCCAAAGGAGTATGTGGGGGGTGATGTGGGGGTAGTAGATGATTGTGATCCTAATAAGTGGTCTAAGGTAGAAATTGAGGCCATCTGTAAAGATTTTGGGTATACATATGTGAATAGGTTGTGGTACAAAATGCCTTGGGATAATGAGGAGGGTAGGATGTTCCACTTGATTAATGATGATCATGATGTAATGTTCATGACTGATTTGGTGAGGGGTCATGGACAAATTCATGTATATGTAGAGCATCTAGTACATGAGTCTATCCTTATTAATGGTGGTAATTATGTGACTCTGGATCTTGTTGTAGAGCCTGAGGATGTAAAGCCTTTGGATGTTAGTGAATCTGATGGGTACACTTCTAGTGAACCTGAACCTACTTATGATGGTTTTTATAATGGTTAAGGCTATTTTTGTAGTAGTGTTTCTAATGATGAGGAGGAGTTCTATGGTGGTGATGATGATTGGGATAGTCATCAGAACTTGTATGAGGGTGGTATGGATGCTGGTAAGGATGGTGGTAGGGATGAGGAGTTCTATGATGGTGGCGGTGATTGGGATGGTCATCAATACTTTGATGAGGGTGGTAGGGATGTTGCTGATAGAAATCATCATAGTGAAGGCCCTACTGCTCCCACTAATGTCCATGATAACCAAAGTGACTTAGAAGTTAAAGTACTTAGGTGCAGGAGATAAGGTAAGGAACTAGTTATTGAGGAACCACAAGAGGATGAGGCTGTTACCACTGACAGTAGTGAGAGTACTGGAGATAGTGATGTGGAAGGGGCTAGAGAAATGAACCCCAACTAGAGATATTTGGGTGAAGATATTAGTGACAGTGACAGTGATGTAGTGGTGCAAATGACAAATCAGATGGGTGCTAGTGTACAATGTCACCAAAAGGAAAAAGTTCCCAATGTTTAGACCAGTTTCCAATCTCGAACACCTAGTATTTGAGAATGACATGTTATTTATCTCACTTAAACAGTTCAAGGAGGCTATTACTGAGTATGCAATTAATGGTGAATAGGGGTGAAGTTTGTGAAGAATGATAAATTAAGGGTTAGAGCCAGATGCGAACCTCCCTACAAGTTTTCAGCTTACTTAGCAAAGATGTCAAGGGAGATGTGTTACCAATTGAAGACCCTGAACTTGGAGCACACATGTACCAGGAGCTACAAAAACCCAAGGTGTTCTGCCAAGTTCCTTGCAAGGAAGTTGGTGAAAAAAGTGAGGAGGTAACCTGATATTAAGCTGAAGGACATTCAAGATGTTGTGCATAAGAAGTATGTAGTAATTATCAGTGCAGGAAATGCAAGCAGGGCTAGGGAAAGGGCTCAGGAGTTTTTTGATGGGTCTTACATAGAACAATACAACCAACTGTGGGATTATTGTGCAGAACTGAGGAGATCCAATCCTGGTAGTACAGTTCTAATGAAGAAACACACCTTTAATGAAGGAGACTTGGCAGTTGAGATGGACTTGCAAACTGGGGTGCCCTATTTTGAGAGGTTGTATATTTGCTGGTTTGGGTGTAAGCAGGGTTCCTGACAAGTTGCAGGCCAATAGTTGGTCTAGATGCTTGCCATCTAAAAACCAAGATGGGGGGCTAACTAATTGTTGTAGTTGCCAGAGACTCTAATGAAGAATATTTTCCTCTAGTAGTTGCAGTGGTGGAAGGTGAAACCTAGGACTCATGGACATGCTTTATAAACTTGCTGCTAACTGACATTGGTGATGGCAAGGGGTGGACATTCATATCAGACCAACAAAAGGTATCTCCAACATTTCTGTTTTGAAATTAATTGAATACAACAAGCTAGTGTGTAATGTATATATACTAACCACTATTGTCTTTCTTGGCAGGGGTTGGTGTAGACATTTGCAGATAACTAACCACAATATGAGCATAGGATTTGTTGTAGACATTTGTATAACAACCTGAGAAAGCATCATCCTAGTATCTTGATTAGGGATTTGTTTTGGAAAGCAGCAAAAGCAATATATGCACATGAATTTGAGAGGGTCATAAATGAGATGAAGGACATTGATGAGGGTGCATATGTTTGGTTGAAAGGGAATATCACAATAGTACGGGCTAGACACATGTTCAGAAGTGATGGGCTAAGTGATACTTGTGAGAGACCGAGAAATTGACTCTCAAAAAAGAGAGATTTTTGGAGTGCTTTTTAAGGCACCTCTCTTTTTGGGTAAGTGATGTGGAGTCGCCACTTATTTTTTACACAAAAAAATAAGAAAAACTAAATACAACATGACTGAATAGCATCCTTTCATTAATTGAATAAAATTTTACATATTTGAATAATTGAAAATTACATGGCTTTGAGTCCTAGTTACAATCTACCAAAAATACATGGCTTTTTGTCCTAGTTACATTCTACCCAAAATAAAAGAAAGGACAAGGCTTAGATCTACTTATCCAAAGACCTAAATTCGAAGGCTAGGTTACGGAATGGGAAGGTGTTAGGCACCTATTCCGCCCAAATAGAGTCTGGTTTTCTAGACTCTTGTGACCTATGTACCCTTTTATGCATGCTATGAATGATATGTTGAACATGTAAAACAAGAATTAAATCACATAAATTTATTTATGAATGAATCCTCTTTTTTGTTAAAAAAATTCAGATCTGTTTTAGTGATTAAAAAAATTGAGTTTGGTTTATATAAACAAATCAAATATGTTTTTGTATGTGTAAAAAAAACGGTTTTTTAGAGAGAAAATTCAGATCTGTTTTTTATATGTTCAAAAAAATATGGAAAAGATTTTTTGAAGAGAATTTCACTCATAACATAAATTTATGCTACATGAATTAAACAAAACAAACAACCATAAACACAATCATGCATAATCTTTTTCTTTGTTTCAAATTCTGCATATGTTTAAAAAAATCAGATTTGTATCTAAGAAAGATACAAATCAGTTTTTGATTTGAGAAAAATTCAGAGCTACATCTAAGGAAGATGCAGATCTGTTTTTGATTAAGAAAAAATCAGATCTACATCTAAGAAGATGCAAATCTATTTTTAATTAAGAAAAATTCAGATCTACATCTAAGAGAGATGCAGATCTGTTTTTAATTAAGAAAAATTTAGATTTACATCTAAGAGAGATGCAGATCTCTTTTTATTTTAAGAAGAATTCTGATATACATTTAAGAAATATGCAGATCTATTTTTATTTTAAGAAAAATTCAGATCTACATCTAAGAAAGATGCAGATCTGTTTTTGATTAAGAAAAATTCAAATCTACATCTAAGAAAGATGCAGATCTGTTTTTATTTTAAGAAAAATTCAGATCTACACCTAAGAAAGATGCAGATCTATTTTTTTATTGATGAAAAATTTAGATCTACATCTAAGAAAGATGCAGATCTGTTTTTAATTAATAAAAATAATTGGTTATATGCAGATTATTGAAATTAAGAAAAAGATTGTAACAATTATATATTAGAGAATCAAGATTATGCTTTAAACAAAACAATAATTAATAAATCATGTTATGGATAAAAAGATGCATCATCATAAGAGAAAAACATAAAGGAAATGAAAGGGTGATTGAAATCAACCTCTTGCATGGAGCACTTCTTGTTTTTGAGAGAATGTTTTAGGGTTCAAAGAAATTTATTCAATTATCTTTGAAACCTAAAAACCCTAATTTTAGCAACAAATATCAGAGAGAGAATCAACAAATATGAGCAATTTGAAAGCCTAAAAACGTATGCCTCTCAGAGCGTCCAAGGTCTCCTGAATTATGAGATCCAATCTCTATTTATAGAGGTGGGAAAACTCTAAAAAATAGGCATGGACGATTAAAATGTGAATCCAAACGCATCCTTCTACGAAAAGGTCGAAAAGGGTGTGTCTTATCGTCACCTGAAGGGAGTTGGGTCAAAGCCCCAAAGGGGGCCATTCAGCCCTTTTAAAGTGCCGTTCGGCACTCCAAAAGTGCCAAATGGTGCTCTTGGATGCCGAGCGTTCTGTCATGTTCGAGTGCGTTTTAGACTCTCTTTTTAGGGTTTTTTGATCCGGTCCTTGTACCTAGACGTGTTTTCATCCTTAGTCTATGATTTTTATCTCTTTTCTGGATATTTCAGGTTTTTTCAGGAATAATTATCTTGTAAATAAATACCCTAAAATAAATCTTGATAAAGTTCAGATTATCCACAATTTTATTGTTATCCAATCATCCATTTTATTCCTATGTGTGCAATCCTATTTTTAACACTAATTATCAACCAATTACAGAATTATTTAATTAATTTTAATTTTTTAACCAATCAGAATTAATTTAAATTAATTGTGTGTGGTCGACTCTACCTAGACACAATGCATGATGACCGTGCAAACTTGATCATGCGATATCTTTCGATCCAATGGTCCGATTTGGAAACTGAAAACACCGTTGCGACTGTTAGAATCTCAAGATCATTTTTATGATATGCATTGAATGAGTTAATGCATGTAATGCAATCATGATTTTTTTTTTTTTTTGTACATGGAGGGTCATTCCAGTCATTTTTCTTGATTAAATCATAGGTGCAAAATCGAGTGTCTACAATACTGTCCTCAACAACATGTGTGAAAACTTCAATAGCAGGATACTGAAATTCAGAGGGAAGCCCATCATTAGCATGGTATGCATATTTTATGAATTTGGGTACAAGGGCTTGGTTATATAAACTATATCATGCACTAATATGTGGGTTATTTATGTTTGCAGCTTGAGGACATTAGATTGTATTTAATGAACAGATTCCAACAAAATAGACACAGTTTTTTTGAAGGAGTCTGAGCTGTGTCCTAAAGTCTTTAAAAGACTACATAGGGAGAAGATGGGCAGTGGTAGATGGTTATCTTGTTAGACTTTTGACACAAAGTTCGAGGAAGAATAGTCTACAGAGCTTCATTATGGACCTGGCTAAAAGGATTTGCAATTGTAGGAAATGGGACATCACTGGTATCCCATGCTGCCATGCAATTTCATACATATTCTTCAACAAAGAGGCAACTGAGAAGTACACCAATGACTGCTACAAATTCAGCACATACACAGTCTGCTATAAGCCCATGATTGATCCAATAAATGGTCAACATATGTGGACCCCAACTGATTGTTAGGATTAATGCCCTTAAATCCTATTGTATGATGCTATGTATGACATTATGTATGGATTAGTGCCCTTAAATCCTATTGTATGATACTATGTATGACATTATGTATGATTTAATGTTATGATAAATAAAGTTGTTTTATTATTATCTAAAATAATGGTAACATGAACATTTGGACGTTATCATATAGTCCATGAGATACATAGTATGTGATTTAGTCACAGAAGATATAGATCACAAGTTCTTTGTAAACTCAGAATTTTAGTTCGTAGTTGGTGATGAAATTGGGCATTTCATCTACGAAAACTATAACATATCAACTAAGATGATTTGTCTTGATCATGGAAGTAGAGACTTCTAGTTGATATGTTGATATGTTTTAAGAGTTAACACATATTGAACTAGACCGCTGTGAGATTTATTTTTCTCCTAACGACTGTCAAATGAATAATAAATCTCATGACTTCTATTTACATGAACTCTTAATCTTGAGAGAATAATGGACCTAATCATGAGGTGTAGGTTGCTTTGATATATCAAGAGTGAGATCTAAAGTCACGATCAAAACCTCAGTATGTTGGGCAGCCACATTTAGTGTTGATGGAACATACATTCTCAAGATGGAATTCATAATCTCTTAACGGAGATATAAAATATTCCCTTGAGATAAATTTAATGGGTTTGGTTATTCAGAGTGTTAGGCCTAACCACTTTAGTAAGGAGTTACTAAAGTATATATTTATGAAATTGGATTTCATAAATATATGATGAATAACTTAAAGGATTAAACCGGGTACTTAAGGATTAAGATGTAGTAATCTTCAAAGTGGCAGTCTACATTCATAATTTTGTATTACTACGAATTTTTTATGAAGGGGTTGCATGTATAATAAAGTCTTGAGATATAATTTATTAATAAAGCCTAGAATACAATTATATTTATATAGTAGTATTAAATATAATTAATGGTAACTTTGGATTTATCAAGAGTTGACAGAAAAGCCCAAGGCCCATTGGATCTAGAGTCTTATTTGTTCCCTTTTGGTCCCACTCTAAGCCACACACTATAGCCCATTGGAGCTAAAGTCCATTGGAGATAGAGTTTTATTTGTTCCCTTTTGGTCCCACTCCAAGCCACACACTATAGCCTAATTGGAAAGGCCCAAAAGGCCAGTCCAATTAGATAATCAGTTAGATACAAAGGGAGAAACATACAGAATTTTAATATGATACATCATTGTGAAATGGTATGTATGTATGAGTAGAAGCCACTCGATTATTCTCCCTTGGAAACTGATTGAGAGACCACACTTCTTGGGCGTAAAGTGGAATTGAAGTGAAGATTAAAAGTGATCCCAAGTACTTCTAATCTTTTGTTTTGAATTTCACCACACCAAGGTACGCTCTCTTGTTCTTAAATTCTGAAATTTACATAGTGCATGTTATCAATCTTGAATGAAGTAGATCTGTTCATATTCCGCTACGTGTATTTGTATGAGATACAAATCTGTTATTCCATGTGTTTTTCCAACACTGATCTCCCACCTATGTAGCCTTCCATAAAGAGAATGCCACTAGGCAGGCCCAAGAAGAAGAGAGCCTTGGAGCCTAATGAACCAAGGAGGGGTTATAGCAAGGGTTTGGGTACTGCTAAGAGGAGCAAGTCATGTAGGAAGCTAGGCCACAACAAAAGAAGTTACAAAGGTGAGGTTGGAGGGAATTCTTCACTGCCTAGTGGCCTAAACTAAAGGAGATCTAGACCAGAAAAGGTAAAACCTATCATGTGTCTGCATGTTTAGAAATTTAGAGTTTTGATGCTAACTTAGTTGTATATGCTGCCTGTAGACAACTGATAGGGCCCATGCTGGTGGACCAAATGGAGGAGTGACCATCAATAAACCAAATCTCACAAAGGTACCAGCTAGCAACAATCCAACCAGCAATAAGCAAGCCAACCAGCAAGCCAACAGACAAGCCAACCAGCAAGCCAACATACAAGCCAACCAACAGCTATCAAGTAGCAACCCAGCAACCAGCAATCCACCAACTATCATTCTAGCAACTAGCAATGCACCACCTAATGCTACCACCTCCAATCCAAGCAGGAACACCTCCAATCCAAAGAAAAGAAGGGGATTGTCACAAATGAAACTCTTACTGTATCAAGAAATGCATCAAGGTATAGAGAAGTATTGAGGTTTGCTGAGAGCTAATCATCTATGCATGGTCCAAGGGTATAAGCTAATGGAGTGCTGTAATGTCCACTTTTTGGTTCTTTTTTTTCTTTTTCTTTTTTTTGGTGATAGTGAATTTGAACATTTGTAATTGGCTGATATGGTCTATTTTTGGTTGTAATGATGGCTGGAGTATGGCTGAATTATGTAGATTTTGGTATTCCAATCACAGTGGGAGCAAAGTACTGTTAGTTGGTAGTTCCTGATATAGCTGAATTTGTTTTTGTTGCCTAATAATGGCTGAATTGTTGGATTCTGTAAATGCCTTAAACATGTTGTTTCTGGTATAATCAGTTATTTTGTTGGAGTTTGTCAATGCCTTAAACTTTTGTGTGTTGGACAGAATCATGTATTGCCCCAAATATGTAGTTGGATTTGTATGCTGTCTATATATGTTGTACATTGTTGCTTGGTATCACATGGTTTGACAAAATTGGTAACTTAAGTTCAGTCCACTACACACAATGAACAATTTAACTTCAATCCATTACACACCAATTTAACAATAAACAATCTAATTTCATTTCATTCATACTGAAATTACAAGGTGATTGGGATACATAAGATAACAAAATGTTCCACATTGCCAAATGGAAATACACTGACAAAAAGCATACCACACCTTGGCCCAATGCATGCTATCCTACTTCTTTTCTCTGCCTTAACCCTACCTAAAGCCACATTGACCAAAACATACTACACCATAACCCACCCATCTAACCCACTAAAGCTAGAATCACACAAAGGCAGATCCCACACAACACCAATGTCAATATCAAATACACTGTCAAACACTTCTCCATCTTGTTGTAGGTTGAAACCTCAGCCTAGAGTCTAAGAATAGTTTGCCTCTGTTCTAGGATAAGCACCTTACCACGCTCACAAATCTCATCATCAACCCATTGAAAAATTTGCACTTTCAACCAACTTGAAATTTAACCCAAATTCAAACTAAATCAACATACACAATGTGCAAACAAAAAAACAAAAAATGCTTCAAAACCAACATCAACCCAAAACAAAGTAGTTGACTATAAAAAATAACTAATGAATAAAAATAAGGAGAAATAGAAACAAAGAACCCCGATTTACCCAGTAATTAGGACACCCATAGAACCTTCTACACGGATTGTTCTCTGTCCAGGACACCACTAGAGCGAGTTTAGCAGGGGAGGGGCAATAGCACATGCATGGTGCTCTCCTCCTCAAGCATACCTTGGATGATGCTTAGTTTGATTCTATCCACCCTCCCTCTTTTTATTGCGATCTGGTGTGAGTTCATGTGGGTGATGCAGAGGCAGAGCATGATTTAGGGTTATTCAAGTGTGTCTAGGTAAGGGGTGTGTGAGGTAGTTGATGAGTGGGGTCACGTGTGGGGCTGAGTGGCGGGAAGCTGACGTGGAATGGTCAGGTGGTCACGTGAGCTTCAGGGTACACATAGGATTAGTTTAATATTATTTAAATGGGTGGGCTTTACACGTAAGCGCTCCGTCTGCCACGTAGGAGTTTCTGTTAGTGGGTTGACGGCAGGGACCAAAATAGAAATGATTTTTTGTTTTTAGGGACTAGAATAGTAGCAAAATCAAAATAGGACCAAAATGGGAATCAACCCAAAATGTAGGGACCAAAAGTGTATTTTCACCTTAGTTCAACAAAACTATATCTTCTTTCTTCATTAATTTTTTTCCCTATATATTGTGTGAAAGAGTCCAATCACATGCATATGGTATAAATTGTAATTTACTCTTAATAAAATAAGCTAAAGCTATCATGAAAAATGTAATATATATATATATATATATATATATATGTTTATTCTACCCTTTGTTAACAATAGAAAAATATCTATGGTCTAGTTGGATTGAGGAGAAAGAGGGAGAGTATAGTAGAGTTAGAACAAAATTAGTCTATTTTGTGCCAACTCTACTCTACTCTCCTCCACTTCCCCTCCTTCCCGCCCCCTCAATCCAAACGGGTCCATATATATATATATATATATAAATAAATATATATATATAAATAGTCACAAAAAGTAGAGTAATGCTACAAACAAAAATTTCACAACAGCTAAATTGATAAGTTTTTATTGGTTCTAATATGATCCACTATTGACATTTCTTTATCCTTTAACACTAACAACTTGTCACTTTGAGAGTTATGAAATTTTTTGTGAAATTTTGAGTTATGAAATATTTTGTAAAAATTGCTGTAACTCTGAGGTGAGGTGGACTATCATTTTAAGGATGAGTAGTTTTAGTATATTGTTTGATAAAATCCAAAAAAGGGGGGAAAAAAGAAAAGGAAAAAATATGTGATTTGAATCTGGGGATTGGCGCAAACCTAGGTTAAACTTTGGACCTGGCCCAACACTAGCCTAAAAATAATTAAGCTAAATTGCAAATTACACTCTTAAAGTTTGAGAGTTTACACCCTGAAATTTTAGAATTTAGATTTTACCTCCTAATGTTCTATTTCATTTGCATCAACAACTCCTCCATCCATAATTTCCGTTAAGTGTCACATAATCTTGCAACACGTGTTTAGTTTATCCAATAAAATGATACCATATCATTTTTGTAGCCTAAAATAATTTAAAAATAAAAATAAAAATGACGTGGCATAATAAAAATGACGTGACATCATTTTATTTGATGAATTAAACATGCGTGGCAAGTTTATGTGGCACTTAATAGAAAATATGGATAGAGGGGCTGTTGATACAAATGAAATAGAAATTTAAAGGGTAAAATCCAAATTCTGAAATTTCAAGATGTAAAATCCAAATACCTCCAAACTTTAAGTGTGTAGTTTGCAATTTAGCCAAATAATTATTCAAAACCGACTTGATTAGAGTCAGGCTTGATTTCATTCATCCCAGCTTCATGCCTAATTTTAAACTTATGATTACAAGAATTTTATATCAATTTTTTTATATAAAAAATAAATAAATAAATAAAACTTTTCTAATGATCCCTTACTTCATTCCTTTGTTTATCTTATGCTGTTACTTGTTAGTAACAAACCAACTTTGAATCAATAAAAGGGGAGTGAGAACAATTAGAAGAACACGTAAAGCATATCTTTTTGGATAATGTAAAGCATAATCGACAATGGTATTTAAGAACCCGGCCATATGATGTTGTAATCCACTTTAAATTTGTTACAAAAATGTTCAAGTTACCACCCAACGTGACCTTTGAGTCTCTCAAAATGGAGCTCATGCAAGTACCCCAAACCGAGCTCTTGAGGATGGCTGTTGCTCTAGCTTTGGTTGCCATTGCTGCCTATTTTTATTACAACAAGAAACCCAAAGGTGTGAGTATGCATCTTCTCATGTGTATTTGGGCATATACATTATTTAATTATTATGCATAATGAATTAGTTTGTACATGCATATATCTACAGGTGCATCTTTAAAATGAATGTCTATGGAGTTGTTTGAGAGAATATTTAATTATGTGTTTGGTAATGCATTGTCATCTGTTTGTAACTGTCTTAAATGGATGGTAATACATTGATTGAATATAGTAATAATAATAATAAATGAATCATTAGAATGTTATTGGTTTATAGTAACAACTAACAACTATGCAAGGACCCCCTCAAAAAAAAAAAAAAACAACTATGCAAGGTTTAAATGGTGGAGTGGTCATATCTAGTCTAGTTTAAAAATGGGTATTGTTATAATGTAAGGTTTTCATAATGTGGTTTTGCTTCTAAATTTTCCCTTCCTATCTCTCGCTTACATTAACATGAAAAATATCCAATTAATGGTCAAAATCAGTGAATACCTGAGATTAAATTAGCCAATTTAAAAACTCAACAACTAAAGTAGTCATCATTTCGCCCAGGGATAAGCAATGCAACAAACCAGAATTTCTATAATCACACACTTTCATACGTCAATTTAATGACATATGTGACTATGATTAATGATCTATTACTTTCACATGTATCCACCACTTTTTTCCACCATTCACAATCGCACTTGTAAGAATTGTGACATAAAAAATGTGTCCTTAAACTTAAAGCATTTGCATAAGACAATGCAAAATAGAAAAAGAACTCAATTGTACACATTCAAGCTCCAAAATCACTCACATCAGTTAAGCTAAAAATGTGTAGATTTGCAAAGTTGCTATAGTAACCATGTAAATTTACACTAACACTATTTATTTTACATGTAGTTTTTTATTCTTTCTTTACATATCCCAAAAAACGAAAGAAGAGAGTGAATGGTGGTTATTGTGTGTGAAAAAAAAATCAATTAAAAAAAATTAAGAAAAATTGACATTTTAATGAAATTAAGCATAGAATAGATAATTGTGTAAAATAGAACAAGTAGGCTCTTATGTTGAAATAAACATGAATTTTTGCACAAGTTGATTCAAATGCTCTTACTCTACTATATTCACAATATTTTTAACAAGTTTCACAATTGTTGGATTTTCAAGTTGTTATTGATTTTCATCTAGGCCGCCACCACCACCGCCCCACGAATACTACTTTAGTATCTACCATTTATAGCTCGCCAACTCAACGTTTTAGACAAATTTTGAGGGGAAAAACAAGTGAGGTCACCACTGCCCACCAACACTACTTTAGTATCTACCATTTATAGCTCACCAATTCAACAATTTTGACAATTTTGGTGGGTAAAAAAATAAGTGTCACGCACTGACTCACTCTAGACTTATTGCTGATGCCCTCTCCCTGAGGTCAAAATTTGCTTTAAAATGAAAAAAGAAAAATAGCTGTCATTTCATTTCTTCCCTGTTAAGAAAAGAAAGTGACATGGAAATCCCCATGTAAAGTGATCAAGATTTTCTGATTAAAATAACTTTCTATATGTTTTTCTTCTTTCATTAAACTCTATATGTATGCCCACCAAAAACACAAATCTTGGGAGTTCGAAATTCATTTATAAGTGCGCGATTCTATACATTTTGGTTTTCGAATCTTGGAAGCATGATAAACATGTAAAGATCATAGGATTTAATTGTGAGTTTGACAAAATCTTGATTAAGTGAAAGATTTTTTATTTATTTGCTGAATTAATGAAAGATCATTAAATGACATAATATTAATAAAGTCACCAACCTTAACTTTAACTTAATCTAAATAGGATAAAACATAAGTACAGTACTTAGGTGTTATTTCTTATGTTCCCTTCTTAAAATTCAACCATATGGCTTTTTTCTTATGAGATGGAAGTATATTTTTAGTTAAATACTGTCACATGGCTGAATTTTAAAAAGAGAACCTAAGTAACAATACTTAAGTACTGTACCTAAGTTTTGCCCATCCAAATATATGCACACACAAAACATTAATCATAAATGACCCTTGCATTAAGTAACTTTATTGAAAGATTAATGTTGGTCCTGATATTTAATTATAAAGAGAAAATACATTTTATCTCGCAAAACAATCATTTTCCTTGATGTTGGTTTAATTTCTAATGAACTGAGCATTTTCATCATATGTTGCAAATTGAATTCTTGTTTGCCTGCAAAAAATGACCACTTGGAGTGATGTCTTTTCAGGTTCCTTAAATCCTGAGAAGTTTATAGACTTCAAACTTGTTAAGAAAACTCAGTTAAGCCACAATACAGCAAAGTTTAAATTTGCTCTTCCTAAACCTACTTCAGTATTGGGTCTTCCAGTTGGACAACATATAATATGCAGGTTCAAGTAGCTCACTTTATTAGTATCTTTAATTTAAGAATTGTAGTTTTCTTATTAGCCAAAACTAAAGTAATTACTTTCTATGATATTGCTTTATTGACTGATTGATAATGTAGCCAAAAGTACTAATCTATCTCTTGCCATTCTTCCTACTATCTCTTATTAGAAATTTTTATATTCTGCCTCTGCAATCGTACAGAACACAATGCACTTAATCTACTTTGTCTTCTACATAACTTCGGTGTTTTTATTCATGTGCATATGTACTGCAAAGTTCTGTAAGGTTCTGAAACCATCTTGAAATATAGATAACTATTGTGAAAACTCAAAACTTTGAATTAAGCATTTCCTAGTGCATGCACGCACCAAGATTTTGATGCATGATACCAATGCCTTCTTACTCCCTAAGATGACTTGATCTTCCATTTTGTGAATTGTTCCAAACAGAATTTCCAACTTTCTCTAAGTTGCTTTAATCAAACCATAAACTCGAATCCCTCCACTAAGGAATTCCTCAATATTTATTATCTTGATGTGGTTATGGAGACCTAGTTGATGGGATAAGCGACAAATATCAGAAAACAATGTGCTTTCCATTTTGTTAAGCAGGGGAATAGATAGTCAAGGTGAAGAAGTGATTAGACCGTATACCCCAGTCACTTTGGACTCTCATGTTGGTTACTTCGAACTGGTTGTAAAGGTATATCCTATCTCCCTTTCATATTAACACATCTTTGACCACTCCATTCTGATTTTTGAGCTATCAGTCTGAACTCAGTTTCTCATTTTGATTTTTCTCATATAAAAGATGTATCCTAAGGGAAGGATGTCCCACCATTTCAGAAAGATGCGCGAAGGTGATTACCTGCCTGTTCAGGGCCCCAAGGTACATGCTCTATTTTTTGAGATAATCACATTCACATGTTAGGCTTTGTAACATGGATGCACACGTTAATGTTAGTTTCCAATTACAGATATAGTGTTAGACATGGAAATATTAATCAAATTTTTCATAATTGTTTTTAGTGTACCTGAGTTGGTATTTTGAAGTTAATAAACTCCGGTTATCCTTCCTTTAAAAAATCAAGTACAATGTGTTTATAAAAATAAAAAAATCAAGTACAATGTTGGTTGAGGGAACTATGTTTTGGATTTCACTTTATAATACTGAGTCGTAGCTAAAATAACGGAGTTCAAGGAAGTTGTAGTTTGAGCATAGGAATCAGCATTTCTAGTTATGAAATATCATGCAGTGAAATTCTAATTTAGTTTTTGTGGAAAATATCTTCCAATCACAATATTGAAATTGAAACCCTCCATTCATAGTTTGCATTCTAAATTCATTGATAAAACCATTTAAGATTTTATACTCAAGTAATTTCACTTCCAATTGCATGATTGAATTTTGTGCCCTACACGTTAATGATTATGATAATTTTTTAAAACCTATGAACCAATAAATTGGCTAACACAGTATTGCTTGTTCCCTTCAGCAGCCAACAAGATTCAACTTTTATCTTCAAATATCATTTATTTCGTTATTCTTATCACCAAAACATTGTAGAAGATTAGTTGTTCATCTACAGTAATGGATTGGATGATACCCCTTTTGGGTCGCCATTAACTAGAAGTCTTTAATCTTAAGCTAGTATTGAAGCTTTAAATTTATGTCTACATCAGTTGGGATTTGGGAGTAAACATGATTGCATTTATATTCATTAGAGCCAAACTTTCTAAATTTTCTTTATTTGAGCATTTTCTGTATTATACTTTCATATTTAAGGGGCGTTTCATATACAAACCTGGCCAAGCTCGAGCTTTTGGAATGCTTGCCGGTGGCTCTGGCATAACCCCAATGTTTCAGGTACATACATGTGCATTTAAAAAGCTGGAACTTCTTCTTGTTTATTGTCTTTATTGTTATCTTTACCATTATCTTGCATTTGAATGATTTTAAGGATCTTATATCTACTTCTTTCTTTATTTTTTTATTTTTTTGTTCCAGCTCACTAGAGCCATTCTAGAAAACCCAAAAGATAAGACCAATGTTCATCTAATTTATGCCAATGTCACATTGGAGGACATTCTGTTGAAGGTAATTTAATTGCTTCACTCTTTTTTTTTTCTTTTTTCTTTTTTCTGGGATGATTTAGAAAATTTAGTTCAACCAAACAGACAGAATCACTTATAAGCCCTATGAAGCAGGACACACAAAACAGAAGAAATATAATAAAATAAAGCACATTACAGAGACACACACACAGACAGAGAGATCAACAGAATCAAACGACATCTGATGGGAACATCAATAGAAATGCCTCATCTTTGACAGAATCTGTGCTTCATTCCTAAGTCTTTAGTCTTCCTGCAATAAGCAGCTCAACCTCAGATTAGCAACAGCAACTGTGTCTGGAGCCTCTTCATCTTTGCACACTTGCATATGATTCATGGAGTTCCCTTCCCTCCAAATATGATATGTAAGTCTTGCCAAGCTAGTTTCAACAACACAATAAAAAGCCAGACCCTTCCAAGCCTTCAACGTCCAATCGAGCTCAGGTTCCCAATCTGTTATTTGCCTATCACTGGAACAGTTTGCAGTAGCATCTGAATAATCATTCTAGGAAACGTGCATTCTGAAAAAAAAAAGTTACTTTTGCTTTCCATAGATAAAAACCTTACAAAACTAGCAACAACATTACAGTCCCTTGAATTAATCTGTCTTTAGTGGAGAACCTATTTTTAACAGTTAACAAGGCAATGAAGGAGTGCCTTGTAATAGCTGTAGGAAACCGGATGATTCTCCTTTAAAGAACTATAGGAAGTGAACCTTTAATTATATTTCAAGTAGCTGAACAGCTTTAAACTCCTGATTTGAGGCTTTGCAAGTAACTGAATCTTCCTAATTCGAACAAAACGACCTAAACATTTGCTTTTGTATATCAACCAAAGCTTCAGCACTAGCAGGTTGGCAGTGCCTGTCGCAAGCAAAAACTCTTCAGGCACTAGGATTCAAGTGGCTAGTTAAATCGTATATTATTCTTTGACCATATTTTTGCGTAAGAGGTCCATCTGGGTTCCAATTAACATTCAATGGTAAAAAATAAAAAATAAAAAAAAAAAAAGTTGACTTTCCACTGCCAACTTGATGCTTTAGATATTGCCTTGCCACCTCTTTAATCTAGAAGAAAAACAAAGCTTCACACATCTATACAAAACTTCTTCATATTCTCTACGTGGTCTCAAAAGTAATGGCTTATTTGGATTTGAGGGGAGGTCATGAGACCTTGTGCTTCCCTTTAGTTTTTTTTTTTTTTTTTTTTAAGTTGCATGAATTAGCTTTAGCATATTTGGACAACTTGTACACAATATGAAGAAATAATCCATGTTTTGACAGTGAGTCTACAAAGATTTGGCTTGTTCAGCTTTACTACTTGAATAAATGACAGTATGAAATCTCCAAGTCCTGATCCTTTTTCTGCAGATGCTATTTTGCTTAGCTAGGAAAAAAAAAAGAGATGTCTCTCTCACAAGATTTTCACTCAATTTTCAACTGCAAACCATTACTTATTATGAAAGTCTTCAAACTCTTATTTTCTTTTGATGTGTCATTGATGCGAATGCATTTGTTATGGACTTTTTGCAGGAAGAGCTAGATGCCTTTGCTAAAAAATTCCCTAACCAATTCAAAGTCTATTACGTGTTGAATCAGGTCAATTCCTTTGCTTCAACCTTTATTTATTTTTTATTTTTTTGGAGCTTATCTTATTTTAAAAACACTGATAAAAGATATCCCTTGGTGTATGTATGTATCAGTGTATGTCCACAGACACACGTTTTGAAGTGTGCATATGAACATATATGATAGTACTGAATCAAGAAATAATCAGTAATATGTGTTTGAGACTTTTAAGCCTTGTGTCAAAATAACTTAGTATCAAAATGTTTTATCACTGATGCTCACTCTATCCATGATTACCAGCCTCCTTTCGCATGGAATGGTGGCGTTGGGTTTATATCCAAGGAAATTATTCAAAGCCATTGCCCGGCACCAGCCTCAGATATACGGGTTGGTTTCCAAAATTTTAATTTATTTTAAAGCAAAATTGGCAAAAAGTTACTTGGTTTAGTTGAGTCACAATTTATATAAATATATATATATATTTTTTTTTTTTTAACTCACTCAGCTAAAACTAATTATTTTGCAGATACTAAGGTGCGGTCCACCAGCCATGAACAAGGCAATGAAATCTCACCTTGATGCACTTGGATACCAATCTGAGATGCAGTTCGAGTTCTGATTTACTATTGTTTATACTTTTCGTTTTATTTGCTTCATATGTTCTTTATGTATAGTTGGCTGTTAACTCGAGCAAAGCATGAACATCATATAAGAAAAAAATTACTATGAATGTTGTAGTGTTAAAATCAAACACTTTGAGTCAAACACTTGGGATTACACATTGACATTCTATGGAGGAACATACGTTGCACAATTTCGAGTGGCAGACATGTACTCATTTAATTTGAATTTTCATAAGACAGCCTCACTTAAGAAAGGGATTACACATTATCAGACAAGTCCTTGACTTACATTTTTGGTGTATATACACTATGATAAATAAGTTTTAACATGTGCATTTTAATTGACTCGGACATTTTTGAGTGGCACGCATGTCAATCATTTAATTTGAATTTTCATAAGACAAATTGACTATGAATTGAAACTTAAGAAGGAGATTACACATTACCAGACAAGTCCTTGAATTACATCTCTGTTTATATATACTGTGATAAATGAGTTTTAACCCGCACACTTTAATCGACTGAGACTTTGTATATCAACGAGCCTTGGACTAAAAATTGTGCAACGACAAGGAGACTCATGATAAGGGAGATTCATGTGGAATTTTTCTAAAACTTACAATTTGTGTGTGTGTGTGTGCGCACACCTGAGGCACAGAGATCATGTTTTGCTTTAGCATATAATTACATTGAACTTTTCATCCCTGATTCTCTCAAATTTTTAATTGTTTGATAACCTGAACTTTCAGCACAATGCTTAGAGAGGAAGAGTATCATTATAGTCAACAATTTCACCCTCTTCCTCATCGGGTATCTCAGTTCTCTCCCCAATTATACCTTCTATCCTAGCAAAATAAGACAATTCATTATTGTCATCACCTTCATTCTTGTCTTCATCTACACCATTATCATCTTCATCATCATCATCATCTTCATCATGGGATTTGTTAACCACAGCCTTGTTGCTACCTTCAGCATCTTTTCCCACAGGTGAAGATTTCTCTTCAACCACCTCACTCTCACACCCACTTTCTTTAACTATCACTGAAGGAAATTTTAGAGGTTTATCAGGCCAATCGGTGAAGAAAGAGTTCATCACCATGAACCTAAAAATCTGCAATAGGTGGCTTTTATCTCTCCTTACATCTGCACTGAGAAGCTTCTGCAGTAATGTTGGCTTTTTCTTGTTCAAAGAAGGGGCATCAGATGAATCCTTGTCTGCAAGCTTCTGCTTCTTAGCAAACCGGTCTTTTTTTTCATATCTTCCTCTTTTATCAAACCTGTTTCGGAATCTCCCTTTCTTTGTAAACGGCATTCTGTTTTCTTCCCTTCTCTGCCTTTGTTTCTCCGACTCTGATAGATAGTGTGCTGGTACCTCTGCAACTTCAACTCCCAATTCAGCTTGCTTTGCTAGAATCTCCTTGAGTTGCTGGAAACAAAATTTGTAACACATTAACAGAATTCAAAGATTTTTTTTTTTAATAAGAGAATTCAAATATTATTCATGATACAAAGTTTTAAAAATAATGAAAGAAAACATATTACCAGAATTATACCAATGAGAAAATGAATTGTCAAGTAGGAATGTCTTAGACATTTGTTTCCCTGTTTCTCTCTTTACTTTTTCCACTTATTCACCCTTTTTGGGATTTTTTTTTTTTTTTTTTTAATGTCTATACATTTTGTGAAAAAGCATATACACTTCATTACCTCCCTCTCCAATTAAATGGATTAAATTAACTTCAACAAAATAAGTGCGGGTTACCTATGGGTCCTCCATCTGTTCTGTTGAGACATTACTCTCCCTGGTAATGAATGGACCATATTTGTGCAAAGGTAATCCAGATTTTTTTTTTTTTTTTTTAATTCCAAAGTAATTTCTTTTTCTTTTTTTTTTTCTTTTTTACTTTCATTTAATAAAAATGAAAATTTGAATTTGGACTATTTATAAATTATCAATAGCATTAATCAATATAAACAACCTATATACACAACACATATGTGCATATATATGAGTCAGGTTTAAGTTAACCCAAGGAATAGCACAATCAGCTGGGATCACACCTTATGAAACAAAATTTGCTAGCTCAAATGTCCCCTTCCCCTGGGACTAAAAACTTAAGTTACATATGATAACTAATATCTGTAATAATTTTTGCTTACCTAATAAGGCAGTAAGTTCTGCTTCTTCTTTTTTGGGAAAAGTGAGAAATAAGTCCTACGTTTTTCCACACACACAGACAAGGGAAAAAACAAAAACAACATGGTAAGAATGTACTTCAAAGTGATTGGAACCTGTCAAAGGAAACTACATGGTATCAATGTATCATCTCTTTTTTTTTAATAAGTGGCATCAATGTATCATCTTGTGAAACATAAAAAAAATAAAAAAAATTAAAAAAAATTCTCTTAAGGAAGGTTATTGGAGTATGAAAATATTGGTTTCCAATAACTATAACATATTAAACAAACATAGCTACAATCCATATAAATTTAAGTTACATCAACTTACAATACTAGACAATATTAAACTTTGTCAATTCTGTTCTCATTGTTTCTGATTATGCAGTGTATCTAGATGTTATGTTGAAAAGAGCTGTTTTGCAGGCAGGTAATTGAAATTTCTGCTTCTGATGTTGCATTTCAAGTGGATGGCACTATCTAGTTATTATTCACTCTCTTCTTTTCACAATTTTTTGAATATGTCAAACTTCAGTCATAGTCGTATTTTGCTTCTTTCTTTGTTTTCTTTTTGTCTTGGTGCTTCTATTGTGTACTAGGATTATGACCCTCTCATTCACCTATTTAATAATATTTTACATCTGAGGGGGTAAAACACCAGACTATAATCAAAGGGAAGGAAAAGTAGGAGGAACTAAATAGGAAAGGGAACTACCTTTTCTTCATGAGTCTGATTGACCATAAAAGGAAAAATAAGGGAAAGTAAATGTTGAACCCAAATAGATTAAAATAATTTATCGAATACACTGTTTCACAATCCTTTCTTTCCATCCACTTGGTGGAATAGCAAGGAAGGGAATCCTTTTTTACCCTCTTCAATTTCTATCAAGGCAAGGTAAACACCCTTCTCTCACCTTCCACTTCCAAGTTCCAACCAAATGATCAGAGAGAAACATGGAGAAAAAAGGGGAAAAGAATTTAAATTTGTAGATGCTATTCTTTTGAATTTAGCAGAGTACAAAACTACAGATCTCCATTTCTTTATTTTCCTTTGTCCATTCACTGTCCATAGTTGAATATTTTTCTCTTTTACATGTACAAGTAACAAGAACTGCCTTATAAGTTGGCTAAAGTATTGTAAGATCGACTAAAAGGATTTCTTAATTTCCAGTAATATCATATCACATGTACCTGTAGGAAAAATATATATGAAAAGGAAATTATTGTACCTCTCTTCGCAGTTTGGCCTCTCTAGCAATACCCTCAGCATCTGCTAGCTTCTGACCCTGCTTCTGCAGGTGGTAAATTCAATGTCAGAAATCTTCATCAGATGAAAAAAATATAGCAGGAAGGTACTGCAATAAATTAGACCTTCTCTACAGTGGCTTTTGATGGGTAGTTCTTCCGACGTGCTTCACACCACTGTTGGATTTCATGTTCCGTGTAGGTCAAAGAAAGAGATCTTTTCATTTTAAAAATGACAGAAGACACACCCATGCACATCAAAATAGTAACAAATTAGGCACTTTAAAAAATAAAAATAAAAGGAAAAGAGGGAACTAGCATATAAGAATGTCAAAGAGGCAGTGTGCAAAATATAGAGCTAATAAGCATACAAAGCCAGTTCATAGGAGATAAAATAACAGACTGCAGTATCCAAACTGGAACACAAAGGGACATATTACATTTTAAACTTTTTTTAGGACCACAACAACCATTTACACAGAATAACTGAAAATTCTAGCATCTCTGCATGCAATAAAAAAATTTACTCTTGAATTTGCAAGTTATACTTTACCATATGGCGAGATCAAGCAGCTATTACCTCTTCTGACCCCAGGCTTGGTTGTTGGAATTAACGTGACCAAACTTTCCTGCCTTCTCCTTGCTAAACCCTGGTTGTGATTGAGTGGTGTCAAATGAAAACTCAATGATATACTTAGTAATATGAGAGAGAGAGAGAGAGAGAGGAGGCACACTGCCTTCTAAACCACATCACTTCTATGCCTACTGAATCAATTATTCCAATAAAAAGACAATGATTCTGCCATATAAAATTTTGCACAAAGCTGAAGACCAATTAAAAAAGGCTACCCTAGGTTTGCCAAATGCCTTTCCATGGGAAAAAAAATCACTTCCCCTCCTTAACACCCTACTGAATGTTCTGGCCTCAAAATCACAATTCCAGCCATAACATCATATTGTTACCAACCCTGCCGAATTGAAAGTGTATAGCAAGTCCAGGGAAAAAAACTATTAGCTTCAAGTTCCAATCTTGGACCGCTTAATATCCTAGCACATCTAATTAACAGCTTGGATGTCATAAGAGCTCTTTGCATGCTGTTGGTAAGTTTCTAATAGAGGCTATTCCGATGAATCTATGTAATGCTAAATGCTAATAACAAGAACTTACTGTATTGAGTGTATTCAAGTTATAACTTACACCTCTTAAGAAGGCATGAAAACTTTAACCTTTTTTTTTTGTGGGGAGCAGTAAGGGAGAGGCATGTGGAGGTGTGTTTGAGGAAATTTAAACATACCAGCGAGGTATAAAAGCACAAACCTTTCCCCTTGTGTTTGTTAGGAAACCCTCTCTTTGCATTTTTCATACGATGAAACTGAGACTTCTGAAATCTACATAAATTAAATTGATTGTAAATTGTAAGCAACCAGCTCAGATCTTTGAATAAAAAAATGGAAACAAAATTAATCCAAGAAAAGAAAAGGCATACCCCCCTTGCAATTGCCCTCCTTTTCGATTCATAGTGTAGTTTTTGTTTGGTGAATCTTGCCTGTTGGAGCTTGGGTTATCAATCACACCATTATTAACAAGATTCCCCTGAAATAATTGATAAAAAAAAGTGTCAATTACAAGCACCACAGATCATTTAACATAGGGTACACATTAATTATTTCGGAAAATGATATCACCGAAAATTATTCTTCACAACAACAACAATACACCCAACAATTCATGTACTGAGGGCAAGATAAAGCTACCTGTGTCCCTGTGAAAACAGAAGCTTGATAATTCTTAGTATCCTGCGGTTGAACCGAACAATGATTAGGTAGTGCAGGTAAGTTCCCTCCTTGCAATTGCTGAGCTGCAAAAGGCGATGGTTTTAATGCATTTGCATTTGCCGCAGGTGGAACCAAGTTTTGCTGATTCTGATTAACTTGCTGCCTGACCTGATTACAATGACCAAGACCAAACTGCGAATTTGCGAAAAAGGTGGGATTTTGAGGAACTGTGGCCCGAGGTGCTTGATTCGGCACACCCATGTATGGAGGACAAATAGGGATACCATAAGAAACAACTTGAGAAGAATTTGGCATTTGCAAGGGCATAAATTGGTTCATATTTTGCAACATATTGGGCATACAAAACTGCCCATTTGGAAAACCCATATTTTGATTGAGCTGTTGGTTTGAATTCTGCATATTATGCACAAAAGCAGGCTGAGAAACATTGACTTGGTTCGGATTCTGCGCCATACTGCAGAATTGCCCATTAACTGGAAACCCTTGAACCGGGTTCATATTGCTTACCTTGTTTTGTGGACTGAACCCCACATGGGACTGACCTGGTTGAGAACCCAAATGGGGCATACCCAGATGAGAATTTTGCAAAGGTGGGTTCATGAAACCAGGTCGATTTATGGAAGGCCTCATATTGGAATTATTGAAAGGGACTTGAATTTGAGGATTGTTGTTTATGCCAAACTGGGGTCGAAATTTCGTGGTGTTTTTTTGCACTAAATTAGATGAATTTGCATTTGAATGATTGGGTGGCATAACCTGAAGAGTGAACAAAATAAAAAACAACAGGAAGAAAGAAGCTTCAAATTAGAATGAAGTATTTATTTCACAGAAACTGTAGAGAGAGAGAGAGACTGTGTGTGTTACCTGTTGAGAAGGTGGAGCAGTGGAGGAATTAGGTTGCTGAGGAAAGGAATTGTAGAGAGGTCGCATGTTTGAGCATGGAGTTGCAGAGAGAGGTCAAGGAGTAGGGTTTAACGTTTAGCTAAGGGTTTTGAATTTTTTTTTCTTTTTTCTTTTTTTCTTTTTCTGTTGTTGTTTTTGTATTTTGTATTTTTTTTTTTTTTTTCTTTTGGGTTCTGTCTTCTTTTCCCTGGATAGTGCAGTTCCAACTTTCGGGTACTCGTTCGGGCTGAAAACCAAACCGGGTCGGTTGGTCCGAGTCCCTTGCAAGAAAATGTTTTTAACCTTTTTAGTATTTTTAGTATTTAGGGTAAACTACCGTCACATCATGGGTTTGACATTTTGAAATTGGCCAATTTGGTCCCTAATCATTGTGAGAAAGAGAAATATGAGCAACAATTTAGGGATCAAGTTAGTTAGTTTTAAAATATTCTGGATCTTTGGTCTAATGACAAAAAGTACAATTATCAGAAACGGACACAGTAAGTTAAAATTCTATTAAAAAAAAAAAGGACTTGATTGGCATAGCCCAAACCGTAAGGGTGTTGACTGATTTTACTTAAGTATTTAAGAATTTCTAGTTTATTGTCTAGGTACTTATTGATGTGTGGCCCAAACTTGATAGCTATATAAGAGTATTAACATCAGATGTTCTAAAAAAAATTTATTTTAACACATCAAAAAATTACTTTATCTATTTTAGCATAACATTTAACATTACACCATACATCTCATCTCTTATTTTAATACGTCACCCATTAAAATAACCTAAAATAACACCCACCATCTATTAAAAAATAAAAAGTAATAAAGAGATAAAAGAGAGAGGAGGGAGATATATGAGAGAGAGTTAGTAGAGAGGATATAGAAATTATAAAAAAAAAAAAAATAGCATTTAGCTACATTACACTTATACAAGTAGAAGTGTATAGTAGCTATGTGTTAAAAATAAGCATATGACACGTGATGGAGGCATGGTTATCAATATCCCGATTTGGATCTTAGGATCTCAAGATCCGACCTTAAACCGTCCTAGATCTTACTAGGATCTCTACTAATGCCAAATTTGTGTGGAATCCCAATCCCATAAAAAATCCTATGATATTAACTAAAATTCAAATTTTTTCTTTCTTTTTTTGGGCCTCCAAATGGAGAATAAACGAACTTGATCATGTTGAAACATGTAACTAAAAACGGAAGTAAAACATTGTTAGAATGCTTAAGTAAAGCAAAACAGTCTCTCTCCCTTGTGTGTGTGTGTTTGTTTCTCCAAAAAAAAAAAGGTAATTGTCCCACATTGCTTAAGAGAGTGTGTTGTGTATAGTATAACTTGCCCCGCCCTTCCTTAAAAATTATCATAGTTTTTTGAGTAAAAGTTATCATAGCTTTTGAGTGGAGTTGTAGTGTGCCTTTGTGTTAGAACCATTTTATTAGAATTGACTTTCCCCCCTTAAAATAATTTTTCTTACTTACTATTATGAGTTGTTAGTAATTATTAGAAAAAATCATCCATATGATTTACAATACTTATGATAAACTATAAATTTGTACAATTAAAATCTTAATTTGAGATTAATTTAAAATGTTTACAAATTATACAAAATTTATCCTCAAATTAATGTAAAGGCACACCACAACTTCACTCAAAAGCCATGGTAACTTTTAAGGGAGGGTAGGGCAAGTTATACTACACACAACACACTCTTTAAAGCAATGTGGGACAATAATACATTTTTCGGTTAAAATTCGATGACTAGCACGCGTTTGAACTTATTTAGTTAGTTAGACTGTTTTTGGAACTCGAGTTTGCTAAACTCAAGTTCCAACCCAAAATCTTGGATTCATCTGACGTGGATTGAAAAAAAAAAAAAAAAAAAAACATGTGGAACTCGAGTGTAGTAAACTCAAGTTCCAATTGGAACTCACGTTTGGGAAACTCGAGTTCCACGTGTTTTTTTTTTTTTCAATCCACGTAAGATGAATCCAAGAGTAAATCGAGTTTGGGAAACTTGATTTTGGGTTGGAACTCAAGTTTAACAAACTTGAGTTCCAAAAATAGTCCAACTTACTAAATACTTTCAGCCGCATGCTATTTATCTAATATTTTTCTAAAAAAATGCAATTCAGCAAATTTTGCCAATAAACTAGAAGAAACTAGAGAGAAAGAGTCAAAGAGAGAGGTAAAAATTTGACCCATCTTTGTCTCTCTCTTTAATATAGCCCATAATTTATATTCTTTTATAATTTTTCTTAAGCGTATATTTTTCTCTATTTTTGCATCTCACAAATTTGGGAATTTCGTGTATATTCCAATCATTAAGCTTAACCTTGATATGATTAGAAATTGGCATTGCATCTTCTCCTTCGGTACCTATGTATATTTATTATAACAACGACAAAAGTATTTCTACCCTATTTGCAAGATCTAGGCACATGTTAATCCATCAAATTTGAGGCATGCACATAAAGGAAAATATATATATATATATATATATGAGGCCAAAATGCAAAATTCACCCTCTAAGTTTCACATTTTGTCATTTTAGTTCTCTAAGTTTGACTTTTGTCATTTCAGTGCTCTAAGTTTTAATTATACTCAATTCAGTCCTCCGTTTACCATCCGTTAAATTGCACCGTCGTTTTACATTTAGTTAATATTTAATTTTTTTAATTTCTGAATTTTAGAAAAAACATTTATTTAAATAAATTTAAAAACAAAAAAAATAATAATAAACCTAAACGGTAGGGACCGAGAGGAAGAGAGATTGAAAGGGAGAAAGAGGGACAGAGAGGAAGACAGCGGCTAGGCTCCATCCAGTGGTGTCCTCGGCTTCACTCCACCGCTTCAGCAGGCAACTCCAGCCATTAATTGTGGCTGGGGTTCACTAAAAAAGGGTAGACTTGGGTTTCCCTAAACCCTATTACTTCTTGTTTGTTTCCTGAACATTTTTATATCTGGTAATTAGATGTTTCAGAAATTATACCCCAGTAAACCACAAATTTTTCACTCTGCTAACCCTTACTTGTTATATTTCCGATAGATTCAGTTAGTAGAGGGCCAGTTACTGAACAATAAGCCTTGATATAATTTTCTCGTGTTTGAAATTTTGGTTTGAGGAAGCTTATTCTCATGAATGAAGACAATTGTATTGGCAGGGAAGGATCACGGTTGCAATTATCTTGGATATCTCAATAGTCTGAATTTTGACCAAAAGGAGTAAGCATATTGATTTCTGTTGCTGCTATACTTCTTCTTCTTCTTTTTTCTTTTTTTTTAATTATTTTTTTATGGGGAGCAACATGAGGGAAGATGTAATCATTCTTGATTTGAACCAAGAACCTTTCGACCAGCCTCACGTTTCAGAAGCAAAGTTGGCAAAGGCAAAACTAGTAGAATTGGGAGCACGTATTTGATAGCTAAGGCACTAGGAATGGATTCTGATGACAAGAAGGAAGCAAGTGGTGGTGGCCGGAGTCGCCTCCTGAAGCGGCGGAGTGAAGCTGAGGATACCACTGGACGGAGCCAAGCCGCTGTCTTCCTCTCGGTCCCTCTTTCTCCCTCTCAATCTCTCTTCCTCTCTGTCTCTACCATTTGGGTTTAGTTTTTTTTTTTTTTAACTTATTTAAATAAACGTTTTCTATAAATTTCAGAAATTAAAAAAAATAAATAAATATTAACTAAAGTGTAAAGTAGAGTCGTTTTGGTTAACTTTTAACGGATAGTAAATGGAGGACTGAATTGAGTATAATTGAAACTTAGAGTACTAAAATGACAAAAGTCAAATTTAGAGGACTGAAATGACAAAAGGTAAAAATTAGAAAGTGAGTTTTGCATTTTGACCAAAATATAAATATCTAGCATGATGCATTAAGTCATTACATAAAAGCAAACAAGTAGCCAAACCAAAAAGCAGTACAAACTGCTAAAGCTATTACATGTCCAAATGGTTTGAAAATTTAAAGGGGAGGGGGGCAAAAGAAAATGGAATTGGCATAAGATGCATCATGGCTCAATGACCCCTCCTATGGATCCAGACACCACATCTGAGGTCAAGGCTGTTGTTTTGCTATCCCTATCCCCACCAGCCTCAGCATCATAGGACTCCTCCGGGTCTCCCACATAAAGGTCCTATGAAAGCCGGGTCAACTCAAACTTCAGACTCCAACCCATCTAGAGAGTAAGATTTTGTATGTGGAAACCGATCTTAATTTAGCCTGTTAAGTATCCATCACAATTCCATAATTTTGAGAATAAAATTTTATTGTTGTTGTTCTAATATTCAACATACACTATTCGAAAGATTAACCACATGAGACAAAAACATGAATCACCTAACACTGTTCTTGCCAATCGCCTCCATTGCCACAAATGGCTCAACTTTTCACTATTCTACAAAATGCAATCACAAACAAAACAGTTGCCTCACCCCTCCCTCAGCTTTCCCCAAATTTCAACGCAAGCACGTCCAAAATGAGAAACACAAACACTAGAAAGTGCATTGTGCATGATTTTCTTTTTTCTTTTTTTGGGTCTGTCATGTATGTTAAGTCTGTCCAAGGCATGGTTTTGGAACCTTGACTGTGCAATCACTCCAACCTAGAATTTTCAAATTAAATAATTAAAACACAAAAAAAAAAAAAAAAAAAAAAAATGTCAGTTTTTTTGTGAAGTTGTCAATCCATCTTAATTTCTTTTGATTATTGTTGCATGAATAAGAAAGTGATTGTTAATGAAAGCATCTCTTACCTAGAAGCAGAGGCCACCCTAACCCATGTATTATAGATCCCATAATCTTTCACCCTATAAAAATACAATAAACATCATAATTACCAAAAATGGAGAAGATAAAAATTATAAGACACTCAAGTGATAATAACTTCATTGATATATGACATTCAAATAAATCTTACCATTGTAAATTTTGCTCCAACTGATACTTATTAATTTTGAGCAATGATGGTAATATAAGTTTTCAATGGAGGATCCCATGAAGCAATCTAAGATTCTAAAGTATAAACAATGATACAAAGCCATTGACTAAGGCAAGTGTGGTAGCCATCACCTGTCCAAACCACAGTGGAATCGGTTTTAGGAAGCCCCATGCTCTTTGGGTACAAGGGAACTCTACTTACCATCGGTCAGTAGCAATTCTTAAGTATTGAAATTAATGTGGATGGCACAAAATTTGCAAGACAAAATTTGCTTTAGAAAATAGGTTCCAGTTAAGCTGTGGGATTTCAATTCGAATTAAATTAAAAAAAAAAAAAAAAAAAAAAAAAAAAAAAAAAAAAAACCTAAATTGTTAATTTTTAACTAATAACCTTCAATTCATGGTTCTTTTCAGTGTTGGTGAAAGTGTGAAGCGCACCTAAGCGCAAAGGCTTCTTGGAGCCTAGGCAGCACAAGCACGTCTTTTTGAAATAAAGCACACATTTTCAAAACATAATGTATACTAACTTCTAATAAAAAGATTCATAATCTATACTACTATAAAAGAGTAACCAGATTTGGTCTCATCTTTTGATTTTCCTAACATATCCCTACTATAAATGTTCTTGCAAAATCAAGAGATGTTAAAAAACATTTTTTTTTTATAGGTAATAAGAGTAATATTATTGATAAAAGATAAAGAAAGGAGAATACAAGGTGATCAGGATGATGAACACAAGGTAAACAACAACCAAAAACATAGAAACAAAGAAATCAAGAAACTATTCTAAGAGAAGAAAGAAACTCTATAATAGAAGAACAAACCTAAAATAGTAAAATAACACAATTTTAAAATTCAAGAAGTTTAAGTAGCAAACTTATCTCCTACATTTGGCATAGTTTTATATATCAATTAACTTCCTCTTTCCCCTTCTCCATAAGTAACTATTTCTTTGTCGTTTCCCACTAAATCAAATAAAATTCTCCTCTCCTCCATTAAAAAAAAAACCCTCAAACATGCTCAAAGCACATTTGAGGATGCTAGTATATAATAAAGAAGTTCAAGAAATCAATATATTTAGACTATCAATTCAAATGGTTAGTCTTATGCAATTGCATTAAAGTTGCAGGTTCAAATCCTCCACGTAGGCTAGTTCAACTTCTTAAAATTTCTATGTAGTATTTTTCCAACAATTATTAATGGACAATATGACAGTCAAGTTATCAACTAATCATATAAAATTTAAACAAAGCATTTTGTATAATTCTCTTGCCCTTTACAAAAGATATGCAACCATAAATTTTGATTGCCATGACCACAGTTACATACATGGTTGAGTCAAAATATACCAAGGCAAAGAACAAAAAGTACAATAATAGTAAGTAGTGACTTTTATGTCTAACATAAGCAATGCAAGGCCATCCTAAAGTAAATATTAATCATGCATTTTGGTTTGGAATATTGCGCTTCACGCTTTAAGCATGCTTTGACCAACAATGTACCAAATGGCACACAACTATGTCATTTTATAAGAAGTAACGAAAGATTTTATATATATTTTTTTATTAGATATAAGAAGTAATGAAAGGTACGTGCACATATACAGTAAAATAACAACAACAAAAAAAAAAATTTAAAATATACATTGTAAATATCAAAAGAGAAATTCTATGTCCACAACATTTTCACAACAAATCCTATGTGGCAGGTTGTTACGGGTTGTTATTAGTGGGGTAAAAAAGTAATTTCAATGGTAGGTTCAAATTAGAACCAATAACAACTAATCATCTATGATTTGTTATGAAAATGTTGTGAACGTAGCACCTCTCATATCAAAATATTAGGAGAAAGATCAATAACCAAAATCAAATGATAGAATATTTACTTACAAGTAAACATCATCTGTATTAATTTCAGGAAAGAGGTTGATGTAAAATCGGAAGCCATCGGGGCTTATATCTCTGCATAGTAAACCTGCCATACATTCAATGGTCAATTAAAGCGCAACTACAGCATTAATATTTTCAACAAAGTTGTGAAGCAGGGTACCTTTGCTCTCAGCAGTTAGAAGATGCTCCTTCGCCATGCCTGGAGCAATTCCTAATGTCATTGCAGCATCACTTGCACTTATCCCAGTTCGTAGGGTATCAGGATTTGTTACAAGGGCCTTGATTCTTGCAAAAACCTACATTTGACAGCACTAGTTGGTTATTGTCATGCAATTTTAACTAGCTTCTGACATTGTGCAGAAAAAACAGAGTGAAAGATATTCACTTGACATGGTCAAGATTTTTCCAATTTTCTTGTTATATACAAAGGCAGATATGAAAAGAATAACTATGTTTTGTTTGCTCTGCCATTTACATTAGGCCACATGGTAGGAAGGCGGGAAAAAAAAAACGAACATACTTTTCCTTCAGCATATGTTTTTACTTCAGATATTAAGGGCCTGTTTGGTAGGCAAGCTCAAACTCACATTTTCACATTTTAAACAACATTACACACATTTCCACACACTTTTTCATCTACACGTATTTCAAAAAACTACAAACAACATTACTCAAACTACTCTACCAAACACCCCCTAAGATTTAAAAGATAAAGAATGATGGGGCAGCACCACTTCAACATTAATGGAGGACTCATTTTCGAATGAATTAATAAGGTTAGGTTGAAACTGTCAAATAAATTTATAGACAATAATAGTAGACATTGCCATGTCATGATTTATCCAAAAACTTAAAATAGAAGCAGCTACTTTTTCCATACAGGTATGTTCAAAAATCAACGGAAAAAGGCTTTGAGCAAATGTACAATATACACATGGCATACCCAGAGACTTCCTGGTCAAACTTGTTACTTTGGATGAATCATTGGGGAGAGAGAGAGAGAGAGCATGTTTAGTCATTAATTTCTTTTATAGGTGCACTACTAGTTATTGATAAAAGTTTTTGAACTTCCATCTTCTGTTTTCATTCCCACAAAGAAGGGAAAACCATCCACTATTATATTTAGTGTACCTACAAGACCTTTTCCAACTTGCTTTTTGGCAAATCATTTTCATCTTCAACCAACAGCAAGCAGCACTTTCACACGGATTTTCCCATTTTAAAAGACAAAAGCAGAAAACAGGAACTTTTACAATAAGTGAAGCTGCCAAAGCCAGAAATGATGACCAAACTTCTTCTCATTCCCACACCCCCTCCCCTTTTTTCCCCCTTAATAAGATGGAAAATATCTGGAGTGTCAAACAATACAAAAACATATTATCTCACGTAGCAAAATGTTTTTAAAAAATTTCTTGGCAGTACCTCTGGGCATGACTCAAAACTTGAATGATACATAAAAAGACAATACAGAGTGTCACCCTATTTAGAAACTTCATTAAATTCATCAAGTTGTGGTTTTAATATTCCCCCAAAAGTAAGATCCTTGGGGAAAGGCTGTCTATTATTTGAGACATAATAACTTAAATGAATGAATGATTGACATAAAGGCCTCATAATGATGTAGGGAAGAACTGCATTCAGTTCTGCTATACTAGTCATAAAAAGATCTACTATTAAGAGCTTGTTTGGCATTGCATTAGCAAGGCTCCTTAAAGCTCTTTAGCAATTTTCTTTTACCCCCATTAATCATAATAATCAAATAGTTAGATATTAATTGCATATTTGAATTAAGTATGAAAATAAGTATTTATAAAATATAATAGCAACACTTTTACAATGTCTTCTTTAGTCATTCTTGCATCTAAATGCTTTTTATCAATTTGACTACCAACCCGGTGTAACAGTTTCAAAACACTACATAACTGTAGTCTGCCAAACACTAGCAACTTTTCAGTTAAAGCTCTACTCCTACAACAATCCCAAATGGGCACTAAGTAGCTAATTCTTAAAGTAAATGCTCAAATTTTTTTTATAAGTACCAAAATATATATATATATCAGAAAAAAGGAGTTACCCAAGTATAAGGAAATATACTGGGGGTGAAATAATCAATTACAAAAATGGATTTACTGTTGATTTTACTCAACACAGTATGCAAAGGTGTTCTTCTGTTATGTACCACTAGAGAGCTTTTTCTTATTTACCATAATTTTTCAAATAAGTTAACAAGCATATTGGAACTAATTTTAGGTAACATATAGGACAAGAAATTAGCGACCATCTGCACCATTTCACTATTACATGTTGGATAGATTAACTAGTAAAATCTCTTAGTATTATCAAATCCTGCTTTAACTAGGAAAGTTTCTCTAGTGATATGATAGGGCTTTCCCTTATAGGTCATTGTACCCTCCAATAGGCAAAAAAGTATGAGAGAGAGAGAGAGATCACCTCCTCATCACTGTGGGACTTATTCTGGATGACCATGACTCCACTATCAAACTTCCGAAGCATCACTGGACTGTCATAGAAAGATATGATAAATGACTTCAAACATTATTTTATTTTACTTTTTTTTATAAGTAAATTCAAACATTTAAATATGAGCTTTAAAAATTTTTTCCAGTGACTATAATCTTGAAACAAATTATTCTGTGATTTTGCACTCTTTATCTCAACTATACAGCAGATTACAAAACTAATAATTTGAAGAACTGTCAGACATACACATCAAACTTCTCCCAGAGAGAACATGCTCGCAACAAATCATCCGGTGAGATCAATTCTGCATAAAAAGAATATACAAAAAATAGGTTTCATCTTCTACAAAAGCAGCCGATATATCAAAAACTTATGCTGCAAGGCAAACCAGGAAATAAAGAGTATGGTTAAACAGACCTGTGCCTCGAGCACGGTTGAAGAGACAATAGACATCTATAAGATTGATCATTCCTCCAGCTCTCTCAAGCGGAATTCTGACATAATCTGCCAACTAAGTGTTATAAAATAAAAGTTAAAATTTTCTTTTCTAAGAAAGAGAAACAAATAAAAAGGAATCCTATATCAACACATGGAAATCAACAACTCAAATAATGATACAACACCAGAGAGAAAGAAGTGGACAGTGCTCCCTCTTTTAATCTTTTTTTTTTTTTTTTTTCTTTTTCTATTTAAAAAAATGATTCTTATTTCTTCTTCCATAATTCCATATTTAAAAGTTGGCTCTTACATAGGGACAAGATTGTCACACACTTTTTTTTTTTTAAACAAGATTTAAGGACATGACGTATTTCATTGGTCTACACAACAAATGCTCTTTTTATCTTAATATCTTTAAAAGGCATATAGAGGAAAGGGTATGATTAGACAATCTCAAAACACATGGATGTGATTAAATTAATCCTTAATTAACAGCGTACAATTAAAAAAGGATCAAAGGTAGAGTGCTTTCTGTACACTTTACCCTTTTTTATGCAGGCAAAAAATTCCATAACAATAACAGAAGTTCCAGCAGCTCAACTTTTAATCAATGATACATATTCACAGTCAAGTCACATGAAATGATAGGCAAGTGCAGAAGTTGGCAATTATAAAGAAAAGGAGAGATCTCATATATAAATCTTCAGTTATACTTGTTATGCTGATGAGTTGTAGCTCAAGCAGCACATCCTCCCCCAACCCACTGGTGCATGTTAAAATTTACCAAGAAAGTAGAAACAAAAAAGCACCCAAAAAAAAACCCCCTTCAATTATCAAACTTTGAAACACCAGCCTCTTAATTTTCCCACTCTCTTTGTATAAAGATAAGCTAATAATACTAGAATCAATAACACACAATGAGGAAAGAATAGAACCTGGCGGGACAATTGTTGATGATACAGAGCTCCAGCAGACTCTTTCGTAACAGGGGATACAATACCAACACTCAACAACCAGTCTTGCATCTCTTCTTTAGAACCCACTTCATCATCATTTGTTGCACTAGATTTAGAGTTTGAGCCAGACAAAAGTTTTTGCCTCATTTTCTCTGCTAGTATAACCATCTCTTTAGCCTTACTCTGTATATCCAAGATGGTTCATATATTTAGAGCAGCAAAAGCAAATAAACTAAACAATAACATAGCAATTACTATTAAGTGCTCAATTATTTTAAAGCTCAAAATTTGAATTATTTTCCTTCCCTACATTTTCTCAGAAATAAGCCAAATGGTTAGGATTAAGTTCAGTTTATCACTTTCTGTTATCCCACATTCCCCCATTCAAAAATATAGCATAACAAATTCCAATATTTTCTCAGCAGCCAAAAATACCATAATTACACCTAGAGATTTTAAATTTAAATTATTCCTTTCCTACATGTTTTGAGCAATAAAACAAACCCTTTTTTTTTTGCTTTTATTATTTGGATGATAGCTTTTTATTTAAACCAAGGAAAACCTGCAGAGCAGAAAGAAAATATACAGAAACAGAACGGCTGCAACCTAGCAACTGGCCAAGACGCAACTGCAACCAACAAGCACAAAATACTGCCACTCAAACAGCATGAAAGCACTGCTAACTACAAGAAGCAGATCTAACCATGAAGGCCCAAACAGATAACATAGACTAGCTATCAAACACAGAACAGGGGATCCTCCAAAGCTTGCCAGGGACATGATTCTCTATCTTGGACTTTGAAGCTAGACAACTTCTCACATCAAATATAATTGACTTCATCAACTCCATTTCACTATTAATCTTCCCATTATGCACCCCTTCATTTCAATTATTCCATGCCAAGCCAATTTGCAGATAGTATGCTTCAGAACAGTGCCCTATGACTTCTGTACAACCCATTCCAGCACATAATCCCAACTATCTACGTGTCTATCAAACAGGCATCTTCTAAGGATCAGCTACCATATCCTTTTAGTAACAGACAGATGATCCCATTGATTCAATTGTGCTTCTACAGAATTCACAGAACCATAGTAACCCCATTTTACTAGCATTTCTCACTGTCAACTGGGTGATGAATGCATGATTTGGAATAAGACCTGGAAACCAGAGAGCTTCCCACCAACTAATAAGAGCCATCTTTTCTCTAACTGCTTTCCCAAGTGACAGAACAACTGAAATCCCGATTTGCAGTCGGCAGACAAATAGCTTTATTTGCAGAATGATTCAAAACATCTTCACACAGCCTACTCTGAATCAGAACCAATTGTTCTGAGTCTTCTGACCCAGCAAGAGGCTAAAACCACTTTCTTCTTTGATCATACAATAACAACCAAGCCTTGGTCCGAAATTTTTGGGTTCGTCTATGGATCCTAAATAGACTAGTTAGGGTAAGCCGGATGTATTCTTTACCCATACTATGCCCAAATTTCTGTAACCAAGGCCCCCTCTAGGTGCTAATCATCCATAGCTTCCGCATTCCCAACTTTAAATTTCAACAGAGGCCTAGCTAAACTACAAATTCGGAGTAATGTCCTCCAACTACAAGAACAACACCAAGGTATTTATGTTTTCACATCCCAAAAATATAAACAAAGGAAAAAAACTTCATTTAAGTTTAAACACATTACTAGATTAAATTTAATTCTCCTAAGAAACTCATAAATAATGAGTAAAACAATACTGCTCCTAAAAAATCACAAAAATAAATATAGGATGCAGATTTTAGTCCAGAAACCAATCTCTCCTAAGGCTCCTTACCAATCACCTCGTCCAGAACCCAAAAAAATGGGAGCATTGTAAACTGTGTACGAACTTTTTAAAATAAATTCAGCATAGCAATAAGAAAACAGAAAAGACAGAAACAGAGAGAGAAAAGTTAGTTACCATAAGAGCATTCAAATCCTGAAAAGCTTCCTGCAAGCTCTTGTCAGTACTTTCCCACATCTCCTGCTCCTTCCTCAGTATCCCAGACACCCCCACCATCCTCACCGCCCCTTCTCTCGTGTAAAACCCACCAGACCCAGAACCCGGACCCGACCCGGAAACCGAACTCGACCCAACACCACCACCCTGAGTCTGGGTCTGAACATCGTTCTCCCAAGCCCTGGCCCTCCAGTTCTCCCAGAACTTGGCCAGAAACGCATCCGTATCGCCCTTCCCTCTCATCACGACGGTCATCACCACCGATTTGGAGGAGTCGAGGGAGGCTTGGAAGCGGACACGAGGGGAGTGGAAGAGGGTTTTGACGGACTTCTTGGTGGAGAAGATGTGGGTTAAGAAGGAGAGAGGGAGAGCCACGGCGGCGGTGGAGGTGGAGGAGGAGGAGGAGGAGGAGTTGTTGTCCGGGAGCCAGAGGAGGCGGTGGGTGGTGAGAATGAGGAGGCCGGATTTGAGGAGAGGGAAGTTAGGGATGTCGTCGCATTCGAGGTCGACGGAAGAGAGGATGGAACACTCGATTTCGTTTTGGAGAAAGACAGGTCGACCGCTGCTTGTGAGGTCTGCTTTTGGGAGATAGTTTGTTGCCATTGACAATGATGATGATTATGTCGAGAAGAGAAGGTACACTACTACTACTACTGCTGCTGCTGCTGCTGCTACTACATGGGATGGATGGAGTTGTGGATTGTGATTGATTTGAGTTGAGACTCAAAAAGATTTGATCAATGGGATTGAAGTCGAGCTGGTGTGGGAGCGAGAGAGAGCAGAAAATGGTGTCGAATTAGTTTTTGTCAATTTGGTCGTTATCGAATGAAATTTACCACCGAAATAAACTGTTTTATTTGGTGCTTTACATTAGGTTTTTTTATTAATTTTATTATATTTAAATAAAATTTTAAAAAAATATATTATTTATATTTTATTAAACAATATAACCGTTTGAATTTAAAGTGAAACATCTAAATTTGATCATTTGTTCAAATCTAGAGATTGTTTATATATATTGGATTCTTGACATCTATGACCTTTGGCAATTTTGACATCTTGGCAATTTAGATCTTAGACCCTCTTGGCCACTTTGACATCTTGTGATCTCTTTGATGATTTAAGCTTCTAGGCAATCTTTTTGGATCTTTTCTAAGAAAGCTCTTGACCTCTTGATGCTTTGGAATTCTTGATAGCGTTTTGGCAGTATTTCCTTCTGAACGGAGTTTCGACTACTTGCCACAAATTTTATCTTTGCACAATTAGGTGACAGAACCAATTAGTGTATGCATGAGTGCCCTTGTAGGGTTGTAAACCCTTAGGGATGAGGTATGATCTAGCGTGTACAAGCAATGGGGTTGCTTTCCCTAGGGGTTTAATCATGGATGCTATAAAAGCAGGATAGAAGGAACTTGGAGTAGAGCACAATTTCTTTGGCGCAAGAAAAAGAGCGCACCTGTTACAAAATACTTTCCCCTGACCTCTAGCGCTATATGGGTATCCTTTCCTAGGCTTGGATGTTCACTCTTTGGGTTTTACCTAGTCCTCATGGGCTCTGGGCTTGATCTAGTCGTCACAGGTTTGACATAACTAGGCCAACTGTATGCAAAGGCTTAACTGGTAGGCTGTTCCTAGTCCTAGAGGGACTCAATCGCCATACCCCTTCCTTCATAGAAGTTGTAGGGTAGGAAGGATTGAGGGGGCCTTTTCAGTTACTCCTATCCACCCATGGACCCAGAAGTGCCTACAAAGTCAGCCATAGAATCTAACTATAGGTAACACTACCGATGTTTGTGTCTAGGCATTTGCAGATGGGGTGACGAAATCCCCAAAGAGATGTGACTACACCAGCAGTGCAGAGCCTGTGTTCGGCTAAAAAAGGGTGTAGATGTCATGCAATTCTTAATGAAGGGGAAATATTTTTTCAAAGCACAGCAGATATGAAAGCAGATAAAGATGTAGCGAAAATTAAATTTTGCTACCCTATGTTTGCATGTGAAAGAAAGTTGTAAAGCATGTGAGTAAAGCAGTAAAGCATGTGAGGAAAGCGATAAAGCATGTGAGTAAAGTGGTAAAGCATGTGAGGAAAGCTGTAAAGCCCTATGAGAATACCTCACACCCCCTTTTGGAAAACGTTTTTTCTTTTTTGAAAATAGTCTACTAGGATATAGTAGAAGCCTTTTTCAAAAAGGAAAGCCTCGGAGGCTAATGCCAGTTTCTGTGTTTTTGAAAGCCAATTTCCAAAGATTATGGTTTTATCAAAAGCTCTAAAGGCTAAACTCTTATCGATCCCTAATGAAGTCACCAATTTGTCAACGCCCGGCCCAAAACGGAGAACTGCCGTCAGGCCTTCATTTGACCACCTGCCGTGGTGACGCTCCAGCGTGCGCGGGGCCTGTTGGAGGCCCCTTTCGATGGTTGTGTGGTTATTCGTGCGGAGCTTCAGGTGCTTTCTCTTTCGGTGGAGGAGGGTAGGTCTACCTTTGGAGGTGTGGTGGGAATCTTGGCCAAATTTTAAGTGATTACCAAAGGTAAGTGAAGTCGCCACCAATTATTGGGTTTTTCTAAGGTGTGATTGGTCACCTGTTTCTAATCGATTTTATTACCAATCCTAGGCTAAGAAAAAGGGAATTTTTCCTAATCTAATGTGGATGGCAAAAAATCTTGATTCTTGAGTCCGGAAGTTTGGTTACATGTGGGGAAGGTGTTAGGCACCCCATAACACCTGTCTAAGGACAGTCCTTTGTTTTGATAAAACCTAAATTTTTGGATATTGGCAGTAAAAAACATGATTTTGGAATTAGCTTTTGGGGCTTTGCATGCATCTGGGGCTTTGAGCTTTGGCTTTTGAATGGGTATGGTCCCAATCTATGCTTTCCTAAGGCATTCGGGCAAAGTACCAGATTTCCACGGTGAAAATCCGGCGACATGTCACCTTACTTTCGTGGCGGAAATTAGGCATTGCTTTGCCTTAGGTGACATGGACTGTGACAATCACGCTGGAAGGGGCGAGCAAGTATATATATACATACATCATGCACAATGCTAGCACACAGAGCAGGAAAGTAAATGCCTACTTCACTAGAGCATGGCCCAAAATATAGGTGCAAGAAAGTAAACAGGGGCTGCCATACTCTAGAGATGAGGACAAATGGTACATGGCATGATATACCTAATACAACCCATCTAAGAGAGAAAGGAGGGAGGAAGGAAGGGAGTTTAAAAGAGTACATAACCAAATGGGAAAGACTAGACCCCTAAACCTATTGAGCATAGCGGCTTGGCTCATATCTACATGCTTGTATCTTCGCCCTTTTTGCTGGCACTAGGGAGATCGTGCCTTAGCTCCATGCGTCAAAAAAAAAAAAAAAAAAAACAAATAGGGTGTTAATGCCCATAAAAAGAAGGGTGTTAATGTCTCAAAATTTATCAAAAGTTTAAAGAAAAAATTTTGTATTAATTACATTAAAGTTTCAAATTAAATTCTATAATTTCAAAAGTTTCAAATTAAATAATGATATTATAACTCTTACAAAATAGAGATCTAATCTTCTAGCCCACTCTTTCTGATCCACTATAAACTCCACAAATAAAAACATGTCATTAATTTATTAAATGCTAAATTTATGCCTTCTATTATTTTAATTTCCTAAAATAAATAAAAAAATAGTTTTGTTAGTTTTATATTAATTTGAATCATGAACTTTGAAAATTGTATTAATTTGAACTTTGAAACTTTCCGGGCTTGACATACATTTTGTGCCAGTTTGGATCCAACTTATCACGTCCACGTTTTGCTTCTTCCGCGTTTTCCCTTTTTTTTTTTTAGCCCGCATTTGTTGACTTTTCCACGGTAAATAGTGTACCCGTGCATTGTTCACGGACCTACAAATTCTATTTTTCAGCAATTTTTTCATTAAAAATGGGTCCCACGTACTATTCACACATTTAAAAATTATTTTGTTACAGTATTTTCAGTTTTCAGTTTCAGCAAAATAAGTTTTATCCAAACGTACCCTTTATAAGTTAGGGCTTGATTTGAAAATAATAAAACTATGAAATTTAATTTGTAATAATCTTAAACTTTAGGTGTTAATTTTAAAATTATTGAAATTAAAAAATTTCGGTTTTAATTAACTTAATTTGAAACCGACCTAAGTTTATAAGATAAATTTGCCCCAAAAAAAAAAAAATTTCTAAAAAAATATTATGTTTTTATTTTTCTTCCTTTTAAGAATAATCCCATTGTTTTTAACTTGTGTTCGTTGGTCATTTATAGGAGGTCACAGCTAAAAAGTGCTAAACTCTAAAAGATTTGATTCAGCCAAAAAAAAAAAAAACTCTAGATTTGGTGAGAGGGAAATAAAAAAATAAAAAATAAAAAAACAAAAAAAAAACCTGAAAGGGTTGTGGATTCTGAAAAACTTGGGTTTTTGGGAGAGAAGAGAATGATGGAAGATTTTGAGAAGAAGGTTTCGATAACAGAAAAAATGGAGTCTGACATTGACGAAGCCGCCTCCTCCTCCTCCTCCACCACCTCTTCCTCCAAAACCGTCCATCTGCTTCGCAGTTTTCTTGCCATTCAAGAACGCAGAGCCCAAGCCTATTCCAAACTCAAAGGGTACTTTCTTCTCATCACCCACTTCGTTTATTTTCAATTATCTTATTAGTCTTTGTTTCATACATACATAGAGACCCATTTGGATTTTATCTCTGAATTATATTATGGAATGAAGAAACTTGTTTTGTTTTGTGTTTTTGTTAGTGGGTTTGCTGAGTATATGGTATCTGGAGGAGAATTAGCTTATCAACAACTTTGTAGCGAGATCACACAAGAGTTCAACGATTGCTCCAAACAAGTACGCCCCCCTTATTATGATTCTTAGTAATATTATTTTGATAATTCGATAGTTACAATAGCGGACGGGCTATTTGAACTTTGTACGTCTCTATTGAAACATCAGAAAGTACTAGCTGAGCTACAAGCTCTTTGGCGTACGCGTCCTTATTATAATAATCTTATTTAAAAAAATGAAATATAAAAATTGTTGCATTTCTAAGTTAAACTAGTGCAGGTCCTTGAAATGGAGTCGCTATTTATGAATCCTGATTACTGCCGAATTGATCTAGCTCAGTTGCTAAGAGCCGTTCAAACGCAGGAAAAGCAGAAGTTGCAACTGGTATGGATTTGTAGTTCATATTTATTAATGAGCCATGCCCTTTTCAATAATTAACTTAATAATTTTTTCTGGGAAATTGGTTTAAATTGATTTGTCTGATTTTACTCTTTTCTGCTGCGCACTTTTTGTCCATGTGAAGTGCAAACCTATAACATGATTCTTCCTTTTCTTAATACAATTCCATTATTTATCAACAAAAAAAAACATGATTCTTCCTTTTCTGGTAGTTGTTCTCTATTTTTCTCCTTGATTTTTTATAATATAAGCTTATTGTAAAGTCAATTCTTAGATTAATTAATGGAGCCTCCTATCAATGTGAAAAATTCAAATCATACCTAATTAGCATATATGCATATATCACGAGTTCTTCTTTTTTTTTTTTTTTGATAAATTATATATCATGAGTTCTTTACATGTGTAATATAAATATTTAGAGCCAAGAGCCTTGTAACTTCATGGGATTTCCAATGGATCTGTTCAGGGTTCAAAGCGTCAAATACTCCCTCGTTAAACACACACACACACACTATATTTAGAAATCGGTGCCTCACTTCAATCAGGTGAGTGCCTTTTGGCGCCTCAGCCTTGAGTGATACAAGGGCTTGAGGACATAGTCACATTTCGCCTTTAACTACATTGGAAAAGATAGAGTTCAAAGCATAGGGTGAAGACAGATTTTCAAATGATCTTTGATGCCAAATGGTTCTTTATAAGTACAATATCATCTTCTCTACTCATCGTCAGGTACAAATGTGATCTGGCTTTGGCACTGTTAATGGAAGGATATTAGTTTTCCATTAAGAAAAAAAATAATGTTTTGGTGTAGGATTACTATGTGATTTTGTGAAGCAAAGAAGATGCCACATGGAGAGAAGTTGAAGATCCTTGAAAATAGGACTCTGTTCTTATTTTGTGTGTATGCTTTCCTTAAAAGATAAAACGGAGGCTAATTATGGTGAAATCTCTGTTTATTATTAGAATGCAGATTCAGAGATCAAATTAAGCAAGGAATGGTTCAGTTACTTCCTTTGAACTACCATATTAAGACCTTGAATATTCTGATTACCTATTCTTTTACTCTCTCCAGTAACGGCTTAGATTTTATGAAGAAAGAAGGTAGTCCATGTGTGACTATAGGCCAGACCATTGTGAAAATTTTTGATCCCTACATCCTTAAAATTTTACACCCTTTACCCTCTTCACAATTTGAATACAGAACAATTTTTGCAATTATCTGAAGAATACATTCCCTGCTTTAACCCTGTAAATGTCTTAAGCATTCTCTTTCAAAATTTAAGTACTTCTCTTAAAATATTTTTGGAAACTTATAGAAAAAGGAAAAGAATGGTCAACACCCAAAGTGTCTGGAGAAGCTGTAGGATAAACAAATGGAGTAGAATGAGCCAACATTGACATCATTTATCATTTATGCCCTGACACGAATCACTTGCTTAATGATAATTTATCATTATTTTATCTGGTTAATATTGCCTAAAAATGTCCCTAACCTAGGAGATCCTCGGACTAGAAAACAATTAAACTAAAAAATATATTACTGAAGCAATAGAAACTAAAACAAACTTAGAATTCAAAATAATTTTAAAGGAAAAGGAAAAGATCAAGCATATCCAGAAATGAACGAAACGAAAAAGAGCCCAATGCTAACATCCAATCATACAAATTTTGGAAGAAAAAAAAAGCTTAAACTCGGGGATAGTTAATTTCACCAATACTCAAAATTTCGAACATTATGTTCCCGCCAAATGCACCAGATCAAACAATGCAGAATGGCTTTCCAAATGGTTATATTCCGATGACGCCCAAACCAACCTTGCCAAGAAGCTAGCAACTCCACAACACGCTTTGGCATAACCCAAGAAACTCCAATCAACCCAAACACCATAGACCACAACTTTCTAGTGATAGGAGAGTGAAGGAGTAAAGGTCCACACTCTCCCCCATTGCATCTATACATATAACACCAGTCTATCACGTGTAAGCTTCTCTTCTACAGATATAAATTACCTAAAGTTGTAGTTCATGTAAAGAAAGCCACTTTGGGAGGTACCTTTGACCTCCAAATGCTTGTCCAGGGAAAAGATGTATCAGAAGTACAAATCAACGAACGAGAGTATCTGTCTACCTCAAACCCCCATCTTTTAGCTAGCTTCCAACCTCCCTAACCCCTCTCACATGCATAGAATAGATTAAATCCATAAAAACCCCCCAAAGGCCTTAACTCCCAGTTTTGCATAGCTCTAACAAAATTCTGATCCCATTGTAGGGTACCGTTGCAGAACTTAGGGGGGGAGTAATAAAACTTACTACTTACCAACAAGAGTAAATAAACACTTTGAATGTGCCAACTAGTGTTGGTGAAAGTCTCAAGCGCACTTAAGTGCACAAGCCCCTTGGAGCCAGGATGCAAAGTGCAACTATGCGCATGATTGAAGTAAAGCACAGATTTTCAAATATAATATATAATAATCTCTAATAAAAAGATACATAGCATATAATAAGAAGAAAAAAAGTTAATAACCTCAAAATGGTAATATATTTTGCTAATTAGCTAAATTGGATGGTGTAGTTGCACACTTTGTAAGTTTAAATTTTACACAAGTTATTTCAAAATTTTTTTTAAAAAATTTTCATTAGTAAAATTGAAAACAATTATTAATCGAAAACAATAAGATAATAATCCAATAATAGAAAGTTTAAACATAACATTTTGGATAATTCTCTTGCGCTTTATAAAAATACATAAGTATATGGTTAATGGTTCAATGCTGCATTTTCTTCGTATATTGGGTGCCAATACTCCTCCTATGGATGTTGGAGACCGGATGAGATGGAAGTTGAAGCCTAATGGGGTTTTTGACATCCGGTCGTATTATAACAGTTTAAGGGATTCTCCCTCAATTGCCTTTCCTTAGAAAGCTATATGGAGAGTAAAGGCCCCTAGGCGAGTTTCTTTTTTTGTTTGGTGTGTAGCTTGGAATAAGATCCTAACGAGAGATAACTTAAGATTGAGGAGATTGGATTTTGTGGATTGGTGCATTATGTGCCGTTGTTATGGAGAGATGGTGGACCACTTACTTCTTCACTGTGAGATGGCTTATTGGTTATGGAGCTTTGTCTTTATAACTTTTGGTTTGTCTTGGGTTTTACCTAGATCGATACCAGATTTGCTTTTTGGCTGGTGGAATTGGTTGGGGAAGCATTTGTCTCAGATTTGGAACTTAGTTCCATCGTGCATCCTATGGTGTATTTGGAAGGAGCGGAATCGGAGGACGTTTGAGGACTTGGATAGCTTCGGTGATCAGATGCTTGCTTCTTTTAGTGGAACTCTTTTTGATTGGTCTCGGGCTTGGGGACTCACGTCTAGTGATTCTCTCCCTTCTTTTCTTTGTTCCCTTTCTCTGTTGTAATTATTCTGTTGATTGGTTTTCTTTTATGTTTTCTCCCTGTTTTCTTCTTCTTGTATTCTCTGGGTTTGCTCTATGCTCTTCATGCATAGAGTAGACTTTCGTATATATATCATTCTTACTTATCAAAAAAAAAAAAAAAAATCCAAAAGGAAAAGACCAAAAACCACAAGAATAGTAAATTATCATTGTTCATGTCTATCGATATGTAAAGAAAAAATTGTTTGTGTAATGGAGTACCTTGAGAACAATGTTTGTATATCCAATTTCCATCAAGATCAAGGAGTTGATTTTAGTGATTCATATATTTTTTTAGAAAAAAATAAAAAGCAATCCTAAGCGTGTCTTTTACTTCTTCAAAAAGTGCTAGAAAGCCATGTCTAAGGCGTGTTTCATTAAATGAGCTTCGAAGTTTGAGCTTTAAGTGTGCTTTTTCCTTCTTCAAAAAGCGCTAGAAAAGGGTGCTTGAGGTGTGCTTCATTAAATGAGCTAAGCGCTCAGACCTTGAGGCTTTGAGCTTTGAAAGCACTTTTAACTGTCCTATCCCCTAAACTTGATCATGTTTACAAATACTCTCTCTATATAGTCTCTATCTTCAAATTCCTCATTTTGGATTAAGCATTAACCCCCCCCCCCCCCCCCTCCCCCCATAAGATACGCCATAGAAGCCTCTCTATTGCGATCGATCCCAAATAACTATGGAAATGCTGCCTTTAAGGAACTGTCCCCACACCACTTGTCATACCAAAACTTCACTCTGGACCCATCTCCCATCTCATACTTAACAAAACATGAAACCTGTTGATGTGTTTTTGTTTTGCTTTTGTCCTGCATCAGTTTGGGAGGACCAAACTTGTACAAGAGTGAACTGGTATTGTCACTAGTAAAATGCTGGACCCTTACTGAGCAATGAAAGTGAAGTTTTTCTCTGCACTTTGATAGTAACCATGGTTTGCTACTGATAGATGAACATAATGGGATAGTGAGTGTTCATTTGGGGATTGATCACCCATAATTTTAGTTTGGCAAAACTAGACCCTAATAGGGTTTCATTTGTCTAAGTTAAGGTTTAAGGCCTACTTGTTCCGTTTTGCAAGTATCTATGTGGTAAAATTCTCAACTGGATGTGGAGAAAGCATTTGATCATGTAAGTTGGGACTTTCTCATGTATATGCTACAGCGATGTGGGTTCTCTGAGCAGTGTAGGAAGTGGATTTTGTTTTGCATTTCCACGGTGAAATTTTCCATTCTAATCAATGGTAGCCCTAAAGATTTCTTTGGGAGTTCTAGGGGACTACGTCAAGGTGATCCACTATCTCCACTTTTATTTGTTATTGTGATGGAAGCTTTAAGTCGGCTATTAGATGGGGCTGTTCTGGCTGGTCATATCTCCAGATTCACTGTGGGTCCCAGATCTCATACCCCCTTAATGGTGACTCATCTCCTTTTTGCAGATGATACCGTAATTTTCTGTGATTCTTTACCTACTCAGATTGGCAAATTGAGAGGCATTTTAGCGTCATTTAAGGTTGTGTCAGGGTTGCATATTAATCTGGCTAAATCTGAATTGGTTCTGGTTGGTGATGTGTTAAATATGGGAGAGCTGGTGGCCATTTTAGGGTGTTGGCAGTCCTCACTGCCAATGACTTATTTAGGACTTCCGTTGGGAGCTAAATTTAGGGATAGGGCAATTTGGAACCCTATTCTTGAAAAAATGGAGAGAAGATTAGCAAGTTGAAAGCGTTTGTATCTATCAAAAGGTGGTAAGGTTACTCTACTTAAAAGCACTCTTTCAACTTTGCCTACTTATTACCTATCTCTCTTTCCTATTCTGGTGGATGTTGCAAATTGCATTGAGAAACTCCAATGGGGTTTTTTATGGGGTGGTATTGATGAGTCCCACAAATTCAATCTGGTTAATTGGGCCCAGGTGTGTAGCCCCTTGAAGTCTGGTGGATTGGGTGTGCGGAATTTGAGAAAATTTAACCAAGCTCTGCTTGGTAAATGGTTGTGGAGGTAACCACCTTTGGCAGCAGGTTATCGAGATCAAGTATGGGAATATTTGGGGTGGGTAGTGTACAAAAGAAGTAACAACTGCTTATGGTGTTAGTCTGTGAAGAGCTATAAGACAAGGCTAGCTAGCTTTCTCTAAATCCATCATCTTCAAAGTTGGCAATGGTGGTAGAATTAAACTTTGGCATCACTTGTGGTGTGGGGGTTGTACTCTTCGGGAGGCATTTCCAGAACTTTATAGCTTTAGTTGTAACAAGGATTCCTATCTTGCGGATGTTATGTCTTTTCCTAATCAGCGACTACTTTGGGATCTTCGATTCTATAGAGAGCCCCAAGATTGGGAGATGGAACAATTTGACATTTTTTGGAATCTTATACACTCTATGACCTTTACTGGTGAGGGGCAAGACAAACTTTGCTAGAAGTCGACAAAGAATAAGGGCTTTAAAGTTAGTGAGTTCTATTTATCCCTCTTCTCGACCCTTGACAACCTCTTCCCATGGAAACTTGTGTGGCACTCAAACATCCCTCCTAGAGTTGCTTTCTTTTCTTGGACTACCGTCTTAGGCAAGATTTTGACCCTTGATAGATTGTGGAATAAGGGTGTACCCGTCATGGATTGATGTTATATGTGTAAAAGAAGTGGGGAGTCGGTAAACCATCTTCTTCTTCGTTGTCCCATTGCTTTCGAGCTATGGTCTATGGTTTGGAGCATTTTTGGTGTGATTTGGGTGATGCCTCAAAGTGTTGCAGATTTATTTGCTTCTTGACAGGGTCCATTTGGTAGACAGCACAATATAGACCTATGGCGGGCTGTCCCACATTGTGTGTTATGGTGTCTTTGGCGGGAAAGGAACAGTAGATGCTTTGAGGGGACGGAACGGTCGATTCATGAGATTAAATCTCTCCTCCTCCACTCTTTATTTGCTTGGTGTTCTGTTTTCAATTCTTTTTCTTGCTCTAATTTTTTTGTTATGCTTGATCATTGTAATTTCCGTTCTTGATGTAATCCTTTCTATGTACACTCCCAGTGTACTTGGAGGTTTTGATTTATGAAATATCGTTATTTATCAAAAAAAAAAATCTCAAGTTATAAGTTTTTGGAGATGTTGAGCTTTCAGTTATGAAGTTGATGTTGTTTTTAATATCCATGTTTAATTAGTTGAAGGCTTTTAATAATCTATTTTCTCTGTAGTTTTTGGATCTCTTAAATTTTTGGTCCCAATTTTTTGCAATTGTCTTCTATACTTTCCATTTGCTAGGGTTTGCCTATAATTTTTGCTTATCAAAAAAAGAAGAAAAAGAGGCAAAGATGCCATTTTTTCCTGTCACCACAGTTTATATGTGATGCAATCATGGATGATGGGATTGCCATTGATTACTACACATCTCTCCATCTTTCTAAGAAGCACAAACACGTATAAGCTTCATATGTGTTGTTGGCATGTATATATCTGCCCTAAAAAATTTAACTACCACAAAAAGGAAAAAATCAATTAGAGGCAAAGATGCCATTTTGTATCTCTCCACAAATTATATTTGATGCAGTCATGGATGATGGGCTTTCCATTGCTTATTACAGATCTCTCTATCTTTCTAAGAAGCACGGACACGGATAGGCCGCATACATGTCTGTGGCTTGTGTGTGTATTATTTTGGACATGGCAGGACACAGTTGCAACACAGAGACCATAAAATTGAAAGAAAAAATTGATTTTTGATTACCTAGTGCAATCTCAACCTTTGATCAAGCTCACGGATCAGATTGGCTTTTCCTTTTCACCCTCAATCCATGATCTGCTCTCTCTCTCTCTAGATCACCCTCATCAATTTCATGTCCTAGTTTTGAAGAATTGCTCTGTCCCAGTTCTGTGTCCGTGCTTCTTAGTTTTTTGTCATTTTTATTTTTTGAGGGGGGTAGTTTTACTGCAATTCTCAATTTTTGCAGTTGCAATTTTATTACACGGCCCCCCTATGCATCCTCTGGTAGAGGCAAGGCTTATATGGGTTTAAAGGTTGTGTCACAAGTAATGTAGCTTTGGAATTTTTCTATTTTATTTGATTCAATGGTTTAGCTTTTGGTGATTTTATTTTTTAGTCTCCCAAATTCCCCTAGAAATAGCTTCCTCGCAATTCTTTCTTAACATTTATATTGCCATTTTTTTTCCCTTTAATTTCTAATTATAGTTCTTTTGAATTTTGATAAGTATGATTTTATACACACCCAAAGAAAAAATAAAAAGAGTACAGTTTAATTAAGAAAATAGAGGAATGATCTCAAACATACTGGATGTATGGAAGGAGAGCCTCTGTATCTATCAAGTAGCTTGTGCTTCCGCATTTTCTCTTTTTAACTTGCAGAAAGAAAGAGAAATGCATTTACTACCTATATCACATGTATATTATTGAAATGATGATATTCACAAAGCATATTAATCAAATTGTTGCATTCAAGTATGATTGTTTTATAGATGATTCTCTATATTCCACTACTTTTATCATAGATAATTAATATAAATATAATAGCATTTATGTATGTATCTTTTGTTCCGAATGCAGCTTTGATATATTGAGGTCTGACTGTAGTGATCCCTTATTTTGTTCCTTGTAACTCAACATTTAATATTTCTTGCTTCTGTGTTTGCTGATAACTACAGAACTCTTTTTGTAGACAGCTACAATTCAGGTGTTAAAGAAGGCTGGTCGTCCCTCGGAACGTCTAGTGAGCCACGAGAACTGCAGGTATAAGACGGCAATGGAGCATGAGTGTGTCCACGTCCATGAGATAACTGAAGATGCCGGAACTGAAGAGGCAGAGGCAAATGCTGAGTACGATAATGCTCTCAAGGAGGCCATTAGGGGTGTGCAGAATGCAGTGACAGCCATAAATGAACATTTAGAAGAAGTCAGATATGAAATTGCAGCCCTCGAAGCTGAGTGACTTTAACATCTTTGTTTAGCAATTTGCTTGTTAAGAAGCAGATCTATGTCTGTAAGCTTAAAGGATGGAGGAAAAACAAAAAGAATGAATAGCTAATGTAAATCTTTGTGCCAACTTTAAATCAGTATCTTTGCTTGGTTACTGAAATGTAGGTAGATCAACTCATTTGCCATTACCTCTTCTGTTTTTGGGTGGCATGATGGGAATGATCTCTGGTGGCAATTAATACAGGGACTTCCAAGGCTCTAGAAACAGTATTATTTTTAGCGAGTAGGTTCCTTTTACTTCTTTGTTTTTTTCCTTAATAAAAAGGTCAAATGAGGTTGATTAGTCATGGTGATCCTACTTAGGTGTAACCATAATAACTATCTGCAAATTGAGAAAGCAATACGTAAGGGGCCTAGACGGTAAGGGGTCACAAGTGTTCCCTCAGGTGGGTGGAACTATAGCTTGACTTACTAGTCTTTAGGTCAAGTGGTTTCAAGCGGTGGGAGGCAATAGTCCTTGATCCGAATTATCATCAAATATTGCTTCTGAAAGTTTAAACTCATGATTTATCTCATACCAGAACACTAAATCAGTAATCACTGCACCATGATTTTGGGTGGTTTAGCACTATAAAGCTTGTTTAGCTCTGCATTGAAGAAAAGGCTTTAAACTTTTAATTGGTTCAAAAGAGCTTTAGCAGAAATTTCAAGTTTTCCTTTGGCAAACTTTGAAAAAGGATTTTAGGGAGGAAATTACACTTAACTATTTTAAAATATACCCTAGATTACACTCTGTACCCTAATTTTTTTTTTATAAGTGCACCCTAAATTTTTTGAATGCATATTCTGCACCTTAAACTATGACCATTATTACACTTTGCACCCCGACATTAAGTTTGCTGTTAACTTGGATGGAAAAGTATGACATCTTGTGAAATGACCCAATTGCCCCTCATCCCAATCCATTAAAAACAAAAATGAAATTACATTTTACCACCCTAAGCCCTAAACTATACTCTTTATTACACTTTACATCCTAAAACTTTATATTTCTATCCAAGTTAACAACAAACTTAACGTTGGGGTGCAAAGTATAACAAGAGTCAAAGTTTATGGTGCAAAACGTACATTCAAAAAGTTTAGGGTACAAAGTATGTTGAGGTCCAAAATGTAATAAGGAGCCAAACCCATAGAAGTGAGAAAGGCCCAGCCCGTAGCAATGAAAAAGGGAGAAGGTTTGGCCCTTAAGATGAAAAAAGGGAGCCCGGCCTATAGGAAGAAGAAGATAAGCCTTGGGCCTTAGAAAAAAGGATGAAGGAGGCTTGGCCTAACAATGTGAAGAAGTCATGATGCCCAAGGAAGTCCAATAAGGAAAGGAAGAAAAAAGGAACATGAGGGGGCTGAGAAGGAGTAGGATCTGGGCCTAGGCTGCGCGAGGATCCACCAATCTTAGAGAGCGGATCCTTGAGGAGAGTTGGAAGATGCTAAACAGGATGTGGATAGCTCAGGGGATGACATGCTCATTTTAAAGAAGCACGAAAGATGAAGGAGGTCTTGTCAACATCAGTTTCCTGGGACCCGAAAAGGAGTGACAAAGACATATGATGGTTTCGGGACCAACGCCTGTTGAAGAAACCTAGGGACCTTAGGCAAGGTAGAAAAGGTGAAACAAGAGAAAAGGTAGTTAGGAGCCTTTTTAACTACACCATTTGTAAGAAGTAATCTATCCCATTTTTAGGAAAGGAACATATTATGAGAAGTTAACATCAAAGCCTCAGAACTTTGAGGTGTCCCTTTTAAGGCCTGGGAAGAAGAATGAGGAGTAGAGAAGAATCTGGATTTACTCAGAAAGGATCTCCCGCAAGAGAAAAGTCAACAGGTGGGCTTTCAGCTTTCAGTTCCCAGGAGAGTGAAATAAGAGAAAAAAGGAGAAAGGACCAACCATCAATGCCTTAGATAGAACAGTAGTTCGGGTACCCAGAGCACCTAAAGAATGGACTATTGATTTGAAGAATCTTCAAGCAGCACTATAAAAGGGGTGAACCCAAGCTAAGGAAGGGCATTCAAACACAAGCACTCAAGATATTCAAGGGAAGCTATTCAAGTCTGTGATTCTTGAACTTTATTGAGCCTTGTGGAACATTTCAACAAAGCAGGACCTAATATACTTGAACACTCAATATAATAAAATATAATACCACTCTATTTGGAGGATCTTTGTCATTCTATTTGCTTTGCATTTTATTCGCTATTCCTTAATTATTCACTCAACCAATATATATAAATATATATATATATATATGTGTGTATGTATGTATGTATGTTTGTGTCGTGGGATTCATGTCTTATGTATAGATTGGTTAGTAAAACGGCCCAATAAGGTCGCGGTGAGCCAAGCCCAATCCAACCAACAATCATCCATACATCCTTGGAGCCCAGTATCCCCTATCATTATTGGGCCTTGGAACCATCCAAATTGGGAACCCACAAAGTATAATCTAAGGTATAGTTTAGGGTAGTAAAGTGTAATTTCTCCGAATTTTAGAGAATTGTTGAATTTTTAAGTTGGTTTTTGAAAAAGCTGGTTTTTTAATAAATCCTTAAAACCCTTTTAAGATTTTTTATCCCTTAGAAAAAAACTATTAATGTTGGAAAAATCTTTTTTTTTTTCTTGTCTAAAATATAAATTCACATATTCACGCCATCATCATCATCATTAAATAAACATATATGCCACTAACTGAATGATTGGGATTTAAGTAAGGAAACAAGTTCCACCGCACACCCTTGGTATGATGGTCACTCTACAAGAATAAGTGCTTGTGGGATGTGAATGGTAAGGGTTAGGGTTCAAGTCTTCAGTAGAAAGCTTCACATACATATACACTTAGATTAGAGTAGAGTAGAATTTCTATCTTGTATATTAAAAAAAAAAAAAAAAGTAAAGAAACAAGTATTTATAAAATAAAATAGTATTGCATTTAAAAAAAAAAAATTTAACACTTCTCATTTTTAAAAGTTTTATATAAAGTCAAGAGTTTTATAGCTCAACTGGTTAGTATTTTTTAGAATTTCCAACAAAGATATTTAGGATTCTAAATTTCTAATCTATATATTCTATATAAAATCGAAGCCTCTGAAGCTCTAACAATTTTCCACGTCAGCACAATATTTAAAAAATACAAAATAAAATTAAAAACACTATTTTTCTCTCCAAAACAAAACCCGATACTTATCTTAAAAAAAAAAAAAACCAATAGACACAAACACAAACTCAGCCAGAACTGAAAACCCTAGACGCAAGTTTACTCTCCTCTCTTCACGTTGCCCCTCATCCCTTTCTCTTTGGCTTAAACGCAAAGCATCTCGGTCAAACCCTTCACCTCTTCTCTCAATCTCACTCTCTCTGTTCGTAGCCTCTGCTGGCTTAAGTCTTGGCCTCTAAAGCTTGGTACATTTTTGTAATCCTATTTGGTTCTAGAGAACATGTTGGTTTCATATGATTTTGTTTCTCTCTTTTCATAGTCAAATCAAGCTATTTTATAGATTACGAAAATTACAAAAAAGATTGCTTACGGAATTACTAATTTTATGTTCCAATTTTGTTTTAGGCCCTTTTGTTATGTTATGGTTTTTTAGCAATTTAATTTTGATTTTTTTGTTTGCTCTGTAATGAATATGTGTTGTTCATTTTGTTATACATGCTTAATTTTTGGTTTTTTTTTTTGGTCGGTTCTGTTATAGTTTTATGGTGAGATTTAAGTTTCGTTGTAATTGGTTTTGTTATGGTTTGATGGATTGTTGAATCCATAAATCAGACTCATCAGACTTTGGTTCTCTGCCATTTGATTTGCAAATGTTAGGTTTGGTATATTACCTCTGTTTTGCTGCTGCTTAGGTATTACATGAAAGGACAAAGCTTTTTGGGTTTAACCATCTTTATTTTGATTTTTGGGTATAAAATCGAAGCCTTTGACCTTTTTTAGATCTCCCACATTTTTACACATAATAAATCTCTTTTTTCCCATCAAATACAAATTACAAAACCCAGTACTTCTTAAAAAAAAACACATGGAGGAGACCATTAATTTCTACATGGTTAGAACAATGTGTATGTGGCTTGATTTTTTATAACATTGACGTGAAATTAAATTATTCTCATGAGAATATTTACATAGAATTGAAAGTTGAAACTTCCTCTAACAGTTCTGTGTTTTTTTGTGTGGATTCATGTTGTTAAACTGTCCTTTCATTCCTATTTAGAATTTGTACACTACGTGTTTGACAAAATGTCTCACTTACTTTTGCATTTTTGTATATTTTTTGTGTGAATTCATGTTGTTAAACTGTCCTTTCATTCCTATTTAGAATCTGTACACTACGTGTTTGACAAAATGTCTCACTTACTTTTGCATTTTTCTATATTTTTTGGGTGGATTCATGTTGTTAAACTATCCTTTCATTCCCATTTAGAACATGTACACCATGTGTTTGACAAAATGTCTCGCTCACTTTTTATGGCATTTTTCTTTTTTGATAATTTGATAGTTAATACTCTTACATTAGTTTAAGTCAACTTCATGGTTTGTGTCTCTTGGCTTTAGTTGTCAAAGGAATCACTAACACATTGAAACACCACCCATGTGACAAACCAAAAATGCTATTGACAATTGACAAACCAAGCATGGCGGGTGTTACTTAAACCCAAGCATGGCAAGTATTTTTGAACAGGAAAAATTAGTGTAAATGGGATTTAAGATTGAAAGCACATTTAGGTAATTCACACTTTTCATGGTAGCAAATTGAGGGGGTTTTATTGGGACTGATGAAGTTATTACTTTAATGCCCATTGAAGCAAATGAAGATTCATTTTGCATGACAACAACGTAAAGAGCTGGCTGATGGCAGCCAGATGGGGAGAGATGGAAATCACCAGGTCCTACTAAGAGCCAGTATCTTAGTGATCCTTTTCTACACTTGGAGGCACTCACAATGACGAATGCCTATAACTAAACAACTCTTGTGGGGTTATTGCCTGCCTGTTCGCATCTCGATACTCCTAGGCATGGTATTGTACAGACTTGTGTGAGGGGAAGAATGCAGTGCCTTTTGCATACCCTGAATCAACGAGATAGTACGATTCTGCAATAAATCGTTATAACCATTGGTAATTAATGTTACGAAGACACAAGTAAGAACATTAATAACAATAACACTGATGATTATAAAAAAAAAAAAACAATAACACTGATTCTTACGTAAATTTATTTCTAAATTTTACTTTCTAAATGGCATATTTGACTGGTGCAGATTAATCAATAATGTGTTGTGACACAAACCTGCACCAAAAGACTTTGACCATATCATTACAAAGTGGTAAAAAATAATTGCATTGGGACCAAAAATAAAGTTATGGTCAATGGCCAGCAAAATCAATTTTGTTTTGTTTCGTGGAAGAGAGTGATAGATGATATATGTCATAACAGAAGATAAAACGTTCAACCACACACGTTTTAGAAAAAAGGCAAAACAACTAAAGAGACATCTAGCTAGCATGGTAATTAAACTGGGAAAAAGACTTGTTATGCAAAATTGTTGACACGACTCTTTTACTAATCTAACAAGATAAAGCAACACAATGAATAAAAGTATACAAATATGAGAACTCAACACCAGAATTTTTCAAATAGAACTTCAAATAAAAAGTCTCAAATAAAAATCAACAAATATTGTAGATAGCTTATTCACACTTTTTATATAGTTAGTAGATTTCATGATGTCTCATCAGCTAATGAGACTTTTCTCCGTTTTTTAGGGTGGGGTAACGTTGTGATAAGTCAATTAAGATTTACCCCCATTGGAAGAGACGAGTTCTTTAGTCTCTTTTAGGAGGGGATATGGCCTGCAAAGAACTCGATTGAGTGCAAATAACTAAGATATCATAATCCATTTCCAACAAGATAAGATAACACCACGTACTTGATAAGATAAATCCTAAGAGATAACAATCCTAAACTCACTTATAGATAACCAATGAGTTCTTTTTAAATAAATAATAACAAAATTATACTTTTAAATCCTTGATCTCATTTAGAGACGTATGGCTCCCACTTTTTCCATTAGGTTCATCTCCCAATTAATAAATATATACTAGTAAACAAGAAAAGTCAGTGGGCACTTCGAAGAAGCAATATAAAGTTGAGACTAGGTATGTCTTTGCTCGCATTTGCTTATCATTCAACTCACCATTAGTTAGGCACTTTTTTTATTCTCTTTAATTTTTTTTTTCATTGTTGGCTTTGAGCAAAACAATCAAAATGGCCAGGACACCCATTTCACTTTACCTATTTATTTTTGTTGAAATGAGAGAGATATAGCACCAAAAAAAAAAAAAAAAAAAAAATTCAAAATAAAGGTGGCATAAGGAGTAATGCACTGATTGGCGGTCAAAAATGCACATCCCTTCCCATAGAAACATCTACTAAGACAACTGAGCATAAAGAGTTGGGCTAACTATATAGAATTACACATTCAAACATTTAATTACAACTATGAATTAAGCAATAATAACAAATTAATAATATCACACATTCTAATCTTCATAAGCTAAACAAATAAGGGTTTTTTTTCTTTTTTGTGTCGAATTGAAGTAACTAGAGGAATTTCTTATTGAATGTTTTCCAAGTGACACTCCCAAGTCCTAACCATTGTGAAAGAGATTAATAAATTACCTCTAGGCGGCCAAGGGAACTCATACTCGGTATGTCTAAGTGCGTCCTGCATAACTCTTGAATTGTTCGCACTCCCTTCCCAACCAGCATGCACATACGTAAACTGCATGTCGAATTTGCATGCACACATCACGTTTTGAGTGATGTCACTCCTATCTCTAAAGGCGGTGGTCCTACTGGCTGGCGCAGAAGCATTGATATGTGTCTCATCAATGGCCCCCACACATTTCTGTTATCAAAATAGTAATGTTCATTATATATAGGAATCAAAACAATCAAATAATCTAATTAGCTTTGAGCATAAAGCATTGTAGGGTGGATTAGGAACTGCGTATTGTACAAGAAATATTTCATAAATCACAATGAATAAAATGAAGAAGATATTGAATTCATATTTCTAAAGAAAACATTGTCTTCTATGTTTATAGCATTATACTAACATTCTATTGGGTAATGTGAACAAATTGACCAATTTAGACAATCATTAAATTAATAATAAGATACCAGCATAATCTCATACCTTAAACCATGAATAATATTTGTTATTTTCACAAAGTGAATAAGGAAGCTTGGTTGCATTAGCGTCAGGCCGAATGATGAGGCATCCCAGTGAATGGATAGCTTGCAATGCACGCCGGAACAGCCTTTGAATGGTCTCAAGAGAATGTTGAAAGCAATTGCAAGTTAGCCGGAAGTCAATATTGTGTCCAACGATGTATAACAACGTCCCATCCGACTCCTCCACTGACATAATGCCATTATCCTTCTCTAATAGGTGTAACCTCTTCAACTCATTACACAAGTGCTTAAAAATGTGAACGTCCATGCGAAATATGTCATAACAAACTTGAGAATTTCCTTCTAGTTCTTCTTGAACGTATGACTTACCACTCAAGATACTAGTGCACATAGGACGTTTCATGTAGTACTTTTGAACATAATCTATACAAAGTTGAACATAAGTTGTGGCAATCTCAAGTTCGACATCATTATCATCGTGATCTAAATCGGAGTCGGCCATGATTGAATCACACCTATGGGTAGCCAACAGGTTCACATGTGTGTATATATATATATATATATGTATATATATATATGTGGATAGATCTATATATATCAATATATCTATCTATATATATATATATATACACATATATAACTATATATGTGTGTGTGTATATATATATAATATGTGTGTGTGTACCAAACAACATGTAAAGAACACAACAGTAAAACATGTGACCAAATAGGGAGTATCACAGCAACAAAACATATGTGATAGATATATAGCACTAGTCCAAAGCATTAGACAGTAAAAGAAGAGAATAAGCAACATTTGTCTAAAGCATTAAAATAGTACATAGTTTTAACATGGAAATGAAATTAAAATAGGACTAATATGTTCAGCCACAAAAGCTTATGCCACGGCTATCAAAACAAACCACACCATCAACCACCCCCACCACTACTGCAGTCCATTACCAACAAAATCAATCCAAGCCCTTCCTTTGTCTACCGTCATGGCAAAGAAAGCGGCTCTACTCTGGAGATTATGAAGCTCCATTACAACCTTGTAGTAGGTGAAATGATCCACATCTGTGTGCCCGTTTAGCAGTGTTACTGCTTTGTTAATTGAGAATTGATCACCACCCACAAAAGACTCTCCTAATTGGGGAGTACTGTCGGTGGACCTATTAAGCCTTCGGTTCCTCATCTTAGTGAATCCCAAAATAGCCTCAGTCATGGTTTTTAGGGAGCCTCCTTTCTTCTTTTTTTCCGCTTGAATGAACCGGTTTGACTGCCCGCTTTTTAGGTCGCCTCCTGCTTTGCCTCTCACCTGGTGTGGGCAGCTTCTCCACGTTGTCCACACTATCGGCATCAACATTGACATGTACCCCCAATGATAGGAAGGTTGCATCCAGCTCTCGCTCTTCGGAATTGTTTGGAGCTGGTTGGGCAGATGAAATTTGTAGGAAGCCCGTGGCAATGTTGGCATTGAAAAGCTAGCCCAATAGCTTGTAGTGTTGCAACCTCTTTTTGTGGAACTCCTTGCATCGATGGTTGACCTATTAATAATCGTATATATGGGGTTAAACGATTTATTTATATAAAAACCAATATAAATGACTTTGGTAATTAATTATGTTTAGATTATGTTTAACACTTACCGCAATTGCACTAGCCCATGCCACATCACTTCCTACAACCATTTTCGAAATGGGGTCCCATCCTATTCCCGTATGTCCGAGGAGCTGGGAAAAGACCCGGTATCGAACCTTCAATATTTGATATTTTTGCTTAAGTTGTTCTTTGTTGTAATTTTTATTTCCACGTAAGTTAAACTCGCACACAATGGATGTTCAAAGTCCTATCTTAAACTGGCCTTGGGGCATATTCCCTCTAAGTTCCTCCTCTACCAACACATCTATGAAATGCTTCTCCACTAGAGGAGGCCACAACTTTCTATCCTCAGCATCAGTTGTGGCATTTGCCATCTAAATAAATTTTATTATACTCACATATACTCCTCATTTGAAATTTTATGATACAAATAATCAAACATGAACTTCTTACTCACTAAACTATGAAGCAGCAGGCATATAAGAGTGAATCCAAGTTAGACAATCACCATGTGCTTCATAAAATTATAAAGACAAAAAGATAAAAATGCCATAACGGAGTTAAAGGCAGAGGTTGATCTTCAAGAGTTAAAGGCAACAATAATAACCCAAGAAAATGAAAAACAAGTATAGCTAGTACATAAGGTATCACAACCATAGACTGATCTGTTATAATTGTTGTATAGCAAGCAAATTAATCATAATCTTGTTTTTCTCACAATACAGTGAACAAATTGAAGTGGACATCATATACCAAAAATAGCTTCATGAAAGAATATCCAAAGCATAGATTGCTGATTACTCAATAGGTTTACAGTTACACATACAGAGCACAAGGATTTAAACACAACAACACAGACGCTACAAAATGAAGACAAATTATATCAGAACTAGGTACAAAATGATTAACTAGCTACGAAATTATAACAGAACAAGCACAAAAATGACCACAAATTAAAATCACATATATAAGGAATTGAAGGGAACACGGTAAAATCATAGTTTCATTACATAGATGTAGACCTACCAATAAGGGAACACGGTCAGGGGAGGAAGCACTGAAGAGTACTGATGTTCTGTATGGCACTACTGAAGTGGAGGACAATGCAGTGTCTGATTCCATCTGAATGAAGGCGTGAGAGTAAAAATAAGCAGGTTAATGTGATTTGAGATGAGGTAGGTTAGATGTGAAAGAAAGCTGCCTGAAAATTTGGGGATATTAAAAAAAATCTTACCTAACCAAGCTGTAGGTGACTGTGTGGCAGGCGCTCAGAGCGGAGTAGTTGTGGGTGGAGTGAAATCCGTACAAGACGAGGCTCTTAGATTCGGTCGGTGACGGTTGGGGATCTCAATGAGAGGCAGTTGGGCAAAGAATCCTATTTCTGAGCAAGAATTTAAATGGGTTTGACTTCTTTTGCTGATGCGTTGTGAGGGAGAGATCTTCTATAAGAAGCCACTAATGGGTCAGTGAGTTATGGTGCTGATGGGTTTGAGATGACTTCTGAGTTTTGATCCGTTGTGAGGGAGAGAGCTTCGTTGAGTTTTGTGAGATAGGTCAGTGAGGAGAGTTATGGCGCGGTCGATGTGAGTTATGGCACTGGGTGAGTTATTTGAGATGGGTCGGTGAGAGTTGCTGATGGGTGAGAGTTAATGCTCTGCTGTTGATGGGTGAGAGTGATCGGTGAGTGTTAATGCTCTGCGGATTTGGCGTGTTGAAGATAAGGGCAAAGGCAAGCCTGATGAGAAGAAGGGAAGAGAGAGAAGGTTTGTCATATCAAGTGGGACCCACGGGTTTGAAAGTATTTACGGAACTGCCACTGGAAAGCGTTTTTTGATGTTTAAAAATAGGTCCCAAGTGATTTCAAAAAACATTGTTTAAAAATCATATTTCCAACAACATTGTTCAAACAACATTGAACATAGATACCCTACCAAACACGTGTTTGTTCTTTTGAACACCAGTGTTTAAAATCGGTGACCAAACAGGCTCTAATTTTTTTGTTTGTTTTGTTTCTACTTTCATATGTTCGTTCTGTGCAGCCTCTTTTTCATATTTTTTAGCCCCATGAGTTCTTGTTCACCTTTTAACATGCTTAGATTAGGGTTTTGTGTTCGTTTCTTGCCTTGATGTCATGAACATGCATTCACATGCCCATTCATGATGCCATAGGTGCTAAGATACTGCAAGATAAGTAAGGTAAGTCATGCATTCACATGAACATGCATGTTGTTTGTTTAATCCTCTTTTGACACGTGTATCGCCTTGTCTATAATATGATTTCCTTGCTATGATGATATGTTTGTTGCCATGCTTGGGTGGCTGCTTTGTTTTAGATGTATGATAGGCTCTCACATGATAAATGAATGCTAGGGTTTCTTTGATATGTTGGATTCTCTTTTGTTTGGATAGATAGACAAGTATGTTTTGTTTGGGATGAAAGATGCCATGTTGTATGCTTAGATACATGTTAGTGTGTGTGTGAGTATAGATGCAAGTGTTGAACATGCTTTTAATAAGGTTAAGATGTAAGACACAATGATGGGAGGCCAACCTTAGGGTTGGGCGATCTTGGGTGCTTAACACCTTCCCAAGAGCATACCTAAACTCCGAACTCATACTCTGGTAGTAAGATCAAAAGGTTCTTCCACGAAAGGACGCTATATTCATGGTTTCTAGACCATATAATTAGGTGGCGACTCCCCCCCCCCCTTGCACCCACAACAACTCTTCACAGTTCCCTCGAACCGAGGAAGGAGGAGGCCTAGGGGGCAAGGAGCTAGAAGAGGAGCTCATGTTTAATGTTGATGCTAACTTGGTGGCCCTTGACGGGGCTGGGCCAGGTCCAAGTGCTCAACAGCGTCGAGGTTGTAGACCGAGATTTTCGCCCGGTTTGTTTGAGGCTGAGGCTTATACTGGAGAGATCGATCACAGTATAGCCGACACTCATCTTCAGCATGGTCTGAAGAGGCATCCTTTCGCTCAGACTCAGAAGGCTCAAGTATGTTCCTTTTTCTCTTTCAATTGTCAAATCTAAATGTGTAGATATGCATGCTAACTAGTAGCTTTTCTGATTTCAAATGCAAACCCCTGACAAGATTCGCTATTGGAGAGCTTGGTCCTCATTCCTCGTTCGTCTCTATCACACTAGGGCGAATATGATGATACCTTCGTAGTAATGTACAGGTTTGTGAAATTTTGATCTTGAGATTTTTAGTATAAGTGGTTTTTTTTTCTTCTAGAGTTCTGGATTCAAAGGAGGAGATGAAGGAGAGAGACATAAAATATTATTGAAAAGACATTTTTACCCCTATTTTTCTAACAAAAAATAGTGAGGTGAGTTACGGATGTCAAACAAAGAGAACCTTAAGTGGGTTAAGTGACACTTTTTAAATCACGGGTAGACTCAGTTAGAACTGGCTAAACTACAGGTGGGTAAACTGCAATTATCTTAAGAAATTTTTTTTAGTTTACATTGTACTAATAATATAAGATTTACATTGTAGACTAAACAAATGTGTACAACTTTGTACACATTTGCAAAAGGCATGTGTACAACATTGTACACATTTTTAGTCTATAATGTAAGGTTTACATTGATAGTACAGTGTAAACTTATAATCACTCTTGTAAAAATTAAGAAAGGAATGAAAAAAAAAATTGAGAGATAAGAAATTCTCAATTTCAATATGTCTTTATGGAAATGGACAAAAAAAGAAGAAGAAGTGGATTTTTAGTTAATAGTCAACATCTGCACCATTTGTACAAGTTGGTATCTCCCTAAGCACATACTTGGGTAAAAAGGGGAGGGCATAGATTTGAGTTGCAGAAGCAACATTTTTTTTTTTTAGTAAACAATAATACTTATTAGAATACACACGAAAATAGTAATATTAGTGTTTTAAACCAGGTTTATAATAAGTTGCAGAAACAACATAAGTGTGTGTATTTCTAACAATTTCAAAAAAAAAAAAAAAAAAACCACCGCCATAATGGTGTTAAACTAATTTTAACTTCAATGTTTCATTTGTTAGCTTTTAAAAACTTATGAGGCTAACTGACACCTCTTAGTTTTTTAATTTTTAACGGGAACATCCATAATTCAAATCATCTTCCCATGGTAGGTATTGAATTATTCACACACACACAATAGTGTTTAATATGATACTTTCAAAAACTAAAAAGTTATTTTGAACTACCCTCAACAATAGGGATTAAATTGATTTTTTCCTATTTATTTATTATTAAAATGTGCTGGTAGGCATTTGTTTCTCAATAATATTTACAGCTTCTTTTTCCAAAAAAAAAAAAATCTCGTCAAAAAAATAAATAAAAATAATTTTTAAAAAATCAAATAAAAATAAATAGGGTAAATTACAAAATACACTCTCTTAAGTTTGAGGTTGCTTAAATTTTACATCTTGAAAATAGAGAATTTTGATTTTATACCCTAAAGTTTGATACGATTAGTAAAAACATATTCTCAGTTAATTTTGGCCGTTAGATGACACTTTGGCAAGCTGACCTGTCTTTTTTTTGGTTGCCAAATCAGATATACAAAATGAAGCTCGTTTCACTTAAGAGAAAGAGAAATGTTGGCAGCTTCAAAATGGCGCCATTTTGCCTAATAAGAAGAAACACAAAATACAATCAAACTCAACCACAGCAAACAAACCCAAAACCCCAGATTTTTCTCTTCTACTCCTCGTGAACCCAATACCCAGCAGCGGCTTATCGTGAACGTGAAACCATCAGCTCGACCAGATCAGATCCAAGGCGGTGGTGTCGCCGACGGTGACTTCTCTTTTTGAGAATTGGGGTTTATAACCTCCTCAACTGCATTCATGTAATGTTTACAATCTGGGTTTTGGGTTTGTTTGCCGTTGTTGAGTTTGGAAATTATGACGTGAAACGGTGTCCTAAGTTTGTTGTATTGTGTCGTGTGTTTTTTCTTGGCGAAACGGCGCCGTTTTGACATAGTTATTTGGCAAAAATAAGTAAACACGTCAGCCTGCCAAAGTGTCATTTAACCGCCAAAACTAATCGAGGGTGTTTATGCTAACGGAACCAAATTTTTATAGTGTAAAATCAAAATTCTTAAACTTTACAGTGTAAAACCCAAGTTTAACCAAATAAATAAATTGGGCTGGTACTCCTTAAAATAAACAAAAATTATTAAAGAGTGAGAGAGGAAGAGTAGTGCTTAACTGCTGAGAAGTCCTATAGAATTTTCGACTCTCTTCTTTTTGTAGCCTGCACGCTTGTTCCTTTTAACGTTTCTTCTTTATTCAATCCATGAAGGTATGAAGTATCCTCTCTCTCTCACCAAAAGTTCTTTGTCATTACATTTCTTTGTTTCCCTCATAAAACTTTGTCTCTCTTATTAGTTATTATCCTGCACTTGAAGATGCTAGCAAGTTGTTTGATGAAATGCCCAAGAGACATAATTTACATCTTGTCTTGTCATACTATTTTTATTTTATGTAGCCTGTCATAGATGCACTTCTGGGCCTACTTTTTTTCGTTCTCTGTTGTCAAATTCACACCTTTAAAGCAATTGGTGTCTTTGATGGGAGATGTTTTTGTTAATGTTTCATCAGATGGAAGATTTGTTGAAGAACAAAATGTTTGCAACCCATGCCATTGCTGCGGCATCTTCGGTTACATTAGGCACTGCTCTCACTTACCCTCTTGACACTATCAAAGTCCTTGTCCAGGTTCTCTGTCTTTTCCTCCATGTTCAATTTATAGAAGTTTTATAATGTTTCATTCTTAAGTTCTGCTTCTAGCCAAGTCCTCATCTCTCTATTTCATGAACAGGTTGGTTCGGGTCCCGGTAAACAATTGACTCCTGCTCAGGTTTTAGATAGAGTTCGATCTTTATCTGGAAATTCAGGTGACTCTTTTAATTTTTGTATTAACTCTCTTTTTAATGGGATGTGGTGTTGTACATATCAGGATGCTCTTTATGAATTGTTTGAGAATTTTGGTTTCATTATTATTTTTGGTGTTTGTAATATGACTTCTGGTATAGAATTTTTAAATTGGGGTCTTTTGAAATTTGAAGGAGCATAAAATGAAAGTCGCTTATTAAAACTAAAAAGAAAAACTCTTTTTGCCTTTTTTTGATGAGAAATTTATTTTCCCTCCTGATAAATTTGCATGCATGTATGGGTGGTGGAGAGGGAGAGAAAGATCCATTTTCAATCGGTTGACAAGTGCATCTTGAAAATTATTGTTGGATTTTGTGGAGGATGTGCATTGTGCTGTTCTAGCCTTTTTGGTTTCAAACCACAATGTGAGAATTTGATGAACAAGTAAAGCTCAACATGTGATTCTGTGAACCATGCTAAAAAATGATGTATTGTTTTCTCTTTGTAGTATTGTACTAAGGATAGGTTCTGTAGTTTTTGAATTTGATTAGATTTTCATGGCAGAGGATTAATCCCATCGATGCTGTAAAAGTTTTGATGAGAATAGAGATGCAACAAGAAACTAGGGGAACACTTGAATGAGACATGATGAAAGTGCAAGAGCAGTACAATGCTTATAATTATGAAGTTTGTTAGAATAATAGTTAATTGATTAAATTCATCTTATTTTATAAGCTTAAGTTTTTGGGACTATTGATAGTTTATTATGGTATAAGAGCAAGGACTCCTCAGTTAAAAATTTCATGTGTTACTTTGACCCCACTTATTAAGGGAGAGCATTAAAATAAAAAAAAATAAAAAACTTTTGGGGCTAGTTGTAGTTTATCAAGGATTGCTGTTTTAAAATATACTTTCCCTTTTCCTTACTCCTTTCTCTTCATGCATTCTTTTTCTATTATTAAAATTAATTTTGTATTCTTTCCACTTTTCTTTATAACTCTTATATACTAAGTGTAGTTTTGCTTGTCGTGAACATTATAGGTTTGTACAGTGGTTTTGGGTGGTTGGCTTCGGGGAGAATTTTAGGTTTGGGAGCGCGCTTTGGGATCTATGAAATATTGACGGCTTTTTATAAAGGTACCACTTGAGTTTTCTTTATGTATATGGTGTATTTAAATTTGTCTTATATGTGAAGGTTGGTTGATCAATTAGTGCCTACTTAGTGTTTATCATATGCATGTGGCGTGTCTATCTCCATATCATAATTGGAAATAAGCATGAAAACCATATCATTGCACTATTCTATTTCTAGAAGCAGCTATTGTCTTTTAAATAAAGTAGAGTGTAAGTTAGAAAAATCATCAATATTGTGTTAATTGACTTTGCAAACAAATAAGACTATTTTGGGACATCCCAAAGTGGTGGGAGTATTTTGTTTAAAATTATATTACCTAAAAAAAAATTGAAATTTCATTATTTATAATTTTATACTAATTCTTTTAATGATCTACCATAATCTTATAAGTTAAGAAAAAAAAAATCAGTCTTACACAATAGGTAGTCGTCATGTAATTTTACATATGAATTTCAATCAACCAGTGTAGAGCATGAGCATGAGCTGTATGCTACAAGGTGGGTAGCTTGCCCATGACTTATTTGGGCATGCCACTTGGAGCCCATTATAAGGATTCATTGATATGGAACCCTATTATAGAAAAGATGGAGAGGCGGCTCTTTGGTTGGAAACGCCTATATCTATCAAAAGGTGGCAGGCTTACTTTATTAAAGAGTACTCTCTCTAGTCGTCCCACCTATTTTTTATCCCTGGTTACTATCCCCCAAGCAGTGGCAGCTAGATTAGAAAGGATTCAGAGGAATTTCCTTTGGGGAGCCTCTAAGGATGTTTTTAAATATCCTTTGGTTGCTTGGGAGAAGGTTTGTTTGCCATTGGAGGAAGCTGGTGTGGGGATCCGGAGGGTTGTTTTGTTCAACCAAGCTTTGCTTGGTAAGTGTTTATGGTGTTTTGGGAAGGAAATTAATAGGTTATGGCTTTAGGTTGTAGCAATCAAGTATGGTGAGGCTAGAGGAGGCTGGTGCACTAGAATTGTAAGAGGTACTCATGGGTGTGGGATGTGGAAGAGCATTAGAGACAGAGCAGATAAATTCTTTGGTTAGATAAGTGTATAATGTGGGGGAGGGTCATCGTATTAGTTTCTGGCATGATCCTTAGTGCAGGATTACTCCTTTAAAGAAGCTTTTTCCTGATCTGTTTGCTCGTTCTTTGTCTAAAGAAGCTTGGATTTCTAATCTCATTGTATCTACTTTAGAAGGGGGAAGTAGGAGCTAGAATTTTCAATTCCTTCGAGCTCCTCAGGATTGGGAGCAAGAAAATGTTTTTTCTTTCATTGAGTTTCTTTATTCTTCTATGCCAAGGGGTGAGGGGGATGATAATTTGACTTGGAAGTTGACTAAGACGGGGTTGTTTGATGTGCGCTCTTACTATAAGTTGTTATTTGGTCCTCTCATTGAGATTTTTCCTTGGGAGTGTATTTGGTGTGCAAAGGTGCCTAAAAGTGTCTTTCTTTTTATAGACAGCAACTAGGGATGGGATACTCACCATTGATAATCTAGCTAAGAGAGGTCCATCCTTGGTTAATAGGTATTGTTTATGTTATTGTGATGGGGAATCTGTGGATCATCTTCTACTCCATTGCAAGTTTTCTCATGCATTATGGAGTGCAATTTTCGAGGTATTTGGGATTCAATGGATAATGCCAAAGACAGTTTGCTCTTTCCTCTTTGCTTGGAGAAATTGGTTTGGAAAGCACCTGTCAACCATATGGAAAATGGTCCCCGGCATGTTTAATGTGGTTGGTTTGGAAGGAGCGTAATACACGCATCTTTGAAGACAATGAGAGACCTTTAGATCTGTTAAAAGCTCTTCTCCTCGGTACTTTGTTTCAGTGGGCGTGTGTTTGGGGGTTTACAAATTGTATTTCCACTTCTGAATTCTTACTCTCTATTAGGTTAAATTTTTGAACTTCTTGCATCTTTTCTTGATCGAAATGTTCATCATCGTGAACACGATTCAGCAATTTCGAATAAAAGTTTTATTGCCTATCAAAAAAAAAAGTACCTAATGAGTTTTGAACCCAAAACTTCACCCTACACCCATTTTTAAGGGAGAAAGAAGTGTTATTTGAATCAATGCTCATTGGCTAGAAAAACTTATAGCCATTAAGTTCGCATAAAAGAAATTTGGTTAAAGGAATTATTAGATTTGATATGTTTGAGAAATCTAGATCATGTTATGATAAAATTCTTGATGGATGGATAACATGTCCTCTTTGGGATGTTAATGGGATCTAGCTCAATTATCACCTCTTCACCCGTTAAGAAAAGTCTAGAGAGTATTCTAGTGGATTTGAGAAGCACCTAGTGCATGTTTATTTCTGATGAAATGAAAAATTCGTTGCAGATAATAATTTAGAAGAATATGGATCAAGGTAAAAGAAAGCAAGCGAAGGAAAACATTACTTATTATGAGGCTATTCTAGGTACAATGACTAATTAGTGTTAAGGATCCTATAAGGGTCTCATTCTTTGTTTGGATAGCAGCCTGGAGGAAGATTCTTACTTGCGATAATCTTTTCAACTGAGGTTTCTCTTTAGCTGGTTGGTGTTGCAAATACTGGTGTAGTGGGGAGGTGATAGATCATTTGTTGATCCATTGTGATGTTGCATATGTCTTATGGAGCCTAGTCTTTAGAGCTTTAGGGATTCAATGGGTGTTAATTGAAGAGTAATTGATCTCTTTTTTGGGAGGAGGAATTGGTTCAAGAAGCACTCATCGGATTTTAGAAATTTGTCTTGTTATGTTTGATGTGACTATTGTAGAATGAATGAAATAGTCACATTTTTTAAGACAAAAAGATTAAGGATCAGTTGTGAACAGTACTTCTCTAATACCCATGAATAATACTTTAAATAAAAAAATTGTTGCATCAAGAAAATAGGCTTCTGGGCATCACACCTATATTTTTTAAGAAGCTCACCTTGGATTAGGATTGCTTCACACAAACATCAAATAACATAATAAAACGCAAAATAAGACTCAATGGATGATTACAGAATACCAAAGTGCTCCTCAAATAAACCAATTTAAAATAAAACCATCTCCTTGTCAGCATTATCAAGCTTCTATACTGAGTGACGCAGTATGAAGATATGACCTGATCCATCAGCAAGACCCTAGGCGTACCTCTGGTTAAGATTGGCGACTAGCGGATTCAGTTCTTAAGCAAGTTCACCCTGCTTCTTCCTAAAAATCTATAATCTGCTACCTGAACCCAATAGGCATCACCACCTGGAGTTAACTTGGAATCACCCCCAAGCTTATGGAGAATATTCCAATACAACTTTATTTATCAAATTCAACATGTCCCCTAATGTCTTTCTGGAGCCTTTAAGTAGAGCTTCTAAGTTTACAACAAATAAGAAACAATATAATAAAAAAGGAGTTTTGGATTGGGGTGGCTAGTGTACAAAAGGAGTTTCGGATCCTTATGGTGTTAGCCTTTGGAGAACCATAAGACAAGGTTGGTCAGCTTTTTCTAAATCCATTCAATTCAAGGTTGGTGCTGGTAATAGAATTAAATTTTGGCATCATGTGTGGTGTGGGGGTTGTACTCTTCGGGAGGCCTTTCCGGAACTCTATAGCATTAGTTGTAATAAGGATTTCTTTATTGCGGATGTTATGTGTTTTCCTAATTAGAGGCTTTACTGGGATCTTCAATTTTCTAGGGCGGTACAAGATTTGGAATTGGAACATTTAACTACTTTTTTGGATCTAATTTATTCTATGCCTCTTAATGGTGAGGGACATGACAAACTTTGTTGGAAACTGGCAAGGAATAAGGGTTTTAAAGTGTGTGAGTACTACTTCTCCCTTTCCTCGACTCCTAACACTCTTTTCCCTTGGAAACTTGTGTGGCATTCAATAATCCCTCCTAGGGTTGCTTTCTTCTCATGAACTGTCACCTTAGGTAAGATTTTGACTCTTGAGAACTTATGGTATAAGGGTGTCGCAGTTGTAGATTGGTGCTATACATGTAAAAAGAGTGGAGAATCTGTGAATCATCTTCTTCTTCATTGTCCCATTGCTTCTGAGTTATTGTCTATGGTGTGGGCTTTGTTTGGTCTTCTATGGGTTATGCCACAAAGTGTTACTGATTTATAAGTTGGCAAGGTCCTTTCGGCAGACATCGAAGCATAGATTTGTGGAGGGCTGTGCCACATTGTGTCTTATGGTGCATTTGGCAAGAACGGAACTCAAAATGTTTTATGGGATAGGTTTAAACTTCCTTCACTTGATATTGGGATAAGTTTTTTTGGGGAACCTTTTTCCTCCAATAAACTGATTCCATGTCACACTCTTCAAAATCCTTGAATTTTCAGTATGTGTTCAATGCTGTACCGTAGGCTCCATTACCTGCTTACTTTTAAATCTTTCATATAGGGTCAGCAAAAGCCTCCCAATCATCAGTTTGATCTTGTAAAAGTGGCACTAAATTAAGTGTGTCTGGGTTTGAGTCCATAATCTTTTGTAAATGGTGTATCCTGTATGGTTCTATTTTATTTTTGGTTTAAGAGAAAATCTTAAATCAAACACAACCTTGAAAGAGAACAACCTGTTAAAATCCTTAAAAATTATCCTCATCAAATCTCACAGTAAATCATGAACCAAATTGTATTCTCCCCTATTTTAGTTAAATAATCTATTGCTTTAAAATTATCCTTCTATATATGCACAATATTATCTTCTAATTATGAATAGTTCTCCAAATTTGGGGCATGCATGTGGATTTTATAAATTATATATTGCTGAAATTATTTTTGCTAACTCTGACAAAAAGTTTTTTTCTTGGCAGATGGTCGAGAAGACAATTTTGTCTATGTCTCTGAGGCCCTTATGGCAGGCATTGTAGCTGGTGCTGCAGAATCACTCATAAGCTCTCCATTTGAACTTTTTAAACTTCGTGAACAGGTTAAATCTGCTTCTCGCATTCCAACCTCAACCTCTGTTACAGAAAAGGGAACTGGTTCACCTTTGATTGCAAGATTACTACATGGATTCTCTCCCGACAAGAGGGCACTGAACCAATCTGTAAGCCTTTTGTCCACCCTAGCAACCAAACATCCCAATATGATGGGTGCTTTACAGGAGTACCCATGGATGATTACTGGGTCTGGGAGGCCACCATCTGTCTGTGATGTTAGTAGGCCATTGGATGTCATCTCTTTGGAAGGATGGAGTGCATTATGGAGAGGTATTCGGTCAGGAGTTGTTCGAGATTCCGTTTTCAGTGGCATATTCTTTTCTAGCTGGCAATTTCTTCACCGAGCAATGCTTGACTGGAAAGCAGTTGGAATGGATCCTTTGCCCAGGTTTAAAATTCATCCCTCAGTAATCTGTGTCTTGAGATTTAATTCCAGGGCACTCCCTTTTATGTGTTCACTTCTGGCTCTTTCTTATGAGAGCTACTCATCTTTGGTATCTTGTCATTGCTTTTAACATTTGATTGGTGAACAAATAGTTTGATTTAAGAGAAAAAAAGAAAATGGAACTGATGCTGAACAGTCCACTTAGCTGAGCATCTTTTAATCCCTTGTATGATGTAGAGATTGAATTCCATTTACGTCACCATGTTAAAGTTAGTCTCCAAGTATCTGTTCTTGTCTGGACTTGCTGTAAATGGATCACGTGCAGACATGGATCATGACCTGTCTGCATGTGCACATTTTATAGATTAGTTTTTATACTATATGAAAATATTTTTCATTAAGTATATATACTGTAAGGATTTGAGAAACATATTTTTTGAACTCTCCAATTAATGTATTATTGTAAAACACTTTGTGATCTGAATTGAAGCATTACATGCCATCTTCTGGCCTTGTCTGGTTGGAAGCTGGTGGCATGTTTCGCTTAACTGGATACACATTTCTCCTGCATGCAACTGATGTTAGCTTTATTGAAGCCTAAAAGTTGGGCAATTAACGTGTGTGTGTGTGTGTGTAGATTTAGGCAAATAATTAAAAATGCCTTTTGCTTTCTTTAAATATGTATCTTATGCTAGCTTGCTGATGTGTTATGTGTTAGTCTCAATTTTATTCTTTTGATCTTTTATTTGTTAATGTTATCTGTTTCTTGTTTGTTATACTTGGTCTGTTACATTTAGATTTTTATTTCCCTTGCTTATTCATTCTTGCTTCCCTTATTAGGTTTTCTTAGGGTGTCTGCCCTGAAAGTACAAAGAATTTTTACTACCCATCATAAAAGATTCCAACATTAATTCATGGGTTGTAAACTGTATCTTGAGAATGTACATGTGCTGTTTATGCTTGTGTTTGTGGTAATCTGTTTGAAACATTTCCTTTACTGTGGAATCTTAGCATGGACATGAGGTGCATGTGTCTATGCATCGTTAGAGACTTATGATTAACTCTTGAATTTAAATTTTGGGTTGTGGTTTTCCAAAATTTATTGATTTAGCGTGATTACCAGGCCAACTCATTTATATTTGGTCATATTGGTTCCTTTTGAGTTGTCGAGGTGATCCTTGATGTTCTCATCTGACCATTTGACCAGCATCCGAGTAATTTGCTAGTTGGTGACAACTTGAGCAAACCACCACTTAGACTTTATTTTGAATCTATTGCACCATTGGGTTAAAGTAACTTCTCAATTTTCTTCCCTGATAAGATTTCAGGAATCATCTGATTATTTACATAAGATGTCTAACCCTCATTTAGTAGCATCCATATCTGAAATTTTTGTCAAGTCATGTTTCCTTTTTTCCTGAAGTGAAGTTGCTCTCACTTAGGTCAGATGAAGAAATTGGGCCATTGTCTCCTTTAGCTGTTAGTCTTGCAGCTGGGTTTTCTGGTTCTGTAGCTGCTGCAGCTTCTCATTGTTTTGACACTGCAAAAACCCGAACACAATGCATTGTGCTGCCCAAGGTTTGTTACTTATTATTGAAACAGTTTCTATACTTCCTTGATTATACTACAAACATCCTGATTATATTTACCTACCACTTGATACTGAGAAAATGGTGTCTGTTTCATTTGTTGCCATGTGACTTCATTTCCTTTATTGCATACGATGTAATAGTGGTATTCATATGCAATATGATGCTCAATGTGTGCTTTTTGTGCTGAGAAATTAGTTTAATCAGAAATGTCATCTATCCTCATCCTTGTGTATGTGTTTGTGCTTGCACAGGGGGACCAAACCCTTATGGGCCCAACAAAATCAATCAATCCTAGTGTGGGTGGATTAGATAACAGAAAGATGGGCTCTTAAGAAAAATTTTGAAATTTCAATTTTATTCTCATGATAAACCCTTTAAATTTTGGCTTAATGGTATATCTTTATTTTCTTGATCATTTTTTCTTTCTCTTCGGACCAAAAGAAAAAATCATTTTCTTTTTTTCCCTCTTTCCAAGCAACATAAGTGAGAGTACTTCCATCGCTTTGCCATCTTTCACCTTCTCTCCTCTCTCCATCCCCATCCCTCGTTCTTTCCACCCTCTCTTACCAAATATAGAAGAAATGTATTCTAGTCCATAAACAATAACAAATATTGTTTTGATCCAGCTGATGTTACTATCATTGTTTTGGATATATAGATTTCAAATTGCATCGAAGCCTAGGTTATGGCAGTTTGGAGGATTGTGTTTTGTTGACCATGACTGTACGTGTTTTCAGGTTGCACCAATAATATCTTTCTTTAAGACGTGCATTTTCCCTTGTTTTTGAAGTTAAATGAGAGCATATAACTAGCTATTATTCGTACTTATAAAAAAAATATATATATAACTAGCTATTGTTATGAGTAATAATATGATTACGGGTTTTCTGGTTTTAGCATGTCTCTATGGAAAGGAACCTTCTTGGATGGAGAAGACCTGGGAATAGGTTCGAGAGAGTGACAGGGATTCATCCTTCAGATAGGAATCTCTTGTTCCGTGGAATTTGGTTGCGGATGGCTCGCTGTGGATTTGCATCATTCGTGATTGTGGGGAGTTATTTCTTGACTGTTGATCATCTTGTTTGAATGGTTAATGCTATGGCATAGAACTGGTAACCATCTTGTTTCACCGGTAAGATTGATTTGCAAAATGCTTTCGGGAGAGAAAGGAAGATTTGATTTGGCAATTATACATTTTGTGAGCATATCAGAACCATTTGGCCATTTGTATATCCAATCACCCATTTTCCTTTCTTTTTAACGAGGAAGCAGACACCTTGTGCTATGTTTACTAGATGCATTAAACTTTTTAACTCAGTTACGCTATACGAATTTTCCTTGCACCTCTTGAAGAAAATGTGTTCCACCTTTGTTGCTCATTTGAACTTGAAAGAACTGGCCTGGTGATCATTTTGGAAGATAATTGAGTTAAATACCTACAGTATGACCTCATATCTATTTCAAAGAAACATAATCTTGTGGAAGAGCAGGGGACTTGATATTTGGTATTGTAGGTACAAATGTATGTGTAGTCCTGTATTTTATTAGGTTGATAAGTGACTTCTATCTAGAATTAACTCTATTTGTAATTTGTTGTGCGCATGACGTATCCACCTGCTTGGACTTTTACTATGGAAAGCTGAAGGGAGGGCTCTGCGTTAATCTTTTCGACATATCTGTAATTGCAATTTTGTGCCAGACAAATATGTAAAGATATGACACCTTTGCAATTTTGCGATTATCTTTCAAATAAAAATTTCTGCAAGAAATAAGAAATGATAAGGTGAATGTACAATATGTCAAAATCTTTTTTTTTTTTTTTAAATTTTTTTTTTTTTATGCAAAAGATCTTCATGGGGCATTCTGTTTTCCCGTAAACAAGGAAAGATAAGCTCCCACTAGACTCGTCAAGAGCCTTATAGCTCAACAAGCTCAACGGAAACCTCCTTGTAGGGGTTCGTATGGGTCAGGTCGGGTTGGATTAGAAAGTTTTTTCAACTCAACTCAGCTCAACTCATCACAATTGTAGAACCCGATCAATGGGTTATGTATGCATATTGTATGTCATCTAAAAAAAAAGTTTCATCAATTATTTGAACACTTTTTTCAATAAATTATTATAATCAATATATATATATTTATATATATATATATATATATATAAAAGCAGAGACCTCATACGAGAGTTCACGAGGTTTTGCCATGTGGCGTTCTAATAGAATAGTTTTGCAAAAACATGGGCTGGCATTTAAAATTAACAAAAGGTTTTGTCCAAAATCAGAGTTCATAGCAAGCCCAAGCCCATTTTCAACCCCAGCCAAACTCTAATAAGTAATAAGTAATAATAACTAAAATTAACACCAGGTACAATTAACATAGTGGCTTTGAAGTTCTCTCTTATAACACAACCCTCTCCTCTTCATGCCCCTTACAAAACCCAAACGTTCTCCTTAATTACACCAACTCATCACTTTCTACCTCTACCTCTTCTGAGTTCGACCTTTCACTTTTCCATTTCAATCTCAATTTTAAAGCAATGACTTCAAAGTGCCTCAAATACATGACCGAGATGTTCTTTATGCTTGGCATCGATTTTGCCAGGTCCGTAAATCTCTCTAACTCTGTTTCTCTTAAAAATAAAATGTCCCTTTTGTTTCCTTAGAAAGTAGCACTTCAAAGATTTTTTCAGAAATTTTTTTTGCCAAGACTAAATGGAATTTGAACTTTGAGTTTCTATGTGGTCTTTTAACATTCTAAATGATGATTCCAGCAATTGAGGACCGACCCAAAAGATCAACCTCAAGCCAAACAGTCGACCTGTCAAGGTAAAAAAAAAACCTACTTTTGAGTTTTTTATTTTATAATTTTTCTTTTTGCATGGTGTAGTTAAATTCTTTTAAAAAAATTATGTTAATTTGTTAATCCATATCCATCAATATCCAAATTTATGTAAATAGAAATGGATCCCATAGATTTAGGATTGAAGCCAAAAACATAATCTGCTCATGAAATATAAAAACTGAGGAACAAATACTTGAAAGTATCAAGAAGAATGTAAAGGCTTGAGTTGAGTTTCTTTTGGTGCGGGTAGTTGTCCAAGGCTCCAAGTAATTGGCAGTGATCTTGGGTCCAGGTAACATTAGTCACGTAAAATAAGTGTAGGGACATAACTAGAAATTTAAGACTCTTAAGGTAGTGTGTGCAATACAACATGTGCAGAGGTATATGTGTTCACGACTTTTTCTGGATGTTGAAGAAGCCACAAAATTTTGTGTGTAGATACTAGATACAAGTAACATTCCCATCTAGGGCTTAACATTTGCAAAGTCCAAAATTTACTTTGTTATTCATGATGTATATACTCCACTCCTTGTCTTCCCTACTCAAAATTTTCATGTGTTTTATGGTTGCCTTAGAAATTTTAGTAATTTTCTGTTCTAGGTATGTGTGTGTATATATATATTTGATGGATCTGTTCTAGGTATATTACAGCTTGCCAGATGCATATTATCAATTTGGTTGTTAATACTTATGCTCTGTAAAGATTCTATAAACTTGAAAATTGTTAATATTAGTTCTTATCCTTCCAATCTTTGAACCTTTTTTTTTTTTTTTTATAAAAATTTTGGTTGGATCATGGTCCCCAAAGACTTAACAAATTTCCAATAATTGTATTGTTTGTAGTTGCGCCTATCTTAGTTGTGCATCAACTGTTGCTCAAGATGGGAGGGTTGGCATGCCTATCCACTGAAGGTTACTACGTTCGTGTTTTTTATCCTCTTAAGTTTAGTCAAGCAGCCTAAAAAAATTAGTGCAACTACTGATTCTTTAGTTTTTTTTTTTTTTTTTTTTATAATTATTTTAGTTCTAGACTTTGAATCAGTTCAAATTAGAAATTGCAACTTAGCATATGACGCTCTTTGAATATGTTTGAAAAAATTACTACCAAATTTTGTCACTAACGCTACTTCTCTTGACTATATGAAATTCTTTTCGCATTTATTAGTTTTCCAACTTGGATCATGATTTTAATAAAGTTGATCTATGGATGAAATTCACAGAGTCTCCTTTTTAAAATTTTCTTTTAGGCCTTAACTATGGTGTTTGATTACTACAAAAGAAATTTTTTAATAACTAATGACATATTTGCAACACTTGGATTGAAAATTCATGGTGGCAAAAATGTCCCTTATGTGTAGGACATTTCCAGGGTATTAGGTCTTGGTATGTATTTAGTAAATTCTTGAGAAATACATAATGAGAGTTCCAAGTAGAAGACTTGGTCTTGGTGCCAAATGATGTATTTCTTGGTGCCAAAGGATGTATTTCTTAGTGCATTTGGCCATAGATAATGTATATTAGAAGCTTCAAGGGTGCTGAAAACTCATTATAAATGAATCCTTACATTTCTATTAATAAGTTGAACAATGGTGAGATATCACCCCTTTCATTTTCTTTATAAAGATGGTTGTGGTTAAAAGAAAATTATCTTTCTTCTCGACTCTATTCCATGGTGATACAATGATTGGGAAATTATGTGTTGGGCATAATTTGGTGTGTCTTTGTTGTAATTAGCTGAAAAGATTCAAGAATTACTTGGAGGAATGTACTTCATAATGACTTGGCAATTTAAGGGAATTTTTGCCCCATGTTGATGAAATATATAGTTTTGATATCTATTTCTCAAACCATTCATTGCTAGATAGGAGTTAGGTTAATACTCACATACCAAACCAATTATATGCTCGCTCTCTTTCAAAGGATGTGAAAATAATAATTGTGCAGGTAACTTAACCGAAATATTTAAATTATTGTAAATTCACTCACGCAACGCTTTTTTAATATATAATATAATTGATGCTAATTATGTAAGTATTATACCATAAGATTATTATTATTATTATTATTTTTATGGATCATAAAAATTAGTTGGAAATTATTTCAAAATAAATTTATAAATTATCCGCGCATCGTGCGGGATATCATCTAATTCATATTATAGGGTTAAACTACATTCAAAATTTTCAAATTAATCAAAAATAATTGTCAAAATACCAAAATCAATTAAAATAAGAGTAATAAAATAAACTTATATACATTGTGGAACATATGGGCTGAAATAACTATAAACCCAAACCTCATCCAACCCTAAGGCTCAAAATAAAATTTCATCCTAATTCAACCCCCACCAATTCATGAAAATCAATCTGAGGCGTCGAATGCGATTGGTTTCGTCAAGTTGTTGGGTTTGAGACACACCCCGTATTTTCAACAAAAAAAAAAGTCAATGATTCAAATTTGCCTCTCTCAAGTCTCAACTATTGAATTTAAAAATAAATAATAATAATAATAATAATAATAATAATAATAAGAATTCGGGTTCCAGCAACCTCAACCCAGATGCTCCAGCAGCTCCACCATTCCTCCCAGCGGAGCTGGTGGAGATTCTGACCCCACACATGTCCCTCATTCAACCTCCCTTCTCTCCACAGCCCATTCCCATCTTGCAGATAGCTCTTCACCCCAATACCCCTATTCAGTGGCATGCTCACATTATCCCCACCTTCAGGAGTGGGGGATGATGAACCCTATGGAGTACCCACCATCACCTCCACCCTCACCTGTAGCCTCTCCGGAGCGTCCTCGTCACTTCCGTCCTCGCCGTCGGTCCATAAGAAGGGTCTCCGCTCAGCCACGAGAACTACCATCTCATGCACTAGAAAACCTGGCCTTTGGAAGCGAAGTGCTTCCCTTTCCCATCTTCAACTGCCTGACGGAAGAAGAGCTTATGTTCTCGGTGGATCCGCAAATCAACAAGCTTGTCATCATTCAGTTCCCCGAGGCGTTAAAAACTCTCGCCGTTAGTTTGATCTCCTGTCTGGGCCGGGTGGTGTTGCCACCACAATACAAGATCTTTTTGGATCCCTTGAGTGCGCTGTGACCATCATCGGTCAACTCGCAGTTGGGACAGAGCGGTCCCTCTTCCTCACAGACACCACCTCTGAGCCCGTTTCCAAGTCCTCAGTCTCCATCCATGAAGATAGATTGAGACTTGGAACGTTAGGGGGGTTGGGAATGCTCGGTTCCGTCTGAATGTGCAAGATTTGATTAATGCTTACAGTCCTGATATTTTGGTAATCCTTGATCCAAAAATTAGCGGAAGCCATGCAAAACATGTTATTGATAAGGTGGGTCTCCCTCGTCACTTCCGAGTAGACCCCGTTGGCCTGTCAGGTGGTATTTGGGTGCTATGGGATGACCATAGGTGCAATGTGGATGTTGTGCGTGCAACTGACCAGAGTGTGGCCATGCTGATCAGGGTACCATGCTGATCAGCAATATATGCTTCTCCTCATTTACATAAACGCCTCCAACTCTGGCATCATTTAGAATCACTTGCCTTAGATTTTAAGTTTCCCTGGTTGGCCATGGGGGATTTTAACGAACTTCTTAACTCCTCAGATAAACTAGGTGGTCGTCCCCTTATTCCCTCACGTGTGCATGCCTTCCATTCATGACTTTCTAATTGTGGTCTTTTCGAGGTTGCTTCCAGTGGGCCTAGGTGTACTTGGACTAACAAAAACTGGGATTGGCGCCATCATATTAGGGAACGATTAGATAGGGCTTTCAGTAATGCTGACTGGCAAGTGGCCTTTCCAAAGGGCCATTGTTTAACTCTCCCTAGGCTGCATTCTGACCATCACCCAATCATGGTGTCCACGGATGGATGGGAACCACATAGACCAATGAAACAATTTCTTTATCAACCAATGTGGCAAACCCATCCACTTTTCCACCAAGTAGTAGCAAATTGTTGGTCCAATCATGAAGCACAAGTCAACGACTTGGCCCAATTTACAGTTGAGTTTTATAAAAAAATGTTTCACCTTCAGGCCTGCTTGGCAGCCTGGGACTCCCAGATTTTCGGTCAGGTGGGCCAAAATAAGAGGCATATTCGGGCCCGTTTGTTGGGGACCCAAAGGGCTTTAAGTAGACACCCCAATCCTTTTTTAATGCACCTAGAGCAGCACTTGATTAGCCAATACAATACTATCTTATATCAAGAGTTCTTGTTGTGACAGATGAAGTCATGCATTTTATGGCTTTCCCTTGGGGATGCTAATACTCATTTTTTCCATATTCAAACCAAAATTAGACGGGTGAGGCAACATATTTCTTCTTTGAAAAATTATGACGACGAATGGATACAAGGATCACAGCTTCATGAGTTTGTGGTTAATCATTTTAAGTGCTTATTCCAATCAGGCCTTAGTGGTGAGGTTTCAATTCCGACTACTAGTTACTCTTCCTCTGAATTCCATCTTCAGGACTTTCAGGATAGTTTGAGTCGTTTTCCTGGTGACTCGGAAATTTTGTCCACTCTCCGTTCCATGCACCCATTAAAATCACCGAGTCTGGATGGTTTTCACGCACAATTTTTCCAAAATAATTGGCAAGTTGTTGGAGTGGAGATAATGAAATTTATTCAAACCATTTTCATTACTTCCCGTGTTTCAATGGATTTGATGCGGGTGAAACTTGTTTTAATTCCCAAAGTGCCCAATCTTGAATCGGTTTCTCAGTTTAGGCCTATTAGTGTTTGCAATACCCTCTATAAACTTCTCACCAAAATCTTAGTTAATAGACTTAAACCCTTCCTTCCTGCTATGATCCATCCGTCGCAAGCTGGTTTTGTCCCAGGTCGTAGGGCGACGGATAATTATATTATCACTCAAGAACTTATTCATTACATTAGTCAATGGAAAACCAACACAAATCTAATGGCTGCCAAAATTGATTTAGATAAAGCTTACGACAAGTTAGAGTAGTCCTTTATTAAGTACACCTTGCTTTTTTTATCAATTTCCTGCACCCATTATTGACTTGATAATGGCCTGCATAGCATTTGCTTCTATCTCTATTGTTTGGAATGGTAAGGTGAGTCAGGCCTTTATGCCTTCTAGAGGCATCCGACAGGGTGATCCCTTATCGCCTTATATTTTCATTCTGTGTCTAAACCACCTCTTCTTATCATTAGATCTAGCTCTACACACTAAACAATTGAAACCTATTCGGGTGGGTAGATGAACTATTGATTTTAATCACATTCTATTTGTTGATGACATCTTTCTTTTTGCGCATGCAAGTGTTAACGAATGCAATGTTCTTTTTAATATATTTTCCCAATTTTGTCAACTTTCGGGTCAGATTTGTAGTTCCTCTAAATCCAAGCTTTTCTTTTCTAGCAATACCCCTGTGGATATTCAATCACAAATAGCATCCCAGGTAGAGATGCCTATTGTAACCAATTTGGGGAAATATTTAGGTATGCCCCTCCTCACTAAGAGAAAAACTACGAGTGATTTCCAACCTATCCTAGATAAAGTTCAAAACCAGGTCCGAGTATGGCAATCTAAACTAATCTCTCAAGCGGGCCGCCTTACCTTGATTAAATCTGTTTTATCACCGCTTACATACTACCCAATGCAAACTACAATCCTTCCTAGAGGCATTACTACCAAAATAGATCAAGTGATTCATGGGTTTCTCTGGGGGGATACATCGGAACAAAGGCACCTTCACATAGTGGGTTGGGATACTATTACTCGGTCCAAAATGCATGGGAGCTTGGGAATTAGGAAAACCAAAGAAAACAACGAAGCTTTTTTGATGAATCAGGCCTGGCAGATTTGGTCTAATCCGAGCTCATTATTGGCTAAATTCATCAACCACAAATATTGTCATACCTCTTCTTTCCTTCAATCTCATTCTGTAATCGGATCACAGCATGCGTGGAAAGCTATTCTGAGGGGTCGAAATTTACTTCAAAAGGACCTTAGATGTGTGGTTCGAATTGGTCATAGTATTAATCTCTGGTTTGATAACTGGTTGCCTATAGGCAGTGGCGACTCTACTCAGAGTCCAGGGTGTTCCCAGGAACACCCTGACTTGAAAAAAAAAAAAAATTTATATATAATAATTTAAATTTTTTTATTTGTTTCCCCTTAAAAAAAAATAGGAACACCCTTAAAATTTGTATGCCAAACAAATTTTGAACTAAAATCTAAAAAAAAAAAAAAATTGTAACAAAGAATCTGGAAAAAAAAAAATTTGTAACAGAACAAAAACTCAAGTTGATATCTTTTTGGCCCCCCTTCTCCGATTAGTAATTAGTGATAAATTTAAATATCAATAACTTAAATTAACTGGGCATTCATCAACTTGTGATAAACATATCAAAACTTTGCTTCTACCTCAGGAAAAAATTATCTCAGGAAAAAATTTCAAAACTTTGCTCCTACCTCGTTAAAAAAAATAAAGTAAAATAAAATAATTCCTCTTGCTTACTTTGGCTATGATGGCAGTGTTTCTCAAAAAATTCACAAAACACGACACCGCCAGTAAATCTACAACTGAATTGTTAAGCAACTCACCTTGAGCCCACAGTGAGTCTTTGACCATTTTCTCAGTTTTAGTCCTTTTTCTTCCATACCATAATTTCTCAATTTGTCTCCTTCATCTTTCTTTGTCTCTGACTTTGATTTTCCTTTTCTTTATCTTATCTTCTTTTACTTTAAGCTCTTCTGAATCTAAAGTTTTTGAGTGCCTTTAAGTTGTTTCAATTTCAAGAAAATCTATTGTCCACGTGTATGGTTACAAACCATACACTTAGCAATGTTAATTAATATAGTAACCACATCTCTCTTTCTCTCTCTTCTAATTTTGTTAAAGAACTATTTTTTTTCTCTACTCCCCAGGTAAATGATTTTTCTTCTTATATTCTTTTTTTTAATTGATAGATATTTTATATAACATATAATATAATAAACTATTAGTTTGATAAAAGTATATAATATATCATATAAATAAATAAAATAATGGAAGATTTTATTTTATTATATTTTTTTTACGTATTCAATGACTATTTGTTTAATTTTTTAGCAACCTTTAACCAATTAGTAAATTTTTATCTTAATTATAATACTAAATCTAGGTCTATTGACAAATTAAAAACAATTAAGTTATAAAGTACCTAACTTCTAAAAATCTATTATAAAAAAAATAATGAATTCAGTTTTTTTTTTTTTTTTTTTTTATTTGGCCCCCTAAACATAAATTCCTGGCTTCGCCACTGCAGTCAAGAAGCAAGTGACAAGACTTCAAAGCAAAACGTGTGGAGGTAAAAAAAAGATTGAAAAATAAATTTGAGGTTTTTCGGTGTACAGAATGCAAATTTGTTTTGGTTTTAAGAAATTTTTTTTTAAGGCCAAATCTTGAATTTCGGCCGGTATTTACCGAAACGTCCCGAAATAGACTGAAATGATCCGAAATTTTTTCAAAGTAGAATAGGAACACCCTGAACAAAAATCCTGGAGTCGCCACTGCCTATAGGCCCTATTAGAAATCTAGTTCAGGGTCCATTACTAAGACAGGAGTATGATTATAGGGTGGATAGCTTGATTGATGCTAATCAACAGTGGGACCTCTCCTTGCTGAGTATAAGTCTGCCAGAGGAGGTAACAAAATTCTTATATGCTCAGCCTCTCCCTTATATACGGTCCTCTCTCCCCGATACTCTTATTTGGAATCACAATTCGGGTGTTTGTTCTGCGAAGTCCGCATATCAATCCTTATTAAATTGGACTAGTTTGGAGCCTCGGTCTCAAATCAGTTCCTGGACTTGGATTTGGAAGTTGAGAGTGGCCCCTAAAATTCAGCTCTTCATTTGGAAATGTGCACATCATAGAATCCCCACCAAATCCATCATTTTCTCACATTCAACGGATTCTTCTCAACTCTGCCCTCGTTGTCAGGAAACAGAGACTCCCATGCATGTTTTACGTGACCGTGTCTTCGCTAAAAATATTTGGTTGTCGTATGGCCAATCGTCCTTGATGCCAAATTTTTTCACCCTTCCTTTCCAGTCTTGGTGTAAAGTTAATCTGTCTATTTCTTGCCTATCTTCTTGTTAGAAATACTGAATCATTTGTATTGTATTTCATAGTAAAAAAATACACATAAGTGCCTTTATATAGGAGGCATATGAGTGCAGTACAAGTCAGAGTGTAGTACAAGATGTGTGCTATACAAGTAATCTAGTTGGGCCTAAAGTCCATAATACTATACACGTTAACAGCCCCCCTCAAACTCAAGGTGGATGTGAGACCGGCTTGAGGTTGTCAACCAAAGTATGAAGGTGTCCCTTAGGATGTGACTTGGTGAAGATATCTGCAAGTTGATCTTTAGAGGAGACTGAGATCAGCTTGAGAGCACCATGGACAAGATGATAACGGATAAAATGACAATCGATCTCGATGTGTTTAGTCCGTTCATGGAAGACATCATTGTGAGCAATATGAATGGCACTCTGGTTGTCACAATAAAGAGGAGTAACAGAGGATGTAGACACACCTAAGTTTTTGAGAAGCCATCGTAGCTAAAGGAGCTCAAATGTGGTATCAGCAAGGGCACGATATTCTGCTTCGGTACTAGAGCGGGCAACATGAGTTTGTTTCTTGCTTCGCCAAGAAATCAGAGAAGAATTAAGAAGAAAGCAATAACCAGTGGTGGACCTGCGATCAGTGAGATCTCCTGCCCAATCAGCATTAGAAAATGCATGGAAAATAAGAGGAGACTGAGCAGAGTAGAAAAGATCATGGAAGAGAGTGCCCTTTAGGTATCGAAGAATGCGCAAAACAGCAGCATAGTGAGTCGATCGTGGAACAGACAGATACTGGCTCACCTGGTGAATAGCATAGGAAATGTCTGGACGAGTAACAGTGAGATAAACTAGGTTGCCAACCAAGCGTCTGTAAAGAGAGGGATTAGACAATGGTTTCCCTCCTGAGAGAGTCAGATGCGCATTAAGCTCAACTGGAGTGTCAACAGTCTTGCTATCAATGAGTCCAGCTCGAGACAAGAGTTCAGAGGCATACTTGGCTTGAGTAATGTAAAGTCCATCTGTAGAATGAGTGATTTCAAGACCCAAGAAGTAGCTGAGATGTCCAAGATCTTTCATCTCAAACTGCTGATTGAGAAAATTCTTGAGTTCTTGAATGCCACTAAGGTCATCACCAGTTATGATCATATCATCCACATACAGGAGAAGTAAAATAGTGCCTTTGTCAGTGCGACGAAGAAATAAGGCAGAATCATAATGACTGGCCATGTAACCCAAGCGAGAGATGGTAGAGTTGAATTTGGCAAACCAAGCTCGTGGAGCTTGTTTAAGGCCATAAAGTGCACGTCGAAGGTAACAAACCTTGTTTGATTCAACAGAGAGACTAGGAGGAGGTTGCATATAAACTTCTTCACTTAAATCCCCATTAAGGAATGCATTTTTGACATCCATCTGAAAAATGTCCCATTTACTGGCAGCAGCAACAGCTAAGAGGGCACGAACAGATGAGATATGAGCAACCGGAGCAAAGGTCTATTCATAATCAATCCCATACTCTTGTGTAAAACCTTTTGCAACAAGACGAGCTTTGTAGCGCTCAATAGACCCATCAGAGTGAGTCTTAATCTTGTAGATCCACTTACAACCAACCACAGATTTCCCAGGAGGGAGAGTCACCAAGTCACAAGTATGGTTTTTAGATGATGCATCAAGTTCCTTTTTCATTGCAATCTTCCATAAAGGGTCAGTGGAAGCCTCACGATAGGTGTGAGGCTCGTGCAGTGTAGCAAGGGCAGTGTAATAATGATAGTCAAGTAAATGTGTAGGAATGGATCTTACCCGAGTTGAGTGACGAGGTGGAATGTCTTGTGCAAGATCTTCAGGGGGAACAGGAGCAGGGGACCCAAGCTCAGGGTTGGGTAGTTCATCTTCGACCTGTTCATCTTCCACTTGTTCATTAAAGGGTGAACTAGGAAAGGGATCAAGGATATCTGGTGGTTGGACAGAGAAGTCTACAGGAGAATCAGGAGCAACTACAGGAGGATCAAGAGCAGCTATAGGAGGATTAGGAGCAACTACAGGAGAAATATGTGCCTCATCTGGAAAAAGATCTAAGACAGAGGAGGAAGATAGGGAGGCACGAAAGTGAGAGAGCTCAACAAAGAGGCGATGTTCCCAAAAGACAACATTGTGGGAGATACGAAAACGATGAGAAACAGGATCATAACACCAATACCCCTTTTGAGTTTCGCCATAGCCAAGAAAACAACAAAGCCTTGATCGAGGCTCAAGTTTGTTATGCTTATGTGGCTGAAGAAGAACGAAACAAGCAGAACCGAAGGAGCGAAGGTGGTGATAGTCTGGAGGTGACCCAAAAAGGCGTTCATATGGAGTTTGATTTTGGATGACAGGACTTGGAATGCGATTAATAGCATGAACATCATGAAGAGCAGCTTCGCCCCAAAAAGGAGCAGGAACTTTGGCAGAGAGAAGGAGAGCACGAACAATGTCAAGAATATGACGAAGTTTTTGTTCGGCTCTACCATTTTGCTGAGAAGTACCTGGACAAGTTAGTTGATGAACAGTGCCATAGGAGTGCAAAACAGCTTGGAAAGCATATTGAGTGTACTCAAGAGCATTATCAGATCGAAAAATTTTGATACGTTTGGAAAATTGAGTTTCAACCATTTTTGCAAAATTAGAATATACTTGCAATAATTCAGAACGATGTTTCATATTAAAAATCCAGCTATAGCGAGAGTAATCATCAACAAAGACAACAAAATATCGAGATCCACCAATACTAGAGACAGAGGAAGGCCCCCAAACATCAAAATGAATAAGGTCAAAGATATCAGTGGATATTGATTCACTAGTATTGAAGGGCAAAGTTGTTTGTTTTCCTAACTGACATGAAACACAATCAAAATTTTCGGTAGACACTGAACCTAACAAACCTCTAGAAGCCAATTGTTGTACTCGAGAAGAAGATGCGTGACCAAGTCGAGCATGCCAAAGTGCTAGGGAAGGAATAGAAGAAACTGCAGCAACTGAAACAGAAGCAACAAATGGAAGACGAAGGTTGTCTACGGGAAACATACGCCCAACTCTGGGACCGGTCCCAAGCTCCTGTCCCGTCCTTGGATCCTGCACAATACATCCAGAATAATCAAAGATAATGCGATAACCTAACTCAGCTAATTGTCCCACAGAAAATAAATTGTAAGAAAGGTCAGGAACATTAAAGACCCCAGGAACTAAAAGGTTGGAGGTCGAAACGGAACCTATATTATGACCAGACATTGTAGAACCATTTGCTGTGCGAATATTAAGAGGGTGTGGTGTAGGTTTAAGTTTAGAAAATAAGGACGAGTGAGGTGTCATGTGATTGCAACAAGCAGAATCCATAAGCCAAGAGGAAGGAGACATACCATATTAAGCTGAGAGAGAAGAGGAATAAGATGCATTACCAACCATACGAATGACATTAGCGATAATGTTTTTAAGGTCATCTATGGACATGGTGAAAGTGCGACCTAAAGACTTAAACTGTGCAGAAACGGGAGCCATTGGTTGGACACTCTCAGTGTTAGCAACAGTAGCAGCAAAAATTGAAACAGCTGATTTGTTGCGATGATAGCAAGTCTCAATATTGTGGCCAAAACGTTTGCAAAAATTGCAAAAACGTTTGCTGGATTGTCGACGACAATTGTTGCAACAAGAAGAAGACCTGTCCTTATTTTTCATTTAGAAGCAATATATGCAAAAACGGACTGCAAAAATGAAATCTACGCAAAAAACTGGGTAAGGAGAACCTGGACTGCAAAAGTCAACCCTGGTGAAAAGTCAACGGTCAAAGTCAACGGCCAACGTCCAAGTCAGCGATCAGCGGATGACGTCAGCAAGATGACGTGGTGCTGACGTTAGCAGATGACTGGATGCTAGGGCTGACGTGGCACGGATGACGTCACGGGTGACGTCAGCTGGAACTGAGGACGGTGCGTGGGGCGCGTGGGACGCTGACGCAGAAGCTTCAGGCGGCGCGTGAGGCCGCGTGCGGTTTCCGATGACTGCGAGGCTTTCATCGACAGTTAGATCGGCGCAAGACGATCTTAGTGATGCCTTCAGAAATGTGATCGGAGCAATATTCACAGCGGTGATGACATGTGTAGTGATCTGTGTGGTGTAGGACTCCTCAACGACAGCGGCTGTAGGTCCGGAACCCAAAGACAACGGCTGGAAGACGTTGGAGGTTCAACGGCGAGAGGCTGCAGACTGTTGTGATGGCGGAAGCGATGTTGAGAATGGAGTAACACCAATAAAGACAAGACTGCTAAGAAAATGTCAGAACAATGGCTCTGATACCATGTTAGAAATACTGAATCATTTGTATTGTATTTCATAGTAAAAGAATACACATAAGTGCCTTTATATAGGAGACATATGAGTGCAGTACAAGTCAGAGTATAGTACAAGAATGTGTGCTATACAAGTAATCTAGTTGGGCCTAAAGCCCATAATACTATACACGTTAACACTTCTTACATACCGTGGAGCACAGTTTTTGCTTTCACGATCTGGGCAATTTGGTTAAGTCGTAACTCGTTTATTTTTTAGGGGAGATTTATTTCCCATGAAACATTGAAGTGCAATGCTCTTTCACATGCAACGGAGTTTTTTTTTTTTTTTCCTTAGTACGATCCCTTGTCTTCCTTCACGAAGATATAAGGAGGAGGCTGTCAGATGGCTCCCTGCCCTGGTTCCTCATATCACTATAAATACAAATGGTAGCTTAAGAGGGAATTTGGGGCCATCGGGTGTAGGGGGGTTGGCACAGTCTGCATCTGGTTCTTGGTTGTGGGGCTTCTCGCTAGGGCTGGGGGTTACTAATAATACCATGGCTGAGTTATGGGGCATCAGGAGGGCCTTATTGCTAGCTAATTAGGACAAGGGCTATAGGGGGGTTACTTTTCAAACTGATTCCCTGCTTGCAACTAAATGGTTGACCAACAATATTGAGGTTCCTGTAAAGTTTTCTAATTTGGTTTTTGATTGCAAGTTGCTCCTCAACAGGGATTGGGAGACTCGCGTTGATCATGTGTGGAGGGAAGCCAACAATTGTGCAGATGTGCTGGCCAAAAAGGGTGCCTCTCAACCTGAGAGGGAGATTTTATACAACACCTGCCCCACCTTTTTGTGGAAATGTTTGTTTTGGGACTCTTTGGGGTTTGCATCATCGCGTAGACGTAGGTGCACCTAAAGATTTGCCAGATTTTTGTTGGGTGTTCTTATCTATTTTTAGTTGTTGGCTGTCTCTGTAATGTTTTGTTCTTGAGTTTGTGGGTTGTTTTATTGTTTTAACGTTTGTAGTTGTTGGTCTGTTTCTGTTAGTGGAAGTGTTTGGTTTGTAAACTCTATTATGTTTATCTAATAAAGCCTTTCTTATGCCAAAAAAAAAATAATAATAATAATAATAATAATTATTATTATTATTCCCACTAGTCCCCTAAGATAAAGATCTCGTGAGATGAGAAAAGTGTAGAAGTGTTTCAGACCAGAATTAAAAAAAGATAAAATTGAGAATAAGAGTAGCCAATACAATATGCAAGGCGACTAAGCATATCTCTAATTTTATCTCACATAGGTTTAGGAATGGAGTTACATTTGGTCCGGTCTTGGTGTAAAACCAAGAGTTTACGCCTCCAATAAGATAGTGACACGTTAGCATTTTAAAAGATGAATACAAACATTCACACACAATACTAGTTCACAATATCAGATCTAAAATAAATAAATAAAAACAAAACAAAACAAAAAACAAAAAGAACACAAAATCCAGTCCTCCTCTCCCGTTCAAACCAGATCTCCACTCCACTTTGCCTCATAAACCATTGGAATCACCATGGATCAAAATTTGTGGTGGAGCTTTATTACTACGCCATCACCTGAGCCACAAATAGTGACTCTCAAACCCAAAATCATCACATTTCTCTCTTTGAAATCATTCAAAATGATTAAACCCATAACCTCAAACTCTCACTCATCAGAGGCCTAGTGAGAATCTATAAGGTGGCCTGAAGAAAACGCTGCATCCATTGGATCTCAAACAAAGGACCCAGCACCATGGCCATCTTCCTCATCATTTTTGTTTTAATTTATATATTTTGTCATTTGGGTTGAAACAAGCTGATGGGTTTTTGTTCTGTTATTGATATTGGTGTTTATAGATTTTTGGGTTTGGTTACTTCTTTGAGATGAGCACTAGAAATGAGATGAGTCTTATGGCTTTTTTTATTTTCGTTTGTAAATTACGCTCAGTGGAGTGGCAACTTCGGTGTTTTCTTTTTACTCTGGATGTGACTCTGTCGGCTTTTGTGGCGGCATGTGTGGTGGGGTGGGGTGGAGCTATGGAGGTTAGGTTTGAACGTGAGGAGGAAGGTTGAGTTTTGATTTTGTTTTGAATTTGATATTGTAAGCTGTTATTGTGCGTGAGTTGTATTCACATTTTGGTAAAATGATGATGTGGCACTAGCTCATTGGAGGGCGTAAACACTTGGGTTTATGCCAAATCCTGGCTAAATTTAAGCTAGAACGGAATGAAACCTCAATTGCATCTCACATGAATTTTGATCTCACCCAACACTCATGATGAGTTAGGGTGTTTTTTTTCTTATAAACCACGAGTTAAGGTGTTATTTGATTAAAAATATCATTGAAAATGTACTATCTCGGGGGGTGGGGGGAGTAACAAGACTATATCGTGGATGTTTTCTTAAATAAAATGTTGTTTCCACTCTATAGACACCACATTTTGTACCCCTTACGACTCGGGCTCCCGTTCCCCGATAATGCTTGAACTCTAAGGCATAAGGCTAGTTTAGAGCCCAATCAGATATTAAGTTGACTTGAGGAGTGTTAAAATGGAAAATATAACCTTTTGAATGAGCAAAAATCTATTTTTTGAAATAAAATGATCAAAGTAGCCCTCGGCCTGCGTACGTGAGCTAAAGTATGCGTACGCAGGCACATTCCTGTGTACGCAACTAGGGTTTCAGAAGCATAAGATAGACAAGTTTTCTACAATAATGGCTGAGGTTTGGAACGAATCCCACATCGTCTAGGGGCCGTTCCAAACCCCATTTTTTCCACTATAGAAAGCCTTATATGGTACATTTTCAAAACACACAGAAATTCCATGGGAAAAACCTAAGATTCACTAGAAAATAGTGAATCAAAATGGAGTTTTTCACAAAACACCCTCAAGTCTCTTTTTATTTGATTGGGACCTTTTCTGGTCCCAATCCTTTGAGTTTAAGATTACTAATTACTATTTCAGTGAATTATGATAGATTTGACTGAGGGGAACGGTAAAAAATTAAGCCTAGGAGCTTTTGCTTTAAGGTATGCTTTAAAAACTTTTCTTTTTTCTTTTTTGCTTTAATCTATTTCTTTTGCTTATTTATGTTTACATTTGTTTGTTTAGGTTAGTTTTAGGTTTTCTTTCTGTCTTTAAGCATGATAGGTTGCTAGATTTTACATTTTTGGTTTCTGCTCTGTTTCTATGTTGATTAGGGTTTCTGGGTAAGGATTTGCATACGCATTATCTAGCCTGCGCATGCAGGATGAACTCATGCGTATGCAGACCTGTTCTAGCATGCGTGATACCATTACCCAGAAAATCCTAATTCTTTGTTTGTTCTGTTCTGCTTTCACATGTTTGTTTGAATAAGCCTCTTTTCCATATGTTTCAAGTCCCATGACTGTTTGTTTTCCTTTTAACACGTTTATTGTTATCACATGTTTAGATTAGGGTTTAGGTTAAGGTTTTCCTAGTTTTAATGCTATGCCATTCATTCACATGTTCATGCATTGATGCCATAGGTGTTGTGTTGTTGAGAGGCAAGTAAAGGGTAAGCCATGCATTAGCAATGTTCATGCATTTGTGTTAGGGTTTTTAGATGTATGATTAGAGTTTCTAATATGTTAACATTTTGTTTTTGATATGTATTGTTTGATGATATGCTTGCTGCCATGTTTAAGTTGTTATTTTGTTTTAGATGAATGCTAGGGTTTTCTTTTATATGTTTGGCTCTCTTTTGTTTGGATAGATGGATAAGTATGTGTTTAGGGTTAAAGATGTCATGTTGTTTGCTAGATGCATGTTAGTGTGTGTTGAGTCTAGAATACAAGTATTTAAATGGTTTTTAATAGGGTTAAGATATAGGACATAATGATAGGAGGCCAACCTTAGGATTGGGCAATCTTAAGTGCCTAACACCTTCCCAAGAGCGTACCTAAACTCTGAACCCAAACTCTGGTAGTAAGATCAAAGGTCCTTCCTCAAAAGGATGCTATATTCATGGTTCCTAGACCATATAACTAGGTGGCGACTCCATTTAATTTTCCCTTCCCTTGTGTCCATAGTGGCGACTCCACTAAGGATGGTGAGTTTAATTCCTATATGTCCTATGTCTTAACTTTAATAAAAAAAATTTCAATACTTGTTTTGCACACACATCATTTGTTCTTTTTGTCCCTTAACCTTGGTTGGTGATGAGTGGGAAGATGGAAGGCTCCATTCGGGCCCAAATTTTCCGAAATTCATCCCACCAACTCACAATCGGTGTCATCGCCTATAATGAGCCTTGAGTACGTTAAAGGTTTGCTACCAATCCACTATGGGGTTCACTTAGGCCATCGGTTGGAATTATAGCCCACCTAGTTGTGAGTGACCTACTTATCTGTCCCTTTAGCCTTAGGGAGCCTACCCACACTAGAGCGATCCTAAATCCTTCCATGAAGGGTACCCTTTATATATCTCTTGTTTGTTCAACCATATATCATGTGTTCACCTAATCCTAAAGGACAAATAAAAGGTATGAAAATGGGAGGGATGACCCTAAAGTTATGGTATACCCTAAGATGTTATGGGATAAAAGAAAAGAAATTCTCACATATAAGAGGCTTGTCCCTAAATCCAAAGGTATATCTTAACTTGAAAGGTTCATAAGACCATAGCCTAATTGCTATCATAGGCCTAAGTGGAAAAAGCCCTATTGAAAAAGAGGACTTTGGGCCTAAGGTAACAAATACGCTATGGACTTAGCATCCAAAATCCTACAAAGCTGATATGAACTTCCTTAATCTTGGGCCTCCTTATTGCATGCTTAGGCCCAAAAATGGTGAGAACTTCATGAACTTTGAAAGGAAGGCTGCAAAATATTCTAGCTAGAGGGCTATTTCAAGAAAAAACGTGATGAAATAATGAATAAAGAATGAAAAGCCCAAAGGTGATGAATACATTGTAGGCCCAATTTTGAGACAAATGATTGAAGATTCCTAAGTATATTCTAATGAAAGCCCACGAGAGTAGGGTGAAAGCCTTATTGTAAATGGACCAAAGCCTAGTGAAATAAGGGGCAAAGATCCATGAGAGGAAAGGGAGTGATATTGTAATTGGGCCTTCATTAAAATGAACTTAAGAATTTTCCAAGAACATCTAAAGAGTAAAAGGAACCTTTTAATTGGGAGATGAACTTAATGGGGATTCTTTTCAAGCATCATTGCACCACCAAAGTCAAGAAAACACGTCCCCACTCCCATTTGGATTCGAGAGAAAGGAAGGCGCTTGATCAAGATAAAGGATACATACCAAGAAGAAGAAATCCCCAAGAGACAATGGCTACCTCCTCGAAAGACCTAATGACACAAAAGATCCTTAAGGCTTTAGATGAACATGGAGAAGCTCTTAAGAAAATGGGAGGACGCCTTACTAGGTTGGAAGAATCTAGGCTCAAGAAATCCACATATGTGGAAATTCATGATGATGAGGAGGAAGTGGAGGAATGGGACGAAAAGGACAAAGCGAAATATGAAAGGAACAAGCAATTTGAGAAGCTCACCACGAAAACCATAGCTGTGAGGGAAAAGATGGAGAAGATGCAACTTGCCTTCCGTAAGGCATAAGGGATGGATGACTACCTCTATAACATGGAGGAAGTAAGCTCAAAGGCTCCCATTGCGTTGCCTCCCAAGTTCAAAATCTCCGATGCGGAAAAATTTGATGGGACTGGAGATCCAAAGCAACATATAAGAAGATACCTAAGCATTGCGGAAATGAAAGGGCTAGATGAGAGGCAAACTTTACATGCATTTCCCCTTTCACTCACGGGAGGTGCATCAAGATGGTACTATAGCCTTGATCCAAGCAAAACCAAGGTGTGGAATGAGCTAGTGGAGTTGTTTGTGGACCAATTCATCTTCAACACCATGATTGATGTGACTCTAAGGGATTTAGAGACTACCAAACAAGGCGTAGGGGAGACGTTTTCCGAATACATGACTAGATGGAAGAACAAGGCATCTAGAATGGTCAATAGGCCAAATGAGAAAGACCAAATCAACATGATTATCAAGAACTTACTTCCGGTTTACAATAGTAGGCTTTTATCATCGCCTATTAGCTCATTTGGAGAATTATGTGATTGTGGAACAAGAATTGAAGATGCTCTCAATAATGGACAAGTGGAGAAAGGGGAAAGCAAGCCTCCAACCAAGAAGATGTATGGAGGGGGGTGTTGGAAAAATACATGTTTGTATTGCATACAAAACATACATAGCGAAAAATTAATGAATCTACTTCATTCGCAATTGATAACATGTACTATGTAAATTTCAGAATATCAGAACAAGAGAGTGTACCTTGGTGTGGTGAATTTCAAAACAAAGATTAGAAGTACTTAGGAACACTTTTAATTCACTCCAATTCCACTAACGCCCAAGAAGTATGGTTTCTTAATCAGTTTATATGAATGTGTTCAAGGGAGAATAAGAGAGTGTCCAACACTCACATACAAACCATTTCATTCACATCTAAAATTCTGTATGTTTCTCTTCTTATAACTGATTATCTAATTGAGCTAGCCTTTTTGGGCCATTCCAATTAGGCTTTAGTATGTGGTTTGGAGTGGGACCAAAAGGGAACAAATAAGACACAAGCTCCAATGGGCCTTGGGCTTTTCTGTCAACTCTTGACAAGTCCAAAGTTACCATTAATTATATTTAATACCACTATATAAATATAATTGCACTCTAGGCCTTATTAATAAATTATATCTCAAGACTTAATTATACATGCAACTCATTCATAAAATATTCGTAGTAATACAAAGTCATGAATGTAGACTGCCACTTTGAAGATTACTACATCTTAATCCTTAAGTACCCGATTTAATCCTTTAAGTTATTCATCATATATTTATGAAATCCAATTTCATAAAGATATACTTTAGTAACTCCTTACTAAAGTAGTTAGGCCTAACATTCTGAATAACCAAACTCATTAAACTTATCTCAATGGAATATTTTATATCTCCGTTAAGAGATTATAAATTCCATCATGAAAATATATGTTCCATCAACACTAAATGTGGCTGCCCAACATACTGAGGTTTTGATCGTGACTTTAGATCTCACTTCATGATCAGGTCCTATATTCTCTCAGGATTAAGAGTTCATGTAAATAGAAGTCGTGAGATTTATTATTCATTTGACAGTTGTTATGAAAATAATAAATCTCATAGCGGTCCAGTTCAATATGTCTTAACTTTTAAAATATATCAATATATCAACTAGAAGTCTCCACTTCCATGATCAAGACAAATCATCTTAGTTAATATGTTATAGTCTTCGTAGATGAAATGCCCAATTTCATCATCGACTACGAACTAAAATTCTGAGTTTACAAAGAACTTATGACTTATATCTTCTGTGACTAAATCACATAAATCACATACTATGTATCTCATGGACTACATGATAATGTCCAAATATTCATGTTACCATTATTTTAGATAATAATAAAACAACTTTATTAAACACAACATTAAGTCATACATAATGTCATACATAGTGTCATACATAGCATCATACAATAGGATTTAAGGCCACCAAAAATCTGGCCACAAAACCAACAATTACTTTCACCTCAAACACGAGATACAAGACCTCATAAACAATGGAACACTCCTAAATCCCAACATCATTACCAAACCTAACATTAGAAATAACCCTTTGCCCAATTACCATAGGGCTCCCCCTCCATATCAAAATTGGGTACAAGTAGATGAAATTGAATGGGATTGCTTGAAGTTGATAGAAACTACAAATGTCAATATTAATGTCGTGGAAGTCCAAGGAATATGGGATGAAGAGGATGAAGTCCTAAAGGAAGCGATAGCAATATGGGGAATACTTCCCAAAGGGGTGACGGAATTGAAGAAAAGAGTTTTGGAGGACAATGTGGCAAATATCACTAGGAGTGGGAAGCTGTTGATACTGTATTTTGTCTGCCCTCGATTTGCGTGCCAGACCCCGAAAAATCCAAAAATATCATTTTCCCTTCATTGGTTCGCGAGAGCATCCAGAATGACATGGCGCAACCTGTTCGGGCACCAGAGCACCCGAAGTGCCTTTTTCAGCTAAAATGACCAAAATGCCCTTGGTCAGCCCTAGGTTTGACCAAAGGTCAAACGAGGTTAAAACCCTTACAAAACAACATTTTTCATAGTTCTACATAGGGGTGTGCACCCAACCCGTCAACCCGCTAAAACCGACCAAACCCAACCCAACCCGCCGGGTTCGGTTAATTTTTAGGGCTTGGTAGGTTGGGTTGGGTTACAAAATTGTTTTTGATAGCAAGTTGGGTTGGGTTCGGGTTATAAAATTCCAAACCCGTCAAACCCGACCCGACCCACCCATATATTTAATATATATTTAAAATATATTATATAATTAATGATTTTTTTTTTTAAATAACCAGCTCTTCCTATCCTATATAAAAGCCAATTAGTTCACACAAACCCTAGAAAATTACTATTATTGTTTAGTCATTAGTGTTGTTTGCCTTTAAGGAGTTACATTGAAACTAATCTTTGGGTTTTTTTAAATATATTTATATATATATTTTTTGCTCAATTTAATAATAATAGTAATAAAAAAAATTGTTCAACCCAACCCATATGGGTTGGGTTAGGTTGGATTTATGTGATGGGTTGGGTTAGGTTGAATTTTTTCAACCCACCATGGTGGGTTGGATAAAAAAATCCCCTTAACCCAACCCAACCCTACCCATGCACACCCCTAGTTCTACATCAAACCCGAGCTTCTCGGCAATTTTTAACAACTTTAACCAAGTTTGACCTAAAGTCGATCTCAGGTGGGCATAAAAACCCTAATTTTGATCCGGCTGTCAGAATGGGTTGAAACCAAAGTCATTGCGAAGATTATCAAATTCTCATTCCAGCTACTATTCATGGGTCAAAATCGGAGTTAGAACTGCCGAGATATCACGAAAACCGAGATGACGCACCGATCGATGCACCTTTAACTTCCGAAAGCCATAACTTCTGATCCGACCTTTGGATTTTCAAGATCCATACCTTTTCGGAAACAAGAAGTCAAAATCTTTCCGGGGGTGCCAAGATCAACCCTTTTTTAGGCCTTTTGAGGCTGGCGGTCCTTGAAGGGCTACTGCCTCGAAATGCGTGTCGGGGCTATAAATAGCCCCAGACACCCTTTAGACCATAGGAGGAACACATTTTTCTGAATTTCTGCTTTCTGCCTGGTTTCCCTAAACGTTTTTCCCTCTTCCAAACACTGAAAAACACACAAAAAATACCCAAAAAACACATCAAAGTCTCTTGATTCTTCTCTCTTCACCAACAACACAAGGTATTGTTCTTATACCCAATCTTCCTTCCCTTGATTCTACACTTTGGATTTAGGGTTTAAGGGTGTGGATTTAGCTTTTTTTAGCTATCATCCACACTCCTAACCTTCTAAATCTTTTCCTAACATTTATCTCGCTCTTTTTGCTTGAATAACATGATTTATTGTTCTCTTTAGCATGTTTCTTGCTTTATTTGTGTTTCTAGCTTAAGTCTCTTTGTTGTTATGTCTTATTCCATGTTTCGTGCTTAGATCCATGTTCCCACATGTTCATATGTTTAGATCTACATGCTTAGGGTTTTATGCCATGTTTTTCTATGTTTTGTTCCTCTTTTTGATCTGTGTTGATGTTAGGGTTACATGCTTACATGCTTGTTATCATGTCTATGGTTATGCCTTACTTGGATCTATGTGTTTCATGTATTTATTTCCATGCTATATGGTTAGATCCTTGTCTTCACATGCTTATATGCTTGGATTCATGTTCTTCCATGTTTATGTGCTAGGCTTGTACATGTTGATATGTATGTTTCTATGCTTATATGTCTAGATCTATGTTCTCACATGTCTATGTGCTTGGATCTATGTTCTCTACATGCTTTATACTATCTCCTATGTGTTCGAGCGCTCCATGCTATGTTTGTGTGCCTAGACCTAGGCTATGTTTGTCATGCCATGTGCTATTGTAGCCCTTTCGCTTTGTTTTTCTTTCTTGTGTTTTGGCCTAATGGTTGGGACCCGATTGAGACCCTATGGTCTTTGTCATCGTCCATACACCTTGGCCCACATCAAAGGGTTTGGATCACCCATATTTGCATGTCTATGCTTGCTTGCTTCTATACTTTATGCTTGTGTTAGCCTCTCTAGTTCAAGGCTTTGCCACGCTTGACGCCCTTAGCAAGGAGGGTCTAGGATTCCTTGAAGGCTGCGATGGAATCAAGAAAAACCATGGCACTCTCAATGGGAATTTCGTGAAAGAAGGAGGAGACTTCCCCTATTGTGGCTTCCCTGAACCTTGGGTGGGAAAAAATGGAAGGGTGTATCCAAGTTGTGAGATGTTCTTTAATGAAAAACTCACTTTTAAGGAGAAGCCTACCTTGGTAATCAAAGAAGTACAAGAAGAAGTTGATTGGGTGAACTACATGGATGTTGAAGCAATGAAGACCATGATGCAGATGAGTGGGGATGTGTTCACCATCACCAATGAAGAGCCAAGTGATCCTTCCAAATTCAACATGCCTACTATGGGGCCCATTAATAATTGGACTTGGGTTGGGTTTTCTAAGAACATGGGGAAAGAGTCTTGTAATGCAAGTTCCAATGTACTTTTCAATATTTTCAATAAGATGAATTCTGATTTGGCTTACTTTGATGTGTCCCATAACATTGAAATTCTGCACTTAAATGATTCAAATGAATTTGAAAATGAAAATAATAAGGCGTAAATGCACTTTTAGTCCCTACATTTTGGCTTTTCTCCATTTTAGTCCCTACATTTTAATTTTACCACTTTTCGTCCCTAAATCAATTAACGCGTTCCATTTTGGTCCTTTCTGTTAGCCCATTAACAGAAATTGCTTAGGTGGCAAACTGAGTTCATTACTGGCACATTAAATGATGACGTGGCTAATTAAAAAATAAAAAAAAAAGTTAATTAGCAATTAAAAAATTCCATGTCAGCTTCTAAATATAAAAAAATTTATTAATCAATTTTAACAAAATTAAAAAAGAAAAAACAAAATTAAAAACAATAAAATACATCAATTCAGATCTAATTCATTTTGAATAAGAACACACAAGAACACAATCACAGATTTAAACATCAACACAAGAACATAAAGCACAAACCCAAAACCAAACACAAAAAACACAAACTCAAATTTAAACATTAACACAAGATCACAAACACAAAGAACACAATAACAAACATAAACCAATTAAAAAGAGTAATTAAAATTTTTTCTTTTTTTTCTTTTCATTATTTTCGGAAGAACAAAGTAACTTGTTCTTTGGGAAAGAACATGAAGGTTGCCCAGAAAATTAAAATAATCAATATTTTCTTTTCTTTTATTACATTTTCTCAGGAAATAAACATGCAAAAATTCATTCAAAATCCCTTTCCTCCACCGAATCATCCAACAAATCAAACCCTCCAACAAATCAAACCCATAAACCCAAAAAAATAATAAAATCCACATGAAAAAAACAAACCCAGAAATTTAAAATAAACACAGCAGCAACTCGAAACCCAGCCCGACATTGTTGTGCTTAGCGTTTTTGGTCAATCGCCTCATTGAAACCCAGAAAATACCTTGCAATCCGAAGCCCAAACCAACAACAAATCCAACCAATGATCACCGATCTGACAAACCAACCAACTACTCCTGCAATTTGAAACCCATATGAACTGATTAGACCACCAGTCACCACCATTGTAGTGACCTAAAAGGGGGTCTTGCATTTCATGGAATCCCACATTGTCTAGGGAAGCACATGGGGATGTGCTTATAAGGAATGCCCTCCCTTATTGTGTATGAGGCCTTTTCCCCAGCGCAATCTGGGGAAGAACAAAACCTTGAGGGACTAAGAGAGCCTTCTCTCAAGAAATGGTTGGAGGGAGCCGATTGGGTTGGAGGTTGGGTGAAGAGAGAGAGATCGTAGATCTGGGTTTGCTTACCCAAACGAAAATCTCTAAAGATCTCTTTCTCAAACCAAAATCTCCCTCTCTCTTTCATCTTTCTAAAGCTGTAAAGTCTCTCTCTCAGATCGTGGATTTGGAAAAATCTCTAAAGCTCTCTCTCGGATCAATGGTTGTGAAGTGGTGGTTGGTCTGGTGGTCGGTGGGAATGGATCGTTGGATGGGTTTGACGTTGGTGTGGGTTGCAGTGGCTTGATGGACTGATCGGTGACGATGGTTGTCACGCCCCACCCCCGTGTGCATGATATTGTCCTTTTTAGGCGGCTCGAAGGCTCTCTTAGTCCCTCAAGGTTTTGTTCTTCCCCAGGTTGCGCTAGGGAAAAGGCCTCATACACATTAAGGGAGGGCATTCCTTATAAGCACATCCTCATGTGCTTCCCTAGGCAATGTGGGATTCCATGAAATGCAAGACCCCCTTTTAGGTCACTACAACTTGTGAGCCCATCTTTAAGCTCCTAAGGAAGAATGAACCACACATGTGGAACGATGAGTGCCAAAAAGCTTTTGAACTCACCAAGGAATATCTCCTTTACCCACCTATCCTAGTACCTCCACAACATGGGAAACCTTTACTCCTATACCTCTCCATCATAAGGGATACGGTTGGAAGTATGCTTGCACAAGAAGATGACAAGAAGAATGAAAAAGCCATATATTACTTAAGCAAGAGATTCCATGATTACGAGACTAGGTACACTCCCATAGAAAAGTCATGCTTTGCACTTGTTTGGGCCGTACAGAAGTTGAGGCGCATCGTTTTACCCTTTCAAATATGGGTGGTAGCAAGAATGGACTCATTGAAGTACCTTTTTGAGAAGCCTGCTTTGAATGGAAGATTGTCCAGATGGTTGATCTTATTGGCAAAATTTGATTTGAAGTATGTGGCTAGGAAAACTATTAAAGGAAGCGTCGTGTCAGATTTTTGTGCCGAGAATCCCATAGAGGGGAAGGATGGTAAAGAGGATTTTCTAGATGAAGACATTTTGGATGTTAAGTTAGGAACGTGGAAGATGTACTTTGACAGAGCCACAAACCAATATGGGAATGGGATAGGAGTACTCTTGATCACTCCCGATGGATCTCACATACCCTTGGCAATCAAGTTGAACTTTGAAGCAACTAACAACATGGCTGAATATGAAGCTTGCATCACTGGAATGGAAGCCCTTCAAGATTTGGGGGTGAAAGAAGCCGAAGTCTTTGGGAATTCAACTTTGGTTATAGCTCAAGCACAGAATTTGTGGAAAGTGAAGGAAGAACATTTGAAGCCTTATCAACAATACTTAGAAGACTTTACCAAGACCTTTGACAAGATCAAGTACACAATCATCCCTAGAGCTCAGAATCAGTTTACCGATGCCCTAGCTTCTTTAGCCTCCATGGTTGAAATACCTGAGGGAGTATGGACACGACCCTTGGAAATTGAACAAAGTTATGAGGTAGTGCATAGAAGGAAGACCGAAGCTTCAATAATGGCCATAGAAGAAGAGGAAGCTCCATGGTACTATGACATCATAAAGTTCTTGGAACTAGTGGAATATCCGGATGGTGTCGACAAGAGAGAACGTCGTTCCATTAGGATGATGGCAACCCAATACATCCTATGTGGGGGACAACTCTATAAAAGGTCCTATGATGATGTGCACCCTCGTTGCTTGAAAAGAGAAGAGGCCGAGAGAGTAATAGAAGAGGTTCATCAAGGAATTTGTGGCCCTTACATGAATGGAAGGATGTTAGCTAAGAAGATCCTAAGGATGGGGTACTATTGGAGCACAATGGAGACCGATTGTGTGGACTATGTGAAAAGTTGCTATGATTGTCAGACACACGCCAACTTGAACCATGTACCACCTAGTGAATTGTATAGCATGACTTCTCCATGGCTTTTCTCAATTTGGGTTATAGATGTGATTGGAAGAATGGCTCCTAAGGCTTCAAACAGGCATGAGTCCATTTTAGTGGCAATTGACTACTTCATAGGTAGGTGGAAGCAGCCTCCTACTCCGTGTTAAAGGCTAAGCATGTGGCTTGGTTTTTAGAAAACTACATCATATGTCAGTTTGGGGTACCCCAAGAGATCATTTCTAATAATGGTTACCATTTTGAAGGCGAAGTCTGAAGGCCAGTTTAGAGTCCAATCAGATATTAAGTTGACTTGAGGAGTGTTAAAATGAAAAATATAACCTTTTGAATGAGCAAAAATCTATTTTTGAAAATAAAATGACTAAAGTAGCCCTCAGCCTGTGTACGTGGGTCGCGGCCTGCATACGCGAGCTAAAACATGCGTACGTAGGCACATTCTTGTGTATGTAGCTAGGGTTTCAAAAGCATAAGAAATGCAAGTTTTCTACAATAATGACTGAGGTTTGGAACGAATCCCACATCGTCTAGGGGCCATTCCAAACCCCATTTTTTCCACTATAGAAAGCCTTACATGGTACATTTTCAAAACACGCAGAAATCCCATGGGAAAAACCTAAGATTCACTAGAAAATAGTGAATCAAAAGGGAGTTTTTCACAAAACACCCTCAAGTCTCTTTTTATTTGATTGGGACATTTTCTAGTCCCAATCCTTTGAGTTTAAGATTACTAATTACTATTTCATTGAATTGTGATAGATTTGACTGAGGGGAACGGTCAAAAATCAAGCCTAGGAGCTTTTGCTTTAAGGTATGCTTTAAAAACTTTTCTTTTTCTTTTCTGCTTTAATCTTTGTTTTAATCTGTTTCTTTTGCTTAGTTTATGTTTACATTTGTTTGTTTAGCTTAGTTTTAGGATTTATTTCTGTCTTTAAGCATGATAGGTTGCTAGATTTTACGTTTTTCGTTTTTGCTCTGTTTCTATGTTGATTAGGATTTTTGGGTAAGGATCTGTGTACACATGATCTAGCCTACGCACGCAGGCTGAACTCATGCGTACGCAAACCTGTTCTAGCGTGCGTGATGCCATTACCCAAAAAACCCTAATTCTTTGTTTGTTTTGTTCTGCTTTCAAATGTTTGTTTGAATAAGCCTCTTTTCCATATGTTTCAAGTCTCGTGATTGTTTGTTTGCCTTTTAACATGTTTGTTGTTATCACATGTTTAGATTAGGGTTTAGGTTAGGATTTTCCTAGTTTTAATGCTATGTCATTCATTCACATGTTCATGCATTGATGCCATAGGTGCTGTGTTGCTGAGAGGTAAGTAAAGGGTAAGTCATGCATTAGCAATGTTCATGCATTTGTGTTAGGGTTTTTAGATGTATGATTAGGGTTTCTAATATGTTAACATTTTGTTTTTGATATGTTTTGTTTGATGATATGCTTGCTCCCATGTTTAAGTTGCTGTTTTGTTTTAGATGAATGCAAGGGTTCTCTTATATATGTTTGGCTCCCTTTTGTTTGGATAGATGGATAAGTATGTGTTTAGGGTTAAAGATGTCATGTTGTTTGCTAGATGCATGTTAGTGTGTGTTTGAGTCTAGAATACAAGTATTTAAATGGTTTTTAATATGGTTAAGATATAGGACACAATAATGGGAGGCCAACCTTAGGGTTGGGCGATCTTGGGTACCTAACACCTTCCCAAGAGCGTACCTAAACTCCGAACCCAAACTCTGGTAGTGAGATCAAAGGTCCTTCCTCGAAAGGACGCTATATTCATGGTTCCTAGACCATATAACTAGGTGGCGACTCCATTTAATTTTCCCTTCCCTTGCGCCCACACACCCAAAAAAAAAAAAGCATTCAAGAAGATTCTCATATTCATCACACCAACTTGATAGTGCAATGCATTAAAAATCGAAGATCTTTGCACAATGTACAGCCTAGAGACTTTGCAGTTTTATTTTCAGTGCCACATGTTATACAATGTACAACCTACTAATTAGAGAAACTCAAAACAACCTAAATGGCAATAATGCTCTTCAAAAGAGAGAGACAGGAACTCCCTGAGTGAGGAAAGAACAAAGGAAGCAAAAGTTAAGAAAATAACTATTTTGAAGGATGTGAATATGGTAAACCAAGAGCATATATTAGTGGTGGCTACACATAGGCCTGTTGACAACAATGGAGGTAACTAGTTGGAACTATTACGGGTTTGGGAGCCTATAAATAGTTCAAGGATTTTACAAGTTAGTAAAGGCAGAATATCTTGATGTATTGTTTCTTGTTAAAATAAGATTAGAAAATAGAAGGGTTGAATGTCTACAACACAAGTTTGGTTTTCGAAATTTGGTAACCGTTCAAAACAAGCTTGGTCTCAGTTGCAAGTTTGGGGTCACCAACTCTTGGGTTGTTGGTTGGGCGTTGGGGGCTTTATGTTTGAGGATTATGAGTTCCAAGCCTAATGGCTAATGCACGCCTAAGATTTTCGTTCTACTTGTATGTAAGTCTCAATGAGGGTAATTTCACTTTACTGAAAAATGGTTTCAACGAGTGCCAATAATTGAATGCCACGTGTCCATAATTTTAAAAAAAAATTGTCTTGATCCAAGTTAGATTCCACTCAACAATACGTTAGGTTACGTACAATCTAAATTAATGGACATAGACAAAAGGATGTTAGGAGCGAAATAATATTTACCCCCTTTTTTTAATAGGGTAACTATACTAGTTATTATCATTGTAATAGTAAAGATAGAATGAAACATCAAATACTACAAGGCGATCAAAGTACAACCATAAAAAATCGTAGAGTGGCCAAAGTGTCATTTTAGGTCAAAGCACTCAAAGTGTCATTTTAGGTCAAAATGACCAAAATGGATGAAGGAATTCATCATGGTTTGACCCGTTCGAGTATCGAAGCACTCAAAGTGTCATTTTAGGTCAAAATGACCAAAATGCCCCTGGTCAATTCGAGGTTGACCGAAGGTCAAAATTGGTCAAAACCATCCCAAAGTAACATTTTCCATGTTTTTACATCAAACTAGAGGTTATTAGAGATTTCTGTCAACTTTGACCAAGTTTGACCCGAAATTAATTCCCAAAGGCGACCGAAAACCTAATTTTGATCTAACTATCAGGACGATTGGAAACCAACTCCATTACGAAGAGAATCAAATTCTATTTCCAACAACTGCTCATGGGTTGAAATTGGAGTTAAAACGGTTGAGATATCTTGAAAACTGTGTTGGGCGCATTAGCTCGTTTTCTAAGGCCACAACTTTTTATCCAACCATCTAATTTGGAAAAGTAAAGTGTTTTGAAAACTAGACATCTATAGCTTTCCAATTCCACTAGAATCAGCTTAATCAGAGTTCAAAAAGGCCTTCAAATGAGCAACCAAAGTTGGAATTGAAAAGGTGGAAAAGGACAAAATAGCTTATGTCATGCTGACGTCATCAACGTGCATTGTTTGTATGCCAATGTACACACGCCAGGCACTTTTTGGCCTATAAAATGCCCAAAATAGCATCAAACCTCTTGGAATATGATAGGGATGAAATTTGGTGTCTTGGGGCATCTTTTTTGGGCAGTTTTCTCTCTCTTTTCTCTACATTTCTCTCCCAAAACACCCATAACCCTTTGATTCTCCATTTTTCTACACTTCAAGAGGTACTGCTCTTGCTCTTATCTCCCTCTCCTTGGTGCATCTACCTTGGATTTGAGGTTTAGGGGTATAGATGTAGCTTTTTAGCTACAATCTACACCCATTTTAATTTATAGCTTTTTATTGCTTTCTTTTAATTTCCTAGCATGTCGATTGCTTTCCTAGCATGTTTATTGCTTTTCTAGCATGTTTTATCGCTTTGATATTGTTGGTCTAACCTTCTTAGGTTGTTGTGCCTTTTGTCTATCTGGTTGCTGTTGGGGTTTATGCCCTAAAATCCAATTTATTGGCATGTTATAAATAATTAAGTTGTTTAATTATATGAGACTATTTATGAACTAATGAGACATTATCATAGTCCTTGAGATGTATTGTATGTGGTTTATGTGATTTAATCACAGAAAATATAAATCACAAGTTCCTTATAAACTCAAAATATAGTTTGTAGTCGGTGATGAAATTGAGCGTTTCATCTGCGAAGACTATAACACATCGACTAAGATGGTTTGTCTTGATCATGGAAGTGGACACTTCTAGTTGATGTGTTGATTTGTCTTAAGAGTTAAGACATATTGAACCGAACTGCTGTGAGATTAATTATTCAATCAACAATTGTCACCTGAATAATTAATCTCACGACTTCTAATTTCATAGACTCTCAATCCTGAGAGGATAGTGAACCCGATTATGAAATGTAGGCTACTTTGATATATCAGGAGTGAGATCTAATATTCACGGTCAAAACCTTAGTATGTTGGGTAACCACATGTAGTGTTGAGGGAACACATATTCTCAAGATGGAATCCATAATCTCTTTTTATAGAGACACGAAATATCCCCTTGAGATAAGTTTAATAGGAACTGGTTATTCAGGGCGCCCACTTTAGTAAGGACTTACTAAAGCTTATATTTATTGAAATTGGATTTCAATAAATGTGAATAACTAAAAGATTAAACCGGGTACTCAAGGATAAAATAGTTATTTACAAAGTGACAGTTTATTATGACTTTGTTCACTATAGATATTTCATGGAGGGGTCAAATGATATCATTAGAGTCTTGGGATATAATTTATTAATAAGGCCTAGAGTGCAATTATATTTATATAGTGGTATTAAATATAATTAATGGTAACTTTGGACTTGTCAAGAGTTGACAGAAAAGCTCAAGGCCCATTAGAGCTAGAGTCTTATTTGTTCCCTTTGGTCCCATCTCAAGCCACAAACTAAAGCCCAATTGGGTAGGCCCAAAAGGCTAACCCAATTAGATAATTAGTTTTATTTAATAAGAGTTATTAAATAAAGTAACTACCAAGGTAGTTTGAATGTACGTATGATAAAAAGAAAAAGAAAACAGTTTTTCTCTACAAGGAGAAGAAGAAAGACTTTCTTTGAGAATCAACATACATAAAGACTAATTGAGAGACCACACTTCTTAGGCACCATGTGGAATTGAGATGAAGATTAAAGGTATTTTCAAGTTCTTGTTTTGAATTTCACAGCATCAAGGTACGTTTTCTATTCTTTGTTCTAGAATTCAAGGTTACATGTTATCTCTCATGAATGAAGTAGATCCGTGATTGTTGCTTCCGCTGTGTGTTTTGTATGAGATGCAAAACCAAATTTTCCAACAGTTGCATCCTTTCCCCTTTTATGGCTTGTTTGGATGCAACCATGTGGTGAGATTACATCGTAGTAATGTTGGCTCACTTGCCACTTGCCTTTCTCTCCTTTGCTTACCTTTGCATGTTAAGATTTTTCATGTTAGCCTTGTATGTGCCTTATAACCTGAATAGTTTTATCCTTGTGTGATAGCATGCTTTGTCTTTTTTGTGCCTACTTGCTTTCCTTGCTTTGTCCCATCTAGTGTGGTTTCCTTGCTTTTATTTGCATCTTTGCATCTTTGTTTACATGTTCATGCATGTGTCTATGTGTGCTTGTTGTGTCATCAAGCATCGTTCCTACTCATGATCTCATGCAGGTTCATACCTATCTTTGTACACGAGATCCCGAGTTCTTTTTAGCAACTTTGCTTGATGGCACAGGTGCTACCTATACTCCAATATAATGGACCTACAGACACCACATCTAAACCCACATTTGTCCCTCGAGGACACCCTCTCTTTGTTTGCTTTTTTGATAACATGCTTGCTTGCTTCTTCGCATGCTCATTTCCCTTGTCTGCTTGCTCGCATGTCTTCTATCCTTTGCTTGCTTGCTTGCCATGTTTATCTGCTTAATGCGTTCTATGCTTCTTTGTTATCTCTCTGCTTGTCTGCTACTTGTGTTTCTTTTTTTTGTTGCATGTATGCATAGAGCACGGGTGCAACTTCTAAATGCAAGTAAAAAGGGCAAAGATCAGTAGATTAGGAGGCTTAGCCTCTCTCTCTCTCTCTTTCTCTTAGCCTTTTCTTTTAGAACCATGTCTATAGCTTTCTAGATTAGGGTTCCCTTTTTCTTACCTCGCTTGGGCCGCATTCTTTGGGTATGACAATATTTGATTCTTTTCTTTTCATGTACCTTGCTTGGGCCATACCCTCTGGATGCTGGCACACATGGTTAGGAGGGCAACCCCTTCTTAATCATGGGTGCTCTTGACCTTAGGGTGTGGGTATGCATTCAAGACTTATGATGTAGATGCATATTCATGCTACATTGTGTGCATGACTGTCACAGTGTGATTGCCTCAATACATGTCAGCTAGTGACGTTGGTTTCCTCGTGTATGCAACATGCATCAGTGTTTTGATACTTCAGTGAGCCCTGGCTTGCCTTAGTTTAAACACATTAACGCATGCCGTATACATAGGTATGAAACCTTGCCAGTGCGCTATAGCGCACTACATGTGAAACTCTGCTAGATTATCGCCGTGAAAATGTGGCATCCTTTTTTCCATATTCTTATTCTCACAGCAAAAGCTTGGTGAGAATAGTGTTTTGTGTGCTATGACGCACCTGACCCAAAATGTTGCCTGATTTCCACCACGAAAATAAGGACAAATGTTGCCGAATTTTCATCGTGGAAGTTTGACAACAATTCCCAAATATGCTAGCAAAGCATCGATAAAGGCCACACCTCTTTCTCAAATCAAAACTCAAAGCCCAATTCTTTTAAAGCCCTGAAAGTTAATGCCAATAGCTTGTTTTTAACTACCAATGACCAAAAATTAAGAATTTACCAAAACAAAAGACTGTCTCTAGACATGCGTTGTGGGGTGCCTAACTTCTTCCCCACACATAACCATATTTCTGAATCAAGAATCAATATTTTTTATCATCCATATTGGATTAGGAAAAGCGACATTTTTCTTAGCTTAGGACTGGTAATAAAATCAGATAGAGTTAGGTGACCAATCACACCTTAGAAAAATCCTAATGATTGGTAGCGACTTCACTACCTTTGGTAATAATAGATCAAAAATGACTCAATCTAGTCACATGCTAGAGGTTCCTTTTTACCCTCTTTCACAGCACCCGAGATCATGCCATTAAGCAACCGCCCCTCCGGGGGCGGGAGGCACGCAAGTGTCACTGCGATGGGTGGTCGACTGCCATGAGGCATCGACACTAGCTGTGTGGGATTAGCGTTGCATGCATTTTACATCAAAAACTATCCATATAGGTCATCTGAAACCCTATATGCTCGCGCGTACTTGAAGTATGCGTACGTATGCTTAAAGTATGCATACACATCCTTATAACATGCAGGCACATACTTAGGGTTTCTGTATGTTTTTCCTTCATCAAAACATCCTCCAAGTTAAAGCCTTACAAGATTGGGCCCTAAATTAGCCCTAGGCCTTCAAGTGATATCGTCATTGGGGAACGGAGGCTCGAGTCGTAAGGGGTATAAAATGAGGTGTCTATGCCAATGTCATGGAAAATGTGGTACGCTTCATGAATCTCACTTGATAAACTTGTTTCGGGGGGCATTTTTTCGTTGCCCATATGATATTTAGGAAGCCAAGACCGAGACTCGACTTTGCGCTTGGAATATGGCCCAAAGGCTATCAGTGAAGTGTGAAATGCCCATTTTTGCTCAAGGTCCAAATCACATCCAACAAAGATTATTATAAGGCCCTAATAATACCTCTGGCATAGATAAGCTAGCATAAACGATGACCCACCACAATAAGTGCTTAAACGATGACCCACCACCAGTGGTAGATGTCCGGAAAATTAATAAGTGTATTCGCACAGTAAAAATTATGCATTTCCTCCATAGTCGGTTAATATAAAAGTGGGCCCATTATAACAAGTACACAAGAGGAAAATGATCCGGCAGTGAATATGACAGATTTTCAGTGGTAATGTCTGATTAGTTAATAAATGTGTTTACATGATAAAAATTATATATTTTCCTCATTATTATTAAGTCAACATGAGGGAAAATTTTCATAGTATTCAAGACATTATGGCCTTCATTATAATATCAATAAATAAGGATTAAAAGCTTCATAATTACAAGTAAAAGTGGAAAAATTAGGATGGATGAAGGGATAGAAAGACCCTCAGCTTAGTGCAGCAAATATTTAACCAAGGTTCTTATGCCTATGATGGAATATGTGGAAGAATGTATGGTAAATGATGGAAACTACTCTTATATGAGTGGGTGAGTAAATATATGGTGATGTGGGAATAAAATGGTAAAGGAACTTGGCTATTTTTGGCCATGGTGAAGAGAGACTGATTGTAGCTTATCATGAGACCTTTATGGTGCTGGGTTTAGTTATAAAATAGAAAGAATGTTTGTGAGTTGATGAGTATGGGCCTTTATGAACTAAAAAATGAACTTATTTCTGAATTAAGGGTTGAAAGTAGCAGGATTGATGGAGACTTTGAGAGGATTTCGCCCCCCTTTGGTGAGTAGATGATGCTTCCCTTTTATAGTGAAGCTTAGGGAGCAATTAGCAAAAGCCAAAAACGTTGGGTCGGATTAGTAAGGGAATTTTCAAAATATCTATCATGAGATTTGGCCAAAAATGGTGTGCACTCCTTTTTGAATGTTTATCTCCTTTAGATAATGTCAAATGGAGCTGAAATTCAGAGCATCTAACCTAGGATTTGGCCAAAATGGTGTGATTTGCTTTTGGGTATTTTATCTTCTTTGGGTAATGTCGTTAAGTGTTGAGATTTGGAGATTAATCTCAGCCAATAAGATCAAGACAGACATGGGGCTAGAACTTGGTTGCTGCAACTAAGATTTGAACTTCAAAGAGTATGAGCTATCACCCCAAGCCAGGTGTCAAGCTTTTAGCCTACTTCAGGGAGCTCTGCTAGAGATCTTTTTATGCCCTTCAAACAAAATTTCCCTAAATTTCCCCCTTAGGAATTCATGAGCTTGGTTCATGTAGTTACATACATTTTTAGTAATAAAATAAACTATTTGGTTAAGGATTTCATGAGCTTGGAGGTCTTGGTTATGGTTTCCTTGAGTTATGACCAAAACTTGGAGAAGAAGGGTATTTATTGCCTATTAGCTTTTAGGTGTCAGCCCAGCCTCTGGTATTGTTCACATCAGAATTGGCAGTGGAAGAGAGGCTAATGGGACAGGTGGCTAGCTCCTAATTTGGTTTGGGAGCTTGGTTGCTTCTTGAGGTGTTTTCCAGTAGAAGGCAGAATTGAAGGGAGTTCTCTAGCTGAGTCAGTTTGCACACATGAGATTTTGAGTAATGTCTTTGTGTCGATCATGGAAATATGCGACAAGTTTGCACCAAGTGAACTCAACCATTGCAGCTATGGGTAGGTCACGTGCACTTTTTAGTACATCATTGAAGCACTCAGATATATTGGTTGTCATTGACCCATAACATTTTCCACTATCATGTGACTGGGTCCATATGTCTACAGGCTTACTCATTAGATATGTGTGTGGCTTATAGGGTTTGGGATCGCCTTTCTTAACGCTAATGGTCTTGGCATTCTTAATGGCTTCGGCCTCAACATTCATAAAGGATTCCATTATGTTATAGAATTTTGCTACCTGAGTAGCATATCTTGCTTTCATGGCCAATGACTTTATCTTTTACATTGAGGAACCATCTAAAGGCAGTTCCCATCAAAGTGTTCAGGAACATTTGGGCTGACATCTCTTCAGTGACTCATAGGGGTTGCATGGCCCTTATATACATCTTAAGATATGACTTGGGGTAGCCTATACCATTAAACTTATCTAGGGTTGGCATTTTAAACTTAGGGGATAGCCTTACATTTGGAAATAAGGAAAGGGAATGATAGTCTATAAGGTCATCCATCCTTTTGGTTCTCTTTATGATCTCCTCAATTTTGCTCATTTTGTCCATCATTCTCTTTTCATATTCTGGCATTGATGAAATCTAATTAGTCTTTTCTTCCTCTCAATCATGTTTCAAACTTTGTAACTGCTGGACCATGAGGTTCATATCTTCCCTTAGCTAGATCTGACTAACTACCATCGTGTTCAGAATTTCTTTTGTGTTCATAGGCTCTTCCGTGTTTTGGTTCTCATTCCCTTCAGCTATGGTGACAAGGTCTTCTGAATCTGGACTAGATGGGCTTGGCCTTTCTTGAGAGTTATACATGTGGTTTGTATGATGGAGCTGTGGAGTAGCTTCTGTATGCACTAGTTGCAACACTGTGATTGACCTTAAACTCGAGCTTGCCTGAGGTGAGCTTTCACTTTTAGGCTCCCTTTCTAATCATCCTTTTGATCTTGACCAATTCTCCCCTATCAGAAAGGTAAGTTGGTTTTAATCAATCGAGGCTACGTTCCCATCCATTTCATTCATTTACGCAATTTAAAACAAACACACACAAGAATGCAATGCAACATTAGTAAGACCGCCCTAAAGGTAGGTTTTATAATCATTACATCGTAGGATGGGTTTGTTGTTTTGAAGTTGCCCATGGCTAGGACGTTACACCTCCCAACTTGTAACGTAGTGAATATCGCGTTGGTCCAAACGATATGGTTTATCCTTTGCAGTCAACAAGAAATGATTATGTAACTTTAGGTGGTCGATTGGTGAGTTCATCACTGGGTACCTAAGTCTGAGGAAGACTGGTGATCCATGATTACTACTGTGGGCATAATGGAATGGAGTCGCCACCTAGTTATATGGTCTAGAAACCATGAATATAGCGTCCTTTCGAGGAAGGACCTTTGATCTTACTACCAGAGTTTGGGTTCGGAGTTTAGGTACGTTCTTGGGAAGGTGTTAGGCACCCAAGATTGCCTAACCCTAAGGTTGGTCTCCCATCATTGTGTCTTATACCTTAACCTCATTAAAAGTACTTTCAACACTTGCATCTATACTCACACACACACTAACATACATCTATGCATACAACATGGCATCCTTCATCCCAAATAAAACATACTTATCTGTCAACCTAAACAAAAAAGGAGCCAAACATATTAAAGAAACCCTAGCATTCATCTATCATATGAAAAACCCTATCATACACCTAACAACAAGGTAGCAACTTACACATGGCAGCAAGGCATATCATCATAACAAGGAAAACATATTACAAACCCTAATCATACATCTAAGCATGTTCCATCTTATCATCAAAGTAAAACCCTAACACAAATGCATGGACATTGCTAATGCATGACTTACCCTTTACTTACCTCTTAGCAGCACAACGCATATGGCATCAATGCATGAGCATGTGAATGAATGGCATTAAAGCTAAGAAGCCCTAATCTAGACATGTGATAACAAACTAACATGTTAAAAGGTGAACAAGCAATTATGGGGCTTAAAAACATATGAAAAAGAGGTTACACAGAACAAACATGTGAATGTAGAGAAAATAAACAAAAATTAGGGTTTTTGGGTAACGGCATCACGCACACTGAATCAGGTCTGCGTACATATGAGTTCAGCCTGCGTGCGCAGGCTAGATCATGCGTACGCAGATCCTTACCCAGAAAACCTAATTTACACAAAAATAGAGTAGAAGCCAAACAAAACATAAAACGTAAAATCTAACAACCTAACATGCTTAAAGACATAAAGAAAACCTAAAACTAACCTAAACAAACATGTGTAAACATAAACTAAACAACAAAAACAAATTAAAATAAAGATTAAAGGCAGAAAAAGAAAAGGCAAAGTTTAAAAGGATACCTTAAAGCAAAAACTCCTAGGCTTGATTTTTTACCATTCCTCTCAGTCAAATCTATCACAATTCAATAAAATAGTGATTATCAATCTTAAACTCAAAGGATTGGGGCCAGAAAAGGTTCCAATCAAATAAAAATGACTTAAGGGTGTTTTATGAAAAACTCTCTTTTGATTCACTATTTTCTAGTGAATTTTAGGTTTTTGCTGTGGAATTTCTGTGTGTTTTGAAAATGTACCATGTCAGGCTTTTTATAGTTGAAAAAATGGGGTTTGGAATGGCTTCCAAACGATGTGGTATTCGTTCCAAACCTCAGCCATTATTGCAGAAAATGCAGTGTCTACAACTACTACCAGAATTTTTGAAAAGGGTTCATGCATAATTGTTGTAAATTCATGGCACACACAATGACAATTAAGGAAAGCTGTAAACAAACAAGCATGACATTTCAAAGCTTTAACATATAATAACATATAAAATACACAAGGGTACATAATTGGTCATTCTAAGTCTAACATGAAGTTTAGCCCTCGACATTCTCAGCGAAGTTGCCACTATGAGAGACCAGTGCTGTAAACTCTCAAAAAAGAATACGTGGAACCTCTTGGTGGTTTTATCCCCAGTGGAGTTGCTATTATGAGAGACAGGTCATGGAAACTCTCAAAAGAAGATACGTGGAACCTATTTAGGGGAGTCGCCAGTTATTTTTATTTGTACAAAATAAGAAAAACTACAATACAAAACTGAATTACCTCATGTATTCATTAGTCAAAATATTTACAATTGATAGAAGTTACATGGCTTTGGTCCTAATTAAATTCTAGTAAAAATTACAAAGCTTTTTATCCTAGTTACATTCTACCAAAAGCAAAACGATAAAGCCTTAATCTATGAACCTAATACCTTCCCTCTGCCCAAACAAAATCCATTCTTCTAGACTCAAAATGTCCATTATGTACCCACACAAAATATACAACATGTCAAGTTTTAAAATGCAAGTTGTATATGTTAATTCTTCTAGATCTAAAACTAAATTTTCCATAGGATTCCAAGATCTACCCTCTTCCATGCAGGGGATCTAAATCTTATGAAAAAAAAAAAAAAATTGGATGAACATTCAAATTTGATTTTTTATTTTATTTTATGAAAACAATGAATTTTAAGTAGAAATTCAAGATCTAGATTTTATGATGAAGTGGTGCATGAATGGATAAAAGAAATTCAAATCTGGTTTTTATATTTAAAGAGTGAATGGATTTTATAAACCAGTTTCAAATCTGGTTTTATGTTAAACAGAGTGAATGAATTTTATAAAAAAATCTAGATCTGATTTTTATGTAATAAATATAAATGAATTTTTCGCAAATAAATTCCAGATTTGATTTTGTGTAAAAAAATTCCAGATCTTATTTTTATATTGAAAATACACAAATAAATTTTATAAAAAATTCTTGATATGATTTTGTGTAAGAAAAATGTATGGGTTTTTTTGCAAATAAATTCCAGATCTGGTTTTCATGATGAGAAAACGAATGAATTTTTAGAAACAAACTTCAAGCCTTTTTTTTATGGTAAAAACGTTTTTCAATCATGTGAAAATTAAATCTAGCAATATGATGTGAAATTGACATAAGTTTAATCATAAAAGGCATTCATTTTGGAAATGTTTGATAAAAGATTTAGGACAAAGTTTAGTTATAAAATTGGTTGTAGTTTACGGCTACAACCTCACTCAATATCATTAATAGTACTACTTATTTCGAAAATCTAACCGTTGGATTATATGTTTTTTATGCTCTTAATACACATGTCAAATTTTGTATCAATTAGATATTTTTTATTATATGATCTGTGGGGGATGCGAAACCAAAGAGGGGGAACCATAGAATAGAACTGGCCCAAGGGGCAATACGTCCCAACTATATGTCAAGACAGGTCCGGATCAATCTGAATAAGATTGTCTGAAAAACCGAGGAGAGCGGTACGCCCGAGAATCCCGAAGGACAAGTACTCCTCGAAGGACCAGAGAATGACTATCAAGTCCATAATGCCGGGAGCTGAGGAGGGAAGGAGAGACGTGCAAGTAAAGAAAGGGGGAAATTTCCATGTAAAGTACCCATTACCTCTGCATTCAATGTACTGCACCAACTCAGCTGGCCGCATTAATGGCAAAATGATCTTGACCCCTGAACAGTGCCCTCATAGCTTGCAGCACATTCTACCACCTCTAGTAAGGCCCTGATGGGACAAGCATCCAAATGAAGATTAGTGGTTGTCCAAGTGGAGGGCTCAGATGCAATCAAGGTAGCTATTTAAGGAAAATGGACTCCTCCATAAATGGGAGATAGAAAAAATAAGGGAGAGAAGTATAAAGTGTAATCAAGAACTCTGTAACCAAGAAGGGAATATTACATGTACTAGTGATCCTCAGACGGAGTCGGAAGAATTGATACATAAATCTTTGTCTTTCTTATTATTTATCTCTCATAAATCTAATAACTTAAGTATTGGACCTCTTTTCAAATCATTTAAATAAACCAACAAAGCTTGAAAGGTTGGTCTTGATAACCTATCTCTACAAATTAATTATACTGGGCCACCATATAGTACTTACCCATCTAACTTGGGTTTGGCCACTAATTTAGTCCCCTACATGATCTATAAGACTATATTTTATGCATAATTTTAAACTACAAAAACTTTTAATTTAAACAATTTATTGATAACATAGCTATTGACTTTTAATTTTCTAGAAATTTTGCAAGCATTGAGGATATAAGAAGAAAATGTAATCCAATGGTAGATTTGTCAAAATTTAGCTCCAATATAAAGATATTGAGTAAAGTTGTAACCTTAAGCTATAATCAATTTTATAGCAAAACTTTGTCCAAAGATTTATTCTATGCGTGAAATATAAATAGATCTAAGATCCTAAATGAGAATTTGTCACTAGATCTAAAATTCAATTAAGATTAAAGCATGTGAATGCTTTAAAGTCAAGATTTAAACATGGATTAGCAAGGTCTACATTTTTACATATATGAATTGGCAAGATCTACTCGCCAAGGATATGAATTATTTATTTTTTAAGTAATCATGCCTATAATTAAACATGCAAACCAAAAAAAAAAAAAAACATTTGAAATTAACTCACACTTACATGAATGAATTTAAGCAAAGGGAGATTTCTTTAGAAATGAGAGAGAAGAGATCTCTCCGACTTCTGAAAAATGTACACTAACACAAAAGAAAGAATTGAAGAGAATGTTCTCTAGAAAGTTCTGGTCTAGTGAAGATCAGAACTTCAAGAGAGTTTCAAGAAGTTATTTTACATTAGATGGGAGTGGTGCTGAAAAATGTTAATTCTCCTTTATTTATAGAGGAGTTTTTGACTTAAAAATTAAGCTAGATCGATTTTAAAAATCAATAGATATGAAATAAGCAAATTTTATCTTCAGGAAATGGATTTGGAAGAGCTTAAAATCTCAAAAACAGACCAATAAATAATATCCTGAAACACTTGCCAGGTGTCGATTGGAACTCTTGAAGTGCCGAAATGGCACTTCGGCTGATTTCGTCAATTTTTTTTTTTTTGGCCAATTCTGACGTTTTTATTGTTTTTTCTTGGTTTGAAAATGTACTTAGATGTGTTTTAAGCTTATTTCCATGATAAAGATTATTTTTGAATGATAATTAGGCTTTTTAAATAATTATTTTCATGATAATTACCTTTAAAAAAACATTTTATCTATTCAAATAAATATTTATCAGCTTATTTGTTTTAATCTCATGCAACAACCCTCATTTTAAGACAAAGATTTAACCAATCACATAATAATAATAATAATAATAATAATAATAATAATAATAATAAATTTTAATTATCAACCAATTAAATTAATTTTAATTTCTCACACGTGATAAACTTCACCAAAATGAATGCATGCAAACCATTAAAACTTGAATTTGTGATATCTTTCTATCTGATCGTTCGATTTGGAAACTGAACATATTGTTGTGATCATTGAAACCTTAAGATCGATTTCATAACATGTGATGAATGAGTTAATGACTAAAATGTGACCATAGTTTTTGGGTACATAAAATGATCATCCTATCATCTTTCAGGATCAAATTATGGATGCAAAATGTGGTGTTTCCGCTATACTTTTAATTTTATGTTGAGTTTTTGATCCCTAATTAGAAATGGAACTTTCTAACTTTATTCCTTGATGCCAAGAATTGATATGACGTTTTTTTTTCTTCTTGTCCAAGTATATGGGTGATATGATTATTGTGACATCAGGTATTAAATGAGTGACTTGTCAGGACCTATTTGGCACATATCGACGAGACTACTAATAAGAATGTGTAGCAGGGCCCTTTTGAAAACAAACCAAATATTAAAGGCTAAAATAAAAAACAATCCCAAACATTAAGGATAAAGAATGCACTTTAATCTATTATTCAATTAAATTATTAAAATTACATTTTATTATTAAAATGTTCCAATAATCTAATTATTATTTCCTCTCTAGACCCCCAAGCTTTTTGTGTACGAAAAGATGCCAATTAAGCTACAAGACTCTTGAATGCTGAAAATGACTTAATTGTGGAATCAAACTTTTTTTAAGCCAATTGAGAAGTCAAATTTGATCTAATTAAAGGCATTGAGAGCACTCACATCAGTGGGAGTATAATAGAAATATATGTAAAATTTACATAATTTTTCCTAAAAATGACCCACATTAGTCAGTGTATAATTGTGTAAATTTACAAATTTGCTATAGTAATCATGTAAATTTACACTGACACTATTCATTTTGTATTTAGTTTTTTATTCTTTCTTTACATATTCCGAAGATAAAGAAAGAGAGCGGATGGTAGTTGTTGTGTGTGAAGAAAGAAAAATACTTAAAAAAATCAAGAAAATTGACATTTTAATACAATGTAGTGTAAAATAAATAATCAAATGTGAGATATTTCAAAAAATAAACATGTAAAAAAAAAAAAAGTAAGTTCTTATATTAAAATAGACAGAAATTTTTATATGACCTAATACAAATGCCCAAAAAAACTTCTAGTTACGTATTATTAATACTAATAAAAAAAAATTATTATCACATGGGTACATTATGCACCCCCCACAATTCTTTTTAACTAGCATGGATGAATATATGTCCATGAGAGAGAGAGAGAGAGAGAGAGAGAGAGAAAAGATACGAATGAAGGAAAGCAGTTGCATGATGGATGGTCTCGAATGGTTTGGCTGGCCCTATATAATATTACTCGTGTAGCCATTTTTAACGCGTGTGGATGCTTGCATCATGTGTGACTCGTTGCTTCCCTAAGCAGGCACCCATAAAAATAAATTTGTTCTTTGGGTTTTTTTTTTGCTGAATTGTTCTTTGGGTTTATCAGTTTATGACACAACAACTATGATATAGCAAGAAAAAGCTAAAAAAAGGCTAGTAGAGATGCTCAATGCAAATATTACTACGGTGCTCACCGGGCTCCACATCCATTCCTCTTTCAATAATCTCTGCACGTGGGAATCCCCAAAAACAAGAAGGGGGATACAAATACAATACAACTCTGTTGTGTTGTGGATTGATTTTCCATGCAATTAATGGAGGTCAAACTCTGACACATGACAAAAGAAAAATGAACATGTATTTTTGGGACATTTCCCATTTGCTTAAAAGTTTTGGATTCATCTTTGAGTTTGATTCTTAAAGTACAAGAGGTGTGTTCCAAATATGATTCTAGATTTAGTTTTCTACTTTGATCTCCATCTTTCCCTTTTTTTTTTTCTTTTTTTTTTTTTTTGTAGTTTTTAGTTTGATTTGATATATTAATCTTCATGTCATGATGAAGAACTGGGATTTGACAAAAAAAACCATGGTAACTTTTATAAGGCTTAAGAAATCTTTTTGCTTGGAAAAGTTACTCCCTTGACCACCTCTTAAAAGCAAGAAAGCTAGCAATAACTCTTTCTACATATATCCTATTAATACTATTAATTAAGAATAATTAACACAAAATATTTATGTATGCAATAATAATGGATATACAAATTTTAATTTATAGGGTGTGATATGAGTCAACTTGTAGATTCTTCGTAAATTTTACTATGAATCTCAAATAAATACTTTATGTGAGCCAAAATCGAGGCAAATGGCTATATTTAATTTATTTATGCTAGGTTTTTCCATTGTTGATTCAAAGTATTAGAATTGTCTGAATAATTATCTAGTGTTGGAGCTCAAGTAACTTACTCTTAATTTACAGTTTAAGCTGAGTTTGGATTGCACTGAAAACAACCCACGTCTGTGTTTGGCGTTTTTTCCCTTGGTCCCGTGCACTATTCACAGGATCCGCAAGTAAAGAAAAACACAAATTTTGCTTTAAAATTGAGTCACACGGCACTATTTACACATTTAAAAATTATTTTGCTACAGTGTTTTCAGCAATAGGTTTTCAGTTTTCAGTAATAAGCGATATCTAAATAGACCCTTAATACTAACCTATAAATTAAAAAAGTTGTGGATTAATGGTTATTCGACCTTGAACAACAAAACGGGTACTGGCTGAGATTAAGAACATTCTTCTTCTTTTTCATGGGTGAAATAACAATTACAAAATGACACTAGCTCGGAGTGCAAATGGTATTTAGCAATTTTAGCTACATCATTTTACCAATTAGCAATATGAAGAATTGTACATTTGGACAAATTAAGCTTTATAACAGACCACTTGCATCATAGTTATGGAATCTTAATATGGCAAACTAATCTCATCAAGATCATCTAATGATAAGTAAACTTCGTCCAAGAATGAGAGCTCTGTCCCATCATCATCTTCATCTCGCTCATAAACTCGGCATATTACCCATTTACTATAGTCCTGGAAAAATTTAGAAGAACAAGTTAAGTAACCAATCCCTTTAATATTTCTTCTTTCCCATGCTTGTTCACATAAATAAATATATATATATATATATATATATAGTTGAATAATATATTTAATAAAAGCTAAAGTAGTACTTAATTACTTAACCATTTTTGGACGCCCACTTCTTTTGGATGATCTACTAGAGGAACCAGTATCTGAGAGACGATATTCATGCATTATCCAATTAGTCTTGACGCTGGACGGAGCTTCTCCAACGTAAAAGACGAGATGTTTCTTGATTCCAACCTTCTTGCCATTGCTATTCATCACCGGTTCCTCAATGCCCATCGGCTTCCAATAACCATTACTCGTAATCCTATTACTATTTTGTGTCCTCCTACTATAGAAGTACCACTTGTTACCTTCAACCAAAGCTTTGCCTACAAAGATACAAAAAGTCCATATTAGAGATATCAACCAAATTGTTTCTATTTAAGTGCTTACACTTACATGTTAGAATTCAACAACAAAATAACAAAACATGGATAACAAAATTTAGTACCATCAAGTTGCCATGGATCATGAGGATAAAGATCAAGATCGGGAATGATGTCCGGGTGGCATGGTAAGAGAGTTGCCTTACGGTGAAGAAAATGAACTACAAGCTCTTCATCTGTGGGATAAAACCGAAAACCAGGTGGTAGGTTAACATTGTTATCTCCCATTACTAGTGCTAGTTAGTACTATATTTCTAGCTAGCTAGCTAGCTAGCTAGTACTAATTAATAATGATAGAATGGTGTTAGTGTTTGTTTTGGCTATGGTATTAGACTATTTGTGATACTTATATATAGTGCAATGCAAAGAGATCATAGAGAAGGAGAAGATGAAAGATACTGACGTGATATAGAAGGAGGTTGTTGTCATCACAAGTCATATATGATATATATATATATATATATATATATATATATATATATATATATATTGGGGAAGAGTTTTGAGAGGCTTTTTGACTTTAATTTTGATAAAAATACTAAAATAGAGAGTGGCTCTTCAAGGCGGCGGGGTAACGGTATAATAGATAAGCATGCTTTGCAAGTAACGGGATTTGTAGGTGTATGAGGGAGCTAGAGAGTAGAGAGCGAGTCAGGCTCAACTTCATTCACTATTTTCTTAAGACTTTTTTTTTTTTTTTTTTTTAATCAAATACAACCAATCACCGAACATAATTTTACAATTTGTTGATTTGTACGACAATTTTTTATATTGTGTAACTTATCATTTTACGTATTTTGAGTTGTTGGCCACTTACCATTGTACGAGCCAATAAATTATAAAATTGGGTGTGTAAATAGTTGTGTTCATACGCCGCAAATGTTTTATTTTTGGGTTCTTTCGATTTATTAGATACTATAAGGTCATCATCACGTCTCATGCTTATGCCATTGACCTGCTGTCATCCACGTGGCACACATGAATTTATGGGTTTGGTCGTGGACCATAGTGAACTGGGTGGCCTACCTTTTGAAGTGTGCGTATATGCCAATAATGATAATGATAATTTTAATTTTAAATGCGTAACTTCGACTTTTCCTTTGTCTCTTTTTTTTTTCCCCGAAATGCATCTCCCTGGAAGTTAGTGACAATGTTGAGTAGGGACATTTGAGGTCCAAACAAATATGATAGGACGTGTGTGGGTCAATTGTTAATTTGTTAGGTTAAGTTTGAAGTATTTTTCAATTAAATTTGATCTCTTTGGATTAAGAAATCTTCAATTATCCAACTAAATTTAAGATAATTCTAACGCAATCCGTTGAGTTTGGGTTGGCTTGATAATAAAAAAAATTTAGTTTTTATATTCAATTATTTAAACTATTTTTTGAATAATTAATTGCATGGATAATATTAGGTTGGATTAATCATATTGAATTTTCTTCCTACTTAAACTAGACCCAACCAAAACTTTTTTTTTTATAATAAGAATAATAATAATAAACATAATGCAACCAATCAATCCACCAAAAATTAATCCAAAAAATCACATTGGGTTTGGATGGACTAGGTTCACTAGATTGGTGAATTAAATGCAAACTCTTACATAAATTCATTTTGTCAAAAGTTTTGTATAACACTTGCTTTTTTTTTTTTATTATTAGGAGAATCGATGTTCAAATACCCTTTTCAATTGTACTAGCGATTTTTTTTTTTTAATCCAGCAATCTGTTTCTTAGAATAAAAAGTTCAACTAGTTTGCGAAAAGTGCAATCAACCATTTCTTAGCATTGAAAGTTTAACTAATTTGCCGGGGGTCACAAGTGGACCACAAGTATAGGGTGCATAATTGAAATAAATAAATAAATATTAAAAGTGAGGGAAACAAGACAAAGAGAAAGGAAATGAAACAAGTCATGAAGAGCTACTTTGCTTAAGACTTTTGTAAAGTCGTTTGTTGCTGTCCTATTGGTATTCTTGATGTCCCTTTCGATCTTTTTATATTTTAATTATACACATATTGTATTTTTTTTCCTCACTATGAAACCCTAATTTTTTTCATAATGAGATAAGCACCCACGAAGTGATACTAATCTTGCCCCCACCATTAGGTGGGAAATCCGTAATTAGTCAATACTCACGAGTGTCGGCAGTACAATTTAACCCCAAAATGTAATTTGCCCAATCAAGTTTGGATCAAGTAGTAATAAACTAACCAGAAGGGCTACGTCCACAACATTTTTACAACATTTTCATAACAAATCATAAGTGATTAGTTGTTATTAGTTCTAATTTGAACATACTATTAAAATTACTTTTCTACCCCACCAATAACAACCCGTAACAACCTGCCACGTAGAATTTGTTGTGAAAATGTTGTAGACATAGCATATCTCTAAACTAAATTGTAATTTTTTTTGTCTTTCAAAAATGCAGGTTTTCCTATTGCTCACTTAATAATATTTTATGCATTTAAGAAGTGTCTGATTAAGTCCATCTTCTATAATTGGAAAGCTTATCGAATATGATTTTATTCGAGTGATCATCAATCAAAACCAAATGAATAATGTGAAAGTTATGTAAAAAATCAAAATCAAACTAATTGAGATTATCGGCTTGAAAATTAGTGTTAAGGTACATTTTTTTTACACCTAATATTGTTTAAATACCACCTATTTATTTTCAAACATCACCAACAAATTATTTGACTTCTCCAAATATTTTGTACCATATTATTATTATAGCCCACAACTATTCTTCTTTTCATCACAAAATTGGGCTACAAATATAAAATGTTATAAGACCCAATATTTTCGTAGAGCCTGTAATTTAGACTCATCCCTAAATTATTTATTTTTAGGAAAAATTACACTTTATCACCTTAAACTATACCCAAGATTACACTTTGCACCTTAAATTATCACACTTATCACACTTTACACCTCGGCGTTACTTTTACTATTAAGTTAGACAGAAATTAATAGCACATGAGTTGCACATAATTTTTGCTTAAGTAGCACACTGTTTAAAGCCCAAAACACCCTTTTCACAAACAATTAAAAACAAATGATTTTTTTTTTTCAGGTCTCTCTCGCCCAACAGCTCTCCCCTCTCTCAAAGTGCAAAGTGTGCATTCCAATTCAGATGGTAAAGTGCACACTTTGCAATCTTGTTTTGATACGCTTTGCACTTTAAGTCCAAAACGAGACAACCAAAACTAGACAAAACGAGAAAGAGACAACCAAAACACCCATTGATGATTTTTTCAAGTCTCTCTCTTGCCCAACAAAATCATCAACGGTGCACACTTTGCATTAGATTAAACAAGATCATCAAGGCTTTGGTATCTACCTGGTTGACTAGTAATCTACTGAACAATATGTTTTGAATGGTTTTTCTATAATGCTTTAGCAACTATGTGGCCATTACAGAGATTCAAATGTAAGGCAGCCATGGAAGGTGATATAGTTTCATCAAATACTGTGCTTAGAAAGGGTCCAATTTTGTTGGGCTTAGAGATAACCTGTATGTTTGATTTGGGGGAAGGAGCAACTGAACAATGAGAAAGAGGAGAAGAGTTGCTAAACGAAAGAGAGGAGAAGACGCGAGAAAGAGAAAGACCTGGAAAAAAAAAAGTATTTGTTTTTAATTGTTTGTGAGAAGGGTGTTTTGGTCTTTAGATATGTGCCACCTAAACAAAAATCATGTGCAAGTTATGTATTATTAATTTATTTCTAACTTAATGGTAAAAGTAACGTCATGGTGCAAAGTGTGATAAGTGTGCTAATTTAAAGTGCAAAGTGTGCATTCGAATAGTTTATGGTGCAAAGTGTAATATGGTGTATAGTTTAGGGCGATAAAGTGTAATTTCTCCTTATTTGTATTGAGCAAGTTGAAATTTCATTCTTTTTAAAGAAGCCCAAAATGCCTATGCTTAGCAATATTTGAAAAAAGCCCATGATCCAACTCATGGCAAGACATTTTTATTTAATGGAATTCAAATCCATAATTAAAGCCCATGATTCAACTCATGGCAATACATTTTTATTTAATGGAATTCAAATCCATAATTAAAGCCCATGATTCAAACTCATGGCAAATTATCAAAGCCCGTTGCTACACAGCACCTCTAAAGCCCGTTGCTACATGGTACCATCAAAAGCTCATTGCTACATGGCACCATCAAAGCGCAATTTTCATTGGCAATATCGAAAGCCTAACTTACGTTGACAATATCAAAAAGCTCAATTCTCACTAGCAATATCAAAAAGCCCAATTTACATTGGCACCATTTTAAAGGCCCAAGAATATTAATACTTGGCGAGATATTATATTGTAATTATTTAAAGTCCAATGATGAACAACGTTTTAAGTTCTTAAACCTATTACTATGATATTATAAGCCCATAAAATTTATGGCAACTATCTATTTTCAAAACCCATGGCAATCATTTTATTAAAGCCTATGGAAAGTTATGATTATTTATCCTAGACCTATGACATTTATTTCATAACATATTATAAGCTTGTGGAATTTACATAAGAACACATGTTCACCATCTATCTTACATCACAACATTCATAAAAGTTATTTTTTGAAACTCATTATTCAAGTCTATCATTTAAATCATAACGTGAGTATTAACCATAAATATTACTTATGGTATGGAACTCATTATTTCAAATAGTAAATATCATTTACAAAGAATTTTGAAATAATTAAAGCTCATGCTATTATATTGAGTATTACAAAATCATTACCCAAAGACCCATTACAAATATTTATCAAAACCTAAACTATATTGAATATCAATTAACAATGAGAGCCCATGAGGAATGAAACCCCATGGCAAAATGTATCATTTTGTAGGTCTAAACATCTCATGAAGAAAGGACAAGCCCAAGTAAAAAGGGAGCAAGCACAACCCAGCCAAGGGGCCTAGCCCATGTGAAGCAAAGCCCAATTTTAAAATCTTAGCAAAGGCAGAAAATTGAACTAGATAATCAGCCCCTCTTGTTCACCCTTAACTAAGGTCCAGCCGAAAATCTCCACAAGGGACAACCAAATCTCTAAGAGTGAACTAAGGGCTGTCCCATCAACTTTTTGCCACCCTTTTCTGACGTGAACAGTGCCCAAAAGTTGTATTAGCAGCTAGAAGTCTAATGGGTAATGGGATGTCATCATCTTCCGCAAGGCTCCATCTCCAGTTGAAAGAGGCCACAACCAAGTCACTTGAATCTTAACAAATCAAGTCTATAAATGCCCAAAACGTTCAGAGGCTGATTCATGTGCTAAGCCCATGAATCCTAAAAGGGGAAAATTTAGGAACATGTGGTTTGGAGGGCATGAAGGGATCTCCAGCAGAACCCTCTAAAGTGGGCTTGGAATTTGACACTTGGCTTGGGGTGTTGAATCCTACTTCCTAGGGTCTCAATCTCAAATGCAGCACCAAGATTCTTCTCTAATACCTGCCTTAATCCTATTGGTTAAACTCAGCTTCAGAAATCTTGACATTTAATGCAAGAGTACCCCAAGTACTAACCATGTGTCATATTACCCAATGTAGCAAAGCAGTCTCAAAAGCAAATCTCCCATTTATGGCCAAATCCTAGAATAATTAAGCCTGCTATTCTGCCCCCTGATCAGTCCTACGTTTTTGGACTTTTGTTAATTAATGCTTTCCTAAACTCTACTATAAAAGCATAAGCACATCAGCCCACAAAACACACACCAGCCCATCTAAAAATTTTGTTATTCTTGCTACTTTTGCCAAATTTCTACTTGTAGTTTAGCTTTCCTCAACTCACAAATCACCTCTCTTAGCTCACACCCAGATATTCCTTTCCCTTTTTCTGCATGCCTTAAGCTCATGAATGCTCCCTAATTAGCCACAAATAAACCTTTTCCCATTAAAGATTCGGTTTAGCATCACTTTCACCATCCCACTATAAGCCTACACACCCACTCATTCAAAATACCCCTTTTGCTATCCTACTCATGTACCACATACATATTCCATGAGAATCTTGGTTTACATTTGCTGCACTGAGCTGGAATCTCTCTCTCTCTCCCCCTTCACACCATGCCAAATAACCATTTTCTTTTCACCATAGAACCATTAGTCTTTACTTTTTGTTTTACTAATGAAGGATATAATTTATTTGTAACAATGAAATTCTTCCCTCGTATTGATGTAATGATGGCTAAAAGTACTATAGACCCTTCTGACCAAGACACATAAGGACTTCCAGAAGTGAACACTTTCCTAAATTTGTTTAATAATTGACTGTTGGACCTTGAGTATAATTTTACCCTGCCGCTGGAGAATTTATTTTTCTTGTAATATCGTAAAAGGACCACTAACCCAATTAATTAAGTGTTTGTTGGGCTTTGTTGTTTTTTGTCAGGGTGCAGCCTTTACCACTTGCTTGGACAGGCTTATCACTACACCAAAAGCCTTTGGACTTTATCTTAAGAGCCTATTGTTGAGTTTCGGCTTGGCTTCCCCACATTGTACTTGGGAACATCAAAGTGTTCCCCCCAACAGATGGTATAAAATAAATGGTCAAGATATGCGATCAAACGCGAGAAGAAGTCATCGGAAGTCAAAGAGATGGTCAACACTAAATAAAGGGTGCCTTAATTGGTGCCAAGTTCATTGTTTGAAACTCCCATAAAAGCCTTAAATAAAAAACCATAGGGTGCCTTAGTGAAGATGAATTGATTGACTTGATACCTTCCTTTTGAATTGATGGGTTTGATAAAATAAATGGACTTAGTTTTAAAATCCAAGATGTGATTCTAAAGGCCCAAATGATGGTCTAAACGATCACCCAAAAGAATCATGTGAGACTCAATTGATTAGTCAGTCAAAGGAGAGTATGGGCCTCCTCCAACTGATTTGTTAGACAATTGGGCTTGAACCATGACCCCTACTTCCATCCCTAAAAAAGGCCCCCAAAATTGTGGGCAAATAGAAATCAAACCTAATTGAAACCATAAACTATATATTTTGACCAAAAAAAACAAATGTTAGTATACCATATCATCATTGATGATCAATTTCCCTAACGATTTGAAACTTCAATTTTTACAATTTTGTCTCCCACACAGCAGGATTGTAATCTTTAGGCATCTAATCTTCTACGGGGTCACACACCAAACAATCTCTCTCTCTCTCTCTCTCTCTCTCTCTCTCTCTCTCTCTCTCTCTTTAAAATTGGAAATTATATTTTAGCTTTCCTTCAAACACCTTACACAAGGTAAAACTCTTTTTTTTTTAAATGAATAATTAATAATAATAGCAAAAATAATTAATCTCTTTTCGTTAAATTTTAAGCATGAGCCATGATATTTGATTATTTCTATGAAATTAATCATTGTTTGGTATTAATTCATCAAGTTATGTGTTCAATTCATCTTTGGTTTGGTAGTTAGGTTGAAGCTATTAGGTGATTCTATTTTTAGTGAATTTACAATAATGCATTTTGATAAATTAGTTTACATTGTTCTACGATTTAAAATTTAGTATATATTTATCATTTTATAATTATATTGTAGATAATGTTTCTTTTATTTGTAAAACTTATTTAATTATAAATATTAACTTAAAATATATTTTGTCTTCCGAGAGGACCAAGTCAATAATACCAAATGGTCCTCCTACTCAAAAATATAATGACAAGTGCTAAAGAGGAATCGGCTTAAGTCCAGTGTTTTTGTGCTCTGAACCCATTAAAATTTGGCGTTTGTTAAATAACTGTCACGTTTTCACAACTCAACGAGCCTAGTGCACAAGTGCACAAGACCCAACCCTTGCCCAATTTTGATTCAGCCCTAAATCATAATCTCACACCATAAGAGTAACAAGTTTTAATACACCAGACTATTGTCCCAATGACCGTAGAGTTCAAAAAAGATGGATATTCTTCGACCCAAATGGCCGAGTCTAGTATCTTCTCTGTGATAAAGTCCCCTTTGTATCTTCATATCCTATATGATCTCAAGCCCACCAAAACAGGCCCACTCTCAAACAACCCAAGGTTCACATCCTTCTAGCACAATTGAAGAGAGACCCAAATCCTTTGTAAAGGTCACTCCCTAGCCCCTACTGTTAAAACATTCACTTCTACAGACTACAGAGCATGCAACTCATCTTCACTAGCCTCACCAAACGGTTCGTAGCTGTCTTCTATCTTTACAAATTAAATGCCTCTTTAATAAACCTTTGTAGGTAGAATACCTCTGCATTTCCGCCACACCCTTTTATAGTTTTTTTTTTTGCCACAAATAAGGACCAAATCTAATGCAGGCTCTGCTCTAGGCCTAAGCCCAAAGCTCTCCCATTAGTCCATTACAAAAAAAGGTCTCCAAATTACCTCTTCCAAAGAATTTTAAAGGTTCTAAAGACCCCCGAGTATATAAATAGGCCTCCAAAATTGTACCAAAAAGTCCAAAACTTGTAGAATGACAATTGATTTAAAAAAAGAAAAAGAAATAAAAGGTTGTGTCAAATAATGTTGAGCCAATAAAAATATAGGTGTGACAATTGATTTCTTTCTTTCACCATCAAAGCCCCCAAAATGTTGAGCCAATAAAAATTGAACTCAATTGAAAAACCTAAACTATTTTACCAAAAAAATGTTATGAGTGTTTTGAATAATGACAATCAATTTTCTTGAAAATTTGTTAAAATGATGTCAGTAAAACTTAATTAGCAACTTTACATCTCAAAAAAAAAGAAAATGGTTTAAAACTATAATATAATATAAATAGTTGAATAAATAACATTTGATTAATATTTAAATACTAAAAAAACTACTAAAATTTAGCGACTAAGTCTCAAATGTATGAGTTGACTTGAAAGGCCTCCATTGATAATATAACACTAACTAGTTTCACTAAAAAAAAAAAAAAAAAAAAAAAAACGCTAAATAGGTTTTGTACTCCTCCCATCTAAGAAAATATTAGATCAATAGAAAACCAAATCTAATTAAAACTCTAAAATGTTTGAAAAACAAAATGTTGTAAGCGTATCAAACCATCATTAACGATTAATTTTACGTATAACTTGAGACTTTAATTTTTGTAAAATAATCTTTCATATGGTAGATTGTCAACAACAACCACTTAATGTTCAACACTACTACACACCAATCTCTCTCTCTCTCTCTCTCACCAAAAAAAAACTAGATGTCTTTTCCAAATGCACATATCATTTACATAATTTTACTAATAATACTTGTTACAGTTGTTTATGCGGAAGGAAGTTAAAAAAAAAAAAAAAAAGAAAAAAAGATTGATAATATCACAAAGAGATTAAATAAATTAGCTATTATCAGTTTAAAAAAGATATGTTAACAAACCTTGATACAAAACTTAATTAGGATGTTTGCATCTCAAGAAAGAAAGAATAAGGATTTTTATTTTTAAAAATAAATAAATATTATATAAATGATATTTAAACCTAAAAAAGACCTCTCAAACTATATTAAGCTAGCCTGGTTGCGAAGCCAACATTTGGACCTTGGAGTTGTAACAGCTTGTACCTGCTTCTAACTGAGTTGATGACTTCTGCTTCATGGGCCACGACCCACCCAAGTAGTCCCATTATCATTCATTCCTAGGACTAACCTACTTTTAAAGGTCATTGGGAAAGGTCATCACATATGATATGTACGTCTCCCACTCCTCACCCACCTTTCGGAAGGACAATCTTGCCTACAATAATCCTTCTTTATGCAAAATAAGCCTTTTTTTGGGGAGCTTTTGCATGCTTAAAAGAATAATTCTCAAAAAAAATACAAAACAATAGAGAATTGTATTTAGAATTAAGCCTCCTACCCTGCTTTGAAAGTAAAACAAGATTTAACCTCAATTACTCCCAAAACCCATACATACATACATACATACATGCATAAATGATTCCAAGTAATCCAATGAACCTTTCTTTCCTGCTGCCCCCACCAAAATTTTCCACCATAAAGGACAATTTTGCAATTAGCCTTTGGCAATTTGAAACAACACATAATAATGAGAAGGTATAACTTTTGCCATCTTGAGTGTTTATTTGGCAAAAGTTAAATGGTTTTTGTTTTTTTTTTTTTTCCCCTTTTCTTTTGTTTTTTTTTTTTAATTAATAAAATTAATTTTAACTTTTTATCACACATTTAGCAAAAAAATTACCAAAAAATATTAACTACGAGAAACCCAAATGGCCAAAATAAAACCACTAAAATATAGCTTTGCTAGAGATCCTTTTTTTGAACTCTACAAAGGCATGCTTTCTTAGTTGTCCCACATGGTTGTCCACTTGTGCCCACAAAGAAAGGAAGTCCAAGATATTTTTAAATTTTCATCATTAGGATACTGTAATGTTTTGTAAGTTGTAAGATCTATTGTTTTATTTAAAGAATTAATTAACCGATAATGTTGGTATGATAATTTCCTGTGACAAAATTAGTTGCTGCTCTTTGTTAATATTAATAACACACACAAATATTGAAATCTAGAAGAACAATGACATGGGCACATATATAACTGTCAAAACTATTACAATTTATAATCATCTTGGTCATGATGCCCTACCAAGCGACACTATATATATATGATAATGATCATGATCAGTATTTACTTTGTTAGTTGGAATTTCATGTGCCATGTGCATCTTATGCAGTGTATATGTGACCATAAAACTAATAACATAACTTGAAACTTAATTACATGTGAAACATTTGAAGCTAAAGTAAGTTTTTACATGTGACCATATAACTAATACCATCTTATGCAGTGTATTTACATGTGACCATACAAGTAATAAAGTAAGTTTTTTTTTTTTTTTTTTTTTTTTTCAATTTATAAAAAAAAAATATAAAAAAAAAAAGGCGGAAAAAACAATAGCTGTCGCTTTCGCTTTTGTCTGATGTTAACTCTCGATCTATTCTCAACAAAACAAGCGATTGCTCCAACAGTGTCTCTCTCTCTTAGATTTTTTAAGATTAAGATTAAAGATTCCTTCTTTTTGTCTTTGCATTTTTATAGATAACTGTGTGTTTTTTTTTTTTTTTTGAGATATGGCAGTGGCAGCTTTCAAATCCTCGTCCAGAAGAGGAAACCCAACAACCACAAACTCAAATACTGCAAAAGAAAGCAGAGACACTTCTCCAAAGAAAGCCCCAATACGAAGATCTAGAAGTGTCAGTGCTTTCTCTAGGACTAGTGCCAACAACTCCACCGAGACTTCTACTACTATTTCCTCTGATTTCTTGAACAAGAGAGACAACCCTTTGTTCTGGAGTAGCTCTACTGCTAAATCACCTCCAGAACTTGAGCCTCAGTGCAGCAGTGGTGGTGAAGATAGCAGGAGAGGTCGCTCTGTCACCAGGAATGGTGGTGTTGGTATTGGGAGTAATAAGGGAGCTGGGATGGAGGCTGCCCGGAGCCTTTCGAGTGTCGGCACGGCGGCTGGCCGCCGCAACCGCTCGGTGTCGCAGTGCCCGGTGTCGAGGCGCCGGGATGCGACTTCTGAGGTTTGGAGTTATTTTGCAATGGAATTATGAGTTATATGAATTCTTTTTGTGGGTTTTGATCAATTGGTGTACACAAGTGTGATAAATTATCGATTGCCCCAGAAGCTTAAGCCTACCGGAAATGATGAATTTAATCGCTTAAACATTATTCTAACAAAGTGAAGAGGTTTATAAAAGAATGCTTGAATTGATTATATTTGGTTATAAAAATTATAATAAAAAAAAAAATTCTTGAATTAGTTTTATTTGTTTGTGTTTTTTAAGTGATTTGGGATTGTTTGTTTGATCAAATTATGGGAAAGATGGGATGCTGTAAGTTAAAAGATAGAATTTTTGAATTGTTTGTCCAGAGTGAAGCTGAGCAAGAAGGTAATTTATCTAAGGATTTCAAGAATAGACGTGATTGGAGTGTAGTATCTAGTAATACAAAAAAAGGTGGCTTAGTAAGAAGTAGTTCTGGTGTATGGTCTTCTCAGGATTCCCCTTTCAGGCATTTGGATGGTTCCGCTACAACTTTGGTACATACTGGGGACCCATTTTCCTTTTGGGATATGATGTGATGGTTCATAAAAGGGAACTATTAAATTGATGATTTTTTTTCCTTTTACATGTGTTTCTCATTGTAGTCTTGTTCGCAAAGTGCAAATCGGGAAGATAAAGCATCCATGGCAAGTTCTTTATCTGGAGCTGAAGATAAAACTATAAAAGCAGTTTGCGGAAAAATGAAGGTGAGGTGGGGATAATGTTGTGGTCATTTGGTCCAGATATAAGTTATGCACTTTAACTCAGTTTACATGTTAGCAAAAATGCAAATGCTATTATGGAAATTAGTAATATCTAATTATGATGGATAAAGCCCTTTGTAATATAAAATGGTTTCATACTTCTTATTGCAGTCAGTCCAAGGGGACAACGTGGAAGCTGATACTACTACTAGTGGTATATATGAAACTGTTCGTTCTGAAGTGAGGCGTGCTATCTCTGAAATCCAAAATGACCTTGAAATTGTTAGTTCTTTTGTTTTTCATTATGTTAGTGTTGAATTAATTATGTAATGCTGTTACTGACAAAATTCTTGTCAGAATGCTTTTTAATCTAACATGAGTTAGGCAAGATGTGATGGAGTTCTACATTTTCATTTCTGTATTTACCAAGTTCTCTAGTATTAAATGACTGTTCATTTTCATGACAAGGATAGGATGCTCTATCTTCTAAAATTTTTGTAACATATGTTTTGTGTTGGGAATTCATGCCCTGATAGATGGTAGCGTACGTCGATTTTTGAAAAAGGAAAAACATAATGAATATATAAGAGAGACCTTCCCTTGCATGGTGGGGTAGGGGTGTCCACATTTTTATTTTTGAGGTGCTATTATCATAAATTCTAGCATATACATCATTCCATTATGTAAAATATTAGAGAACTGAGATTAAGTAGTGAGGTTCTCAATGTGCATTTAGTGTCCCACTTTAAGTGAGTTCAGTAACTCTAACACAACTTTAATTCTTTACACATCTTTGGTATTTTTATGGAGAGACCAAGATTACCAACCTGACAAATTTGGAATGGAATGGATCACCACCAATTCAAGGGTTGGTATGTTGAGAATAGGGGTGTAAATGAACTGACCTGCTCAAAAGCTTCTCAGTCAAAGAATTGGTCGAAACTCAACTTGGGTCGTTCATCAAGTTAAACAGGCCAAGCCTGATCTTTAGGCTCATTTAGTAAACAAGCAAGCTCAAAGTGTATGGTGCTCAAACTTATTAGCTTGTGAACCTGTTATAAAAAAGCTCGACTATTTGATGGTGCAGGAAGGAGCCTTACAAAGAGTAAATACTTTTCAATTGCATTAAAATTTCAATTAGGACTTGTAACTTGTAAGAGTGATACACAAAAGGATAAGCATTCTTATCCTTTCCCCTGATGTGGAACTGCTGGAACAATGGAGGGTGCCAACAAAAGACTTGCTAATAATACACGTGCCTTGTGTTTCTAAGCCATTAATTGTTGGACCTGTTTTCTTGCGGCCTCAAACCTTTCTATGTTCAATGCTGGGCTCATAGTTCTTTCTGACCATGTATTGTTTAAGATAGTATTGTAGTGTGACCTAACCAAAGAAGACTATTGTAGTGTGACTTCGTCTTTATTTTCTTAAGTTTGTTGAGCTGCTTGTTGGCTTGATGAGCTCAGTTCGAGCTGAAGGTTTGAAGCTAGTTCAAGCTTCAGCCAAGCTTAAGGTATTGAAATTTTAGATTGAGCTGAGCCTGAGCATGGTAGAACGTGGCTTGGCTTTGCTTATTTACACCCATAGTCAAAGAAACATCTTGGGATATGGCTTTAACAGAGTTAAAATTGGGGCACTCCTTCATTTGTAATGTGGTTACTCCAACTACTTGTTAAAAAGGAATAGCAGAATGTGTGAACTCCAATCGTTAAGCAAGAGCCACTTCTTTCATAAACTTTGAACTTATGATATCCTTGTCGTTGTGTACACACATGCTGACTTATGTTTGTACCCACACCAATGCTCTAGATCTTGTTGCATGGTTAAATTTGGCAGTCTAGCTTTTGTTTCTACTCTCATTTTTGGTTATGTTTGACAATTCCTACATGGCTAGTATCAATATGGTTAATTATGTTTATTATTTCTGCTCATTTCATTGTATCATGCAAGCCACTTTGGTTTGTGTATAATTTGTTCTCTGGTTCTTTTAAGTTCAGGCTATCCGAAGGAGTAAAACTACTGCTATTGCGACGACCAATATAGCTGATATCCCTCCCGACTTGGTAAACCCAGATGCAGTTGAATTAGTTTTGGACATCAGAAGAGAATATGCCATAAAGCTTGAGCAGGTGATTTTACCTTGCCATAACTGTAAGCGTAGATGGGGATACATGAATCAGGATTGTCTTGTCATGCTTGGTAATTGGTACATAGCTTAGTTCATGATGGCGTTGTTTCCCAACTACATAAGTCTTTGGGCAGATAAAGATTCATGCAATTTCCAATCCAATAACTATAATGACTCAATGTAAATATTACTTTTATCCCACAATATTTAGAAACAAATTATTATTGAAGTTAAGTGGAAGATTGGTCTTTCTTAGGGCACAGTAGGCCTAATTATTAATGCCTGTTTGTCTATATGATGGGGACCCATCAGTAGGTCATATAGTTATCCTGTTTCCTATTTTATTGACATAGTTTACTATGATAAAGTTTGTTCATGCACGACATATTAAAAACATTAGGGAAGTTATTCATGCACCTGGTAGAGGTGACTAATTTAATTGTTTTAAGGAAAATGGGACCAAGAATGTGTCATCAGAGTGGCTAATTCATGCAGAAAATCTGAAGATTAAGGTGGTAACCAAATCAACGTCCATAGTGCATTGGGCAAGCACTTGTGATGAACTATCCTCTCTTATTTGCTTTAACAAAAGAGATTTTTGAAGTTATATTTTTAATAGATGGTTAAATTTTTTATTAAGCTTGGCCTGAAGCTTCTATTCTGGGACAACGTTGAAGGAACATTGTCTTTCTTGGTCCCAAGTCTTCAGTGCCACATTGGAGAACATACACTGGAACAGGCATTCCAGGCTATGGTGTCTAATCATGCTACCTGGTTAATAAAATAGAATTAATCTAAATGTCTTACTCATGTAACATATCAAATTCAGCATTGTTTATTTTTTTTATCCAATTCATTCAAATAAAAATATACTCCTTAGACCTTGTCTTCAACTTGCAGTCCCTTGAACGTGCTAGAAAACTTCAAGCAGACTTGGCTGTGGAGGAGCAACGCGGACATGAGCTGAGTAGAATTCTGAAGGAAATACTTCCAGATCCTAAGACCCCTAATGTGCCAAAGTCTCGACCAGGAAGAAAAGTAGGGTCTTTTTGGTGTTTTGGTCAAAATTCTGATGCATTTTTACACAATCTGATGACCTCTAGCTCAAAAGGCACCTCCTTCCCTTGTAATAACTAATAACAAGGTGGAGTTTGAGGTAGTGGGTTCATGACCCACCAGTGTGTTTGTATCTTACCAATACACATGAGCGCACACACACATATAACATTTATCTGGATCTTTATTTCTTTTAATATAAGATATACTATTATCCTGCATAATGCATCAATTTGAAAATTTTGAATGTTGTTCCCCCCCCCCCCCCCCCCTTTCCTCCCCCTTTGACTAAAATGATCATACTTGATATATGCCTAAACCCAAACTATTCTATCAGTCTATTGCAAATAACAGATTTGTGGGTACAAATACTGGTAAAATTACAACAGAATTGTTTTTTGCCCTATCTTCACAAACAGTCCTGCACAGATCAATCACGTTGCATCCATGTATATCGCTAATGTGGGGAAATAAATGCCACGAATGCTGAGAATTCTAGTGTCTGTATAGAAATCAACTATGCCTTTTCTTCTTTCTCTCTGAAAGTGTATTCATTCGAATATGATGACAGACTAGCATTGAAAGAAGAAAGATGTCAAAACGTCTAGAAGAAGAAGCCATGAATTATTTTGATGAGTGTGTATCATTATCAACATTCGATAGTTCCGACTTCTCATCACCAGAGGACCCACCATTTGATCTTGCTACCCCAGTTGGTGACAGTATACTACCCCAAGCAAGTTTGGGTGCTTCAGCTACCAACTTTACCAAGAGTTCCTTAATTACTAAACAGGTCAATCTTCTTATCTACTAGTGTTTATCTTTTCTACTTTTGTTTTGAATCATTATATCTAGACATGTCAGTGAATGAATGATTCTATTACTCATTACAGTTTTGCATATTCTCAGAGCTTATTCATTATTGGGGAAAATATCCCTTCTTTTCCTTTGTTTAATGATTTTAGTTGTTCTTAATATATATCCATAATCCATGCAACATATTTTGTGGTATCGTATGCCAAATATATCTATAAGCAAGAGCAAGCTATAGAAATGGCATTCTTTGCACCAGGGCTTATGATTGAGCCACTTACCATATCCATGAAGCCCACATGTGGGCTTTAAGTTTGTGTCAAATTCAAATGCTTTTGGTTGCATAACTCAAAAAGAATAATGATTGAGAGATGAACTAAAACTCAAACACATTTTAGGTCCAGTTTGCATTCTTTTTCAAGGTGAAATTTCTCCCAGTGGTTGAGCAGGACCCCAACAAAAGGTTGGACATCTCCCGATTAATGTGGAATTGGTTCATAGTCAAAAAGTTGGGCTATGGCTATCACACCAGAGGCCTGAAAATGCACTAGTGCTGAAAAGTGATTATATATATATATATATATAAAAATATATATATATATATATATTGTGGCATCATATGCATTACTTTTTTTTATTTAAGAGAGTGACAGTACAAGCTACAAGCCCAACATTGAACTAAAGAATATTGGGCCTACAAAAACTAATACATTCAATTTTTAAACTCTTGATGGAGTTTTATATTTATAGGGGAAGGAGTATAGCACCCTCATTTATTTTCCAACATGGGACTTCTAACAATTCTTTCTCATAAAGAAATAAGTCTCAAATTGAAAAAAGGAAGGATGCTATGATTTAACTTATAACTGAGCTACTCTTCCCTGCTTCATTCTTAAGGTGCAAAAGCCCAATAACCCTAAACCCGTGACAATTGACAAGGAGTAAGTCTTTATAAGTTTCTCTTATAGATCAATAATGAAAAATTATGAAACAGAGAAAATTTTGGCTTACAAGCTAAGAAGTTTAATATCCTAGATGTTAATAATATTTATTATTTATAATGTGCCAATCTGCCTATCGGTCAAATCCTGGATCGACTACAAGATTAGAAATCACTCACTTTTCCAGTTCTTTGTCTAGTCCATTGGCCAAACCTTGGTTCAACTAAAAAAATAAGGTATCACTCTCTTTTCCGGGTCTTTGTCTAGTCTAGTTTTTAAAACCATAGGTGGGATGAAGGCTTAATTAAGTTGAGGGTTGATACATGGGCAGAGTTAGGAAAACTTGTCTATGTATGCTTATGATGGGCATAGGGCTACAAAAATTTGCGGATTTAGGATTTAGTATCTTCAAGAAAGGGTTAGGATTTGTAAGAGTTGGAAATTTTTTAATTTTGTGGCTTTTTGGTAGGGAAATATGATTTGATAAGGGAAGGGCATGGATTTGATTTAGGTTTGTAAAAGGAGAAGAAAACAGAGACTGCTGATGCTGTTTAGGGGCTGTGTGACTAGCCACATGAAGCAGTAACTGTGAGCCAAAAGACAAGAAGAAAAGAGAGATTGAAAGAGAACACTCTAGGCACTTGCTTCAAAATTAAAATAACTAAATATTCTGTCAATCAATTTCGAAATTTTTTGAGTACACTGAGCACAAATATAAGGACTTTTTCTAGCATTTGTAGCATTAGGACTCCTAATTTTACTAGAGAACTAAAAATCTAGTAAGGTATTAATCAATTTCTGAATATTTTAAGTACATTGAGCACAAATATAAGGAATTTTTCTTGCATCCAAGACACTTGGCAACTCCTAGGAAATTATAGACTGAATGACCAAATCAAATTGTTTCAACCTATAGAATCATACAATTCGTGCTTAAATTGGACTTCACACATTCACACATAAATAAATCTTGATTGGATGCAATTGTGAACTAGCAACAAATTAATGTTTCATCATTGCATCAATTGAGGTTTATGAACTAAAAAGTAAAGGGCTATGGTTAGCACTTAAAGGTGCTCAATATACAGCTTTTGTATATGGTTTCATGAAATAATTGAATAGGTGCTTACGTACACTACCGGACTGATCAACTTTTATTTTTGGTTTCACCTCTCAAATAATTGAATTGGTACTTACAACTTTACTTACAAATCCTTGTGTGTTTAACATATTTAAGTTGAGTGTTTTTTTTATAATTTTTTTTTATAAGTGAACATTATACATATTCAAATAAATTTAAGTTGTCATTTTCTACCATACTTTAGGAAAATCATTTGCATGTGATGCATTAGATTTGTAATTGGCACTGAACTTGCTGAATACCATTCATTGTCCCATATAAAGTTTAATAAACTATTTATTTGTGCGAATTACAATCAAGGGCATTCATCCCCTGTAGGACACAAAAATGGAAGGCTAAATAGAAGTATAACCAGGTAATGCACTAGTATCATTAGTGACTCTAACTAAAATTTATGAAGAACCATCAGTATGGAAGGTGTGAGTTTCAAAATCTTTACTGAAGATGTCAGCAAGTTGGTCCTTGCAGACAGAGCAAACTGTAAGTAGATTATTGGTAATTAAGTCTCTTAACAAAACAATATTTAAAGTGCTACACTAGAGCTTCAAGTACTTGTTTTGGCAGCATGATGAGTAGCACTAACATTGTGAAATGAAGAACCAAGAGTGGTTGGAAAGGTCTTGAAAAACATGGAGTAAGGACCCATAGCACTTTGGAGGTCATGATGGCTATTGTTTTGAACTCAGCTTCTCCACTAGATGAAGAGACAGATAAAGTTTTGACCAAAGCCTGTTGTGGAGCAACATGTGTTAGGACACCTGACCTTACATAAACTAGCTGTAGTCACAATGAAAGGTCCAGATGAGTATAGAGTCTAAGAAAATTACGCCTTTTAGGTTGTGTGAAATCATTTGATGGCTTAGAAGTGAACAGTGGTTTGTTTGTCACTAATTTGACAAGTGTGATTACCAGGACAATGCAAGGCTACCATTTGTCATTTTGGTGTAGGTCAAAGTAACATAAGCCAGGCTGCATTGTTGTTCCATATAGTGAGGCACTAACAAAATTCTTCAATAACTCATAGGTTCTGATAAGGGAGCTCTGCTACTGCTAGAGATTTGGAGCCCATGCAAACAAGGTTTGTAACTAAGCCTTTTAGCCCATTTGAGGAAAAATGATGATTATTTGGTTTGAATAAGAATTAGACCAGTAGGTTTGCTGCGAGCTTCAATACTAAGAAAAGTAACAAATTCTGAGGGACAAGATAGTCATTACAGTGACATTTTAAAATTTGAGTTTGTGTAATTCCTTTGACATTGAAAGAGGGAAGGGATTTTTCGACTCCATGAGAAAAAAGAGAGAGAATCTCTATTAGGGAAAAAAGTAAATGGAAACTTTGAGCCTCGAGGGCTAGTTGGGGTAAAGGAGGAAGGAGAGACAAATAACTAAAATAGAACATTTAAAGAATTTTCCTTTATTTTTTCTCATTTTTTTGATTGTGCTAAGATAACTAGGAAGAAGGTTTTAGAACTGAAGTTTCAACTTTTGGCTCCTTTGCACATACATCTCTCCTGACTCTATAACTTAGGAGAGGTCAAATAAGTAATTGATTTCCCCATTTGTTGTCTGCATTCCGTAGGGTGAAGATTATATATGTAATATATACATCCCTTTTCTTTCAATCATGAATTTTTTTTTCAATTTACTTTTTTCTTTTTGCTTTTCAACACTAGTTCTAATTTTTCTTTCATAAAAGAACATAACTGGATGAACAAACATGTGTTTAAGTTCTAGAATACAAATTTTAAGCAAGCAGATACTTTGTGATATTACAAGTACAAATATCAAGGTTTTGGATACGATACCATTGCGGTTTCCTGAAACTTTTCATAGGCACAGGAATCAGACATTCCAGGTCAGTTCATGAATGGCGGTGATGCGTCAGGACTGACAACCAGCAGTGACAGTAAGGAGCCCAACTTGGATCCAGTAAGTCAAGACAGTGCCATTTCCAAAAGGAGTCAGAAATTTCAGTTCACCTTTGCTGGCAAGACAACTGAAACTTTTGAGCTTCAACATGACATTAAGAAGTATATCAGAACTTTTGAGAAACATGATGTTGTCTCAGAGAACAACAGATCAAACTGTTACAACATGGATGAATATAATCTGCAAGCCTCAGCTCAAAGCTTGTTGTTTGACAAGGTCACATTGAAAAACAGAATTGAGTCCGGTAGTTTGCTTGTGTGTGGTGGTATCACTGTTTCATTTTCTCCTTTTGCTTCTATCATCTGAATGTTGTGGTTATGGGAATCCCACAAGTTTGATGTGAACCTGGGAATACTACTACGCCAAACAAAAAACACTCTTGTATAAAGTCATGTAATTTTGTCCTTTTGTTGAATGTGATTTTTTCTTTTTTTGAGAAACCTTTGTTGAATGTGATTCAAGTGTTAGTAATAAGATCATTAATTTTATTTTTTTTAATGGAAAATCATGAATGATTTGAATATTATGTTTAGTGAATTATACATGCTTTGAGAAAACCATATTTTATTTTATTTTTTTCTCTTTACACTTGATTTTTGCCCATCAGGCACTCTACAAATATCAGGTAGGATGTAGGTTTGAATAGTTTGATCAAGTTTTCCCAGTCTGGCCTGATATCTTATTTTATTAAAAAATTCTTTCAAACATTTGCCTATTCTTTAGAGAATTATACTGCACACTTTTTTTTTTTAATTGTATTATACTTATTCAATCTTAATAGTAACATATACCCAGAGTTTTAATTGGCACCTTCTAGTCTTTTCAACAAAGAAGTTTTAGGTTCAAATTTCTAATCTCTTGTTATAATTATTGAATCTCTCACTATAACTATCGAATTATAAAAATAAAAATAAAATATATATTAACATAAGATATTATTTTTATTTAATATATATTTTATAATAATAAGAATGGACATTTAAATTTTTTATTTATTTATTTTAAGTATGTACCTTACAAAGGCCCTTTTTTTTTTTTTTTTTTTTTTTTTTTTTTTTTTTACCATTCAAAAGGGAGAAAGCAGTTACAAAAGTACAGAAGAGTCTGGATTAAACCAGACTCTATTTGATCATTAATCCATCAATCAATCATGATCAATGGATTGATGGGTGTTGAAACTTGAAAGACATCATAGCTGTATCATTAAAGATGTACTTGAAATAATGAGAGGAGAAGTTTTCTCTTTCATGTGAATGCAAGGCAAATCTTAGAATTTTAGAGCGTTCAATACTTCATTTGTACAAGGCCTAGAACGAACAAGAAGGTGCAAGTCCAGATAGGATTTGTAATAAGAAGAGTGATAATTGTCACTCTCGAGTTCTCTATTCCCAGTTACTGCCCTAGCGAGCACCCATGGCTACCCACACCAACCCAATCAACTTTTAAAAAATATATATAATTTAAGGCGTGTTTGTATAAGCTGTTGCAAAAGGGTGTTTTGAGTTTAAATGAGTGTTTATAACGAGGATTTGTTGTTGTGAAACGGAGTTTTAAGTTTTCAAAACTCACTTTTAGTGTGCGTTTGGCTCTAACTTAAAAAGCCAACTTATTTCACTATTCAGTTTATTTTTGCCACTATTTATGGGTCTCACTGTACTTTTTGGTACTATTTATGAGTCTCACTGTACTATTTTCGCTAACTTTTACCTTTATCTATAGTACTTTTAGCAAAAAGTTTTCAGTTTTAGCAAAATAAGCGGATCCCAAACAGACCTTTATGCTCCTAAAACGTCTAATCAAACACACCCTTATTAAATTTGAATTAACATGTATCATGCATGAAATTGAAACACATAAAATTAAAAAAAAAAATCAATTTCTAACATTACAAAACATTCTCAAAACATAACAATACAACAATTCAAGTATTTAAAAACACAAAAACAACTCAAACATATGCAACAATTAAAAATAATAAACAATTTAAATTTTAAAACATAAAAATATACATTTAATATATACAACACTAAAAGACATCATAAATTTTTTTTTTTAAAAAAATTTGAAAACTAAAGAACATATATATTTCATATTAAAAAAAAAAAAAAAAACCTATGAAATTATTATAAATTTTTTAAAATATAATCGGCATGGCAAGTTTGGGGCAGGGTCCCCAATATTCGTTCCTACCCCAAACTTGCTTTGAACGAAAGAGTTAATCCTCATCTCCACCCCATTTGTTCTTATTCTTATCTTCTAGACCAATAACTACTAAACTCTCATTAATCAATAAAATATTGCCTAAGTTTTATTCAAATTCTATTCCAATTAAAATTCTAAAATCAAAAGTTTAAAATAATTTGAAATAAAATTTAATATTTTATTTTCATTATTTTGATTAATTTTGTAATTTAGTAATATTTAATGTGTTTTGTTGTGTGACTCATTAATCTAAGGTTGTTGATTTGCTCAAGGTGAAATAATATTAAAGTTTCAAGTGACTCACTAGTTATTAAAATAGTATCGATGATGTTAGTGAAATATTTTATTTAATTTACATATAATTTTTAATTAATCTATGTACTGCAAGTGCATACTACTAGTATAAAATAAAAGTTGAGTTTCAAAAGTCATGCTTACACTAACTAACTATTATCTTTCTGTGAAAAGTGGCTACATTTTTATTAATTAATAAGATAATTTGCCTTAGATTAAATTCTATTGCTGTGATTATCTTATTAATTGTTATAATAGTTTACTCTAGGTAGAACTTTGAAAATTTTATTTCAACTAAAATTATATTACAAAAATTTCCAAATAATTTAAAATAAAATTAATATATGTATGTAAAATTAATATATTTTGCTATATTGCTCATAGATTATTAAGATAATTAATTTACTCTAGATGATTCTCAAAAAAAAAAAAAAAAAAAAAAAAAAAAAAAAAACTCTAGGTGAAACTTTTAAAGTTTCAACTAACTCACTAATTATTAAGATAGTTACGATTATATTAGTAAAATATTTTCTTTCCTTTACATATAATTTCAATTAATTCATACATCTTACAAACAGAGAGAGAGAGAGAGAGAGAGTTGAAATTTTAAAATTTTATATATAAAATAGTTATTGATTTTTGATCATTTTGAAGTTTTTAATATAAGAAGAAATGTAATTTAATAGTGGAATTTATTGAGTAGTTACATGAGGTATTTGTGTATGTATTTATAGAGTTAGGATTAAAACAATCAATAAAAAGTTAAACCCAATCTATATATTCACATTTCACACACAAAATTATAATAATAGAATTAAGCACATGTTTATTACGTTGCTAAAACAAAAATTGGCATCCATTTCCAATAATACGAGTTTTAGGTCCAAAAATACAAGTAATTTTCTAAAAAGTTGTTAATGTGAACGTTCATAAAGTACTTAACTATTCTTTCAGGTGTGTTTAGTTTTTCAGTTCTACACATACCAAGTAATTACACAATAGGAATCTCTTGGAGGCTCCAAACTATAATCAATTTTCAGTTTCATTAATCAACTATCAATAGTTTCAATCTAGTTTTTAAAATTCTAACGTTAGTATTTACCCTTGTCATAGCTGACCGCCTGACCCTCACCAATCACCATATTGAATTTTAAATGAAGGTTGACATGCCATATTAGGCCATATGCTGCTGGTTATAGACTTATAGAACAGTCATATGTTTTTTTTTTTTTTGGTAACCTAGAACAGTCATATGTTACTACTACATACATATATTCAGATTTTGTGAGCTAGTTATGTTGCCTAACGTGTCACGTCTGTATTTTATATATGTCACAATATTAATGGTTCATTGCACGATTCTCAAAAGAAATGTTGATTGCACAGTTGATATTTTAAGTCGGTAAGGCAGTGTGGCTGTGTGAGTAACATTGAAGTGCTTTTACTTTTTAGAACTTTTGAGATTGCCGTACAAATTTGATATTTTAAGAATTAAATTAAAAATTAAAAATCTTAACCTAATATAGAGACTAAAATCATAATTTAAGTATAAGAAGATAATAGGAGATTTGTATACTTCAATAAATAGGTATTTCGTTTTGTATTTTTTTTTTTAATAATTTGATAATTGGGAAGATGATATGAATCTTAGACATCTCCATTGAAAACACCAAGAATTGTCAATTTAATTATATGACTCTTGGTTTCAATAAATAAATGTTTAATGAATGATGAAACTTACCATCACTTCAACGTGTTTTTTTTTTTAAAAAAAAAACAAACATGAAATGAAAATAACATGTAGGGTTTACCTTAAGCAACATCAAGAAAACACATCTCATGCAATATGATACTTAAGAAAGGAAAAAAAAAAGTACAATTTGAATTTTGATACTAAAGGGAAAAAAAACTGTTGCTAAGATGTTATTGATGACAAGTAAAAATGGCATCATTTTGATAGTCTTTAAAAAGAAAATTTTTAAAAAATTTCATAAGAGCATTTACATTAAATAAGCTAAAATAATATTTCAACTCAAATAAGCTTAATAAACAAATAAACACCCGCATTGGATTATTTATTTGAGAGAGGGAGTGTTTGAGGGTGATTGCAAGGTGGTGTTCAAGCACCGCACTACTGCCAAGTCAAGCTGGGCTTCTTTTGGTCACATAACTGATGAGGTTCGCGCTCTAGCTTCGAATATGCGAGTGGCCTCTTTTTCCCATATAAAACGTAGTGGTAATGCTGTAGCTAATAAACTTGCCCGATTAGCTAAGTTCTCGTCTGATCCTCAGATTTGGATTGAAGACATCCATTGTAATGCAAAAATTCTTGTAATAATTGACAGAAGTTTTCTGTCCATTTTATATAAAGCATTGACTAGTTTCTCAAAAAAAAAAAAAAAATTTGAGAGAGGGAGTGGGGTAGTTAGGCAGATTGTGGATGGTAGGTGATGACGTGGATGGGGAATTCAAGTCTCTGTTTTTTTTTTTTTTTTTGCTATGATTTATGTGAGTTTTTATTTCTTTTTGCATTAATTCTTGCCTCTCTCATTTCTTTGATCACATTTTACTGTGATTTGTGTGGGTTTCTGGCTGAAGAAGAGATATGAGAGAAATAAGAGTGATAAAAAATAGGCGTAAATGCACTTTTAGTCCCTACATTTTGCACTTTTTCTATTTTGGTCCCTACATTTTATTTTTACCACTTTTAGTCCCTAAATCAATTAACGCAGGACATTTAAGTCCTTGAAGCACCATTCCGTCAGCCAACTAACGGGAAAACTGACGTGGGCATTAAAATATTATTTAAAAAATTATTTGCATTTTTTAAATGCCAAAATTAAAATAAAATAAAATTAATTACTTAATTTTTTACAAGTTCTTCCCAAATCCGAATCTAAATCTAGCAACCAAATCGTTTTCAAAAAAAAAAATCCAGCAACCAAATTGTATCTCTATCAAATCCAGAAAAACAAGAAACAAATCAAAGAAACCAATAGTGCACGTCGAAGAGAACAAGAGCAAACCCAGAATCAAACTTCACCTTCTCACAATCAAACCCAGAAAAAAAGTAACAATACCCAGCAAACTTCATGTTCTCACAATCAAACCCACCACCACCATCGATTAAGAGCAAGTCAAACCCAACCAAACAAACCCATCTCTTAGCAACCAAACACAGCAACAAGTAACAAAAAACTCAAACAATAATTCTATGGTTTTTGGGTTTGGAGCAGATCCAACGGCATCATTTCTGCCTCCTCAAATCCAACGAAATCGTTTCACACCACCAACCCTAACTCCACCAAAACGATGCCGTCAAACCACATTGTTTCTGCCTCCTCGGCCACTCCGCCCGCGCGTCGCCCGAACTCGCCGCCAATACCATATTCGAGACTCCCGAGAAGTAAAGCGAATCGGACTTCGAGGCGAGGACTAGATCGGTTGGGGCCGAGGCGGAGGAGGAGGAGGAGTCAGGTTCGAAGATCGGGAGCCAGGAGCCAGGGTCTAGCTCGTTCTCGGACTTGTGAGGTGAGTGGGACTCAGAGCCGAACTCATCCCACTCGGACGAGTCATGGGGAGTGGTGGGATCGGGGGGCGAGTCGTCGTCGGAGATGAAGTGGAGTCTTTGAGATCATCTTGAGAAAGAATGAAGACGAAAGCCCGAGCGGTGAGTGAGAGAGGGTAGAGAGAGAGAATTAGGAGAGAGAGTATGAGGTTTTGGCTGCTGGTTTTCTATTCTTTGCTGGGTTCACTGTGTGGTTTGATCTTCATGTTCTTCAAATTGTGTAATTTTTTTTTTTTTTTAATTTTGACATTTAAAAAATGCAAATAATTTTTTTAATAATATTTTAATACCCACGTCAGTTTTCCCGTTAGTTGGCTGACGGAATGGTGCTTCAAGGACTTAAATGTCCCGCGTTAATTGATTTAGGGACTAAAAGTGGTAAAAATAAAATGTAGGGACCAAAATGGAAAAAGTGCAAAATGTAGGGACTAAAAGTGCATTTACGCCTAAAATATATATATATATATATATATTATTAGAATAGGAAGAGAAATAGATAATGAAGTGTGTGGGTATTTAAAAGTGATTAGGTAAAATAGAAATAATAACTTCTTATATCAAATTACCTAATAGGTATAATGATATCGTTTTGATTGTGTGACAAGAAAAAAAAGGGTCTTATTTAGCGTTGCAATATAAGATTGTGCCTCAAGCTTCCTTGACCTGAAATGTTAGTCTTCATTGAACATACCAATCAGCCATTAACTTGTGCGATGCACGAGAGAGTTTAGTGAAAATTGTTTATATATGTTACATTTTTTTTAGTAAATACTAATAAGTAGATCATCTAATCAGATAATTCGTAGAAAATAGCAAATTTAATTTAGTTAAAGAAGCTAAATCATGGCTTAATCCAAATTTGTTTAGTTTTGTGTTGTTTTAGTCCAACCATTCAGTTTTTTTTTTTTTTTGGTTTCAATTGACACGTTACTATTTAGTTCTCTATATAGATCTCAAAAGTAAAATGCTAAAAATAAATGTCTTAACTAATGCACAAAATCCCCACTTTTACAAGGTTTGAGAAAGGTTATGATAGACAAGGCAAACTCACCTCCAAGAAAGGTCATGATAGGTAACTTACCCCAATATTAGAAAGACTAATTCCTGAATTCAAACCTGCAACCTGTTGCTTTTGATGGAATGCACTTGGCATCTTGTAATTTTATTAAAATTTAGGAAAGTAATTTTTAAAGGACAAAATTTAGCTACAAAAGGCTACAAATTTAGTCAATATTTTCTTATTGGAGGTGAATTTTGACAAATCTACCATTGGATTACATTTTCTTCTTATATCCTCCATGCTTGCAAAATTTCTAAAAAATTAAAAATCAATAGCTATGTCATCAATAAATTGTTTAAATTGCAAGTTTTTGTAGTTTAAAATTATACATAAAATATATGCTTCTAGATCCTATAGTAAATAATATCCGATTGACATAAATTTTGACATGTGCATTAAGAGCGTAAAGAATATGCAATTCAACGGTTAGATTTTTAAAATATGTAGTAATGTTTTTTTTATTGAGTAAGGTTGTAACCTTAGGCTACAACAAATTTTATAACTAAACTTTACCCATTTAAATTGAGGGTATTGACCATCTTCTTCAATTTAGAGTTCATAGACTTCCTCACAAGTTGTTTTGATCTTAATAATTTTACAGGCGTAAACTCGAGACGTAATTGACATATAGGAAAGCATGGTAAACCACGTAAAAGTTTTGAAACACTTTCATTTTACTATTTATTTTTCACTTATTTGTAATTTTTTAAAAGTTAAGACAACAAGTTTTAAATTGAGGATATTGGTCCCTTTTTTTGAATCCAGAGACTTCAGATGCCTCCTTACAAGGTCTTTAATTTTAAGACATTTATAGACGTAAAATTTAAAAAAAAAAATTATTTATAATTTTATTAAAAGTTAGGAAAACAACTTTTAAATAAAGAATATTGATTCTCTTCCTCACATGTTCTTTGATTTTAAGAAATTTACAGGTGTAAACTCGAGACCCGAAAAGTAACTGATATATAGGAAAACAAGGTAAGGCACGTAGAAGTTTTGAAACATTTTAATAATTTTGGTATTTATTGTTTTTCTTATTTGTAAAAAGTGTTGATTCTTTTGTATTTTAGGAAAATTTTAATGATTAATAATAGAGTGATGATTAATAATCCATTTTAGGAAAATTTTAATACAATTGTTATGAGAAATGAAAAAAGCTGTCAAAATATATATATATTTTTTTTTTCCCATAAAAACTTTCTTTAAATAGATTGTTAACTAGTGTCTTAAGAACATTCTTATTGGCAATTGCAAATGAGAAATGTAGGGAAAAAGTACAATCAAGGCATAAAAATGTGTTGGCAACCGGACTAGTAAAATGTCAGGATTGCAAATTTTTTTGCAATTATAATATATTTTAATTGATAAAGTGGAAGAGAGATGGGGAGAAGAGAGATGGAGAGTTGTATTAGAATATATTATATTATTTTAATGAGTAATATATATTATTTTAATGAGTAAAATAGAAAAATAAAAATTGAGATGTTGGGTGTATTGTAAAATAATATGATATAATTGATAAAATAACATTTTGAGATGTTAAAATAAGATAAGATACAATTTTTTTATTGTGAATGCTCTAAGAGCATCGGTTAGCATTTCCCTTTTAGTATTTATGTTTTTTCAATGATCTTTAAAATTGAGAATAGACGGATAGAGAGATTCTTTTTTTTAAGCTTTGGTAAGAGACAGTATGTAGAGCAAATCCCATTGGTAGCATGGCTGCAGCACAAAGCCAAGTGTTGGGCATTTAATTAACTCATGGTTAATTAACCCAACTCCCCCTTTAACCCATGGTTAAACCCATCTCTCTGCCTACACAATAGTTTAAGCTCTTTTTAACATTCTCCATTTCCACACTTCTTCCTATCCCATGTCTCTTCCTGTTTTGGTAAACCACTTTAGGTTACCAATATGCTACTACTTCTGCTACTTCCTCTACATTAATAACCAAATTCAGTGACACAAATACCTACTCTTTATTTTTTTTTGGTTTACTCTCTCTCTCTCTCTCTGTCTCTCTTTTTTGTGTACATTGTTGACAAAAAACACAACTCAAATGAAGAGGTCTCCTGCTTCTTCTTGTTCTTCATCTTCTTCATCCTCTTGTGTTGGTTCTGTCATTCCTCATCAATCAGAGAAGCCCAAAGCCAAGGCTAAGCGAGCTAAGAAAAATCACAACCCAGAGAAATGCCAGAATGGCAACTCAGCTGGCTCAGCTAGGAGAAGCTCAATTTACAGAGGAGTCACAAGGTGATCCTTCTCTCATTTCTCTCTTTTCAATGTTTTTCCTTAATGGGTTTTCATTTGCATGTATCATATTCCTCTTTTTGCATCAAAAAACACAGGCACAGATGGACTGGGAGATATGAAGCTCACCTTTGGGACAAGAGTTCCTGGAATAACATTCAGAACAAGAAAGGACGACAAGGTAATTTTGCTCTTTTTTTTTTTATTTATGAAAAATTATAATTATATTAATAATGAGAGAACCAAGGAGATCTGCAGTCTTTTTTTTTAATTAATTAATTATTATATTATTTCACAATTTTTTTTTGAATTTTAATAATTATAATTCTGGATTCTGAGTTCTGACTGTGTTTTTATTCCTGATAATCCCTGTCATTGCAACGTTCATTTGCACTTTTGCCGCTGTTTAGTTTATTTGGGTAAGTCTCTATTTTAATTCTCAATCCCTTTTCTTCTTTTAAATTTCAAATCTTTTGATTTTTTTTTTAATATTATTTATGTGGTCATAAGGGTGTGTGTGTTTTTTTTAATAATGTGGTGTACAAAATGTAGTTACTAGTTAATTCATACTTGTGACAATGTGTAGGGGCATATGATAATGAAGAGGCTGCTGCCCATACTTATGACCTTGCTGCCCTTAAGTATTGGGGCCCTGGTACAACCTTGAATTTCCCGGTACATTTATTATTCTTTCTCTTAGTTTTTGCACTTCTTGTACGTAATTCTCTTTTGGAAATTATCACTGACAATAAAATTTTGCCCCTTTCTTCTTAAATTTCATTTTCCCATAAATAATGCAGATAGAGACTTATACAAAGGAACTTGAAGAAATGCAAAAGGTTACCAAGGAAGAATACTTGGCCTCATTGCGACGAAGGAGCTCTGGATTTTCTAGAGGAGTGTCTAAATATCGTGGGGTGGCGAGGTGGGAAAATTAAATGAAAAAACAGTTTTAGTACTATTGAATATTTATTTCCTCAGTTTCACATTACTAAGTTATTGACTTAATTAAGTTACATTTTTTTGGGAATTGAAGGCTTTGTGAGGAAGTTATTGACTTAATGTTATTGTTGAATTTTGATAGGCATCACCATAATGGGCGTTGGGAAGCAAGAATTGGAAGAGTTTTTGGTAACAAATATCTGTACCTGGGAACTTACAGTAAGCTCTATCACTCTCTCTCTCTCTCTTTCTTTTTTTTCTTTTTTTTCTTTTTTTTTTTTTTTTTTTTTTTTTTTGATAGTGAAATTTGAACCTAAATATATGATTTGGTATCATAATTCTTAAGTAGTAATTTTAGTCAATTCCCTACTTGTCTGTCACATCCTAACGAGCAACAACCAAAGTGTTTTTGCAACCAAAATTGCCCTCATAAATTTCAAGCCCCACCTCCATCTACCAAATTGCCAACTTCAACACTTCAATGCTCTACTTTTCAAAGTATTTTTCCTCCAAATCTCATTCAATTTAAAAATTAATGTCAATTTGTTAAGAAAATTTCAAGCACTATTCGATCTCTGAAATTATTTTCCAATAAAGATTTTTATTTTTTTTAGGTCTTACTGGTGTCCAGCCTCATTCCCATTGAGAGTATATATGGGGAATTGTGTAACACTAACTTTGTGCCGACTAATTGCCAATTTCAAACCCCACCGTAGATTACTAGATGTCAATTTCACTATTTTTTGGTAAATTTTTAGATGCCAATTTCAAACCCATAGCCATTCAATAGGCTGATGTGGGGCTTTGTGTTTTGCATCAATCCAAAAATTTATACTTTTTAATTTTTACATGTCAAACTAATTTTTAATAATTATTGTTAATAACTTATGTAGGTCTTCTTCTCACTCTTTTTTTTTTTTTTTTTTTTTTGAAATTTCTTTATCAGGTAGTGTGTATTTAGGATAGCTTATTTTCTTGACTAGTTCATCTTAAAAAGTTATAACAAGTCTAGGAATAAACATTATATATAAATTTCTATAGTTGTTGACATGCTTGTAGCGATTGATGCATAATAAAATCATGTAAATGGTAAGTTTAGGTGTAATTGGTGTTCCAATTGCAAATTGTCAACTTAACAAGCTATGAAAGTTTTCTATTCTTAAAAATACTCTGAAAAATAAGTTGAATTGTAATTTTTAATTTTTTTAAAATATGATTTTTTAAAAGACTTTATCTAGTCAAAGACTTAAAAAATTAGGAATAAATAATTTGAGAAAAATTTATGTTCTTGACTTATTTATCCTAATAAGTTATAATTAGTCTAAGGATAAATACATTTTATAATTTTCTTTTCAAAACTGTTTGGCATGTTTTTATTGATTGATTGATCCATAATAAAAGCAGCATAAATAGTAAGTTCAAGTAAAAGTAATGTATCCTTATCATAAATTGTCAACTTTTTTTTTTTGAGAAGGAATTGTCAACTTAATGAGGTATGGAAAATGTTGCATCCTTAACAATATTCTAAAAAAGAAATTGATCTCCATTTTTTTAAAATGAGATTTTAAAATACCATACCCAGTCGAATACACTAAAATAAACTAAAAACCAAGTTGAGCATAACACAGGCTATTACAAGAATGGTAAAGAAAAGATAATCAAAGCACAAGTGCAAGTTGTTACTCTTTTCATCTAGGCTCACAAGGCCATAACTAAGATCTTTTATTTTCTTTTTTACCTGCTTATTGTTTAAACTTTGTAGTATTGTGAAAATATTATGCATCTAATTTTATTTGAAAACAATACAGTGAATAATAGTTCCTTAATTACAAAGCATAAATTGTGGGTTGTAATGTGTGAGTTGTGCACATTGCATGGAGACTTAGCTGGAGTAGCACCTGTACTACATGCACCAGTTTCCAGTTCACCGAGAGAGCAAAATCAACCACTCGGTTTGACTCGATTGGCTCTCTCTCTCTGTGTAAATATGCACAAAAATGTGAAGGTCACAATTGCCAGCAGAGTGGCACGTGACTTCCCTGCTTGTCCTTGCTCAGAACGGGTTCAGTATTTTTTCAACACCTTTTTGATAGTGACAGGCACGAGGGCTCATGTGTTGGTGTACTTGGCAGATAATGAATTCCTAGTGTGTTGTTTACCAAAAAAAAAAAAATTCCTAGTGTGTTCGTGTCCCGTTCATAAAAAAAAAGTGTGTTCGTGTCCCAAGAACTATCCTATAATTTCACTACTTTTTCTTTTTCTTTTATCTAATTTTATGAAATTCAATTTCCAAAACTTTTATTTTGATTACTCACCATCTTTGGTGGCTACTTATGTTTCTGAATTGGCAAGATTTAGACCCATTTATTTTTGGTCTAGAATTTATAGTCTACTTTATAGCTTGGGTATTTGTGTGCATCAAAAAGTTGGTTTCTCATTAATTAAGGCACAAAAGATGGGTAGCCGACAAGTACTTTGTCAAACTTTTTTCTTCCAAACCAAAATAATTTCTATCTTATACTACATTTATTAATTTTGTACATAACCCATTATTGAGCTGTTTAGTAAGAAATTTATAGTAATGTTTTTGTGTATTTTTTAGAAATACATGTGGGTGAAAAAATGTGTGAAAATACGTGTGATGTTATTTAAACACTGAAAACTGTTATTTAAACAACAATAACAAACGAGTCCTATATTTTTCTTTTTTTTTTTCCAAGTAATTATATTTTTCATATATATAAAATGGGAACCTTATTTTCATAAATTACAATGATTATGGGTGTGGTACAAGCTTTTCAAAGATATGAGTTTGTTTAGTTGTGTTGTTTAAACAGTAGTTTTTGTTGTTTAAATAATACAATATGGTATTTTCACAATATTTTTTCACTCACATGTATTTTCACAATACTTAAACAACGTTACTAGAACAACGTTACCAAATATCGCTATGCCTTTGAAACTTGAGAGGCATAAAGAGGTAGGAATAGGATATGGACTCTGAATCGAGTCTCCATTTTGATTTGATACGCTGACAATTAAAAGTATATTTTTTCAGCTAAAAAACACTGGAAGTCAATAATATAAAAACGTGAAACTTGTTAAAACTATCATGGGACACGTGAGATTCGAATCCTAGCCATACTAATTAAAGTCATCTGTCTTATAATATTCTGTTTCATAAAAAGTTATCTCTTTGTTTAATTTATATAATTTTGGCACTTTTTTTTTTGCTTTTTGCTTTTAAAGACACACAGGAAGAGGCAGCAGCAGCTTATGATATGGCAGCGATAGAGTACAGAGGAGCAAATGCTGTGACTAATTTTGACATCAGTAATTATATTGACCGCATGAAGAAGAAAATCCCTGGCTTTAATGCCCAAAGTTCTACTCAATCAGATGCAGCACTTCCCAACAATTGTCATACTCAATCAAAAGTAGAAGTGGACAATTGTCAACCTCAATCAAAAGTAGATGTGGAAGTAGAGCAGCAACAACAACAAAAGCAAGAAAAACAAGTAGTAGTGGGATTAGAAGAACAACTTCAATATAATATTAATACACAGCTCCCTCCTTGCATGGACACAACTTCTACAATGGTGGGAATGGAGCCTTCTAGTGAGCAAGAAGAAGACCCTTGGAGCTTTTTGGACAATGTTCCTGACCTCCCCATTGAAAAGCCATGCGAGTTAAATGACCTGTTTGACCACACAGGATTTGAGGATGACATTGATTTTATATTTGAAGCAGCAGCAGCTGTGACACACCAAGATGTTGTTGATGTCAAAATGGATGGCATATTGGATGATATTTCAGGTTTTGATGAGACTCTCAAGGTTGTTGGTGTGTCAAGGAGCTTGGACAATATAATTGGGCAGGAGAGGTTGTTGTCTTCTTCTTCTTCTTCTTCTTCTTCTTCTGCTATTTCTTCTCCATCTTCTTCTACTACAACCTCGGTTTCTTGTATCTATTCTGCTTGAACATTTCGGTCTTTGGGATTGTTGGGATTTGTTTTAGTTTGTTGGTGGGATCTTGTTGTGGGTTGGTGGATTGGAAAGATTCTCAATGTCTTTGGCCTTTTCTTTCTTCTTTTACTCGTAGGTAAAAAAAATGGTTTTTTTTTTTTTTTTTTTTTTTTTGGGATAAAAAAAATGGGTAAAGAGGACACAATGTGGTGACTGCCAATGCCAATTAGGTTTTTTTTTTCATCTTTAATCAATCAATTGGGGTTGGAACCGTTCGATTTTAATTTATTTTAATATAATTTATAACATACCTCGAAAATCACATAAATCCATAATATAATGAAATGAATTGAATTTGAAACCTCCAAGTTTATGTTATGACTCAAACTAATGAGTGCATCACTTTATTAATCTCATCCTAGTCAATTTTATTTTAATAGAGAATATCTTGTTTTTGGGCTCCTAGTCCTAGCTAATAGAATAAATTAAGCTTGCAAGTTTTCTGACCGAACCAAAGCTTAACGAGGAGGACGTACACTGCCTCGCATAAAATGGCCTAGAACCGTGGACTTGTAACTTTGTTAATCACACACAAAGAAACTAATAGGTCATATCCACCGTCCTCCGGGCCCTCGGGACAAGGGGAGCAGTTGGAGGCTTGGGGGACAAGTCTGCTCAATTGATGCTGTGACATTTTCTTCTAGATCAGACATTTGAACAATATTCCTGAGCTAACCCAGATATGAGTTTCTTTTTGGGTTGTTTGTTTCAGATCTTTCTTTAAGCACTAGTAGTACTAGTACTGCAAATATTAGATTTTAAATGCTTTTCTTCTTTAACTAACCTTTAGATCAATAAAGTCCACATCTTCTTTAACTAACCTTGAGATTAATAAGGCATTATTTGATATTAACCCTCTCAAAGTCCCACCGCCCGATGGCATGTCAACTCTGTTCTACCCACACTATTGGCAAATTGTGGGGTACCCCACACTACCAACAAGTCATTAGTGTGGTACAATTTTGAAAACAAAATATCTAAAACAAAGAGGATAATAGACAATCCATTTGTAAGAGTTAATTAACTCAAGTCCTTTACCCTAATGATGAACTAGAACATATTAGAATGATCATATTAATAGGATATGAGATTTTTCTTAGAGATTTCAAAGTAAATGCCTTGTTGGATAGCTAATTAGCAATTAACAATTAGCAAAGCACATAATGAGGAGCTATAGGTTCAAAAGAGCCCCCTTTAGGATGGAATTTGGCCATGCCATTAGTAGATGTGGCAAACGGATTGGACCAAATCAATCGGGTTACAGTCGGGTCGAGTTGGGTTTGAGCTGACTCATAATGAAAAAAAAAAAAAAAAAACATGTATTTGCCACTTAATATGCGTTTGGATTGCGTTTCTCCATGCCGCATTTGCATTTTCCTTTTTTTTTTTTTTTTTAATTATTGAGACCCGCGTTTCACGTGGGACATGGTACTGTCAGTGGGTCCCATGCACTGTGCACGGGACCCACTACCTCTTTGACTAGCAAGTATTTTCACAGGAATGTGTCACACCAATGGGTCCTGTGCACTGTTCATCGGACCCACAAATCTCTTTTTTCAGTAACTTTTTCATTAAAAATGGGTCTCACGATACTATTCACACATTTAAAAATTATTTTGCTACAGTATTTTTAGTTTTCAGTAAAATAAGTGGTATACAAACGGACCCTTAGTAAGTCTTGCAACAAATTATTTGGTATGAAATGCATTAATTTTGATTCACCTATGTCAAGAAAGAGCTCAGATTAGCAAATTAATACTTGTTCATTAATAATAAAATCATACAAATCCAAGTATTATTAGCCAAAACAAAACATCACAAACACAAAACAGTCTAATCTACCGTTTGAAAATCTAATTAAAACAATCACACATGTTCCATTTCCACACAATATTTAACATCCCAAAATAGAAAACAAAATTACAAATGCCCTATTGGATAGTTAATTATGACAAAAAATAAAAGCAAATAAGAAATTTACAATCTTGATAGCCTATTTCATCAAGACCTGTAAAAAATATATAAAAGACTAAGCTTACTGTCATTGCTCTGTCCGCCAAACTTGAAATGCAAAAGACTAAGCTTACCACCATTGCTCTATCCACCAAGCATCTACTGTCTAACCTCACTTCTTAAAATTCCTTTATGTATTGATTCCTTGTAAATGTCCCACAATTAAACCCTACTTTAAACCCCATTTCTTTCTCTTTTATAAATTTCCCATTCTCATACTGTAATTGTTTTTTGGTTTTTTGTTGTTTGAAGCGTTATATAGATTGTTTGTTGCATTAAGTTTGATTTGTTTCAATTTTGAGGTCACTACCAAGACAATGAGCTTCTATAGACTTCGCCATTCCTTGTTGCCATCTTCTCGCTTTAGAGTAAGCTCTCCTTTTTTATTTTATTTTTAAATAAAAATAATAAAAATAATGGCATTCTATTGGCATTATAATTGTAAATTGAGTAAAGCCCGAAACAAACAATTAAACTAGCTCGGTCTGAATTTTATTTAAAAAATAATTAAAAATGGGTTAGATCACAGGCTAGCTGGGTTGACCCAACCCGTCCCTAAAAAAATGTCAGGTTATAGGTCAATCATTTTTTACTTTAAGTAAAAAAAATTCAGGTTTGGATTGAATTATTGAGTCCTAGTCCAATTTTGTCATGTCTAACCATTAGGTAAGAAGCTCTTCTCGATTCAACCAATCATCTAAAAATGCATAAAAAAGGGATTTTACACTAGATAGGAGCATAAAATTATGGTTCTACATGCATAAAATTGACATAGTAAAACACATTTTTGGTTTGGCACACGTTTTGAGATAGTTATGAAATTCTAAAAACGTTTCATTTAAACCTTCTACCACAATTTTTGTTGGTAGCTAGTTCGTTTAAATAATTTTTAGTACAAACTTTGAGATTGAATTGAAATTTACTCAAATTTCTAAGGTTAAATAAAATTATTCAGCCAAGACCTTGTAACTCAACTATTGGCACCTTCTGATGTGTCAATTCCATCCAATATTGAAATCCCTTCTTCACCATTATAATTATCGAATTATTAAAATATATATGTGTGTGCACGCACACACACTAGCCTCATTGCACGCATGAGTGTTTGTGATGAGGCCTTTTTTTTTTTTTTGTTATTGGCTTTAGTATCATAATTTTCAATTTATTCCAATTCAAAGTTTAGGCATTTCTCCAATAATATTTGTATTCGTGAATTACTGATACAGTCAGAGTGTCGTGAGCCTAGCACCAAAAAAGAACCCAAAAATAGTATTGAAATCATATGTTTGTGGGAGAATGTGTTCATTACAAAAGAACTACAAACTTGTCTAATCAGCAACAAGCCACTGTTTACAGTGAAAAACCAAATTAAAACTTACTGACTCGTTAAACATGGCGTGCCATGTTGACTGTGTTGTTTCATTGCCTAGAGACGTGTGGATCGTTGGGTGCCTAGTAACATTAATCTTGATTGTATCCATAGGTGGAATTTTGATAATTACCTACAATACCTCTATATTTTGAAACTCAAATAGAAACACCACTACTTCTATTTCAAATCATCTTACATCAATTCAGAAAGCAAATTTTGTAATTTTCTTGTTCTCAAAATTTAATGTAGATGCAGATGGTAAACCTTCTAATAAATGATCCAATATATTCTTCTCTTGATAGACTTTCCATTTCTTTCAATTCTTTCTAAAACAAGTCAACACAAAAATAGCAATTAAAAAAATTACCAGAATATATCAATGCTGCTAGGTCATTTGCATGCGTGGTTAGTTATGCATCATCATAAACATCCGAAAATTCAACAATGCTAGAGAGTGAGAACAATAAAATATTATCCAAATTGAAAACTTTACAAATTATTATAATTGGAAAAAAAAAAGAAAAAAAAGAAAAAGCCCATTGCACTACTCCGTCACCACAAACATTACGCCAAACTTCACCCCCAAAATTGATCAAAAACATTTATAAAAGGGAAAAAAAAGGATCTACTATCAGCCAAAACTTTGTTTTCCTAATCAAGTAATATTCTTAAGTATTTGTGAAGAGAGAGAGAGAGAAAACCTTACATAGATTAGAATAGAAATTGGAGAATGCACTTCGATTTTGAGTGTGAAGTCATATGGGATTATAATACATAGAATAGAGAGATATGAGAGTATCAGATGTGAGAGTTTTTATTTAAGAAAATGATTCAATCAAATTGTGGTGGTTATGTTTTTTGAACGTGGAGTTCTTCACAAAATTGAATTGTTTTTAAAATTTGAATTTAAAAAAAGAAAAAAAGAAAAAGGAAGGACTGGCGGGGAGGAAGAAACAAATAAGTCTAGTTAAAATTTTTAAAAAATAAATAAATAAGGAAAGAAGAGGTGAACGTGGGAGTGACTTTTATGGGATTGTATGAAAAAGAAAAAAAAAGAATAGAGTTAAGAATTTGTTTAGTTTGGAGGATAGAAAATATTTTATTTTTCCTCATTTGTGTTTGGTTGGAGAAGTGGAAGAATGGAGAGATGGAAAACTTTTTGAGTTTGGTTGAGAAAAAAAATAAGAGAATAAAAAATGTGGTTCGTATAAATTTACTGTCATGCCCCTATTAGATTAAAAAAAGTCAAGAATTATATTTTTATTAGATAAAAAAGAGTAATGAATTATATTTTTATTAAAAAAATATAGTGCACTTCATTAAGAGAGAGAGAGAGAGAGAACAAAAATCCAAAAGAAATGTGAAAAGAAAAGGATTGGAAAAAAAAAACATATGAAAGGAAAAACGGATGAACAATGCACACACAAAAAAAGGGGTAGGAACGAAGAGTAAAAAAAAAAAAAAAAAAAGGACAAAGTGAGAAAAAAGAGTCTCGAAAAAAAAAGGGACAAAAGGAAAGAATAAAGGGTCTTAAAAAAAAAATTGGCTGAGGTGAGAGTAAACGTTAGTTGCACAATGCATAAGGGGGCAATTTGGTCTCTTTAAGTGTAAATTTTTTCCTCTCTGTTTTCTCCCCAAATTGGGGAGATTGCAATTTGGTGGGCCAAGGGAGAAAACCCTTGGGCCCCACCAATTTTCCTTCTCATTTTCTTCTCTTATCAAACACACCAAAATACAATTTTCTCTCCTTTTTTCTCTTATGTTTTTTCCATCCTCCCTAAAATCTACCCAATCAAATGAATCCTAAGAGTTAGTGTGGACTGTGAAGTAACCGTGAGATGAATAACGGGTATGACTAATTAAAAAAAGAAAAAAAGAAAAGAAAAAAAGAAACAGGTAAGTCTTTTTTCTTTTTTTGGGTTTTTAATTTAAGAGTAAAACAGTTTTATGAGTAAAACATGGTGAGTGGATATGAGAGTGGTTGAGTGGGTTCATGTTTTTTTGGGAGAGATGAAATTTGTTATTTGACTTTATAATCCCTATTTTTAAGAGAACTCATTGTTTATTGATAAGGGTATTTTCGAACCACAAAAAAATCCAGTTTGATTTATGGGGAGTTTTGTGATGTGGTTGACCATATTACTACAACTTACAACATTTGTAGTAACAATTTCATTCTTTACCGGATGAGGTATTTTTGATCTGAGAAATGTTAACAAGCACTGTGCGGGGTTTGTAAAGGTTGGACTAATGTGGGTTACACTTAATAAAAAAATTAGATAAATAAAAAAAGACATATAAAAGTAGCCCCACATTTTATTTTAATATATTTTTTCTTTTTATGAAGCTAGCCCTACCGCTTATAAAGTTAAAAAAATGACATAAAACTGAAAAAAGACAAAAAGCTGCCAAAAAATAAGTAAAAAAAGTTGATGTTAACGAGCACCTTCTAATGCTGGTTAACACAACCCTATATATATATATATATATATATATATAGAATAATTACACTATACTATTCTAAATTATACCACAATTACACTTTTCATTATAAACTTTTAGAATACACAGTTAGCACCTTAAACTATAACTCGTGTTACTTATAAGGTCAAAAAAATGAAATGTTTTAGAAACTTTGAGATTTAAGTTCACTAGCTTATCACTTCTTTATTTAATTTCCAAGCTCTGTAAGACCGTATCCCTCTCTCCCTTTTTTTTTTTTTTTAAAGAAGGAAAATTTTTTTTTTTTCCTTATAAAGTAGATTTACTCGTCCATAGTTGTTACACAGAAGCGTATTTGGAAATCCTCCATCTCTGTCACACTCTCTTAATATTCACTTTCTTAATCAATTTGTGGGAAAATTAAGTTGTTCAACCCACAAGGTATCACTAAATCACACTCTCTTCTCTTAACTCATGCACACTTTTATTCTCATCTTTTGCTACAATTCTCATCGTTGAACTTGTATTGTTTTATTGTTGAATTCCTAACACTCTGCTTTTAGTCTTTCCTTGTATGTATTTTCCCTCTTTCGGCCTTTGTGTTGTAAGCTAGAAATGCAACAGTAACTATCAAAGGCTATTCATTGGTGTGATTTTAAGCTTATGACCCCTCACAAATTTAGGCCCAATTACAGAAAAAACCCCAACAACCATCCAACGAAATAATTTCAACATTTGATATAAGGAAGTGGTATCCCAACTTTTGATATTTCCATGAGACATTCCAAAAATCTCATGAATTGATAGAGCGGTGAATTAAACTTGAGACCTTCAAGTTTATGTCATGCCTAAAATTAGTGAGCTCACCACCTAGGTAGCTGAAATGGTATCCCAACTTTTGATTGGCTCATGAGATACTCCAAAAATCTCATGAATTGATAGTGTGATGAATTGAACTTAAGACTTTTAAGTTTGCATCACGCTTAAAACTAATGAACTCACCATCTAGGTAACCCAGTGGGATCATAGAGATGGTTGTATATGTGCATCATCTACTTAAGAATATATGAGAGAGAGAGAGAGAGAGATCTAACTTTATTTGATAAGAGTTGAAATAGCTAGATGGAAGAAAAAAAATATGAAATTAGATATGTATAGGCCTACTTAATCCAAATAGGAATTAAAACAGACCCGGACCAAGTCTCTTGGTTATAAATGGGCCTTATAGGACCCGAGCCAGCTATAGTGCCCATGCACATGTAGGCCCGGACATAGCTCATTAGACGAGTAAATAGTAAAAGGCGTGGTGGTGAAAACGTCAACGGAAAACGAAAACAGGGAATTAAAAACAAACAAAAACACAAACGAAACCACTTCCAGTTCCTGTCTTCCGGGTTTGTTTGTTTGGCTTCTTTTATTCTCGTACTAGGTACTACTGACTCTCAAGACTCTTGGCCTCATCACCTTTAATTTTCTTTCTACTTTGAATCTCTCGCTCTCTCTCTCTCTCTCTCTCTCAAACCCTTAAACCCAACGCACTCTCCCACAAAAATTACTCGCAAAGATACCAACTTCTTCGCTTACAAAGCCCAATACCACCCTCAATTCTGGTCTTACCTGCAACACGTAACGCAAGGTGAGTTTTTTTTTTTTTTTTTTTAAATGTGATCGCATTTTCTGTCTTTGAATTTCAGGAACTGGGTTTCATTTTTTTTTATAATGATTTGTTTAACATTAAAAAAAAAAAGAGTGTTGAAAATTTTCATTTCGTTTAGGATTTTGGTGGGCAATTTTCCTCTTGTGGCTGTTAGTTAGTGTTGACTGTTGAAACTAACAATGTCTATTATGTGCCAGCATTTGGTTGTGTTTTCAATTCTTTCTAAAAGAGACTGGTTGCTTGAATCAAAATTTGCCTTAACTTTTGTTTTTGTGAAGATTGTGAATAAAAAGGCAGAAAATTTTCCTCTATTATGTGTAAGTCTTTTGCAGTAAAATTAGAAGTACCTTTAGCATTGTCCCATATGGAATTAGTCGTTTTATCAAATTTAGATTTTGTTCTAATTGGATACGTATAGAATCCAATATAATTTTTTATTTGGAATTGAATCCTCCAATCTGAATTTAGTGTTATAATTATGGTTAAATAATTTTTCTTGATAATTGATCGTTACTTTCATTAGGCTTAAATAATTAAATTCACTATTTCCTAACGCATTAAGCTTTTGGGACAATCAGTAATTTTTCAAGGTATCAGAGCAGGTGCTCTTGTGTTCAAATCATGTCTCTACTCTACTTCCCATTTAAAAAGTTAAAAATCTCACATGTTGGGCCCCATTTATGAAGGTGGAGTTTAGGGTCACACGTGAGGGGAAGTGTTAGAATTATGGTTAAATGATTAAATTCTAATGCTTTTGGGACATTCATAAGGGTACCAATATCAGTGATGAAGCACTTATGTCTGGGTTAAGCATCTAAGTAGTGCTTATTTCCCTGCTTTTTAACTTTTATCTTTGTCTTTCTGTAATAATTTCGTTCTTTGGTTATTCTCTTATTAAATTCGATATTTCAAAATGTTTTTCCATGAATTATATTTTTTTTGTTCAATGGTTTTCTTAAGAAAAGAAATATGTTGGTTTAGTAATGACTTTTAGAGGTACAAAATGCAGGATTTTTTAATTTTTCGTTGGCACATGAGTCACTGTTTGTAGTCCTCCATAAGAGACCATAGATGTGCATGCACTGAATTCGCATGGATGTTGAAGGGGACAACAGGGAAAACCATGTGCAGGGAAATTCTGAACATGATAATGGTGAAAAACAGAATTTAGCTGGGAATTTTACTGAGAGAGAAGTAATAAGTCAGGATGATGATGATGAGACTGCTACACCACAAGTGGGCATGGAGTTTGAATCGGAAGATGCTGGAAAGACTTTCTATGATGCATATGCTAGGCATGTGGGTTTTAGCACCCATGTTGGTCCATTCAGTCGTAATAAGCCTGATGGGCCAATTGTAACATGGGAGTTTGCATGTTCCAGAGAGATTTTCAAAAGGAAAAATATAGAAAGCTGCAATGCCATGATTAGGCTTGAGAGGAAGAATTCAAACAGTTGGGTTGTGACAAAATTTGTTGAGGACCATAACCATTCAATGGTTTCTCCTAGTAAAGTGCATTATCTTCGACCCCGTAGGCATTTTGCTGGTGCTACCAAGAGTGTGGTTGATACGTTGGATGCTACTGGTGATGTTTATGTTTCCATGGATGGCAATAGTGTAGCTTTTCAACCAAATCATGTAGTTAGGAGTGCCTCCCCTGTAGAACCAAATCACCCAATCCGAAGTGTTGGGCCTTTAAACTACATTAGGCCTTCTAGCAGAAAGAGGACCCTTGGTAGAGATGCTCAGAATCTTCTAAACTATTTCAAGAAGATGCAGTCTGAACACCCTGGCTTCTTTTACGCGATACAGCTTGATGATGATAACCGCATGACTAATGTCTTTTGGGCTGATGCAAGATCAAGAGCTGCTTATAATTACTTTGGTGATGCAGTAATTTTTGACACGATGTATAGACCAAATCAGTATCAGGTACCATTTGCTCCCTTTACAGGTGTAAATCATCATGGTCAGATGGTGTTGTTTGGTTGTGCTTTACTTCTAGATGAGTCTGAGTCTTCCTTTACTTGGCTGTTCAAGACATGGCTATCAGCAATGAATGATAGGCCTCCTGTTTCTATAACCACAGACCAAGATAGAGCCATACAAGCAGCAGTCTTGCAGGTTTTCCCAAATACTCGCCACTGTATTTGCAAATGGCACATATTAAGAGAAGGCCAAGAAAGGTTGGCTCATATATACCTTGCTCATCCTTCATTCTATGGAGAGCTGTATAGCTGCATCAACTTTTCTGAGACAATTAATGATTTTGAGTTGTCATGGGGCAGTCTCCTTGATAAATATGATCTGCGGAAGAATGAGTGGCTTCAGGCAGTGTATAACGCTCGCAAGCAGTGGGCCCCAGTATATTTTCGTGGAACTTTCTTTGCTGCACTTTCTTCAAACCAAGGTGTTAGCTCCTTTTTTGATGGTTATGTGAATCAGCAGACCACCATCCCTCTTTTCTTTAAACAATGTGAAAGAGCTTTGGAACATTCATTAGAAAAAGAAATAGAAGCAGATTATGATACAATTTGCACCACACCAGTATTGAAGACACCATCACCAATGGAACAACAAGCAGCAAATCTCTATACCAGAAAAGTTTTTACAAAGTTTCAGGAGGAATTAGTCGAAACTTTTGTGTACACTGCAAATAATATTGAGGGTGATGGGGTAGTTAGCAAGTATAGGGTTGCAAAATATGAACATGATCACAAGGCATACATAGTCAATGTTAATGTTTCTGAGATGAAAGCAAATTGCAGCTGTCAGATGTTTGAATACTCTGGCATACTTTGTCGACATATATTGACTGTCTTCACTGTAACGAATGTTCTTACCCTTCCATCACACTACATATTGAAGCGATGGACAAGGAATGCCAAAGCAGGGGTTGGGTTAGATGAACAAAATTTGGATCCACAAGGTATCGAGACTCTCACCTTGCGCTTCAACAATTTATGTCGGGAAGCCATTAAATATGCTGAAGAAGGGTCAGTTGCTATAGAGACTTATAATGCAGCAATGAATGCTCTAAGGGAGGGTGGGAAAAGGATTGCTTCTGTGAAGAAAAATGTTGCTAAAGTTACACCTCTTAGTTCTCAGGGTAGTGGCGATAGTCAAGATGACATTAACAAGAAAACCCCCATGTCATTTCCTGAAATGGCCCCATCATTATGGCCTTGGCAAGAAGCAATGCCACATCGCTTTAATCTTAATGATCTAGGAGTTCCTGGTGCAGATTTGAACCAGCCAAGCATGGCTCCTGTGTCTATTCACCGTGATGGTGCCACTTCTGATAACACTGTATGAATCATCTGAGATCTACAGAATTATTGTTGAACTTTTGAATATACTTTGATGACGGCTAAATTTAAATGTCAATTATTTATTTAGGTGGTTCTGACTTGTTTCAAGTCCATGACTTGGGTGATAGAAAATAAGAATTCTACACCAGCTGGTAGAGTAGCTGTCATTAACTTAAAGGTATGCACCCCTTTTCAATAGATTCCGTCAATTGTATAGCTATCTATGCTACTTGTAGTCTTCAATTTTCTTCCCCCTTTTTTTTCCTGTTTAATATTGAATATAGTGGGAGTTGGGATAGGTGACTTAGTTCTTAGGTTGGAACCTTACCAATAGAAGAAAAGATAGTGTAATATGATGAATTGAAAGGTGGAAATGAATGTATCCTGTAGTTTGGAATAGATCAGTCCTATCCCTGAGGACCTGTTTGATACTCTTGCAGTCTCCATTAAATCTTAAATATTCTAATGAAATAATTCACTGTCTTCATCTCTATGCTCCACATCCATAATAGCTGAGAAGGGTTTGTAAAATATGTTGCTATTAATGTTCTTGTCTTTCCATTTGTAATTTTCTTTACATGTGCTGTAGTTGCAAGATTATGGAAAGAACCCTTCGGGAGAGACAGAGGTGCAATTTAGGCTAACAAGGATCACACTTGAGCCTATGTTGAGATCTATGGCCTACATCAGTCAGCAGCTATCAACACCAACCAATAGAGTTGCTGTTATTAATCTGAAGGTACGAAATCTCTTTTGAGTATATAAATTTTGTTATGTTGAGTTCTCTCATAACTCTGTTCTATTTTAATAAAAGCTCAGAATGTATGATAAGTACGATTTGAAGTTGCTTAGTTTTGTATTAATTTCTGCAATTTGCTTTAATAGTGCCAATGTTCGTTGGAATTTTTTATTTTGGGTAAGTAATAATATGAAACAGAAGAATACTTCATGTTCATGATGATGAACACAAAGTCTCTTAAAGAATTACAGAAAATAGAATAGAGTTTTGTAACTCAAAAATAGAAGTACAATGTGTAAAGTCCTGTGCATGAGACAAATAAAACAAGGTACGAATCAACAAGGATTTCAATTGATCTAGAGGTCTCTCAATGTCCTCAAATGTACATCTATTTCATTCCTTCCACACTATCCACATCAAACATGACGGAGTAAGATTCAAAACATGTGAATAGTGTTTCCCAAACCTATTTTTCCATTCAAATAATACGTCTGTTACTTTCAACAGCATCACTCACTGATTCCCAAACATCTTAAAAAACTTCACTCCACAAAGCATAAGCAACATCACAATGGAGCAATAAATGATCCACCATTTCATCATTACACTGACACATACAGCACCAACTGTCTAACAAGAAACCCCTCTTGAGAAGAATATCATTAGTAAGAATCTTACCCCAAGCTAGTGTCCACACAAAGGACACCCTCCTTGGAGCCTTGACATACCATATACTCTTTCAAGGAAGTGAATTAACATTGGTACCACGAATAGCTTTGTAATAAGAGTGAGCATCAAACTTACCACTCCCATTCAAACTCCATCTCATCCTATAACCCCCCACCCCCAACCCCCCACGGTACCTGTGAGTAAAGATGGTCTAGAAAGGAATTCATGGAACTCCCAAAAATGAAAGCCTTTGTGAAACAGTAGAAACTGAGGCTTCCTTATCAGTTGAGCACTTGAACAGGTCAGGGTACACATACTGATTAAAAAAAAGTGTCCACTTCATTGATCATATCAAAATCTTACTTGTGTTCCATCACCTACCTCAAATGCCACATTCTGAAAGAAACTATCCCAAACCGCTATGATACTCCTCCAAAGACTATGCCCATGTGTCCCTCTACTGGCTTTAGTACAACACTACAACATCCACCCCCTTTAGTTCATTGGGAATGTAAATGATATATATTATATAGACAGTGGTTACAAACCTATGTACCTGGAAGGCAGATCACTGTGTTATGTAGAATGGGGATGTTAATGTGTTACGGCACTCACCTTGTAATGCGGTGTGATATGAGTGTGCTTATTTATACTTTATGTAGATTGTTTAATTAAAAGTTATAACATTGTGAGGTGGTCTGCATTTAGAATAATTGAGGTGTTGTTTGGTAGAGAGGATAAAAAAGTGAGAGGATAGAAAATGTTATGAGTGATTAAAGAGATTAATATAATAAGTGTTTGGTGCATCAAGGATCAACATTAAGTCTATATATCTTTGCACTAGTGATGGATGAGTTCACTACATTGATTCAAGAGGAAGTCCTTTAGCGTTTGATTTTTGTAGATGAATAATTTTAGTGTATGAAATCAGATGTAGAGTTAACTTCAAGTTAGAAATTTGGTTTGATTTTTGCAGATGAATGATTTTAGCATATGAGATTAGATGTAGAGTTAACTTCAAGTTAGAAATTTGGTGAGACATTTAAGGATCTAAAGAATTTTGATTAAGTAGGAATAAAATAGAGTGCATGTAATGTAAATTTAGTGGAAGTATAAAGAGAGATGCAGCGTTGTAAGACTAAATAGTCAAGAGTCATTTTAATAAAGCTTCTGATTTACTTATCAAAAAAAGACTCAATAGTCAAGAGATACCAAAGAGCAGAGCTTTCGACATCTTGGATCAATAATTCTTAAAGATGGAGAGATTGAAGATGATGTGAATCATAGGATAGGAGCATGGTGGATGAAATGGAGAAGCACATCCATTTATGCTCCATGGTACTAAATGTTGAACTATTAAGAAGCAACATATTCATAAAATGAGCGTAGTTGAAATGAGAATATAAAGATGGATAAATGGAAAAACTAAGAGCCTTGTAGTTCAATTGGTTGGTATCTCCTAGAGTGTCCATGACATCTAGGGTTCAAATCCCCCCCTCTCCTGTTGTAACTATTAAATGATAAAAAAGAAAAAGAAAAAAAAAAAAGAGATGGATAAATGGAAAAACATGGAAGGATAGGATCAAAATGAGGAAATTCTCTTAAAGATAGCGGTGGCCCCCTATTGATGAAAACATGAGAGATAAGTCACTTGAGATGATTTGTTCATGTTTAGTAGAGAGCGATTAATGATTAATGCACCAGTGAGAAAGAGTGAGTTGATTCAAATTAAGAGAAAATGGTAGAGAAAGACCCAAAATATTACTTCTTGTAGTAAAAAATGACATGTCAATTAAGAAATAACAGAGAATATGGCCTTAGATAGAATAGAGTGGCAGAAAACAATAAATGTGGTTGATCATGACTAATCTTGTAGCTCAACTGGTTGGTATCTCCTGGTGTGTCCATGACATCTAGGGTTCAAATCCCTCCTCTCGTTGTAACTATTAAATGATAAAAAAAGAAAAAAAAGAAAAAAAAAAGAGATTGATAAATGGAAAAACATGGAAAGATAGGATTCAAAATGAGAAAGTTCTCTTAAAAATAGGGGTGGCCCCTGTTGATGAGAACATGAGAGATAACTCGCTTGAGATGATGTGGTCATTTTCAGAAGAGAGCAATTAATGATAAATGCACCGGTAAGAAAGAGTGAGTTGATTCAAATTAAGGAAATAGAAAATGGTAGAGAAAGACCCAAAGTATTACTTCTTGTAGTAAAAAATGACATGTTAGTTAAGAAATAATTGAGAGTATGGCCTTAAGATAGAATAGAGTGGTGGAAAACAATAAATGTGGTTGATCATGACTAATTTGTTGAGGATCTACAACTGGCCCTAGAAAATCTGGGATAAGGCTTGGTTGCTGTTGTATAAGTGTTTGATAGTAGGAATACAACAGTGGGGAGAAAATGAAGAATATTGTTGTTGTTGTTGTTGTTTTTTTTTTTTTTTTTTTTTTTTTTTGATAATGTACGGAGCCTTTCTAAAGAAGAGCCCTGTGGACTTGCCTCTGGCTAGTAAAACCAATGGACAACTAAATCCACTTGCTAGAACTAGATGCTAGGTAATCCAGGGGTATTCACCCTAATGGGCTAAGCAGTAAGCATGTTGTATTAAATTCCTATTATATCCTTGTATTGAATTGTTTTTAATAAACTAGAGGGATAAGATTATCAAATTACTATTGTAAGACATTTTATCTTGTACTTTCCTCCCTTTTTTGGAAGATTTTTTGATGATTCGATATTTGGGGAGGAGAGATTTGAACCTTAGACGTCTCCATTGGAGATACCAAGAGGTGCCAGTTGAGATACAAGGTTCTTGACTTCTTTTTAGGAAAATTAAAATTGGTGAGACTAGATTGAAATAATCATCTCTCCTTTTTCTTTCATTCTAATTTTCTACCCTACTAAACAAGAGAAAATATCAATAGATTCAATACATCTTTACTTATCAAAAAAAGAGAAAGAAAAAAGATTTAATACATCTTCCATTTTCTCTCCACCCTTTTCTACCCTTTCATTTTTCCTTCCAACCAAACTCATTCATAGAGATGTATCCTCTTTTTACCTAGGCGCTTTAAATTTTTCTATGTATACTTAATAATGCTGCCTTTCAATCAACACAAAGAATGTTTAAGAAAAATTTTGGGTGGCCATAATTAGTTTTTTGGAATGAAAGTGTAATACATTTTGGTAAGATGATCCTTGTCTGGCCTGCAGATCACAACTCGCTGGTGTGTGTATATATATATAATTTTATTGAAAAGTAAATAAGTAAATAATAATTTATTGAAAAAGACGACTTCATGCATGGAAGTGAACGCAAAGGAGTTTAAAGAATTACAAAAGGTTATGTACACAGAGAGTGATTTTTAAAACTCAGCAATGGAGTTACTATTAGTAAAACTCCAGGTCCGAGACCAATCAAACAATGATCTAGAAAACAATTTTATCAATTGTGTTCTTAAAATTTCCGTATCCTCAAAAGTACAATGATTATGTTCCCTCCAAAATGTACACATCAAACATAATGGGACCAAGTTTCAAATGTAGAAGATTTATCAAAAAAAAGTTTCAAATGTAGAAGATTGCTTGCCTACCCAATCCTGCCAACCAAACAAAAGGTTAGTGACTTTTTCTAGTAGTACCCACTGAAACCCAAAGGAATGGAAAATGAAACTCCACAACTCGTATGCAACACTATATTGTAACAGAAGATGCACCACTATCTCCCTACTAAAGTGGTGCATACAACACCACCCTACTAGTGTGTAACCTCTCATAATGAGATTAACACTAGTAAGGATCTTCCCCCATGCTACCATCCAAACAAAGAAAGATCCTCGTTGGGCCTTGACACACCAAATACTCTTCAAGTCGAAAATCTTGGCATAAGGGTCCCTTAAGGCATCATAAAAAGGAGTGAACATCAAATTCCCATTCCCTTTCAATCTCCATCCCAATTGATCTCTACCCTCACGGTGAGGGATATTAGAATAAAGAAGATTGAAAAAGGAGGTTACCACCTCTATCTCCCAATCATTAAAGTCTCTCAAAGATTATGTCCCAACTCCTCTATTCCCCTTCATTTTGTTTCCCTAACAAGGAACCAACCAAAGCATCTTTAGCTACGCAACAATCATACAGGTCTAGAAAGACCATCCTCAATGGTTGGTCACCACACCTGACCAACCACCTATCATGCCAAAACCGAACTTGGTTGCCTTCACCTACATCAAAGCAAATATACTGTAGGAACCCATCCCATCTCAGGTTAATACCTTTCCTTAAGCCACAACTATGAGTTCCTCGAACGCTCTTCGTGCACCAACCTCCCCACTCCATATTTCACAGCTACTACACTCCTCCACGACCATATTTCCTCAATCTTAAAGTGCCATTACCATTTACTCAACAGAGCTTGGTTAAATGTTACCAACTTCTTAATTCCCAATCCACAATTAGCAATTGGAGTGCACACTATATCCCACCCCACCAAAGGATGTTTCACCTTATCACCCACAGCACCCCAAAGAAAGTTTCTTTGCAATTTCTCAATCCTGTTCACTACTCTAACAGGAATAGTAAACAGGGAGAGATAATAAGTAGGTAGTCTCGATAGTGTACTCTTTAATAATGTTATTTATTCACCTTCTAACAAATACAATTTCTTCCAACCTGATAATTTGTGTTCTATCTTCTCTATAAAAGGATTCCATACTAACTTGGCCTTGAAGGATACCCCCAAAGGCATACCAAGGTAGGTGAGGTTAACGGCAAACACCCAATCTTACAGCTAAGGATATCTGCAAATTCTGACATATTCCGAACCTCACTGACAGGCCTTTTTACACAGGCAAGAATATGTTCATTCTTGTTTAGTGGTTTGCTTCAAACAATGAAATTGATGAAAGGAGAATTTGGTGAATTTTACTTTCAGTGATGGTGTGCCCCTTTCCTGTAATATGCTTATCTAGCAAACCAGTGAAGACCAATAAATGATGATTTGCCATTTATATGCACTGTCCCCACAAAGGCACTCATATAATGTCATTTAGTACTGTTAACAACCATAGCAATAATCATAATCTAAATAGTTTTGGTTAGTAAACATCCTCTAAAAGGTGGTCCACAGCCTCCCCATTACAATGGCACATATAACACCAACTTGCCATTGAATAACTACTCTTGATAAGGTTATCACATGTAAGAATTTTACTCCATGCTGCTGTCCACAAAAAAAGAACACTCTCTGAGGGTCTGAGGGGCCTTAACCCTCCATATGGCTTTCCAAGGGAAAGACATAGGGGGTGAAACCGGTAAAGTCTCATAAAAAGAACAAACAGTAAAATCCCCATGTAAAGTCTCCATATGCACAAACGTAATCATTCTAAAATGGATATACTAGGCTACTTTTTGGTATCAGTTTTTCCTTCTCTATTTTTCTTTTCGAGCTTCAGAACTTCCTGTGAAATTTTCACATCCTTATTATTTTTGGAAAAAATTAAATAGAACATGGAGAATTACCTCCCATGCTTTTGAAATTGTCCATTTGGGGAGAGATTGGAGTTATTTCAAAGACTGGGCAGTTCAATTTCTAAATTTGTGGCTGTTTCAGAGGTTTCTGCAGATTGTAAAATCAGTAGAAGACTTTGTAATCAACATCATCTCTACATTTTTAGAAACTTTTCAAATTTCAATAGAATTTAATGCCACTTCTTTGTGTTCAATCTAGATTTCATGTTGATAGAGACAATAGTTCAATCAACATGGACCATAAGTTTGACTGATGTGCCAAATTTCCTAACCATGAGCGAGCCATTTCATGGAATGGAACTTTATTGCTCGGCAGTTTGTTTGAGTGGTCTCAGGTTTGGGGTTTTACCCATTTTACCTCTGTTTTAGAATTCCATAATTCTCTCAGTTTTTCTTTGTAATTTTTCAGACTCTTTGTGTTCATCATCTTGAACATGAAGTGTCTTTATTTTCAATAAAACTTTCTACTTATCAAAAAAAAAAAAAAATGGAACATGTCAAATTCTGGAGAATTAGGATACAAGAAACATACATTCCTGGCTTATCATGAGGCATATACATTGACAAGGATAGCACACAGGAAATATAAGGAATGTGAACTTGGACAATCCTTGAGTAGGGTGCAGCACACGTTTCTCTTGGTAATCCTGCAAAATCAGATGTAGAGGGTAGAACTCTCTACTCTCCCTCTCTTCCATAGTTTTGAGAGGGGAAAGTTAACATAGTAACAAATCCTAGTTTTCTGTAAGATCAATAAATCCTATATATCTTTTATAGACCAATAAGTCCTCTTAGAATTCCTTTCCAAAAATTTCAAGTATAGATACACTACTACGAACAAAATTTTGAAAGCATTATGCAACAAGATAAAATATAATTAGGTCAAGTAAGTTGGGTTAATTTGGAAATAGAGAGTTCTTTTGTTAAATAAATTCATTAAATTGTGTTTTATAAAAGAAACTTTTAACTTTAAAGTAAGAACTTTTTCCATGGTTATTAGGCTGAATAAATTTTGATTTTATTCTTAATAAAATATGTTAATGTTTCAAGTATATTTAATAATTTAATTGTCATTAATAGGCTAATAAAAAAACTTATAAAATTAATAATTTTCACAATAATATGTTTAGTTAAGTACTAGAGATTAGGGTTATAGACATTTTTGCAAGTTATATAGGTGGCGTTAAAGGTGTTCAAACTCTTTAGAGTGTATGCATACCTAATGAAGCTATATAGGTGGCCTTAGTTAGTAGCATGGTCTGTATCATATAATTACAAGATCAAATTCTTCTTTTTAAAAATATTTTTTGCTAATGGCAAGATCAAAATATCAGTTTCACTTTTTCCCCATTTTTCCTAAGCATAATTTTAGACCTAAAACCTGGGAGCACACGTGTGTAAACTGGCATCATGTTTGTGTTCGATACATGTTGGACACGGATACCGTGCTAACACATTTACGTCCGTGTCTAGTACATGTTGAATAAAAAATATATTTTTAACTGGGGCATGGCCTGGACATGGCTTGGACACGGTCTGGACACAGGAGAAAAAAAAAAAAAATTTAAAAGAAAGAAAAGAAGAGTTTTTTTACAACCAAGCACAATCTGAAACATCAATTAGGCTTTGAATTTCTAAAATTTCGATCAATCTCTCTCTTTCTTGCTCTGAAATCTCAGAGATTTCTCTCTTGCTGATCTGCAACTCGTCTTCACTGAACCTGCCTCATTGGTGCTGCTCTGTAAGGGATGGCAGTGCTCTTCCTCTGCTTCAGTATCGGTGTGCAACTCTTGGAACTCTCTCAACCAGATCAGGTCTTTTTTATTATTTTTTATTTTAAGATCTGGTCCATTAGAGCACTACCCCTAGAGCCCTAACGCCCTAACTACACACAACACACTTTTTACATTTACTGAATCATTTTTTGGCCCTGTGAAGATTAACAGTTTTATAATATTAACATTTGTAAAACTAAAAGTGGTCCATTTAACGGTGTAATTTTTTTATTATGTGAATCCATGTATATTATAATTTATTATTATTTTAAAATGTTTCAAAGATTTTTATAGATATTACTTATTTCTAAATTTAAAATAAATATAAAAATTTCCTCAAAATATAAAAAATAGACCTATATATATAAAATTTAATTGCCGTGTCCTTACCGTATCATGTCCTAATTTTTTGAGGATTGCCTTGTCTCCTTGTCTCGTGTTATGTCATGTCCCTTGTCATATCGGTGTCTGTGCTCCATAGCCTAAGACCTACTTAAGCCAGCCCACTCTTAAATCAACGCTAGTTGCAAGCTCACTTGATGTAATTGCTAAATTGGAATATTGGATTCCACCAAAGGTGCACTTGACATGAGATCTCCAAGTGGATGTTATTTTGTGTACTTGTATAAAAGTGATCTTGTATTGATTTTAGCAGTCTAAATGTAGGTTTCTTAGTCTGAGTAATTAATGAATGCTTTTGCATCTTACCTAATAGGAACATCCCATGGTTTTGATAATAGAACTGTAGCATCTCAATGTAAATTATTGTTTAGTATGTCATTTTAAAAGTACTGTTGACTTTTATTTACCCTAGTTCTTAAAAGCAGTTTCACCTTATTATGTTCTGTATGATCTTTTATTGGTTTTTACTTGTCTTTATTTATTTTAATTGGTAAGTTACACACTGGCAGGTCTTGAACACATGATTCCACCCTCCACCTTGCTTTTACAATAGGAGGTGCTATGTGAGCTAGTGCTCTGTGTTTTTTTACTTCATAATTTTTTAATCATTTCTATTTTCATAATCTGGTTACATTGGTTTGAGGAAGTCCATTCTATCTCAGACTAGGACAAATAGTTGATTTGGACTGAACTAGACATTGTGGAACAAAACCATTGAGAATTACATGGATATGATCTTTCAAACACCAAGGCTGTATTGAATTTAGCATTTATAATATTTGCATTTCAGAAAGCGCAAGAGTATATAAGATTAGATTTTATTATTTTATTATTTTTAGAATAGTTGCACGACTTTCTAGTGTTAAGTAGTATAAGAATCTGTTTTTGTGTTTGATCAGCTCCAAGATACAAAGACAACTTCTGGAGAAACAGAGGTGAAATTTCAAGTGTCCAGAGATACACTCGGTTCCATGCTAAGATCAATGGCCTATATCCGTGAGCAGCTTTGAAAGCAGTAAGCATACTCTTTTTAGTACTCTTAATTGTTAAATATTGTCATAATTGTACAAGTAATTACGATGTTCATTCTTATCTTGCTATTTTCTGAGGAGCAGTTCTGTTTAGTTCATATGATGAATTGGAGTTTGTCTCTGGCTTAATCAATTCTGGCATGCCTTAGTGTACATGAACCAAAACAATTAGAAAAATACAACGAATTCCAGAGTCACAAGGATGCATCATATCTGATATTTGGGATGACTAGATGGACACTTTTTGATAAAATTTACTTAGTAGCTGTGGTTTTAACTGACAACATTCTTGACCACTCAATTCTCTAATTAGTGCCCTTACATGTCAGTTTATTGTAAATTTGATATTCTACATGGAGCAAGTACACTGCATTATAATCATTGCAGTTTTCAATATTATTTTCCATCACTTGCTTTTGAATTGTTTTTAGTCCATGTTAATGTTATGGTTTCATGTTTGTTAATGAGGATAATTTCCTTTGAAAGATCACTGTATCCAGCAAGATTCTAGTGCAGAAATTTTATTTATTAAAGATCTTTTATAAAAAGTTCAAAACCTTTGGGTAAAATGGCACTTTGAATCTGCATAAGAATGGTATTTGGTGAGGTCACAGATTTAAGTCCCCTGGAGTGCATGAGTTAATTACCAACAAGAAAGTTCAAAAGCAGTAGAGCGAGATGCTAATAAAAAAGTTCTATCTTGGCTTTTCTTTTCTTCTATGTTCTGTCCCAAAAGAAAACAGAGAGAAGAGCAGTTACTTTAACAGGGTATTAGCAGGCCTGACCCAATCCCAACCCTCCAAGGTGTACTGGTAGTTCCATTTTGATATCCCAACAAATAAGTTAATATAGTCTTAAAAGTTAAAACTCTTATGAGCAAGAGGTAACACCTGCATTGGATCTTAAATTTTTTTATATAATAATGATAGGGTTACATTAATAAAGTGGGCTTTGATTGGTAGTGTAGAAGATTCTGCAAGATCATGGATGAACTGTCCAGAAAAACTAAATAGGGATACGCCACTTCACCATTTTTTCATTTTTCATTTAGAACCCCTTTCTAATTTTGAATTACTTATTGAGCCAGTGTGAAGCAGCTGCAGGGCTGAATTGCTACGCATGTATATGACCAGAATATTCAAGTTAGCCATGATTTTTTATTTATTTTTTAGCAAGTAAATACTCATTTTATTAAGAAGAGCAGACATCTCTAGTACACAGGACATATACCTGAGCTACTCATAAAAATCACAGTATCTAGGCCATGTAACTTTCAAACCGGGTTTTGGCTTGGTTAATCCTGGTTAACTTGGTATGCTCAGCAGGCTGGTGCAGTTGTACGGTCTTCAGCACCCATAATTGGGATGCTTGAATTGTTGTGAATTCTCTTGAAGCTTATCTTTTCTTCTCTCTTGCTTGACCAAAAATATTATGCTTGTTGCGTATACACAAAAGTCCACTCATCAATATGAATTTTCTTTGGGCCTTTTTATATCTAGTTCTACAAGTCATACCTGGTTAGATGATTAATGTTGTGCCATGATTTGATTTTTAATACAGTGCTTCATTCTAATGGTGACGAAGTCTTCACGGATGAGTTATTATGGGCTATAAGTTCCTTTGAGACCAATAACTGAATCAGACCTATCATTCTTTGGAAAAGCAGTAGCATTAGAGGCATTGTAGGTGTGTTCTGGTTAATAACATTCATGTACCATGTTAATACCATGTTAATGTTCCATTGACAGAATTGGTCTAGTTGTAGTTAGTTTTGTTAGATCTATTCAATTCTCCACATTCAGCTTTTTAGTATATTAGTTAGGTTTGGTGACTTATATCTCTAACTTGAAGATACTACATCATGTCCATGTAACCATGTGTTAGAAACTTCTGTACATGAAAGTTGTGAACGTTCAGATCTTTACCCAATGAGCAATTACAGATATTGTGTATTCCGGCTTTTGGAGATTGTGACATGTTCTTCTAATTGTACCTTGTGACTTAATGATGTTTTTCTGATTTAGCAAGTATGTTTTTTCGTTGAGTCAACAGAAGTGAACTACTGCATATCATATATACATGGTGATTTCATTCATTTACAAAAGCTCAAAAACCTCTAGGCAATTGGATGCATAGTCTTGCAAATCTGCAACAATGTCAACTCTTTGATTCCATTTTTCTCAAATATATAGAAAGTCAATTGAGCTCTAGCTCAACTGCTCAAGTGATACTTCCTCCCCTTATAAGTTCTAGGTGGAGGGTGAAGTAGGGTTCAAAGCCTATTGGATTCTCATGTAACTTACCAATAAAATAAAAAAAACCTTATGGATGGGGATCTGCAAACTTTAATCGAAATTATTCTAATGATATTCTCAAAATTTAAACAGAATTGTGGGAGATTATAGAAGTGTACCTCATAGTCAACAATTTATCAGTGTAAAAGATGCATATGGTTAAAATCATCACCTGACCCATATGTAGAATTTCCTAGCATACCGAGTCTTCAATATTTAGTTTACAAGTAAAGAAAGATTCATTGGCAAAGCTAAATTCAATAGATGACAGCTCAATCCTATCACAAAAAATGCCTAACAAAACAAAAATTGATTTTATAAAATTGATTTTTCTTGCAACATTTTCGTTAATTTCTGTTAAAATAAAGTAGCCTCTACAAAGTCGGTGTTTTGGCAAATTATAGAACCGTTTTGGTTCCTACACAAATTGAACAAAAAATAGAACCAATTCAAAATTGAACTTTTTAATTTTATCTTTTCTTGAATTAGGTTAAAAGTTAAAACTAATCATATGTATATGTATTTAGAGAAAATCAAATTAGATTTTAATTAGAGTTTAATTTTGTGTCAAGTGTCCTATCTAAGGTTTTTTTTTTTTTTTTTTTTTTTTTTTTTTTTTTTTTTAAATTTTGTGCTAAGTGAGTTAATTCAATGTAGAAAATGAAGGGTCTAATATAAATAAATCATAAAAAAAAAAACCTAATCATACATTTAACTTTATATATAAAATTAGAAGAAGAGAGAGTTTGTATGATTTTACTTTTATGAGCCTTTTTTTTTTTTTTTGTGTAACTAAAAATAATTCAAATTTATAAGTCATTTATGTAATACTATAAATATGTGCAGTTTGTTACTCATTCCGTCCCAATTTGTTTGTCATATTTTAAAAACCCTACTTTTTAAAGGAACATCATTTATTATCTTGTCTGCTATATAAAAATTTATAAGTTTCCAAAACTACCCTTAAATAATTTATCAAAAAATTGGAATACTAAATCTGAAATGGTTTTAGAAATAAAGTAGGGGCATAATAGGAACATTAGTAAATTAAATGGTTTTAATTTTAGAAATAGGACAATATATTGAGACATCCCAAATTGGAATAGAGGACAAACAAATTGGGACAAAAAGAGTACTAACTAGGTAGAAACATAAATATGTATGTGTGTGTATGTGTGTTAACTGCGATTATTTTTAATTGTACTCATGCATATGCACGAAGGTATAAACTAGTATATATGTAAAATCAAACTAGGAGAAAATCTAATTAGATTTTAAATTGGAGTCTAATTTGATGCCAAGTGTACATTTGAATATCTTAATTTAGGTGCACAACTCACCTATGAAAAGCCACTTCATTATTACTATATCAATCTAAATACAATATCATTACTGCAATCTATCTATAGTATATTATAAAAGTTGGATCCCTAAATTAGAGGATGCACACAACGATAACACATATTCATTTTCCTAAACATACTATTATGACATTTCATCTCTTCTTAAAACTAAAAGACTCGTAAAGAGATTTTATTAAAAATGACTATTCATTTACTACAAAATCCTCTCTCTCTCTCTCTCTCTCTCTCTCTCTCTCTCTCTATATATATATATCAAAATTTATCCCATTTAATTATAATTCTCTATTCACATATAATACATATACAATTTAATCAAAATTTTACGTATAATTTTTATGTAATTAACTTTAAAAATTGTTACAATTTCTCCAAGTATATTATAATGGCAAATGTCATCCAATTATCTAATTATAATATTACATTAGATATATATTATAAAAGTTGGATCCAAAACTGGTTGATGCATATAATCATTTTGAACAAAATTTATAACTTCATTTTCTATTATAAACCAATTTATGCCTTTTCAAATTTCATTTTTTTCTCTACTAAATTGCTTTCTTTTAATTTTTTTTTTTTTGGAGATTTAAAAAGTTTTATATGTATAATTAAATTTATTGTCTAAGTTGAGATACAATGGATAAATCTCTTCATCTCTCACTCATCATTCCTTGATCTATAAAAAGCACAAAAAAAAAAAAATTCTCCCTCTCTATCACGAGCATTCCAATGAACAACCCCTCAAGTATACCATAAAATGCACTTGCCTCATAAGGTCTCTCTCTCTTTCTATGTGTGTGTGTATACACACCTTTTAACTTGTAGTACACATTTTCTTCTTCTTTAAAAAAAAACTTGTAGATATGTGTTTGGAAATACTATTCAAAATACACTAAAACCATTTTTTTTTTGGAATACCATAAATTCAGGTTTTATGCCAAAAAAAAGTAGTCTTTGTTGACTAATTACTAGCATCAATTTCTTTTTATACCTTTGTTGATGCCAATTTTTTGGCAAAAGGACCCAATAGCAGAAGAAACCTAACAATATGAAAAAGGTAGAGAAAGAAAACAGCAAATTAAAGACCATTGGGCCAAAATGGCAGGAATAATGGTCCACAGGCCAACAAAATAGTAAAATGGCCCCAGAGAAAGCAAACGGGCCAAGGAAGCCCCAAAGAATGAAGTATAAGCCCATAGGAATCATAATAAATAGAAAGAAAGCAAAAAAGGGCCGGAGTAGCCCAAAGAAAGAAATTGGTAAATAGGATTGGTTCGAAGGCCAATAAACCCAAAGGAAAGATGTGGTAATTGGGCCAGAGAAGCCCAAAAGATTTAGCAAGAGCCCATGGAAATGTAAGAAGTAGGAAAGAATGAAACGGGCCAAGGATGCCCAAAGAATGAAACGGGCCGAGGATGCCCAAAGAATAAAATGAGCGGAGGAAGCCCAAGATATTATATGAACTGACCCAGCAGGAATGCTGGGAAGGAATAACGTGTGAAACTGGCATGGCAGGCACTTCAACCCGCAAGCCCAAAAGCAGTAAAGCAAACAAGGGCAGAGGATATCATAGCAGGAACAATGCAGTGGCATGGCAGGAACACTAGCCAGCCCACAGACAATGGATGAAAGGAGACATGGGCCGAATTAAAGAAGAAGAGGCCTACACCCAAGCCACGCTCAGCCCAAAGAAGAAATGAGATGCAAAGAATAAAGACCCAAAAACTCATCCATGCCACAAGAGTTAAACAAGCACCAGAGCATGCAACAGAGTCAGACAAACCTATAGGCAATGACAAATGCATGAACACCAGAAGAGCAATGGACTCACATGGAAGTGGAGCACGCACACAAGGCTTAGGCACCACCTACTTGTACCTAGCCAATACAGGGGAGGTGGGCCACGGGTCTGAGGTAAGAGAGGGTGTGGTCTGGCGGTGGGGAGAAGGGGGGAGCCTATTTTGGGGTGCTTGCTCAAGCTCTTTTAGGGGAAATGTCTTGCTGGGATGACATACCACCCAAAAGAGGCAAACATGAGTTGGAATCACTAGGTGCATGCTATAGGGGGTTGGTAAGAGAGAATCCTAGCCCTTATCCAGATGGGAGTGCAAAAGGAAGTTGAAAACAAAACAAAAACTACTTTTGTCTGGGAATGAGGCATGACACGGCTAACACAGTGTAGTGGTGGTGGTTGGGTAGCCGCCAGACTAGTGGGCAGTCCTGGAAGGAGACCCACAACAAGCCAAAAGTAGTTAAGGGGTAAAAATGGTAAATCTTGTCACAACATGCAGTATAAAAGGCCATAGACGTGCACAGCAAATAACAACTAAGAAACATGGAAAAAAGAGAGGAAAAAGAAAGAAAATAAGGAAAACAAGTAAGGAAATAGAGAAAACAAGAAAACCCAAGAGTGAGGAAGAAAATATGAGTGATAGGGGTAAAACCATGCCTAATAGACTACCCACTTCTCTCTCTCTCTCAATAGCCCACTCTCTAGCAAGTCAAGAATCTGAAATCAAGCCACTTAGGTCTATTTTTCCAAAGTGAGTAACTTTTACGGCAGGATTCTCCTTTGAGGTTACCCACATTGGAGATTGGTTCCCTTTTTGGACTTGAATTTGCCAAGGGGTCAAGTCTGCTCCTTTAGCAGATTACTCTTCCCTTCATTTGTCATGGATGATTAAGGACTAACATAACTTTTTTGTTATTAATCTATTCCTACTGTAGTCACATTATCAAACTTCTCCTTTGTGGAATTGTTCAAGTATTATCATTGTCAGTAGAAAAGTATTTTTGTTAAAGTATTTTAGTTATCCTGCTGTATTATATTTTTCCTCCTATAACGTTTTGTAACAGTATTTCCTGCTATGGGCACATGACGCACCCAAGATTGCTGCCAGGGCTCTAACTTGCGCACAGCTGGCCTAGGGAATGTTTCAATTAGGCCAGTCCTAACTCTCCTACCCAGAATAATAGAGCTGCAGTACGGCAGGAGCAATTCAACTTAAGACGCAAAAAAGGCCCACCACAACATTTATGAAACATACATAATTTGGATAGGAATTGGTTTAGATGAGGATGATGATATTTTGTGTTTATTATATGTCTACTTAATAGATTAGTTGCTTTATACTTTGATAAATAAATAAAATGAAAAAAGGTAATCTTTATTAGATGTATATAAGTTGTTTGATAAAATTGCCTAATTGTATTTTTTTTTCTCTAGAAATCCTAATACATGGAGTGTGGTTGGGAGGAAGAGAGATGAGGATGATGGTATTGACAGTGATCAGCGATCCAAGTCAGAGTAAAGCAAATAAAGCAAGTCTCCAAGTCACATAATATGTGGTTCTCAAGCTCAAGAAAAATAAAAATATTTGTATAGCTGTTTGGATATACATACGTGTGTATATATATATATATATATATATATATGTGTAGGGACTGGGTCTGAGCACTTCTGCTGTTGGAAAAGTGGATTCAGGCCCGGTTAGCCCTAAACAATGAATTTGTAGAGTATGGGTTTGAGAACTAGGCCTTAGTGAGGATGACAACGAATAAACATGGTTATGGGAAGACTAAGTAACAAGAAAATGGGCTCTAAGTGTGAAAATCTATCCTGGACACCGGTCTGAGGAGCTATCTCATTCTTATTTTCTTCTCAGCGCTTGGATACAGAGGTTACAAAGACGATACAGATTGCTACAGTGTTTTCTACTTCCAATCTCCGATCCCTTCTCTGGAGGACCTTTTTACATTTTATACCCTCTTTAGGTTGATCTTGGCCCTCCATTTGTTGATCGTGCAAGTCACTACTTGAGTGCTTGTCCCATCAGCCGCCGTCCCAAACCTTCTGTGAGTTGCAGCAACCAAAACAGCACTATTCAGAGGTCATTTCCTCATTAATGCGGCCAGAACATTAGTTGTGGGCATTTAATGTGGAGGTGACAGCTTCTCCCTGAATTGCTCCTCCTCTAGGCTCCTATAGTTGACCCACGGTACTTGTCCTTTTTCTTGGGACGCTCTACAAAACTGCCCTTGATAGCGCGCTACCCTTCCCTTCTATGATCTCAGTTCGCCGAGGACATGATTGTCCTCGGCGATGCTTCTTGATAGTTAGGACTTTCTCCATTCGTCCTCGGACATTTCTTCTTTCTCGGTGCGAGCCTTGGGCTTAGTATAAAGTGGGCCGGGGTAGCCAAATTCATTGACCCCACAATATATATATATCCTCGGACATTTCTTCTTCCTCGGCACGGGTCTTGGGCTTAGTATAAAGTGGGCCGGGGTAGCCAAATTTATTAACCCCACAATATATATATATATATATATATATATTTATATATATTGGAAGATATTTTTGTAACAATCTATTGACTTGATTCTTTTAACATTCATTTAGTGATCCTCAAACTATAAATTGTTTGATTTTGTTTAGAACTCAAAAGTAGAAATTTTTTTGTACATGGCTTATTGGATAGAAAATGATATTTGAGTATTATTCAAAAGTAGTGATATTGAACTAATTTTGCACAATCAAAATTTTTTTTTTTCATTTGAGGACTTATAATGTGGTAGAGTTGGGACATAGTCCAACCTTATAAATGTATAATAGTCATTGTTGTGGTTTATATAATTTTTTATAATTTTGGTAGTATAAATATTTGTCACTTTTTTTATAAAAAACTTATTTGTGGTATCATGGTATGTTGACAAGATATGCTAACCTCTATAACTTTTCATTTAATCTTTTTTAAAAAAATATATATATATTACAATTGACAATGCAAAAATTTACCCCCAAAAAAAAAAAAAATCAAAATGATGAAGGATTAAAGTCTGTTTAAGTTTTAAAACTTGCATTTCTTAATTTTAGGTTGAGTGTTTAAGAATTGCATTCTTTGATAAGGAGTGTAAGGTAAGCTTATTAAACAAAATTTAAAAATAAATGAGTAAAACCGTGCGAAACACGGGTCAACAACTAGTTCTTAAAAGAAGAGCATCATTCTACATCCCCTTTATCTTTATTTTTTTGGAAAATATTAAGTGAAGTTTTATTGAACCTTAAAATCTCAAACATAGTTCATTTACATAAATGGCAGCTACCTCGGGTGGAACAGTCTTCATCTAGGTCACATAATCTGCAATAGTAAAAGTTAATATGGCTAGAACATGGGCTATTTCGTTGCTTTGTCTTCTAACATGCACAAAGTTACACGAGTGAAGCATCTGGCTTAGCAATTTCGTTTCATGAAGGAGATGGCCATATATAGTATTCCCTGTTGACTCAAAGTTTATCTATAATTTATAAGCTAAAGTGTTTTAACTTGGCAAAAATGGCCCACTACCACTATTTAGCAAAAAAATTAGCAATTTACCACTGTTTTGGAAATATGTAGGGATTTACCACATTTTTGAAACTTGAATTTGTGAAATTTGAGTTTGCTGTGAAACTCGAGTTCCAAAAACTCGAGTTTTAAAAAAAAAATATACTTCAAATTTGCCAGAAAATTTTTTATGGTACTCGAGTTCCATGAACTTGAGTACCATGGAAAACTTGATTTCGCCAAACTCGAGTACCCAAAAAGTGGTAAATTTCTACATATTTTCGAAACAATGGTAGATTCAACATAGTTTACAAAAATGTGCTATTTGGCTATTTATGCGGTTTTAACTTTGTATTGACCATATATATTATATGGATATTAGTGTGCATTTGGTATAACTTTTTTTTTTTTTTTCTTAGATAAATATTGATTTAACTTATTTTGATGAGATACAAAAAATTAGGTTAGACAAATCTATACCAAAGAAAAAAAAAAAAAGGCCTTAAAATATTATAGCCAAGAAAAAAAAAATGCTATTGGCGTAATTTATTTATTATATGAATTAACAATGCATTATATAGGAATTGGCTTACAAACATTTTTGTGAGGGGTTCGAGGACCAAGGAGGATTGGATTAGGGATTAGATTGCTTAACCCACACCCGAGGAGATAAACGCACTCCAAAGATTTCACCCACTCGAGGATGGAAGCATAGTCAAAACAATGGGCGTCTTGTGATGTTCTAGAGTAAGGAGAAGGGGTAGCGACGAAGGCAAGGAAGAAAGGAGGAAGTTTCCTGGAAGGAACACTTTCCTCCTTCGCATTGAATGTCCTGCACTAACCTTATCAGTTGCATTAATGAGAAAATGACCTCTAAACAGTAACTTCACAGCTAGCAGCCCTTTCCACCACCTTCAGTAGAGTTTTGATGGGACAAGAAGGCTTGGAGGCATACAAATGAAGGACTAGGATGCAAAGAAGGGGGATATAAAAGGAGGGGAGTCTCCCAAAAAAGGGGGACAGACATTTCTTGTTAATGAAATAGAAAAAAGAGAAAGTGAACAATGCTTTATCTAGTGTAGAACTCAAACACTATATATAAGAAACTAATCCTCGGACCTGCCCGAGGAGAGCTTTTTTTTCATTGTCTACTTATGTTATTCCTTTCTGTTATCCTGGGCTCTTCGGTCTTAGAGTTGAACCTAGTTTAGAATTGCACTTGAAATATTTTCCCACTCTTGAAAGAAATTCTAATGTTTGTGCTTGGTTTGAAAGGCAAGGTACCACTGTTCTTAGTGGGCTTGGGCCTTTATTTTCTGAGTACTTACAATTTTCACTACTTTATTTTTTATTTTGAATATTGTTGTCAACCATAGTATTTCATACTATCAAGTTCGTTATACAACATTCATAATAGTAATCAACATTATTTTTCTTAAGTAATACTAATTGTAGGGGAGGATTGTGTGTTAGTGGTACACCATGCTGATGCTCCAAGAGCTTATAAGGCATTGGTGGGGCGCATTTCTTGCCGATTTGGGACTGGGGTGTCAATCTCAAAATCCTCACCTCCCATGTCGCTTGAAAAACAAAATCTTGCAGGCTTGGCTCCTCAAAGAGGACAATAAGCTTGGAGGGGCTGGAACAAAATCCTCCCCTACACTAATAATTTAGAATTGACAAAATTCTTCATTTTTTCCCTATTTTTATCAATATTGTTTAATGTTTTCATGCATATGCACAAGCTACAAATTGGACTAATTTTATGTCATGTGTTCAATTTGAGTTTAATTTTTGTTCCAAGTGAGTTATTTAGTGCGAAAGACTAAGAGTCTAATATTAATGAATCATTAAAATCCAATCATATATCTACTCAACTTCTTTTATATAATAATAATAAAAGTTGGGTTTAGAAGCCGTGGTGGCTTCACCAAAATGCAGAAATTTTTTTTATAAAAAATATAGATATAATTTTTTTTAACTTCTTCTCCTATAATTTCTAAGTTGATAAAAATTTAATTTGATTGCAATCCAAATTCTTTATCTTGTCCTTTTATTAATAATTTAGTTTTTACTTAAATTATATTACTACTCACTTATTTGTTCATATTTTTTAGATTTAAAAAAATAGATATAATAGTTTGTTTTCTATCTTCTTCTCCTATAATTTATTAAGTTTTACATATTATTGTATTCCCTTAATTGTTAATATCAACTTCTCTTTCTATTTTTAATTTTTCCTCTTCACTTTATGAAATATCTACAGTTTTTTTAGTACTTGAGTTTTATCAACAATTTTAAGTGTTAATTTATCTACTTTTAAAATCTTCAACAGACACACATGACTAAGTTTTAAAAAATACTTTCTCAAAAAAAGGTTTTAAAAAATATAAAATTCTATTTCAACTAAAACTATGATTATTGTTTCGGTATATATTTGCTAAATATTTGTTGAATTAGAGTTAGCCAAATGAGAAAAAGAAATTGATACGGATGTAATTTAGATAAAGGAGAGTCTTATATTTGTTGAACAATTAATTCCTTCAGTTATATAATTCCACACGAATAAAACTTCTACTGATTCACTTGAAAAAATCCTACTTATATTCCTTTGGAAAATGCATTAGCTCCATCAGTTTTGGTGGCTTCTTTCACTTTTATTTTTTATTATTATTTTTTTTTATTGAGAATATTTATCACATTAAATTTCTATCGGTTATATGCTCATTGTTCTACCTCTTCTTTTGATAAATAAATTATATGTTCTATTATCTTGAAGCTTTGAAGCCCAAGTTATGAAGTTTCAAGATCTTAAGGCTTCACCCTTCAACATGTTATCTTGAGTGCAAATTCCACACGAATGCTATTATATGATAATATCTATTTTATTGAAGATTATATCTATTCCATTGAAACTTTAAGTGACTTTAGGTTCTTCTTCTTCTTCTTCTTATTATTATTATTATTATTATTATTATTATTATTATTATTATTATTATATTATATGTGGATCTCATATTTATGCCACAAAATTTTAATTAATATTATTTTTTCATTTATTTAGTTCATTATTTTTTTTGTTGAGATTCATAAATATTTAATTTTGTAAATTATTTATAAAAGGGTTTTACGAAACCAAACATGCATAAAGGCTTTTCCCCATTTTTATGGAGTCAAAAATGTTGCCAACACCCATTCAGCATGGCAATGATTTCTTAGAATTATAAATGTTGGTAGGATTGTAGAGAGTGGAAGATAAAATTTAAGGCGAAGAAAACTTCTATATGAACTGTAGACACTTAATTTTGCACCCATAATTTAACCTTAGAATATGACCAAAATAATCATTCTAAGTACCCAAAAATCATAATTGCATTTCATGCATTAAATCATTCAACACATATCATAAAAATGATCTTGAGATTCTAACGATCGTGACGATATGCCTAGTTCCCAAATCGGACGGTCAGATTGAAAGATATCACAAGATCAAGTTTTCACAGTCTGCATACATTCATTTTGGGTGAAACTGATCACATTTGATTAATTGAAATTAATTTTTATTGGTTAACAATTAAAATTAATTAAATAAATTTATGTGATTGGTTGTTGATTTCGATTAAAAATAAGTTTGGTTGCATGGAAATAAATTGAATAATCTGATAATATGGGAATTAAGTTGATAATTAGGTTTTTTAGGGTAATTATCTTTCAGATAATTATTTTTAAGGATTCAATTATCAAATTAAAATGGATTTTATTAAGAATACAAGTCCAAAATACGTCCAAGTATGATTCCCGGCTCAGAAAAATGCCCTAAAAAGAGTCCAAAACATACAAGAAGACGAAACTGGGCGAAGCACTAAGAAGTGCCAATCAACACTTCCACAGTGCTGATTGGCACAAATTTTGAATTGGGCCCAAATGCGTTTGGTTTAGGTTTAGAGCCATCAGATTCGATTTTTTAGGGATAAAACTGAACCCAATTCATGTCTGCTGATTTTCTAAGCAACCTTAGCTTATTTTTTAAGCAGATACACCTCTATAAGTAGAGGAGAAAATCCAAAATTCAGCACTGCTCTCTCCCCTTATGTTAAAGAAATTCTGGATGCTTTACTTTAGGAATTTCTTTTCTGTTAAGTGACTCTATTTTAGATCTCAAAGAGATTCATTCCCTTTGATTTCTAAAATAATCCCCTCTTGTAGAATACATTCATGCAGGTATGTTCTTATTTTACTTCTCATAAACATGCTTTTGTTTTTGCTTTATCTTCTATGAACATGTATTTGCTTCTTTCATTGTTTATATAATTGTGTTCTTAATACTTTCTTGCATGCTTCTCCTTTTGAAAAATTCACATGATTAGTTTAGATTTTAATGTGTTGATTGATTAACATGCATAGATCTAGGGTTAAATTTCTTCTTAAAATCTTAGATTTGCAAGAAAATCTATCATAAAAGTTTCATTATGTTCTTTTTCTAAAAAGACCAGACCTGTGCCTTTTCATATAAATCCAATCTATGTTTTTCAAAGCAAAAACCAAATCTGTGCCTTTTCATATAAATCCAATCTATGCTTTTCAAAACAAAAACCAGATTTGTGCCTTTTCATATAAATCCAATCTATATTTTTCAAAACAAAAACCAGATCTATGCTTTTTATATAAATCTTATCTATAAATTTCAAAACAAAAATCAGATCTGTATTTTTCATAAAAATCTGATTAGTATTTTTCAAAACAAAAACCAGATTTGTATTTTTCATAAAAGTTTACATTTTCGTAAAAAATCTTTTTTCTCTTATATTTATAAAAATAAAACTAGATCTAAATTTTTATTAAAAACTCTTTTTTCTTTTTTTTACCATGGAAACTCAAATCTAAACTTTTAATCAAGCAATCTCATCGAACCTTTTTCATACAAAATAAGATTGTAGATTTAGTGTAGACACTCGATTTTGCACCCATAATTTAATTTTGAAAGATGACTAAAATGACCATTTCAAGTACCCAAAAATCGTAGTTGCATTTCATGCATTAAGTCATTCATCACATATCATAAGAATGATCTCGAGATTCTAACGGTCGAGACGATATGCCCGATTCCCAAATCGAACCGTTGGATTGAAAGATATCACAAGATCAAGTTTTTACGGTCTGCATGCATTGTATGAGGGTGAAGCTGATCACGTGTGATTAAATGGAGTTAGTTTTGATTGGTTAAGCAATTAAAATTAATTGAATAATTTATGTGATTGACTATTGGTTTTTATCAGAAATAAGCTTGGTTGCATAGGAATAAAATGGATAATTAGATAACAAGGGAATTGTTGATAATTAAGTCTTTTTAGAATATTTATCCATCATATAATTATTATTTTAAGGGCCTGATTATCAAAATAAAAGGGATTTATCTTGGAACACGAGTTGAAAATACATCCAGGTACAATTCCCAACTCAGAAAACCCCTAAAAAAAGAGTACAAATCGAACCGAAAGAGAGGATTGGGCTCGGCACATGGCAAGTGCCGATTGGCACAACTTCAAGGCTCGGCCCCAGAAATCATCAGATCAAGCCAAAACACATCCATTTCGATTTTTTAGGGATAAAAATTCGTCCTAATTCGTATCTGATCCAACCTAGCTTATTTTCTAAGCACCAAACCTCTATAAGTAGGGAATTAAAATAAGAAATCAGGACTTCTTTTTTTGACCCCTCTCTCCCCTTACGTTAAAGAAATTCTGGAAGTTTTGCTTTAGGCTTTCTTTTCTGTTAAGTGGCTCTTATTTTAGATCTTAATTTTTTTTTTTTTATTCTCTTTGATTTCTGAAGAATTCTCTCCTTGTGGAACACATTCATACTGGTATGTTACTATCTCTTTATTTACATGTTCATATAACTGATTCAATTCTCTATGCTCTTAACATGGCCTTCCTTTTGTTTGCCTTGATTCTCTTTTGGTTATGTGACGTATGTATGTTTATGCATATGTGTTGTATTTATGTAATGATGTAATGCATACCATTAAATATTAGGTTTGTTGCTTTATGTTAAACAAAAAAAATTAGATTTGAAATATTTTTCCACAAACTCATTGTTTTCTTACAACCAAAATCAGATCTGAATTATTTTCCAAAAACTCATTGTTTTCTTAAAACCAAAATCAGATCTGAAATATTTTTCCAAAAACTCATTGTTTTCCTAAAACCAAAATCAGATCTAAATTATTTTTCAAAACTCCATTGTTTTCCTGAAACCAAAATCAGATCTGAAATTATTTTTCAAAACTCCTTTGTTTTCCAAAACCACCATTCAGATCTGAATTTTTATTCTAAAAACTCATTCCTTTTTCCTTTGACAAATCAGATCTGAATTTTATTCTAAAAATTCATCATTTTTACTTTTAAAAATCAAATCTGCAATTTCTTTTAAAACCCATCATGTTTAAGGTATCTCAAGCTCTCAAGTGTCCCTAATGAATTAGGAATTTTTCCTACTAGTTGATTAGCACTCAAATCTAGGGACTCAAGGCTATTGTTCAAGCAAGCAGAGAAATTACCTAAAAATCCATCAATATTGCCGCTAAATTTGTTCCCTGAAAGATCTAAAACTTTCAATTTACAAAGATGTCCAAAAAAGCTTGGCATTTGACTTGTGATGAGCACATTGGAATTCAAATCAAGGTACTCAAGATTTATTAGGCTCACAAAATCGTTTGGAATGGTACCTTGGAATGAATTCCAACTGAGATCAAGTTTTGTAAGGCTTGTAAGGTTAGACAGCCACTGAGGTATGGAAGAGTTAATGGAGTTTTGAGATAAATCAAGGACAAAAAGGGAGGTAAAATTAATGAATGGAAGTGAATGTGGAAGGCTTTCAAGCCCACATGAATGTAAATGTAACTCCAAGAGTGAAGGAAGCATATTAACCTTTTGCAGCCAATCTGCTCCAGTATGACTGAGTTTGACTTGCCCCATGTCAAGGTACTTCAAAGAAGATAGACCTGAGATCCAATCCAAATTTGTGGCATTCAACTCCCCCATGAATGACATATATGAATCAGCATATAGGTCAAGATGGGTCAGGCTTGACAAATTTCCAAGATGAGGTGGAATCTCCCCGGCAAAGGATGCAGAAGAGAGATTGAGATAAATCAAATTCTCAAGCATACCAAAAAATTCAGGAATTTGAATGCCTTCAAAATCATTCAAACTTATATCCAAGTAATTTAAATATTTCAAGTTAATCAAAGAAGAACTTATCTCACCACCCAGGCATGAATTCTTATATGCCGAGGAATCATAACTGCCGGATTGAAATGGGTTCCGAAGATCAAGCTTGATAACATGTCCTGATATGTTGTTGCACGCTATGCCTCTCCATTGGCAGCAATCTTCACCAACCCAAGAAGAAAGCCTGTTAGAAGGATCAGTCAGACCTTTCTTGATGCTGAGAAGTGCTTCTCTTTCAGTCTGGATGCATTTGACCTTAGTATGATCTTCACTGCATGAACAGGGCTTGATTATCTCCAAATATGGAGACCCATACATAAACAAAAGAAGAAATAGCACCGTGAGATTACTGATTGAGTTTATCTTGTAACTGATATCCATGCTGGTAAATAATGGTAATAACAGAACTAAAGATGTATCTGGTGATTTACATTAAAGGAAAAGATCTACGCTGCATATATATGATAGATTTTTATCAGTATGAGGTCATCTGGAAGATTTAAATGCATGGTAGGTGGAGAACCATAGAATAGTCTAGTCAACGATGAAGAAGAAGGTCTCTGCCTCTTGCGTAATCAACAAGTTCAGAGCATTCGCGTAGCTTTCTATAAAAATTTATTTTTTCTATTTTACTTAACAATTTTTCAAAATTATTAACATAAAATTATCTATTTTATATCCTATTTCATTAAAATATCAAAAAATTTTGATTTTTTAAAATTGTTTCTCTCTCTTTACGATCCACAACTGCCATTCACTTTGTAACTAACGGCTACAACTCTTGCTAAAAAATTTAACATGACTAAATATTTTCAAAATCTAATCATATATTAGATTGCATGTTTTTTATATTCTTAATACACATGTCAAATGTGATACTAATCAGATGTTATTTATTATTTGATACATAAATTTATTTTTTATGCATAATTCTAATTACAAAAACTTGAAATTTAAACATTTAATTGATGACATAATTATTGATTTATGATTTTCTGGAAATTTTGTAAGTATAGAGGACATAAGAAGAAATGTTATCTAATAGTGAATTTTTCAAAATTCACATCCAATAAAAAGGTATTTAATAGAGTTATAACTATTAGTTACAACCAAGTTTCTAGCCAAACTTTATTCAGCAAAATTTGACCTTAAGTTATTTTGTACAAACTGATGCAGGTGCTCTAAACTTTTTCTTTCTTAAGGCTATTGGATTGATTTTATTGTAAGTCTTTTCATCTAATTTCAAGTTACAACCATGAATCATCTTTTATTCTTTTCCTTGAAAGGCAAATAACAGGGACTGGAATGCAAGGATGAGGTCGACATTGTTATGCTTAAGAAAATTATTAGTCCATTTGGATTGAAGGAGAGGGAAGGGGAATAGAGTAAAGTAGAGTAAAATTAGCCTCAAATTAGCTTATTTTCAACCAACTCTACTTTACTCCCCTCCCTTCTACTTCCCCTCTCGCTCTCCTCAATCCAAACAGACCCTATGATAACAGTTAAAAAGGAGAGAAAATGTTGCTAAATTGAAAATTAGGATGATATAAAAGTTAGGCTATTCAAAATAAAGAAAATGCAACTTCTCGATGAGTTGATTTATGAAATGGACTCCATGCTTTTGGAAATTACACGGTAAATGTACAAAGAGCGGGTCACATACGGGTCAACATTTGTTTACAATCCCAAGAATACGGAAAAAGGGTGAAAGCTTTGTCGGTCTCATAAGATAATTTTCCGAAATCACTATGAAAATGTAGAACACTAGGCCTTAAGATTACCTGACTTCTCATATTTTCTAGCATTTTCCTAGAAACTCAACGAAACTGAAGCTTCTCTTAAAAATATTCAACGAAGTGAAGAGAATTAATTGGAACTATATAAGTGTGTGGATCAAAAGGAGGGGATGGAACCGCAAGGAAATTGCTTCGGCTGACTGAATGGGATTAACCTCTATGTGTTTGAAAGTTTGTGGAGTATAATAAATGTTGATATGAATTATGAAGAGAAGTCTACAGCCCTGGGGTACCCAAGTCGTCATCGTTGACAGACTTTTAAACCCTTTGGGCCTGGTTTTTGGGCCTGATAGGCCCAACTCCAGTTCTGGCCTTGATCCCCTCCAACAGTCCCTGGCCTTCACTTGCCTGAGCTAAGGGGAAGTCAAAGCTGTAGAAACCTGATTTGCCAAGGCGTGCACTGATCTTCAACGTGGGGTCCAATTTATTATGTTTTCATTTCTTGTTTTCTTTATTCCAAAATTATCATTTGATGGTATAATTTAACTCATTATCCTACTAATAAAAATTCTATATGACTTTGTCAACAAAATATTTAAGATGATTTAAAGAAAAGTATTCATGCATTGCCTTTATAAATTGTGAAATAGACTTTAGGCTTTTGGAAATCGCATAGTTGATGTAGAATTGTACAAGGAGTGGGTCACGTACGGGTCAACATTTGTTTTGCCCTAAAAGACGGGCAAATAGTGAGTGTGACACTTCGTGACTTTTCATATGCACCGCCCTTATCATTTCAAAACAATTTCGTTGCATGACTTAAACAAAAGACTGAAGCAAAATTATTCAAAGCTTCAAACTACAAAGAGAAAGACTTCATTCATCCTCTGATTTGCAAACACAATTCACAGCCTAAAAAGTTTAAAAAAAAAACAAAACAAAACAAAATTAGAAATAAATAAAGTTTACAGTAATCAATTGAAATGAAAAATAAAATAAAAGAAAAAAAAAACATACTAATTTGAAAAAAATGACCGTATTATAGTCTAAGACTCTAAACCACTAGTGGTGGAAAATAGGGGGGGTTTGGGGATATAAATGGGTAGGTTGCTAAAATAGTTTTATCCTATATCTTGTCCAAGTCGATTATTTAAGATAAGTTAAATTACAAATTACTCCTCCAATTACTGGAATAATTTTCAATTAAATACTTATAGATATATCTTTTTTTTTTTTCATTTTAGTTTCTTAACTTTAATATGTTTTCAATTTCTTCCTTTTGTCTAATTTTTTCTAATCTTCCGGTTGGTTTTGGTGAGATTTAATGGTGCAAAGTGGGTAGGACTGCATCAGAAACAAAAGGAAGCTAAAGAACTTAATTAAAAAAAAAAAAAAAAAAAAAAAAAAAGAGAGATAGAAATAATTGAATTGAAAAGAGGTCAACATTATATGGTGTAATTTGTAATTTAGCTTTTAAGATAAAACCAATCCATCTGTTTGCCCAAATACACCCAAACCACTCAACTAATTAAAATATCCTTAAAACCTTTAAAATGAATAACCTCTAATATGACAACAGTATCGTTGGAAATCTACACAATGACCAATATACACTTCAAATAATAATAAAAAATGATCAAAGTATACAAAACCTCTAAAATGATCCAAATACCCTAAAAACATGCACAATGTTTGAAATTTACTTTAAAACTATAAATGAGCAAAATACCCACAAAACCTTTTAAAATGATTGAATATGCCCAAAATCTATAAAATAATCAAAATCACTCCTAAGTTCTAACACATCCAAATAATTGACCAAAACACATGTCTAAATGATATATTTTTTTAGAAGGTGAAATAACATATAAACATAATCAGTGGGACTCGAACCCACAATTGCTTGATTAGAAGTAGTCAGACGCCTTATCCGTTAGGCCACACCAACACAGGTCTAAAATAATTGAAACACACACCTAATCTTTCAAAATATCTATGATCCTTTAACATGACTAAAGTAGACCCAAACTTTTCAAAATAACTAAACTATACCTTAAAACTTATAAAATGATCAAAATACTGCCGAAATTTCTAAAATGACAAGGACACCCAAAACATTTAAAATTGCCAAAATACATCCAAAACCTCCAAAGCGTTTGTAATAAATCCGAAGGCCTTAAAATTTGCAAAACATTCTAAAACGTCTACAATAACTAAAATACACAAAAAAATAAACCTCCCCAATAACAAAAATATCACGAAACCTGTAAGAGCATCAGCAGTGGCCCTTTCAAATGCCAAATGTAAGATACATTTGGCATTTAGGCCCAAAAACATGCCAGCAATGGGAAGGCTAAAACTGAGAAATGCCAAATTTTTTTGGCATAGCGCTACAGTGCCATCTTACAAGTAAGATGGCACTGTAGCGCTATGCCAAACTGAAAAAATATATTTTAATCCTTTTATTTTTTTCTCTCTCCTCTGTGTCAAAATTTCTTTCTCAGCGTCTCTGAGTATTTCGCCTCCCTCTCTCTCTCTCTGACTTCTCTCGTCTCTCTCTCTTTGTGCTAGTGCTTGAGGTAGAAGACCTTGGAGTCGCCGGTGGCAGTAGAGGGGATGAGTCTGGTGTCAAGGAGCTTGAGGATTTCGTCGCAGATGTTGGAGAGCTCTGACTCGATCCGGGTCAAAAAGCGTCGCCGAAGTTGGTTGCGATTCGGGTTGAGAGTGGGTTGCGATCCGGGTTGCGCCGCCGAAGTGGGTTGTGATCCGGAGCTGCATGGGCCGTTTTGCATGGAGTTCATCGTGGGGCGTGTGGGTTGTGGCTAGTCGTGCGTGGAGAGGTGGGTTTTGATTTTGGGTGGGTTCAGATGGGGTTTTGATCGGCGGAAGGAGATCGGGTGGGTTCCGATGGAGTTTTGATCGGCGTGGGTTCTGTGGAGATCGGAGTTTTGATCGGCGTATATAGAGATCGGGTTTTGATTGCGTGGGTTTCGTTCCGATGGGGTTTTGATAGAGTGGATTTTTCCGGTGGGCGTGTGGCGTGGTGGTGGTGATTGGTGGTTTGTTGGGGTTCGACGGCAGTGGCGTGGGTCTGGTTTTTTTACAGTGGGTTGCTGTGTGTTTTTTTTTTTTTTTTTGGTGGTGTTGATGGTCGGAGAGGGTGGTGTTGATGGTCTGGGGTTTTTTTTTTTTTTTTTTGGTGTTGACGGTAGGTTATGGGTTGCTAGATTATGGGTTGCTGGTGGTGGTGGTGGTGTCAGGTGTGTATAGTGCAGCGGTGGTGGTGATTGTGGTTCTTGAACAGAAAAAAAGAGAGAGAATAAATAATGGGTTGAATTGTAAATTATGGTGAATGTGGGATATATTATTTTATTGTGTTGAAATATTATTTTAATGAGTAGAATAGAAAAATAGAAGTTGGGATGCTGGGAGTATTGTAAAATTGTATTGTATAATTGATAAAGTAGCTTTTTGAAATGGTAAAATAGGATGAGATAGCAAAACCGGTTGGAAATACTCTAAAAATGCTGGATATACACGTAGAACCTCTATAATACACGGTCTAACTTTACACAACCATTTTGCATACAGTTAGGTGGGGCCTTAGGGCATCTATTCTCGTTTTATTTTATTTTATTTTTTAATAAATTTAAGGGAAAATACATTTTAGACCCTAACAATTATTGGGTGCTTTCAAAGTAAAGCCCATACTTTTTAATATTTCAAATTAAACTGTATACTTAAAAAAAGTTTCAATTTAATTAAATCATAAACCTATTAACAGCGATGTTGTTAATTAAATGCTTAAACAAAGTAATGTCTTATGCTCTGTTTGTTTCAGCATTAACATTTTCTAAAAAATTGTTCATTTTCTAGAGAGCTTTTTTTAGAAAACTATCTCATTTTATGATGTTTGCTTATAACACTTTTTGTATAATTTAAAATATGTATAATATGTGTATTGTGTAAACCCACCTAATGTAATCAATATAAATAAATAAATAACCAAGATTGAATTTGGTTTCAAAATAAAATTTTGACAACAAATATAATCAAAATTAGTTGTCCAACTTTCATGATCTCAAACACTCATCTTGCTAATATATATGAACAGTAACATAAATAATATATATATCAACCATACTTCTCATAATTCAACATAACCATAATCTCCATTTTAAATAGTTCAAAATGCCACATAGGCCAAATAGTTTAACCGGGAAAATAATCTAGTACAAATAGTTTGATAAATACCAAAATGCCAAATTGTTATAAAACTATTGATTGATCTATTAGGGGGAAAAATATAAAAACCTTGTCGAAGAATGGTGTTACAAAGGGGAAGAGAACCAAGGAGAAAAAAGAGAAGAGAAACAGATAGAGGGAGAAATCTGTGGGAAGAGAAGAGATTAGAGGGGGTGATAGTGAGAGTGTGAGAGGAGAGAAAAAACAAAGGGAAGAGATGAAGTGAGAGAGCTTATTGTGAGAAAGACAAAGGTGCGAAAGAAAATATTGTTTCCTAGGCTAGAAGAAGATAATATTTATAAGATATGAGAGCTGTCCAAACACAAACCATGCATAAGTTATATCAATATATAAACAATTTATTAATAATTTTGAAATAGTTGAAACCATTCATGCAACAAAAGGAAGGGAAAAACAAAAAGTTTGTAACCGTGAAAAAAAAATGGTTTCACAAAAGGTTTAGGTTGAAAAGGCTTTGGGTTTGGGCTTTATAATGGAATTAAATTAATAAAAAAGTGGGTTTTATGGTGGAGATAGGGCTAGGATTTATTTTATATTTATAAGTATTTTGAAATTGATAAAAACTATTTTAAAATTGTTGGACAAATACAAAAAAAGAGGATGACAATGACATGGCTGTTAACGTGGCTCACTGTGAGCGTAGCAACATTAAATGCTATGCTTCAGCTTTTAGTTGTGAATTTAAATTTTTGTACCTCGTCTTCCAACATTGGAAAATTTTTTGAGCAATAATTTTGTAAGTAATTCATGCTATACGCTCATTTTCATGATAGTGTAGAGAGTATTTTTGTGATAATTTTTGTTTGTATTTCATGCTGTACGCTCATTTTCATGTTTGTATTTTTGTTTGTATTTTTTGTAAGTTGTATTTTCGTGATTTTAGAATTTCTAAATCTGAAATTCGGCCCAGTCTTGTATATTTGTTTGGGGTTTCTTTTCTCACAACCCTAGACATATATAAGACTTATTTTAAAGTCCATTACACACGGATACAAAGACCAAAAGACTTATTTTCTCTGTGTGAAACTACTGCATTTGTACGCCATAGGGTTTTGTAACTGAGTGCTTCCAGATCTTCATTGTTAATGAAGTGAAGAACTTTGCAGCCAACAACATATGTTCAAGTTGTTGGAGTTAGTCACGTACTTGGGATCCGTGCAAAGGGTTAGTCACAAATTGGAGGTTTGTGCATCAAAGGAAAGAAGGCTACTACAAGATCACGTCCAATTGGGTATTGGAGCAAAGGTTCAACTGTAGGTTGGTATTTCGGGATAGGCCAAGGGTAGTTGATAAGATTTCTTATACTTGTAATCATTTGATTGTTGATTAGTAGATTCTTGGGAGTGGTGACCTTAAAATCACCCGATGGGGTTTTTGTCTTGCGAGGTTTTTCCCATTTGTCAACAAATCATCGTGTCTTATTTATTTTCCACTGCACTTACTATTTTTGGTGATTTATTGGTGCCTTCACAATTTGCATACAATTGAACCTAATTAATCAACTTAGGTAATTGAATTAATTAACCGGGGTCAAGCTATCTTAACCCAACAATAAGGATCAAATTGATTGTTACCAAAATTTATGAATTAAATTAAGTGTGATCCTAAAATTTAAAGACCAAATTAGTGTTTTCACCTTCTTTAAGTTCCTATTTGTATAAGTTTTATTTTTTTATCTAAAAATCAAGATTATCATAATAAAAAAATTTGAACTGATTTATTTCAATTTTTAATAACTAATGGGGGATAGGGAGATTTTTGCCCGGATTTACAAGCAAAGAAACTGTATTTCTTTCCACTTCATGGGTAACCCGGTCAGACCATCTGGCCTATGCAATTTATATATATATAAAATTAAAAAAAAAATGGTTGAAAATGGATGTTCTAAAGAAATGGAAAAAATTAAACAATAGCATAGATCACAGATCACTCTCATTTTCTCTCTCTGATATAATATCTCTGATCTCGTTCTCAAATCTCATCTCCCTCCTTTATCTGATTATTTTGGTATCTTTGATTATAAGAGTAAATAGTGAATGTTTGCGAGCTGTGAGTGCCTCTCTTTATTATAAACAAGTGTGTATGCATGTATCTTGTTGATGATTTAAAATTAAACCATGGTAGAATATGACTTTACATTGCGCACCAAATATTCTCTCTACTTATATACCAAAAACAAAAACTATCCAACCAAATTACCCAAACCTAAATCATATTTAAGCCCCTAATTTTAAAAGGAAAAAAAAAAATTACCCATAGGCCGTAGGGGTTTCGGCGTCTTGATGGTAATGGGAGGCTAGTATAACAGAGATTATGACCCCTTAGATTTTTCTTTCCCTTTCTTTCAAATGTTTTGTCAGTCTCAAGTATTTTATTTTGGTAATATATAGTGAAATAATGTGTTTTATTTAATAATCCACAACATTTTTGTGTCTCTCTATCTCTCTTCAGGGCCTTAGCTTTTTTTTTTTTTTTTTTTTTGAGAATCTAGAGCCTTATCCAGTTATTACTATTAGTCCTTAATTATTATTTTTTTTTTTAAAATACTAAAACGGTGGGTATGCTAAAAGACATGTAGATTAGAGAAAGGTGTGGAATAAACTTAGTCAATTAATGAGATAACAGTAAAATAAATTAATGTGAACTTTTGGGTAACAGTAAAAAAACTTAATGAAAGAGATTAAAAAAAAAAAAAAAGGCTAAATGAAAAATTAGAGCGCCACTTGGCAGGACCTCATGCACTCCCACATGAGATCTCTACTTATATAAATATATAAATATATATATATTGATTTATATTATATGTGTGTGAGTATGTGTCTGATTATTGATTGTGTGTTGTTGTTGTTGTTGTTGTTATTATTATTATTATTATGTTATTTGTGTGAGTTGTGATGTGCATAAATGTGTGTGTATAGCATAAATATAATATAACTTTACATAATTTAATAATTATGAAATTCAGAGGATTTGTTACATGTGTGTATATTGTTATAATGTTATAATAAATTTTTGTTATAAAGTTAGTAATTCACAAAAAAAGAAGAGAGTAAAGTTAGTGTATTATTAATGTATATATAAGTATAGCTGTGTGAGTCAATAATTAATATAGTGTTAATGAGTTGAGTTTTGTCATTTAGTTGAATTTTTTTTTTTTTTATAAAAATAGTGATAAATAGTTAAAGATAGCAGCATAAAAATTTAAATGTTATACAAAATTAACAAAATAAAATAGTCACACCTACTCATATTGACAATTGATAATGAACTATCACGTAACTATTTCAAAATATAAAAACTCATAAAAGGAAATTGTAAAACTTCATATTTTAGCGTTTTTTTTTTTTTGTTGTCGATAACTCAATATATTCAAGTTCTTTTTTAAAAAAATTTATTTAATTTAAGTTTTTTAATGACCTTTGAAAAAAATTCTTGGAGCCACCACTTTCCAAAATTATTGGTGTGGTTAAGAAATTGACAAAGTGCGTGGCCGGTAGGGTGTGGCCTAATTGAACTCTGAAATTTGAGTGACTTTCAATTTGATATAAGAATGGCTTTTGGGCATGAAGACTTGGCATGGCAATATCTTTTTTTTTTTCTTTTTTTTTTAAGATTTGGTAGTATGATTTTTTTTTTAAAGAATTTCAACTTATGGCGTCCAATAATAGTTCTTTTATCATTAGACCAAGACACTAATCCGTTTTTGGTGTAGGCAAGAATTAAATCCTAGATCTCTTATTCAGTCATTAGAGACTTTACTAGTTCAGCTAACTAGAACCCACATAATATTTTATTTTCTAGTACACTGAATTTACGTATGAAAAATGGTTAAATTTAGCATTCATACCAACAAAAAGTACACCTTCGTGTTGTTGACTCATGAGTCATGAGACAGATTTTATGGATCTGAATTGGACCATGCTCTATTTACTATTAGAGTCATGATCTAGTTATTTTCCAAATCTGAGACCTATAGAAAGTTGACTGACCTTTCAAAGCATTCTACATTCAAAAAGTATCCTTTGGAGGACGTAAAAGACCAAGCTTTTATCAATATTCAACATAGTCTGTTGGAATTTGTTTATGATAGGTCGAACAATCTAACCCGTTGTTATTACGGTTATGTTGTTAAACAACAGTTGCATGTTCTAGCATTCTCGAAGCATTAAATTGTACTCCCTCCGTCCCACTTTGTTTGTCTTCTATTCCATTTTGGGATGTCCCAAAATATTGTCCTGTTTCTAAAAATAAAAGTCATTAATTTACTAATGTTCCTATTATACTCCTATTTTATTAATAATTCAATTTTTTGATAAATTTATTTAAGGGTAGTTTTGGAAACTTATACATTTTTAAAAGGTAGACAAGACAATAAATGATGTTCCCTTAAAAAGTTTGACTTTTCAAACAAAACAAACAAAGTGGGACGGAGGGAATAGTAAAATAGACTTTAGGCTTTTGGAAATCGCATAGTAAATTTACATGGACCGGGTCACGTACGGCTCAACAGCGCAGCTCATGAGACATCATCACTTTTATTTTATTTTTATATCTTAATTTTATGCTTGAAAATTTTCTAGAAGATCAAAATGTAATATTTATTTCATTAATTCAATATTTAAATTTCAAGTTAATATTTGTAGTTTAAAATTATAGATAAAAAATAAATTTTTGGATCGAATAATAAATAACATCCGATTAGCATAAAATTTAATATGCATATTAAGACATAAATAACATGCAATCTAATTATTACATTTTCAAAATATGTAATTACGTTAATTTTTTTAGTAAGAGTTATAGCGGTTTGACTATAAATTAGTTTACTTTGTCCTTATTTTAGTACCATGAGTTGCTTATACCACTTGATTGAATGCTCCCCCATCTTAGCTTTTAATTTTTAACTTATATTTAAGTACTCTATCTTATTTTCAGACAATAGTGAGCGCCCCGTTGTTTTTGGGCTTTGAATGTAAACACTTTGCCCCGTCGTTTTTGGGCTTTTATCTATTGTCTATCTTTTTGTATCTGTCGCTTGCACTTGATTTTACTTGCTATTTGAATATGCCTCTGCCATACGTCATCTTTTAATCTACTCGTCTGTCCTGTGGAACTTAGGTTAATTTTTGGGGACCCAGTACTTGCTTGTTCATCCTGGGGTTGGACTTGGTAGAATCCTTAAGACCAAGCATCCGTCAGTGTCCATGGTCGTTTGTCCACCTAGTTGGTTAGGACTTGGTATAGCTTTCAAGGACCAGGTACCTCGTCGGTATCTGTGGCTGTTCGTCCACCCCGTAGGTAGGACTTAGAAATATTTTAACCAGGTACATGTCGATATCCGTGGCTGTCTGTCTACTTCGTAGGCAAGACTTAGAATATTTTGACTAGGTATACCCGTAGGCAAGACATAGAATATTTTGACCAGGTATACATGTTCCGTCCGTCATTCGGGTTGGACTTAGTAGATTTTCAGGTTACTTCTTAGGTTTCTTGATCCGTTCACTAAAGGACGTAAATTTCAAGTCACCTCTTGGGTTCCTTGATTCGCCCACTAAAGGACATAGATGTATGTATACATTTGCATATAGTGTTGCTGAATAACTCCTCTTATTATGGTAAAACAAAAGCATAAACCACATATTGTCTGAAAACTACATTAAAATTTCCTCTTGGGCAAAAAACACTGTAAATAAAGATAAAAAATAGACTGGGGATGAGGAGTGGTAGTCTGTATGTTATCGTCTTACTGGTAATATTTCTTTAAGTGCTCTGTGTTCCATTGATGATGCAACTTTTGCCCATCTAGTGTTTCCAGGTGATAGGTGTCTTTCCTCTGCCACGAAGTGATTATGTAGGGTCCTAGCTTTCCTTGGGAGGGATCTCTTGTGGCACCCGTCACCTTCCTCAGGACAAGATCTCCAACTTGAAAGTCCCTGTGTCTGACTCTGGAGTTATAGTGCTTGGCCATGAGGTTCTGGTATCGTGCTAACCTTTGTTCAGCTGTTGCTCTGACCTCATCCACTAGGTCTAGCTACAGGCACATGGCCTCATCGTTCCTAATCTCATCATGATTCTCCACTCTGAAGCTTGTGAGTCCAATCTCAACAGGGATGACAGCCTCACTCCCGTATGCTAGTCGGAAGGGTGTTTCTCCTGTAAGTGTTCTGGCCGTCGTCTTGTATGCCTACAGTACACTTGGCAACTCGTCTGGCCATATACCCTTTGCCCCCTCGAGCCGAGTCTTGATGATTTTGAGCAAGGATTGGTTCGTGACCTCAACTTGGCCGTTGGCCTGACGGTGGGCAGGCCAGGAGTAATGGTTCATGATTCCCAATAGTGAGCAAAAATCCTTGAATGACTCGTTGTCGAATTGCTTTCCGTTGTCCGAGACCAAGACTCTAGGGATTCTGTTCCTGCAGATAATGTTTCTCTAGACGAACCTTCGTATGTTTTTCTCCGTGATGGTGGCCAGTGCTTCAGCTTCCACCCATTTGGTAAAGTAATCAATACTGACCACTAGGAGTTTTAGCCGTCTTATTGCAGTTGGAAATGGGCCCATGTTGTCCAACTCCCATTGAGCAAAAGGCCATGGGGCCGTCATCGGAGTGAGCTCTTCAATTGGCTATCTAATGATGTTGCTGAACCTTTGACACATGTCACAGGTTTTGACATAAGTTTGGGTATCCTTCTGCATGGTAGGCCAATAGTATCCTGCTCGAATCAGCTTGTGCACTAACGATCGTGACCCCAAATGGTTCCTGGAAATTCCTTTGTGAACTTCCCTTATGACATAATTTGCTTCCTCGGTGGTTAGGCATCTTAGGTAGGGTCAGGAGAATCCTCTCTTATACAGGATGTCTTTTATTAGGACGAACCGTGCCACCTGGACCTTCAACTTCCTTGCGGCCTCTTTACTGTCGGGTAGTGTGCTGTCTCTCAAATACGAAACTATTGGTGTGGTCCAGTTGCCTTCTGAGCCTATTTCCTGCACACCCTCACCATCTATTAAGGGCGAAAGCTGAACAAAAGAAAGTACCTTACTGGAGATGAGCATGTGTTCTGCTGATGCGGCCTTGGTAGGATGGTCTGCTTACTTGTTCTCTTCCCTTGGGATTTGAACAAACTTGGCCTGAAGGTCGCCTACCCGCTTCCTTACTTGCTCCAGGTATTTCTTCATCCGTTCACCTTTGCATTCGTAGCACCGTTCACTTAACTTGTGATCACTTAAGAGTTGCAATAAACAACCATACTTGTGGCTCCTGCTGCTTTGGCGAGATCTAGTCCTACCACTAAGGCTTCATACTCTGCCTCATTGTTGGTCGTAGGGAAGTCGAGATGAACCATGCACTCGATCTCGTCCCCTTCCGGAGAGTGAATCACTATTCTTGCTCCACCAGCATGCCTGTTGGATGATCTGTCTGTATGGATACTCCATTAAGATGCTCTTCTACCCCCTGGCCTTCCACATTGGTGAATTTCGCGATGAAGTCAGCAACCACCTGTCCTTCATTGCAGTGCGCGGGCCGTATTGTATGTCAAATTCACTCAACTTGATTGCCCATAGCGCCATTCGTCCAGCGGCTTCAGGATTACCCATTGTTCCCATAGGGGCTTGTTTGTCAGGACGACCACCGTGTGGGCTTGAAAATAGGGTTTGAGTTTTCAAGCTACGGTAACTAGGGTGAAAGCTAGCTTCTCCATCGGGGCGTACCTTTCCTCTGTGCCTCGGAGTGCTTGGCTAGTGTAGTACACAGGCTTCTGCACCTTTTCTTCTTTTTTGACTAAGGTTGCACTAACCATAGCTGGGGAGATGGCCAGGTAGAGAAACAGCTCCTCCCCAGGTTTGGAAGGACTTAGCAACGACGGGGAAGAAAGGTATGCTTTTAAGTCCTTGAATGCTTGTTGACATTCAGTCGTCCACTCGAAGGACTTCTTCAACGTGCGGAAGAAAGGTAGGCATTTGTCCGTTGCCCTTAACACAAATCTATTCAGCGCCGTTACCTTGCTGTTAAGGCTTTGCACTTCTTTTACGTTCCTGGGTGGTGCCATCTCCATTATGGCCCGGATCTTGTCTGGGTTGACTTCAATACCTCTCTAAGACACCATGAACCCTAGGAATTTTCCAACCGTTACCCCAAATGCGCATTTGCTTGGATTGAGCTTTATGTTATATGAGCGGAGGGTATCGAAGGTCTCCTTTAGGTTTTCCAAATAATGATCTTCTCGTCGACCTTTCACTAGCATGTCGTCCACGTAGACTTGGACATTCCTCCCAATTTGATGTGCAAACATCTTGTTCATGAGTCTTTGATACGTTGCTCTTGCGTTCTTGAGGCCGAACGACATCACTTTGTAACTAAAAAGCTGGTGACGAATGAAGTTTTCTCTTGATCAGCCTCGACCAGCTTGATTTGGTTATAACCAGAGAAAGCATCCATGAAGCTTAACAACTAGTGTCTCGCTGTCAAGTCCACCAGGACGTCGACCCGCAGGAGTGGGTAGCTATCTTTGGGGCACGCCTTATTTAAGTTTGTGAAGTCTACACACATCCTCCACTTTCCGTTGGCTTTCTTAACCATCACTACATTGGCCAGCCAGTCGGGATAGTATACCTCCCTTATGAATTCTGCATCCTGCAATTTGCGAACTTCTTTTGCTATAGCCTTGTCTCGCTCCTGGGCAAACACTTTCTTCTTTTGACGGATAGAGGGAAAAGAGGGTGATACGTTCAACCTGTAAACCATGACTGAGGGGTCGATCCCGAGCATGTCTTCGTGGCTCCAGGCAAAGACATCTTGGTTCTCTCTTAGGAATGTCATGAGTGCTTGACGAACAGGCGAACTGGTGAGGGTGTCGACCCTGGTCGTCCGCTCAGGTCTGGAGTTATCGAGAAGTATCTCTTCCAACCCTTCAACGGGCTCTACAACCGTCCGTTGCTCCTCTATGCTCATAGTCTATAAGTAATTGTCCATCTCCAGCATCGCTTTGTAGCACTCGCGTGCTGCCACTTGGTCTCCACGTACCTCTCCTACACTGTACTTGGTGGGGAACTTGATCATCAGGTGATAGGTTGAAGTTACAGCCTTCCACAAATTGAGAGTAGGTCGGCCCAGTATGGCATTGTAAGTGGACTAGCAGTCGACGACAAGGAAAGTAACATCCTTAGTGATCTGTTGAGGGTAATCTCCGATTGTTACGGGCAATGTAATTGCCCCGATGGGGTACACTTTCGTTCCTCCGAACCCGACGAGTGGTGCATTGGTCGGTACAAGCTGTTCTTTCTCGATTCTCATCTGCTAAAACGCTGGGTAATAGAGGATATCAGCAAAGCTTCCATTATTGACTAAGACCCGGTGGGTGTTGTAGTCTTCCACTCGTATGCTAACAACAAGAAAATCATCGTGGGGGTGGTGGAGACGTCGAGCATCTTCCTCCGAGAACCTAACTATGGGGTTGTCCACCTGTGCCATCTTTGGAACAAAACCCGTTAGCTGGACGTTCTGAACCATCCTAAGGTAGGTTTTGCGTGCTTTCTTGGATGAGCCAGATGATGTGGTGCCCCTTACTATCATCCTTATATCCCCTAAGGGTGGCCTAGGGCGCTCGCCATCCTTCCTACCTGCCTGTTCTTGCGGTGGGTTTGTTCTTTCTTTGCTAACGAACCGTTGTAGCTTCCCTTGTTTGATGAGGGCCTCGATCTGTTGCTTCAAGTCATAGCATTCAGATGTGTCGTGACCGTGATCACGATGGAAACGACAATACTTGTCTCTGGACCTTTTATTGGGATCTCCCTTTAACTTGCTAGGCCACATCAAGGTCGTATCGTCCTTGATTGGAATCAAGACTTGATCGATCAAGGCAGTCAGCGGGGTGAAATTCACAAACCTTCTAGTGGGCGGTTTGGAGTGCCTATCCTCTTATCGATCCCCAGTTCTAGTCGTCTTCTGTCCTTTATCCTGCCGGGCATCTTCTTGTCTATCCCTCTTCTTGGATCTTTCCTCTCGGGCCAGTAGTGTATCTTCTGTGTTCATGTACTTAGTGGCTCAATAAAGCACATTTGACATGGTCTTTGGGTCGTTTTTGTATAAGGAGAACAAAAAATTCCCCTTCCGCAAGCCATTGGTAAATGCAGCAACCAATATCTTGTCATCAGCTTCATCTATCGAAAGGGCTTCTTTGTTGCAGTGTGCTATGTATGACCTTAGCGTCTCGTCTTCTCATTGTTTGATGCTCATTAGGCACGCAGTGGATTTCTTGTATCTGTGTCCCCCTATAAAGTGTGATGCAAACTGCACACTTAGCTCTTTGAAGGTACCGATGGAGTTAGGTGTTAATCTACTGAACCATACCCTAGCGGGACCTTTCAAAGTTATTGGGAAAGCTCGGCATATAATCTCGTCTGGAACACCCTGCAAGTGCATGAGGGTTTTAAATGACTCCAAGTGATCTAAGGGATCCTTAGAACCGTCATAGGCTTCTATTTGCGGCATACAGAACTTTGCTGGAAGAGGGAATGAAGTGACAGGTGCCGTAAAGGGCAAGTCCATCTTGTGGACCAACTCGTCAAGGTCGTTTGACACTCATCCCTTGAGGGCGTTCATCATGAAGTCCATCCTCTCCTTCATCATCTGCGTCTCTACAACCATATGCGGTGGTGCCGTATTTGCGATGGAGCGGCGGATGGACGGCTGGTGTCTTGTCGCTCTTGTTTGCTCAGGGCATTGCTGCCTTCTGGTCCTTCTCGATCCCTCCGTTTAGTGGTGTGCTGAGGGCTAGTACCCTCTTGCTCCTCTCCATAATTGTTGGGCCCAGCGTTCCTTTAGCGCAGCTGTTCTTCTAGGTCATGGTTTTGCTTAGTGAGGCATTCCACAGTTGCGGCTAGGGTCTGTACCTGCCTTTCGAGGGCAGTAGTGTGTGGTTCCTCTCCTTGATTGTTGTTGGTTGCCATCGAGCGAGTGATAACCATACAACTCTTTTTTTGGGAGGTGGTAATATGGCTGCTATCGCGTTCCCTACAAATGGTGCCAACTGATGATGCCAAAAATTGTCAGTGAGTCGTGCGGTGCTCACATGCTCTTGACAGAACCTGCGAAACAGAAACAAAGAAGACCTTATAGAGAGTACTGGTGTGGTACCGGCCAAATACCCTTTGAAGGTTAAGTTAGAGAGAATTTCTACAACCCTAGAGTGCCAAAGCTGGGAAATTATGCGTACCTTAATTTATGAGGGCTTTAGGGTTTTTATAGTAGTGTAGAACTAACCTCCATTTCTTGGCAAAGAAGGTATTTCTTTGTAGAGAAGATTCTCATTAATTGTTTCATATTTTATGGGATCCTTTCCTTGTAGGGATTCCTCTGATTATGGTTGGGCGTAGAATGCAAGATATTTCCATACTAGGATTCTTGGAGACCACCCATGCCACGTAGGTGCCACGTGGCCTCAACAAACCGTCTACCTTGGATCCGTCTACCTTAAGGAGTCCATCTGTCGCCCTACCTCTCTGTCCGGGCTATGATCCCGTCTACTAGTTCTTTAGTTACCCCTCCTCGTCAGCCCCTAAAGGGTTTCCGGTCGGGCACCATCCGAGGGGTTATAAAGTGGTCAGGGTGTCGGCCTAGGACTCCCGTCGGGTTACGAGGAGCTGACGGGTACGCAGGCGCCGTTGTTGCCCTAAAATGACACATTTGGGGGTTTTACTCCTCTGCCAAAAATACCCCTATCAGGTGCCAATTTGGTACTTCGACAGTTTTTTCCAATTTTTTATTTTTGGCTGATTTTGACACTTTTCAAAGTTTTTCTTAGTTTGAAAATGTATTTGGATGTTTTCTGAAATTATTTTCATGATAAATTCTATTCCAAAGGGATAATTAGGCTTTTAAAATAATTATCTTCATGATAATTACTTAAAAAATGCATTATTTATCCAAATTTAATATTTATCTGCTCATTTGTTTTAATCTCATGCAACAAATCATATTTTAAGACAAAAACTTAACTAATCACAAAAATTCATTTATTAATTTTAATTACAACCAATCAAAATTAACTTCCATTAATCATGTGTGATGGGTCTCACCTAATTAAATGCTTGCAGACCATTAAAACTTGATTTTGCGATATCTTTCGATTCGACCGTCCGATTAGGAAACAAAATGTATCATTGTGATCGTTGAAACCTTAATATCATTTCTATGACGTGATGAATGAATTAGTAACTAAAATGCAACCATGAATTTTGGATACATAAAATGACCATCTTGTCATCTTCCAAGATTAAATTATATGTGCAAAATAGAGTGTCTACAATGTAATTACAATTGGCAAACTTATTCAACCCAGTTTTAATATTTGAAATTAGAATTACTTTCCTATATTTTTTATTTATTTAATATACTATGGTTTAATCAATCATTGAGTTTAGTGAAAATTTTATTTATTAATACACATGATTACTTGATGACTATGTAGGCATGTTTAGTGGTAACATAAACATATTAAAATTTTATATTTTAAATTTTTTTATGCATTATACAAATTTTTAAATAATTATTCAACTACTTGTTTTACTATAATATTCTATGTGCTTCTATATCCACTTTATGTTTTAACTTGTGTTTCACATTTTTTAGCCTGCAATGGTTTTATATACAATTGGAGGAATCTCAGAGTTAGTCCAAAACTTAGACTTGATATGATGAAATTTCCAAGTGTTTCTTATTTTAAAATTTCTATTTTATGTTTTTTAAATTATTATTCAAGGATATGATATTGCCCAAATTTATGTTGTTATGCACGCGGTTAGATACCCCGGCTCCTCCCACTACTTGGATTATATGTATTTGTCTCTTATTTATGTATTCTATTTATGCTATGGACTGTGATGTTAGATATTGTTGATACCCATTTTCGTAACACATTTTTTACAAGCTCAATTTAACCGAGTCCAACTACCTTGTGGGTTCAATTCATGTATTATATTATATTTTATTCTTTTAATCATGGCCCAAGCCCATGCGACATATTGGGGAAAATTGAGGAAGTGTGGTTTGGAGGGTATGAGTCGGTTTCTTTCGGACCTTTTACATGAGTCTAGCCCATGCGTGCCACCAAGTGGGCAAGAGACACTGGTAGCACCTCAAGCTCATGAAGGAGGTCTTGTACTCGAAAATTCCACCCCAAAAGAGCTTTTATACTCTGGCTGACTGTGGCCCAACTTTTCTGCTCTACACTTTTTTTTGCCTAAAACACATAGCTGACCCTAAGTGGCTAGCCTTATTTGCTACAGCAACCAAATGCAGACTCCAAAGGCCTGCCATGTCTAGGAAACATTAGCCCATGAATTTAAGCCACTTCATTTCCCAAATTATGCAAAAAGCAAGCCAACCCTCTTACCCAATTAAAGCAAAATCTGACCATAACCTCTTTGATTGATACCTTGGGGTTCAAAGCCTCCTCTATTGTCCAAAAACCAATCACTTAGAGCACCCCAAACTCAATACAAAAGGCCTCAATTAGATTCAAAAGAGGGGAACCACTTTTTTACCCACATAACTGAAACTTTAGAACAAAAGCCCATTCAGCTAGCCAACATTCTCACAATTCTAAAACTTAGGGGGTGGAAATATGGGTATAGGGGAACCTTCCCTCTCTTCCTCACGACCTCTCTCAATTTCCTCTTCTTACTGACTGTGGGTCGAAGTTTCGGACTTGTGTACTTTTTCTACATTTTCTTGTATTTTAGTTATGGCATTTTGATTTCTCTCTTGTTAAAGCACCATTAGCCTTTTGTTCATTATACATTTGGAATTTTGGGCTTGATTCTCCATAAATAAACATTTCTAAAGAACCTAATGGGAGATTTTGGTCGTTCTAACATTTTTGGCCCTTGTCGCAAAACGTCCTTGACAAATATTATTAAGAAATATGTCATTATTTTTTTAAACCAATATTTTACAGTTAAATGTCATACCACCCTTATATTATTTTCTTTTAGAATTCTATTTGTCTGTAGGTTTGTTATGATCCTAGTATCCCACATGGATTAAGTGTAAACTTAACCATGTGTATATAAGCTCTTGGGCACTCTCCCCTTGCAAGCCGGTTTTCAAAGGTGAGTTTTACCCATAGATTTGTATCATTTGGTGTCAAAGCCAACCACTAGGTTGAGTAATCAGACGTAGCTCATTGAGTATGGAATCAAATGAGTTGCGGCTGTTGCGATACAATTTTTTCACTTATGCCACATGCCCTAATCCTATTTAATCACATTTATTTATTCACCAAAAAAATACCAAAATATCACCCATAAATTATTTTGGGCCTCCATGAATATTTCTCATCCCATTGGCCCTCAAATATTTCATATCTCATTATCTAAATTGGGCTATGATATAAACTTTCACAAAAAGCCCAAAAACTCATATCTTATCCAATTTTATTATCATTATTTAGCTAAGCCCAAAACTAGTCCTACAAGCCCAATACACACATCCCATTCTTTTTAAAGCCGAAGGCTACTTATGCTTGGCAATATTTCAAAAGCTTAATTCTCATTGACAATATCAAAAGCCCAATTTACATTAGCACTATTAAAAGCCAAAACTAGCTACTTGGTACTATTTAATAAAAAGCCCAAGGTTATCAATACTTGGCAAAATACTAGATCATAAGTATTTCATTTAAAGTCCAATGATGAACAATGCTTTAAGTTCTTAAACCTATTACTATAATATTGCAAGCACATGGAATATATCTTATAAAACCCATGGTAACTATTTATGTTATGTAACACTATTCATTTTTCCAAAACCCATGGCAAACATATATCAAGCCCATGGAGAATTATGAATTTGTGTTACTAATATAAAAGCTCATGGAAAGTTATGATTATTTATCTTAAACCCATGATATTTATTTATTTCATACCATATTATAAACTCACAGTAACTATTTATGTTAAGTCACACTATTCATTTTTCCAAAACCCATGGCAAACATATATCAAGCCCATGGAGAATTATGAATTTGTGTTACTAATATAAAAGCTCATGGAAAGTTATGATTATTTATCTTAAACCCATGACATTTATTTATTTCATACCATATTATAAACCTATGGAATTTATATAAGAACTCATGGTCACTATTTATCTTATATCACAACATTCATAATGTTTATTTCCAAAACTCATGGTAATTATTCACCTTACAAGCCCATTATGATTATCTATAGAAAAACCCATGAGAATATCACATTATTCCACTATAGTAGTTGTTACCATATTTTATTTGAAACCCATGGATATTGCCTCTATTGAAACTCATGGTAAATATTATTCACAAGAAACATTGGAGGTTACTATTTAAAAACCCCAAAGAAAATATCATTTACAAAATAATCCATGGCAAAAATTATGAGAAACTATACAAACTGTTATTTAAAGCCCAAATCTTTGACACCTGGCTTGGGGTGATAGTTCCTACTCTTTGAAGCTCAAATCTTAGTTGCAGCAACCAAGTTCTAGTCCCATGTCTGTCTTGATCTTATTGGCTGAGATCAATCTTCAAATCTCAGCACTTAATGACATTACCCAAAGAAGATAAAATACCCAAAAGCAAACCACACCATTTTTGGCCAAATCCTAGGTTAGATACTTTGAATTTCAGCTCCATCTGACTTTACCCAAAGGAGACAAGCACTCAGAAAGGAGTTCATACCACTTTTGGCCAAATCTCATGATAGATATTCTGAAAATTCTCTTGCTAATTAGACCCAACATTTTTGGCTTTTACTAATTGCTCCCTAGGCTTCACTATAAAAGGAAAGCATCATCTACTCATCAAAGGGGGACGAAATCCTCTCAAAAGTCTCTATTAATCTTTCTTTTTTCAGCCCTTAATTCAAAAATTAAGTTCATTTTTTAGCTCATAAAGGCCTATACCCATCAACTCATAAACATTCCTTCTATTTCTAACAAAACCCAGCACTATAAAGGCCTCGTGATTAGCTACAATCAGTCTCTCTTCACCATGACAAAAAATAGCCAAGTTCCTTTACCATTTTATTCCCACATCACCATTTATTTACTCACCCACTCATATAAGAGTAGTTTCCATCATTTACCATTCATCCTTCCACATATTCCATCATGGGCATAACAACCTTGGTTAAATATTTGCTCCACTAAGCTGGGGTCTTTCTCTCCCTTAATTCCATCATAATTTTCCTCATTTACTTGTACTTATGAAGCCTTTAGTCCTTATTTATTGCTATTATAATGAAGGTCATAATGTCTTGGATACTATAGAAGTTTTCCCTCATGTTGACTTAATAATAATGAGAAAAATATATTATTTTTTTCATGTAAACATATTTATTAACTAATCAGACGTTACCGCTGGAGGTCTGTCGTATTCACTACTGGATCATTTTCCTTTATATACTTGTTATAACAGACCCACTTTTATATTTACCGACTATGGAGGAAATGCATAATTTCTACTATGCAAATACATTTATTAATTTTCTAGACACCTCTTCTCAAAAAAATAAATAAATAAATAAAATTTCCAAACATTTACCGTTGGACGCTTCTCTTGTTTACCGCTGGACTATTATTTAAGCACTTGTTGTGGTGGGCCATCTTTTGTGCTAACATATCTTTGCAAGAGGTATTATTGAGGCCTTATTATAATCTTTATTGGATACAACCCGGACCTTGAGCAAAAATTGGCATTTTACACTTCACCGATAGCCTTTGGGTCATATTCTAAGCCCAAAGGTCAAGTCTTGGTCTTGGCTTCCCAAATATCATATTGGCAACGAATAAAAATGCTCCCGACAGCGGCTTTGTGGTCCGGTCTTAAAAGGAGCGACCTAGAGGCTAGATTAAAATAATTAATAGGTGAATGGAGCAGCCAAAAAGAGAAAGGGCTACTATCGGGTTAGGGTCGATAGAGTGAGCCGTCGTGGACGTTGGCTGGGGAGCGTGGTGGTATGTTATGATCCTAGTGTCTCACATGGATTAAATGTAAGCTTAACCATGTGTAAATAAGCTCTTGAGAACCCACCTCTTATAAGCTAGTTTTCAAGGGTAATTTCTACCCATGGGTTTGTATCACCACTTCTCGAATGACAGCAAACTCCTTTGAGATCCACTCAATTCAACGGGATCAAAAGGTTGTAAGATTTTGCCATATTTTCCATAATAGATGCAAGATATCTTTGAGGGAGTATGTAGGGAAGTGTAGTCAATGTAACAGTGAAAAAATATTTGTAAATCATCCTGATTCCTTGACATTGGATGATTCACTTTTAACTCCTGATTTTTCTGGAATAATTAAATATGAAATTCTAAGAAAAGCATGATTTTAGCTTCCTAATTGGCCTTGACTTTCTTTTCATGTTAAGTAAGTCTCGCTATTATAAGAAACGAACATGTGACCTCTTGAAGGTATAGAAGTAAAATTTAACTAGTAAAATTTGAATTTCATCTTTCTCACATCGTGCATTAAATGTTGGTTGAAAGCGGATTTCTGTTTGTCATGGATTCTAGGGTTTCATTGAATTGTTGATAGGTTTATCTCGTTTGCAATAGGTTTCATTTTAAAGCATATAGATTCTATTTATTATCATTTGGGTAACCAAGAATAAGTTCACAATGGGTTTCATTCTAAATAAGTTTTCTTCCAAGTTTGGTTTTGTTGACACCTAATTTCAGTTTGAGGTGATCGACCACCCGTGATGGTGACATGTGTTGTGTTCCTCTCACACACTCAATGTATCTATGGGGAAGTGGAATTAGTGAGAAAATGATGAATTTCATGATTTATGAAGTTGGCACCAATTAATGGAATTCTAAGTTGTGATTCGTCACCTGTGTCTAATTGAATTTAATTACTAAACTTAAGTTGAGAACAATTCTCTAAACTCGTCCCAAGTATGGGTCAAAACCATGTCTCAAATTGGAAACTAAGTTTAGATGCACAGTTAAACGTGGGGAAGATGTTCGACACCCCAAGACGCTCGTCTAATTATGGTACCTCTTTTTGATTGACTTTCAACATTTACTCAATGGAAAATAATCAAAAGTTTGGCATTTGGATTTTATGATAGAAATGCAAGTTTTGAAATTGATTTGTTTATTTAAGCATTCCATATGGTGGCTTGGATTTCTCTTAATCTACCTTTGAGATATTTTTTATGGCATAGGTGCATTTGCTTAATTATTCATTCATTTTCTTATTGATTTTTGCGCAATCATAAATATCATAACACCTTAAGAGCTCTTTACATAAATATGTGGATCTAGCTGCTATCACATGTAAGGAAACTGGTGTCAAGTCGCTCTCACAAGGAGTATCAGACTTCGTAGGGTAGCAACACCTTTCATCAAAGTTTTGTGACTTTACAGAAAAACAACATGATAGTTAAAGTGTGCGAGTAACATAACAACAAATTTTAACTGTAAAAAAAATTGGGTCTATAGTGGCGTTCGTGAAAGGCCACTAGAAGTCCTAAAAATGCCATTATAGATCCCTTTGGACTATAGTGGCAGTTATGAATGTCACTATTGTACCATGGCTATAGACCTATAGGGGCCTTTTTGTAAAACGTCGCTATAGACCGATAGTGGCGTTTTAAAATGCCACTATAGCCAATTAAAAAAAATAAAATAAATTTGACCTATAACAGCGCTTCAAACACCACTATAGCCAATTAAATAAATAAATTTAACCTATAGCAGCGTTTAAAACGCCACTATAGCTAATTAAAAAAAAATATTTTAATTTGGCCTATAGTGGCGTTCATAAATGCCACTATAGGCAATTTTTTTTTTAAAAAAAAATTGACCTATAGTAGTGTTTGCAAACACCACTATAGGTCCAAACCCTATAGTGGCATTTTTCAAACGCTGCTATTGTTCAAATATTTTTTTTTTTAATTAGCTATAATGGCGTTTTAAAATATCACCCTTTCTAAGGGTACACAAAATAGGCCCTATATATATATGTCATGCATTTAATTGAACTACATAATCATTATATACACATGGAGCAGCAGGACAGTGCTTATCATCAAAATATTTTGTAAACACCACTATAGGTTATTTTAAAAAATATATAAATAAAATAAAGCCTCTGTATCCAACCTATAGTGGTGTTTTGTAAACGCCATTATAGGACCTCAAAATTATTTTTTTTTTTTTAGTAGGGAGGCTTTATTTTTTTTATTTTTTTTTTTTTTAAAAAAAAACCTATAAAGACATAGGACCTATAGTGGTGTTTTGTAAACGCCACTATAGGTCCTCATTTTTTTTTTTTTTTTTGGGTAGAGACAAAAGGGCTACAATAGCACATGGCATGACAAACAAGGTCTAGGCCTAAGCGCATAAACAAGGCGTGAAGCATGCAAGCACCTAGATGATGGCATAAAGCATGTAGAGAACACAGATCGAAGCACATAGGCATGTGAAAACATAGATCTAGACATATAGCATGGAAATAAACACATAAACCCATAAATCCCTGCAAGGCATAGCCAACAACATCATACAAGCATGTGAGCATGTAATCCTAACATCAACCTAGAACAAAAAGAGGAACAAAGCATAGGAAAACATGGCATAAAGCATAAAATATGTAGATCTAAACATAAAAGCATGTAAGGATGTAGATCTAAACATGAAACATGGCATAAGACATAAAAAGCAAGGAGATTTAGGCTAGAAGCACAAATAAAGCAAGAAACATGCTAAAGAAAGCAATGAATCATGTTATTCAAGCAAAAAGAACAAGATAAATGCTAGAAAAAGATCTGGAAAGTTAGGGGTGTAAATAGTAGCTAAAAAGCTACATCCACACCCCTAAACCCCAAATCCCAAGGTATATAGAACCAGGAAAAGAAGATTGGGTATAGGAACAATACCTTGTATTTTTGGTGAAGAGAGGAATCAAGAGGTTTTGATGTGTTTTTTGTGTGTTTTGTGTTTTTTTGTGTTTGGAAGAGAGGAAAAATGTGTAAAAGACGTCCAGGCAGAGAACAAAAAGCCAAGAAGTTCCTCTTTTTTTTGGTCTATAGGTGCCTAGGGCCTTTTATACCCCCGGCGCGCTTTTCGAGGCGGCGGCCATTTTCAAATGGCATTGGATCAGGTTGATCTTGACACCCCTAAAAATATCTTGACTTCCTGTTTCTAAAAAGGTATGGAACTTGAAAATCCAACAGTCAAATCAAAAGTTATAGCTCCCGGAAGTTAATGGTGCATTGATCGGTGCGTTATCCCGATCAACCTAAGGTTGACTAGGGGCATTTTGGTCATTTTGGCTGAAAGAGGCACTTTGAGTGCTCCAGTGTCTGAACGGGTTACGCCATGTCATTCTGGATGTTCTCGCAGCCCCGTGGAGAGAAAGTAATATTTTTGGATTTTTCGAGGTTCGACACGCAAATCGAGGGCAAACAAAATACGGTATCAATAGCTGCCCCTTCTTTATCAGACATCTCGAGTGTAATGAGAGGTGTTGGATAAAGAACATGATTTCCAATTTTGTCGCCCCCAAATTGCGTGTGGAAACTACTCACGAATCGAGACCGGATTTTACCTAACTAGACCGATCTGCTGCAGCTGCTTCTGAAATATTTTCCAAACATGTCTCTGAACTCTGGGAGAGGAAAAGCCCCCGCCCCCGCCCCCCCCTTTTGGAGGTTTGACTGGGTCAACCGATCAACGTTGACTTGGTCAACGCTGAACGGCGGCCCTTCAAGGTGCGCCGGGCAGCCAGGCCGCCCAAAGGCTTATAAAAACCTCTTTTGGGCTCATTTCACCCTTTCCTTCGACTTCCCACTTCTGAAAAATTCTCTGGAGCAACTACGAACTTGGCGGGTCCGGCTTTTTAGCTTCAGTCTGCTGTTTCAGTCTTTTCTGCACTTGAGGTCAGTGTCTATCTTTCTTCTTCTCTTCTTTTTTTCTGCAACATGTTAGTAGCAATACTACTAGGGATGCACACTAGTGCTTATTTTTATTTTTGGAGTTTTCATAAGCATATATTTTGGCCATGATTTATGCCATGCTATCTTAGGGGAATGCATATATTTTTCTTTTTGTCTGTGTTATATAGGTGTGCGAATATATGGGAATTTAAATGCTGAAAATAAAATGCGGGATATAGGTAAGGGGACTTACCTGGTAGTCGAGAATAGTGGAAATGGTGAGACGTACGGCGTGGCCGCTAGTTAATCTCGGAATAGGATCAGACAAAGAGAATTGTGTGATGGTAAGGCGTAAGGCACTGCCGCTAGTTAACCTCGAGATGGAATGTGAGCATACGGCGCAGCCGCTAATTAACCCATTGTAGATCAGGACTTGAAAACATTTTGGTGACTTGATAGCTGTGTGATGGCGAGGCATATGGCGCGGCCGCTAGTTAACCTCAAGATGGGATGTGAGCATACGGCGCGGCCGCTAGTTAACCCACTGTAGATCAGGAACTTGAACTTTTGAGTGACTTGGTAGCTGTGTGATGGCAATTTGATCATTAACGTTTCAAATATATATGTTTAATGTATAGTCCTTATCTTTTGGTATTATGTCAAATCTCTACTTATAATTAATGAATGTAAAATGATGACGTAGCTAATGATGATATTAAAATATATATAAAAAATTTGTTAAAGTATCACTGATTTAAAATCATTTCGAAGAAATCCTTCTTCATAAAATATTCTCTTGAGGAGATGAGTTCAAGCACTTAAATAGCACTTAAATAGTCTCTCTCCGCTGTTTAGTTTAATACATTTCCCTTTCTACCAAAAAAAAAAAAAAAGTCTCTCTTAACTCTTAAGGGACAAGTTCATCATGTGCTGCTGATTACTAGATGATGAGGCCAAGTGCGGTGATTCCATATTTTAAGAATTGAAATGTTAATTAATGCCCTAAAAACATTTGTTAGTGAACTATTTTAGGAAAGTTTTATGGAAAAAGAGAAAAACCAATTAATATTTTGATAGCTTTTTCAATTTTTCATAAAAGTGATATAAAAACCTTCTTAAAATGATTTATTAACAATTGCCCTAATGACACTCGTTAACATGATCCTTTTAAGAAGGAAAAAAATAAAATAAAAAATCAGTATTCTTAATACAATTCAATGCAATAATTTATGAAAATGGAACTTGGCTTTTTTTTTAAATATTCTAAATTATTTATGATTGAATCCGTACTAATTGCCGCAACAATGTCCCTTTCAATTAAACATATTCATTAAAAACTTATCTTACATTTTGTTGCGAATCTCAGTTTTGGTGACATTCATAGTTGAAAATGCTAATTCCGTAGTTGCAATAGAAACTAGAAGAGTAAACACAAGCAAGTAGTATTCTAAATTTCTTGTTCTCACCACCCACTCAACAAGTATGACAACTCTAGTTCTATTTTTTTTTTTTTTTTTTTAATTTGTTTAGTTTTGCTATTGGTAATTTTTGTTTTTGAGCTAATTTTTTTTAGCTTGTTAATTTTGTTTTAGATTTTAGATCTTTAAATTTTTAATGGTCTTTAAAATGATTAATAATATTGTTAAGAGGGGCTAAGTGTAATTTTATCGAACCAAATTGCTAAAATTAATACCTATATATACTAATATTTTATAATAAAAAATTTGAAGGGGGGGGGGGGGGAGCCTAAGAATAGCTCCATTCCTGTTTGAATTCAAGACAATGGTTTCTTGAATCCATAAGGAAAGATAGTTGGAATCCACCAAAAAATAGAGAGACTTTTATTAAAATGAATTTGAATTGTTTTTTTAAAAAAGCATTCATTGACTTGGTGGCAAATTTAAAGGCTTTGTAAAACTTGACGAACAAGAAAATATATTTTCTAAAATTAATTATAATTAATATTGTGGGAGGGAGGAACTCGAGGATCAGAGACTCGTTGTATAAAAACATCCCTAGGAGACGGTTAGGCCTCACTATTCATCAGATTGGGCCCAACCCAAATGAGACAAGTTAGGACTTACATGTATGATTCTGGAAACTGCCTTTAAAAGGGCTGCTGATGTATGCATGCACTATCGCATTTTCATCATAGATGGTGGTTTGAACCCACTCGTATCACACTCATTTGTATTGCACCGCGGTTTCATGGGTTTATCAGTGGATTTTGACAATGATCATCCCGCTTGGGGGAGAGAGAGAATGGAGAGATCGCGTGAAATAAATTTCCCCAGTTTAGGGTTTCATGCGATTCTCGACATGAGAGACACATCATCAGCGGGACGGACCCATTCTTGTGTATTGGACAAGGGGGAGGGAACCACGCAAAATAAACTGCCCCAGCTTAGATTTTTGCGAGGTTCCAAGCCTGCAGACTGGCTTAAAATGGCCTCGACTTCATAGACCATACCAAATGCTAGTAATGAATGCAGACGTTCTGAACGAAATCTCCTTAGACACGCCTTGAGGCGGTATGCACTGGTTGCTCCCGTTATTGCTCAGGCCGGCTATCAATTCAAAGACGGGTTTCTTGGGGTGACCTTATGGGAAACGGCTCCCTCCATCCTCAAAATAAGCTGAAATAGCTGCCGCATGGCTGAGAACGGGCTTCAGTGTCTTTCTGTTGTGAGCTATTACGGGGCTGAACCGGGTGAACCGAGCTTTAGGAAAGAGGTTCAAGATATCCTAAACTGCCCCAGTGTAGGATTTATGCGGTCTCGGATGCACAAGAGAGAGTTTCTGACAATCCAGTTCACTGCCAGGCCGATTGCGCACTACAGCGGGTTCTAAATCAGAGGAATCATTGCTCCAAGGCAATCAAAAACATCCTAAACAGGGGGGTAGAATACAGTTGGGCTTGTGCCTGGGGGGCTGAAAAGCCCTGGCACGTGTCCCAACACTTGATTTTCGTGCTTAAAAGGCTGGGTTAAACCCAACCCCAACTCATTCTGGTCTGCGATTTTTTGGGGTCTTCTCCTACCCTTTTATTCACGTAAAATGTGTAGAAAACACTGTTTTTCATCATTTTTCGCATAGATTCTCATCAGATCATCAGATTTAACAGGATCTGTTCATGGCTGCTCACTCCTACGACACTTTGGTCGAGCTTGAGAGGGAGTCTTACTATGAGAAGAAGCTTAAGAGGTGGTAGAGCTCCTTTTCTTGTGGTGACTGGGCATTCATCCAACGACTTCTTGGAGATGTTACTGCTTTTCTTCACACCACACTAGATTGGCATTTGTTAAAGGTCATTACCTCTTGTTGGGACCCCGTCTTGAGATGTGTCACCGTTGGAGATGTTGATCTTATGCCCACCTTGGAGGAGTATGATCGTTTTCTTTCTTTTCTACCCCTCTGAGCACTATTTTTGTTCCACCGGTGAGGCCATGCTACTACAAGAGACTCACTGATCTGTTGAGCTTTAAGAGGCCCGTTATAGAGGTGCTGACTTGGTATGGCAGCGGGATAGGAGGGAGCATGTCCTTTGATTTCCTGTATGATCGATTCCACTCATTGGAGTGCCCTGTTGGCTACCAAGATGACTTTGTGGACTTAGAAGAGCAGTGGATATCCTACCGGCGTTAGGCCTTCCTGGTGGCCTTTTTTGGTGCGGTGCTGTTTCCTTCATCATCAGGAGCTGTCAGTCTTGCCATTCTCCTTCTGGTGAGTGCCCTACCTCAAGGTATCTCTTTCATTCCTACTCTAATTTCTAAGACGATTAGGTCCTTGTCTTTGTGTCGGGAGACCGGTAAGGGTAAGCTAGGTTGCTGTGTTCATATGTTACAGCTGTGGTTCTGTAGCCACCTGAGTGTTATTGCTAGGGATCAGCCTATGGGCTTTATGAGTAGGAATAGAGTCCGGGTTACTGTAGTTCTTGATTTTCCTTTTTCTGGGGATACTGAGGGTTGGCTGAGGTACTTATGCAGCCTGGGTCCCGCTGATTGGACCTGGAGAGTCAAGTGGAGTATCATTAGATGGCAGGGGCGGACCCATTGCGTTGGTTTACTTAGCATTCCCCTGATGGGTATCTGGGGGTGCACAGGGTACTTTCTGGATATGGCCATGCGGCAATTTAGGGGTATCCAGCATATCCCTCGACTTAGTGATCTCTCTATTATCACTTGCGAGTACGAGCTCGTGGATATTGATGTGGTAGTGGCAGGGAGTGCCTCTGATTTCTGGGAGACGCACAAGTTGAGCATTGACTTCCCTCTTTGTTCTAGGGATGACCAAGAGTGATTTTCTGTTGAGTTTAGAGTGTGGCAAGACACCAGAGATCCCAGCTTTTTGTTTGACTTATCATCACCAATTTCAGCTGAGTTGCCACTCTCAGCTGATGTTTTGAGAAACTATACTCTAGAGTTTGAGATCAGGGTTGAGAGGGCCCTTATGGATCTAAATGAGTGCCTGAGGGAAGCTGTCAGGGATAGAGACTGCTGTAGGGAGCTGGCTGATACCCTTATGGAGGATATTGAGGAGATGAGTGGTGCACATAAGAGTGAGCTCGCCACTCTTAAGGCAGAGCTTAATCAGAGAGGGCCAGCCCCTCCATGCACAGAGGTAGAGTGTGTTCGGCTGAGATCCCGAGTTGCGGGTTTAGAGGATGAGCTTGCGGATCTTACTCAGAGGTTTGCCACTTTGGTTCATTCTTGGGTTGAGGAGAGGGCCACACTGGAGGCTGGCAGGGCCGAGGCTAGTAGCAGGGCTGATGGCTTAACATTGAAGCTAGTACAGGCAAAGGCCTACATTCATTCCACTTTGAGCATGAAGTATGGGCAAGAGGGCAATGAGCCTAGTAAGCCGTAGTTGGCCTTCCGTCGCCTTCAGATTGAGCTGGCTGAGAGGGAGGAGGCTTTGAGAGTTACTACTACAGAGGTGGGCACATTGCAAGCTTTATTGGGGACCGAGAGACAAGGGCCTATTTTTTATTCCATGATAGAGAGGGAGCTTGTCCGTCTTCGACATTCACATGACAGACTCAGAAGGGTTGCTAGAGACCTGGGCTTTGATGCAGTCGGGTTACTTCGCACTCATGCTCATAATGACCCAATTCTCCATACTGGTTTTGGGAGATTGTGCCAGGCCGTGTCTGATCACTTGGGCCATGTTTGACTTGCTAGTGTTCTTTTCTGCTTATTTTGTTTCTGCACATGAGCTATGTAGTTAGTATCCCACCATGCATGGAAAGGTCCTTCGTAAATTGCTAGGCAATTGCGTAAGGACTTCCTCTTTTTGTTTGAGTTCTTAAAGCATAGTCTAGTCTGTTAGGCATGCTTAGAAACTGAGATATGGTGGAGAGGAATGTCTACGATGATATTCAGGATATATTTATGAGATAATATTTCATGTTTTGATACCAGAATGTATGAAAGAAACAAAATGACACAAAATAGACATGTTAATGAATATGCAAGCAAATGCTTTGAAAATACAAGGTTATACAAATAAGTGATAGATGTAAAATCCATGCATATCAATATCTTATTTTTCCAAGGATACATCCTGTTCTAGACGGATCTTTTCCTTTTCCCATTGAGGCACATTTCCCATTGGTATGAGCTAGAACATCTTGAGCAGACCATCGGGTCATGGCAGTATTGTAGACAGAGAGCGATCTCGGAGGTGTCTTCACATCTTGTCTTAGATGCTGGATCCATCTAATTTTTTTATCTTGAGTAGAAATTCAAGCAAGCCATGCTGACTGATTTTTCTTTTAAGACGTAACCGAACCAAGATGGCTGCCTACGTACCTGCACTAGGAAGGATCAAGTCATCACGTAACTGACTTTGATTGCCTTAATTTTTGCCTAGACCGCCCATTCGGCTTTTCAATCTAGCAGGCTCTCTCACACTCTTTCCTTTGCCCTCCTTTTACGTAGACCGCCCTTTCAGGCTTTCAATCTACCTTTTGCATATTCTCACGCTCTCTTTCTTTCAGCTCTCCTTTTGCGTAGACTGCCCTTTCGAGTTTTTGATCTACCTTTTACATATATATATATATTTTTTTTTTTGTTTTTTTTTTTTGGCATATAAAAATAGAAATGAGGTGCACTGAGAGGCTCTTTTATGCAAAGTACTGTATGATGGCGTCAGAATTGGTGGGCATATTGAAGTTATCCCATCCATGTCAGCTAGAATCAAGGCTCCTCTGGAAAAGGACTTCTTTACCACATATAGGCCCTCATAAGTTGGGGCAAACTTTCCTCTGTGATCAAGCATGGCCTGGTTGCGTTTCTTCAAGACCAGATCACCTTTTTTAAAGACCCTGGGTCTAACTTTCTTGTTGAATGCTCGCTTGACACGGCATTGGTATAACTATCCATGGCACATTGCGGTCATGCGGTTTTCATCTATCATGTTCAGTTGTTCATATCGGGAATGGGCCCATTCAGCTTCTGACAGCTCTGTCTGAGATAAAATTTTGAGAGGCGGGATTTCTACCTCTGCGGGGAGGACAGCCTCCATGCCATATACTAATGAATACAGAGTCGCACTCGTGGAAGTACGAACAGAAATGCGATATGCACACAAGGCAAACGACAAGAACTCGTGCCAATCCTTGTATGTGTCTGTCATCTTCACTAAGATTTTCTTTATGTTCTTGTTAGCAGCTTCCACTGCACCATTCATCTGAGGGTGATAGGGAACCGAATTCCTGTGCTCGATCTTGAACTATTGGCAGAGTTACTGGATCATTTTTCCATTTAAGTTCACCCCATTATCTATAATGAGCTCTCCCGGCACACCGTAGCAGTAAATAATGTTATGTTTCAGGAACCGGGCTACCACTGCTTGAGTGACGCTTTTATACGAAGCAGCTTCCACCCATTTTGTTAAATAATCAATGGCCACTAAGATGTACTTATGACCATTTGAAGCTTTTGGAATCACGGGTCTGATGACATCCATACTCCAAGCTGAGAAGGTGCTAAAGAGTGCAAAGGCTGAGGAGGAGCGTTCTTCCTATCTTGATAGGCCTGGCAGCGGTGGCATGTCCTCACATGTTTAATGCAATCACTTTCCATGGTGAGCCAATAGTAACTTGCTCTCATAATCTTGCGGGCCAACAGGGGTCCACTGGCATGAGCTCCGAGTAAGCCTTCATGCATCTCTTCCATCAGATAATTAGGCTCGGGGGCATCTATGCATCGGAGCAAGGTAGAATCGTGGTTCCTTTTGTACAAGACTTCTCCACTCAGGAAAAATTGGCAGGCCATGCGTCGGATAAACTTCTTTTCACTGTCCGTTGCACCGGGCGGGTATTCACTGTTCTTGATATAAGCTTTGATATCATGGTACCATGGCTTTCCATCAGCTTCGACTTCGACACTCATGCATTCTTCGATGTTCATGCAATAGGCTGGAATGCCACGAACTTCTATGCGCAATTGCCGCATACCATCTCCTTCTGATAACTTAACCATGCTAGCTAGGGTAGCCAAGGCGTCTGCAAACTGGTTGTGTGCTCGAGGCAAATAGGCAAATGTGATGTCTCGGAATTTCGAAATCAAATGGTTGACACATTTCTAATAAGGAATCAACTTGGTATCTCGGGCTTGCCATTTTCCTTCGATTTGGGAGATGATCAACAGGGAATCTCCAAAGACGCTCAAGTCATAGGCGCCGAACTCTAGGGCCACTTGCAGGCCGACTATGCACACTTCGTATTCTGTGACGTTGCAATCAAAATTTATCTTGACTGAAACAGGGATTTGCTAGCCCTTGGGGGAAACTAAGACTGCTCCCACTCCATTTCCGGTAGAATTGGCGGCTCCATCGAAATAAAGCTTCCAACACCACGATTCCACACTATCTGGTTCTGGCTCTAGTGCCATGACATCCTTATCAGGGAAGAGGGATTCTGAAAGCTCTGGATCATTCAACGGCTGGTCCGCTAGGTAGTCGGCTATGGCCTGGCCCTTGATGGCCTTTCTCATCACAACACAATGTCAAATTCGGAGAGCAACATTTGCCAACGAGAGATCTTCCCTACAAGAGCTGGCTTTTCAAAGATGTACTTAATGGGATCCATACAGGAAATAAGCCACGTGGTGTAGTAGAGCATGTACTGCAGCAATTTGTACGAGGCCCACACAAAGGCGCAACACATCTTCTCAATGGCAATGTAGTTGATCTTATAACTGGTGAACTTCTTGCTTAAGTAGTAAATCGCAATTGGCCTAACATGTAGCCCATGGAGGTTTCTTGTACCACTAGGTAGAGGATCAACAGATATCCCGGCATCGGGGGAACCAATACGGGAAGGTTCAACAAATACTGCTTTATCTTGTCAAAGGCCGCTTGGCACTCATCTGTCCATTCTATCTTTGTGTCTTTCTTCAAGAGCTTGAACAGTGGGTTACATGTGGCGGTCAACTGCATTATGAAGCGAGCTATGTAATTGACTTTGCCTAAGAAGCTGTGAATCTATTTCTCAGTTACGGTGTCGACATGTCCCAAATAGCTTGGACTTTTGCTAGGTCCACTTCAATTCCTCTTTGGCTGACTATAAAGCCAAGCAATTTCCCTGAACTAGCTCCGAAGATGCACTTGTTAGGGTTTAGTCTCAATCTGTACTTGATAAGGCGCTTGAACAGCTTTCTGAAATCTATCAAATGATCCCTGGAAGTGCGGGATTTGGCAATCATATCTTCCACATAGACTTCGATCTCTTTGTGCATCATATCATGGAACAAAGTTACCCTGGCTCACTAATAAGTAGCACCAGCATTCTTTAAGCCGAATGGCATGACATCATATGCATAGGTTCCCCAATGAGTGGTGAATGTTGTCTTGGCTTTGTCTTTTTCGGCCATTTTGATATGATTATAGCCTGAGAATCCATCCATGAAGGAGAAGAACATGTTAGTAGTAGTATTATCGATCAGGGTATCAATATGCGGCAATGGGAAATTGTCCTTGGGGCTGGCCTGGTTCAAATCTCTGTAATCAACGCACATGCGTACTTTCCCGTCTTTCTTAGGCACAGGAACAATACCCAATATGAGTAGGCAATCGTGGTAAGGAAATCGGCTTTCAACTATTTTTCTACTTCTTCTTTGATCTTCAAAATGATCTCAGATTTCATCCTTCGAAGGGCTTGCCACACAGGGGGGCATTCAAGTTTAATTGGAATTCTGTGCACAACAATCTCAGTATCTAACCCTGGCATATCTTGGTAGGATCAAGCGAAGATCTCTCTAAATTCCTTAAGTAGCACTATAAGCTCATGTTTCACGTCTTTAGGAAAGTTCACCCCAATCTTGACAGGTTTTTCATTCTCGCCTTCATCGGCAAGGTTAACCACTTCTGTGTTTTCTATGTTGGGCTTGGACCCTTCGTTCTCTCTGTTTAAAGCTTCCAAAATATCACAAAGCAAACTCGAAATTTCCTCTAATCCTTCAACATCATGATCCAATTCTATCGTCTCATTCATGTCATCAATATCCTCGTTATGGCAACAGGACGATGTACCCTCTTGGGAATTAGAATAGATCCTATAGAACAGAACATATACAGAGAAACATAAGATAATTTGCACACACATATTCATAGGAAAGAAAATAAAGAGATAAATGCAAGGATTTCTTGAATAATACGCTAGATAATTTCATTAATGGGTTATAGATAGGGGGAGAACAAAGTTCATGCCTGATAATGATAAAAGGGAAATGTTTTTTTTTTTTTTTTGGGAAATAAACTAGGGAAATGCAAACAAGGAATGCATAAAATAGGAAATGACATGCAAAACAAACTAGATATGCTATTCCAACTCTTTCAGGCAATTGGAGGATCCAACCACACGATGATGGAACACTCCTTACTCAGCCAGTGCAACCACAAAGCAGGGCTCGATGGTCCAATGGCCTACTGTCTCGCCTAGATCATAGGGCCGGATAGTAGAAGTCAGATCATCCCCTGGGGTATCATGGCATTCACTGAGAATTCTTCAGGGCACAAGCGGATGAGTCAAGCTAGATTTGATTCCTCCTCGCCTGATTCCTGTGCCATTTCTGATCTGATGACCTCGGCTAGAGCTAGAAAAGTGACCCTGATGTGGGGAATAGACATCCCTTGGACAATGCACTTCCTTTTCTTTCCTCTGGAAGCCTAGAAATGTTCTTCATCAGAGGGGTCATAGCCTAGATCGAAACCTCTTTTGTTGTCAGGGAGTTTAATCAAATAGCCTTCCCGTGTCCTACAGCACCAAGGCCATGGCCTAACTGATAGCCAAATTTGAGCATCTCTTTGGTAGCCATTAAAGTAGCGGAAGGCCATGTTGACTCGAGTTCTGAAGCTCTGGAAATCATGAAGACTAGCTCAAAACTGTGAAAAGTTGCCTTCGGAAAGGCATTAGCACCAATGTAGGGGATAAAGGTCTCCTTGAAGATGGTTAGGGGCTCTTCAGCCATAATAGTGATCATCTAATCCTCGGAGAGGAACTTGAACCTCCGGTGAAGGGTAGAAGCAACTGTGCCTGCGGCGTGTAACCAAGGCCTCCCTAGGAGCATATTATATAGGGAATCCACCTTGATGACTTGGAAGTTGACCATGAAAAACATGGGGCCAATTCCAATGGCTAATTCAATCTCGCCTTGCACCTCCTAGAGAGTGCCATCAAAGGCTCTAATGATCATGGTGGTAGGGCAGATAAGAGAGGTATCCACATTCAAACGTTCTATAGTAGACTTCGGGCAAATATTCAGGGCTAATCCATTGTCAATTAGTACTCTGAAGACGATCATATCTTCACACTTTACCATAATGTGCATGGGCAAAGTATGCTCTCTACCTTTTGGTGGTAGCTCATCATCTGTAAAGGAAATCTGGTTGGTGGCCAACATCATTGAGACCATACCCTCAAAGGAAGACTTTGTGACACCTGTAGGAACACATGTCTCTTTCAATACTTTCAAGAGAGCCTCACGGTGGACATCGGAGGATAGCAATAGTGCTAAGATAGAAATCTGAGCTGGCGACTTGTTTTGCTACTGAACCACACTGTATTCTGAGTTTCTGATAATTTTCAAGAATTCCTCAGCTTCTTCGATTGTAACCCTATTCCTGACGGGCTCGGCTGTACTCTTGCCAATCTCTTTCCTTCTTTTTTCTAGCTCCTCGTGTGAATAGCAGCAACCACTCCTAGTAAACCCAGATAGACCTGAAGAGATATTGGAGCAGACCTCCTCTTTTCCAGTTCGAGTAGAGATCAAGGACACATCATATTTCCATGGGACACAGCGGCTATCTTCATAAGGGAACGGCTTTGGCATGGGAATGATAACACCCTCTTGAGTTTGCAAATTGGGCACTATGGAGAACATTTTCGGATTAATGACCACCAGACTTGGCAGAATGGCTTTGAGGGTCTTTGAACCGGATACCCCAGAGACTCCGGAGGTAAGCCTCGGCAAAATAAGAGGATCGAAACCTCAGATAGCAGGAACAATAGCGGTTCCCTCCCGAACTGATGATGAAGCTGGCCCTGTGATCGTAGGCAATGCAAGAACCAGAGGAGTGAATCCCTCAATGGTTGGCGGGGTTCGCCCTTTTTCTGAATCTGATAACCCTAAATCCGCAAGTGATTCTATGATCTCCTCAATGACTACTGAAGAGGGAGGTGCTGAAGTAACCTTACCAAGGTGTTTTTGTAGATATTCGTCCCAATCCTTCCTCGACCCAACTGACATAGCATTGCAACTGGCTTTTGACTGGGTAGCTAGAGGACATAGGCTGGCTACCATGTAATCACCTCTTCGCACAATTTCCCTTTCAATCCAAATAATACAACGGTCGGCTAGACTCTAAACCTGTGCTCAAAGCACTTTTCAATCAAATAGGGCATGCCTGTCTCCACTATCACAGAACGAGCAGGTTCCCTAATCAAATCCCGAGGTTCCTATACCCTTAATATCAAGGTGGCTCTCTTAGACCAAGGCTCGGAGCATAGCCTTCCATGGGAATGATGGTGAGGAGAAATCCGGAACCCTTTCTTCCACTGTGATGATGGCATTCGCATTCCTTCCTAATGGGGAGGCAAAGGATTGGTGATGATATTCGAAGCGGCTACATTATTGAACTGTATCAACTTGTTGTCTATAAGATCCTGGACACGGTCCCTCAAATGGTAACATTCTTTCAGAGCTTGCCCCTCGGCCCCAAAATGGTGTTCACACTTCTTAGATGGATCAAAACCAGGTGATAGAGGACCTTCTCTGGGCCTGGAAAACATCGGGGTCACTAACTTCCTTTCCAACAGGTAAGCGTAGAGATCTGCCATGGGCATGAGTAACGGAGGGTACTTCCGGTTTTCCCTCCTCAGGGAATGAGGTGGGTCTGGCCTCCCTCTCTGATTAAAGGTTCAGTTAGGTGCTTGAGTAGACTAAACCTATTGCTGATAAGGTCTAGCAGTTGGGGTTGCATAAGCAGAAGTAATACCTCTAGGCCTTTCGGATGTATTGTCAATCATATGCACATCGGCTTCCTTAGTCTTGTGGCTGGTCATTTTCTTAACCTGTTGTTCGACCATGGAACTCAAAGACTTGGGATCCATGATCTTCTTGCTCCTAATACCCTCGTCAATACACTCCCCAATAGGGATGAGGCTAGCAAAATGAGTGACTTGGGTGCTAATCATCTTCTCATAGTAAAGAGGCTTGAGGTTGTCAATGAACCATTTGATCATCTCATTTTCCATCATGGGGGGTTGCACTTGTGCGGCTAGCTCACACCACCTCTGGGCATATTCTCGGAAAGACTCCCCACTCTTTTTCTTAGTTCTCATAAGGACCGTGCGGTCGTGAGCTATCTCGATGTTGAACCTGTAATATTCCAGGAAAGAGATGGCCATTTCCCTCCAGCTAGAGGTCTTTTCTAATCTCACATACCATGTGGCCACGGGGCAGGTCAAACTATCAGGGAAAATCTGGCAAAGCAAAGGGTGATTACCCCCATAGGGAGACATCTTCCTACAGAACATGCACAAGTGCGTGCAAGGGTCTCTAGTACCATCATACTTAACGAACTCTGGCGCCTTGAACTTGGGAGGCATAATGACCTAAGGGAAGTTGGTCAGACTGTCTAGATCAACACTTCCATGGGTGCTGGAGCCCTCTATGATTCGAAGCATTTCGACCAGAGTTTCCACTTGGCTCTTGACTTGGCCATACCCGAATTCGAGGGTCTTATCCTTAGAAGGATCCATTTCCTAGTCGCTGCCCTGGGGTGGTATATGGTGGCCCTGATCTTGTTCTAGTGGGGGCTGATTTTCATTCTCGGTTTGGGGACCTCCTCAACTATGACCGGAAGAGTTTTTTCCTGCTCCTACAACTAGTTGTTGCACCATGCGCATCAATTCAGACATTTGATCTTTCATCTGAGCGAACTCGGCAGGACTCACTTCGGGAGTCGAAGGCCCGCTGGTAGACATCTTTCTTGCACGGGACCTAGTGATGATGGGATCACGGTGTGGTGGTAGCTTAGACTGTTTCCTTTTAGCAATTTCTTAGCAACCTTTTAATCCTGAGAATGAATGGGACACGACAGAAACGGAGTGCATTTGACAATGTGGAAACACAACACCAAAATCAAGTTAGTTTACATCCTTGTTATTTAACATGCACCTACCATTTTCAGAAAAATTTGGCTTTGCACCCTTGATCGGGTATTTATCATGGTGAGTTTCTACTATGATGCAAGATTAATGCACAAGATTGGCAAGTAACCGAAACTTTCATGATATGCTTGGTAATGCGGGACTGACCCTCTTTTGATTACATGCTTGTACAATATTCGCTTTTACAACGCAGGGTTCATCGGCTCCAACAGTGGGCCTTTTACAATACAAGGAAATGCAATTACGAGGAAAAGCTCGACTTCCGACAATGCGGACTTGGATCTCTTGGGGGAGCCCTTGGATTCTTGACATCTAGGACCTTTGGCAATCCTGACATCTTGGGAATTTGGATCTTGGACCCTCTTGGCCACTTTGACATCTTGTGATCTCTTTGATGATTTAAGCTTCTAGGAAATCTTTTTGGATCTTTTCTAGGAAAGCGCTTGAACTCTTGATGCTTTGGAATTCTTAACAACTCTTTGGCAGCGTTTCCTCCTGAACGGAGTTTCGGCTACATGCCACAAATTTTATCTTTGCACAATTAGGTGACAGGACCATTTATTATATGCATGAATGCCCTTATAGGGTTGTAAACCCTTAGGTATAGGGTATGATCTAACACGTATAAGCAACCGGGTTGCTTTTCCTAAGGGTTTAATCATGGATGCTGTGCAAGCAGGATAGAAAGAACCTGGAGTAGAGCACAATTTTTTTAGCGCAAGCAAAAAGGGTGCACCTGTTACAAGACACTTTCCCCTGACCTCTAGTCCTATAAGGGGGACTCAATCACCATACCCCTCCCTTCATGGAAGTTGTGGGGCAGGAAGGATCGAGGGGGGCTTTTCAGCTACTCCTATCCACCCATGGACCCAGAAGTGCCTACAAAGTCAACCCCAGATCTAATTATGGGTAACATTGCCGATGTTTGTGTCTGGGCATCTGCAAATGGGGTGATGAAATCCCCAAAGTGATGTGACTACTCCAGCAGTGCGGAGCCTGAGTTCGACTCAAAAAGGGTGTATATGTCATGCAATCCTTAACGAAGGGGAAAGGCTTTTACAAACACAACAAATACATATATGAAAGCAGTAAATCATGTGAGGAAAGCGCGGTAAAGCATGTGAGGAAAGCGGTAAAACATGTGAGAAAAGCTACAAAGCCCCATGACTTTCATCGATCCCCAGTGGAGTCGCCAGTTTGTCGACGCCCGGCCTCAATCGAAGCAAAAAACCGCCGTCGTGGGCCTTCGTTCGACCACCCACCGTGGTGACGCTCCCACATGCGCGGGGCCCGTTGGAGGCCCCTCTCGATTGATTGGTGTGTGTGGTCCACGAGGTGCTTCGGGTGCTCTCTCTCTCGGTGGACGAAGGTATCTACCTTTGGAGGTGTGGCAAGAATCTTGGCCAAATTTTAAGGAATAACCAAAGGTAAGTGAAGTCGCCACCAATCATTGGGTTTTTCTAAGGTGTGATTGGTCACTTATTTCTAGTTAATTTTATTACCAATCCTAGGCTAAGAAAAATGGCATTTTTCCTAATCTAATGTGGATGGAAAAAAAAAAATCTTGATTCTTGAGTCCGGAAGTTTGGTTACGTGTGGGGAAGATGTTAGGCACCCCACAACGCCTGTCCAAGGACAGTCATTTGTTTTGATAAGACCTTAATTTTTGGAGAATGGCAATTAAAAACATGATTTTGGCATTGGCTTTCGGGGCTTTGCATGCATGGGGGCTTTGAGGTTTGGCTTTTGAATAGGTGAAGGAAAGTAAACAGGGGTCGCCATACTCTAGAGATGAGGACGAATGGTACATGGCATGATATACCTAATACAAACCATCTAAGAGAGAAGGGAAGGAAGAAGGAAGAGGTTTTAAAAGAGTACATAACCAAATGGGAGAGGCTAGACCCCTAAAACTACTGAACATTGCCGCTTGCCTTATATCTACATGCTTGCATCTTCGCCCTTTTTGCTTGCGCTTGGGAGACCGTGCCCTAGCTTCATGCATTCTCGCTCCATGTGTGTACATGCAAAGGCAAAGATAAGAAACCAATAGACAAGCAATGGAAGGAAAAGATGCAAAGAGCATATGAAAGAGGCATAAAGCAGATAAGCATGATAGACATAGCAAGCAAACAAGCAAGAAGGCAAACAAGCAAGAAAGCAAACAAAAGGTGGTGTCCGTGAGGGACAAATGTAGGTTTGGATCGAATGTCCATAACTTCATTGTGTTGAAGCATGGGCGACACACTAGCAAGCAAGACTCATGCATGGACATGTAAGCAAGTGTGTATAGATGCATAGAAAGCCAACGGGTGGTACAAACAAGCATGGTAAGCATAACATCGCGCGGAGAGGAAAAGGGAAAGGTATGCACGGAGTAACCCGGCATCCGCAGATGCCTCCCAAGTGGTTAAGCCCGCAGAGCCTAGAACTAGAGAGGCTAACCCAGGGCATAAAGCATAGGAGCAAGCAAGCATAGACATGCAAATAGGATGATCCAAACCCTTTGATGTGGGCCTTAGTGTATGGACGATGACAAAGACCACAAGGTCTAGATCGGGTCCTAACCATTAGGCCAAAACACAAGAGAATACGACAAAAGGAACAAAAGGGATACAATAGCACATGGCATGACGAACAAGGTCTAGGCCTAAGCGCATAAACAAGGCGTGAAGCATGCAAGCACCTAGATGATGGCATAAAGCATGTAGAGAACACAAATCCAAGCACATAGGCATGTGAAAACATAGATCTAGATATATAGCGTGGAAATAAACGCATAAACCCATAGATCCCAGCAAGGCATTGCCAACAACATCATACAAGCATGTGAGCATGTGAGCATGTAACCCTAACATCAACCTAGAAAGAAAAGAGAAACAAAGCATAGGAAAACATGGCATAAAGCATAAAACATGTAGATCTAAACATATAAGCATGTAAGGATGTAGATCTAAACATGAAACATGGCATAAGGCATAAAAGCAAGGAGATTTAGGCTAGAAGCACAAATAAAGCAAGAAACATGCTAAAGAAAGCAATGAATCATGTTATTCAAGCAAAAAGAACAAGATAAATTTTAGAAAAAGATTTAGAAAGTTAGGGGTGTGGATAGTAGCTAAAAAGCTACATCCACACCCCTAAACCCCAAATCCCAAGGTATAGAACCAAGGAAAAGAGGATTGGGTATAGAAACAATACCTTGTATTTTTGGTGAAGAGAGGAATCAAGAGGTTTTGATGTGTTTTTTGTGTGTGTTTTGTGTGTTTTTTTGTGTTTGGAAGAGAGGAAAAATGTGTAAAAGACGTCCAGATAGAGAGCAGAAAGCCAAGAAGTTCCTCTTTTTTTTTGGTCTGAAGGTGCCTGGGGCCTTTTATACCTCCGACGTGCTTTTTGAGGCAGCAGCCCTTGTAGGGCCGCCATTTTCAAATGGAATCGGATCGGATTGATCTTGACACCCCTGAAAAGATCTTAACTTCTTGTTTCTAAAAAGGTATGGAACTTGAAAATCCAACAGTCGGATCAAAAGTTATGGCTCCCGAAATTTAGTGGTGCATCGATCGGTGTGTTATCCAGGTTTTCACGATATCTCGGCCGTTCTAACTCCGATCTCAACCCATGAATAGTCATTGGAATGATAATTTAATAATCTTTGCAATGACATTGGTTTCAACCCGTTTTAACAGCCGGATCAAAATTTGGGTTTCTGGGGCCCGCCTAGAGTCAACTACGAGTCGACTTGGTCAAACTTGGTCAAAGTTGCCAAAAATCTCCGAAAAGCTTGAGTTTGATATAAAACCATGAAAAAAGTTTTTTTGTGAGGATTTTGACTTTGTTTGACTTTCGGTCAACCTAGGGTTGACTAGGGGCGTTTTGGTCATTTTGGCTGAAAAAGGCACTTTGAGTGCTCCGGTGTCCGAACGGGTTATGCCACATCATTCTAGATGTTCTCGTAGCCCCATAGAGAGAAAATAATATTTTTTTAATTTTTCGAGGTCCGGCACGCAAATCGAGGGTGAACAAAATACGGTATCAACAAGGGGATCTAGATATTTTGTCATATTTGTGGATGATTTTTCTTGATATCCCTGGATTTATCTGCTTCACCATAGGTCTGAACTTGTGTCTATTTACCAAACATTTCATAAAATGATTGAAAACAATTCAATCGCACCGTTAAGATCTTTCAGTCAAATAATGCTCAAGAATATAATGATAAATCTTCCCTATCCTTTTTAGATAGCCATGGTACACTCCCTCACCGGTCTTGTCCTTACACCTCTCAACAAAATAGTCGTGCAAAACGAAAACATCGTCACATTCTTGATGTTGTCCACACCCTTCTCATTTCTACCTCTATTCCTAAGCGCTTTTGGGGTGAGGCAGCACTTACTGCTGTTTACACCATTAATCGTATTCCTTCACTGACCACACACAACAAATCACCCTTTGAGCCCCTCTATGGTCAAACCCCTGACTACTCCTATCTTCCTCCTCATGAACAAACAAAGCTCCAACCTCGTGCTTGTCTCTGTTGCTTCCTTGGCTATAGTGTATCCCAAAAGGGATTTCGCTATTATGACCCCATAACTCATCGCCTTCGTGTTTTCAGTCATGTTGAGTTTTGGGAACATCGTCATTTCATGAGTCTTTAGCAGTTTCCTATGTCCCCTTCCTCAGAGTCTCCCATCTTTATTGATCTTTTCCTCCCTCTCTATCCTGAACTTGTGGAGGATTCTTCAACATCAGCTACCTCTCCAGACGCCTTATCTCCAGTTTTATCCCCGGCACATGACCTGCCTGCCTTGGATCCTATGGCACCACCGTCTCTTAAGCCTCTTATTGGTCCTGACCTTCATCTCTCTACTAGGGTAAGCGTTCTTCCTCTTTATCTCACTGATTATCACTGCTCTTTTGCTCTTGCCACCCTCTATAAGCCTCACACTTATCGTGAGGCCCATACTGACCCTCTTTGGCAGCAAACTATGTCCGAGGAACTAGATGCCCTACACAAAAATCACACTTAGGATATGGTTGATTTTCCTCCTAGTCAATCTATAGTAGGTTGTAGGTGGGTTTACTAGATCGAGACCAAGGCTAATGGATTTGTTGAACGATACAAGACTCGCTTTGTTGCCAAAGGTTTTACTCAAGAATATGGCATTGACTATGAGAAAACATTTGTTCCTGTTACTCGCTTTACATCTATCAGATGTTTGCTGTGGCCACCGTTCGTCGTTGGCCTCTTTATCAGATGGATGTGAAGAATGCTTTCCTCAATGGAGACCTCCAAGAAGAAGTGTACATGCAACCACCCTTTGGCTATACTCACTCAAATCGTTAAGTTTGTCGCCTTCGTCGTGCTCTTTATGGCCTCAAGCAGGCTCCTCGGGCTTGGTTTGAAAAGTTTAGCTCAGTTGTTGCTCAGCAGGATTTCACTTCGAGTCCTCATGACACTACTCTCTTTGTCCGAAGATCCTCTACTGGTATCACTCTTATTCTTCTTTATGTTGATGACATGATTATTATTGGAGATGATTCTACAAGTATTCGCTCTCTTCAGCACTTCCTTAGTCAGCATTTTGAGATGAAAGATCTAGGCACTCTCAGCTATTTTCTTGGGCTTGAGGTTACCTCATCCTCTGATGGATACTATCTTTCCCAAGCGAAATATGCTTCTGATCTTCTCTCCAAAGCTAGTATCACAAACAACAAGACTGTTTCCACTCCTTTGGAATATAATGCCAAGCTCACACCCTTGGATGGTGAACCTATATCAAATACTACTTGTTATAGTCAATTGGTTGGAAGTCTGATCTATCTCACTGTCACTTGCTCGGATATTTCACATGCCGTAAGTATGGTTAGTAAGTTCATGAACACCCCTCGTTCTGTCCACCATGCTGTCGTTCTTCGGATTCTCCGATACGTCAAAGGCACACTTTATCATGGTCTTCACTACTCTTCTTGGTCTTCTCTTGAGCTCCATGCTTATTCAGATGCTGATTGGGCAAGTGATCCGACTGATCGATGCTCCATCACAAGTTTTTGTTTCTTGTTAGGTACTTCTCTTGTATCATGGCATAGCAAGAAGTAGGACATGGTTTCCCATTCCAGTACTGAGGCTAAGTATCATGCCCATGCTGACACCACTTGCGAGCTTGTCTGGCTTCAATGGCTCTTGACTGACATGGACCAAAACTCACGCGCCTGGTCGTCTTCGAGATCTTATATCCAAACTCCAGTTGGCTTCCTCCTTGCCACCTCGAGTTTGAGGGGGGATGTTAGTATATAGTTTAGTCTAGCCTAGCCCATTGGGCTTAGCCCAGTATACTGTACTTGTAGTATACTCATATTACTTGTACTTCACACATACTTAACCTATATAAGTCTCTCTATTGTACTGTGTTACACACACAGAATATACATCAATATACAGACTATTCAGACTTTCTCTCTCTCTCTTCATATTCTTAAGATTTTTGTTAGTGTCATGTAATCTTCTTTGAATGGAAATAGATATTATTCATTTAACCTTCTACGCCTTAGAAAAGTTTGTAATGAATTATTTAATTTTTACTTTATTTGTCTTTTCAACAATAAATAATTGTATTTCCTTAGTATTTAAATTTTACTACAATTATTGGGCAACCACTTAGTAGGATTTATATATATCTTTCGTAGCAAAAAAAATTCCAAAAAATGAATAATAGTATTGTGCACTATAAATGGTTTGGTAACATGTAAATGCCAAGTATTTAACTAACTTTTCTCAAATTAAAAAATAAAAATATAAAATATAAACTAACATGGAAATTTGTTTATTGATAAGCCTTCAAAATAAAAGGTGTCCAACATATGTTTTTCCAAGTTCCCAAATAATTTTGTTCTGGACGTTTCATTCAAAGCTTCAATAACCTAAAGTTTTGCCATATGTGGCACATTCCATTAGAAAAAATAAATAGAATTCTCTTTATTTAACCTTCAACCTCAATAAAACTTTAACTATTTGTTTAATTATTTATTTTTATTTTTTACTCAACCAAAAATAAGAATTTTTTTTTTTATTTACGAAATATAAATTTTTAAGACTATTTAATTAAATGTAGAACCTATTACTTAAGTGAATTAACTAATATTCAATGAATAATACTAGAGATACAAACTATTTTACAAAAAAATTTACAAACTGCTGATGTGGTGAGTGATTATTGGTAAATGAAAATATGATATTAATGGTGGGTTTAGATGAAAACCAATAAGAGGTTGGCCACATCATCATTTTGTAAAATGTTGTAAAATATTTTGTGGCTGTAGCATTACTCATATTCAATTATATCCACAAACTTAAAAACATAATTATTGTAAGGCCGGGTTTGGATCCTGAGCCCAAGAGGTAGAAGGATTCAGGCCCAAAAAGCCCAACACAATGAATTTGTAGCGAGTGGGCTTAAAGACTAGGTTTCAATAGATCGAACAACGCGCATAGTGGATTAAAGATGGTAAGAAAGTAAAGAAAAACAAACTTTGTGCAAAGAAAACCTTCCTCGGCTAAATCCAAGGAGAGTGGTCCTTAAGTATATTTCTTTTAAACTTGGATACAATTTTAGCTCTTGTTGCTACAATGTATTCTCTACAGATTCCCCCCTCCCCCCATCCCTGGAGGATCCCTCACATTATATATCCTTTTCTGGCTAATCCTAGCCCTCCATTTGTTGATAATGCAGGCAACTACTCCAATGCTTGTCCCATCAGACGCCCTCACCAGTCTTCTGTGAGTTGCGGCAACCAAAACAGCACTGTTCAGGGGTTTTCTTCACATAAATGTGGCCAGGGGGTTTGGTGAGGCACAATAAATGTGGTGCCAGCTTCCATCCCTCCAATCACATCAGGGCTAACCCCTCTTTGAAGCTCTTCCTTCCTAGTGTGGCCCCCCTCTGGTCTTACTGTCCGAGTGCATGGACTCCTCGACATGGTAATGGCCTCCTCGGCTATGGGTATAACATGTGGCACTATTACTTTATTCAAATTTCTATACCCCACAATAGCCCCTCAAAACTCCAGTGTTTCCCTCTTATCCGAGGAGAAAAGTGGGGTTTTGACCTTGGATAATTAATTCCACACGCTTCTTTGAATTCCACACGTGAGAACATCACTTCGCGTGCCCCGCAACTGTTCTTGCGCTTCGGAGTCCGCAACGTCTCATTAAATGCTCCAGGAGACGCTTTGTTCCCTACGTCCTACGGTGAGATGGAGATTATACGGCTGGTATTTTTCCTCAAATTTTGGGCGGGATAACTCCTACCCAATTCCGCTTCCTATATAAGGCACCTGGGGGATTCATTTCTCCTACTTTCCAAATCTTCGAACTCTCAAGACTTCCTAAATCCTCAAACTTTCAAGACTTCCCAAATCTTCAAACTTTCAAGAAGCTCCTGAAGTGACCCTTGTCCTTATTTTTGTAAGTTTTTTCGTTTTTAGGCTCTTTTCTCCTCGGCCAGTCACCTCGGCCTTCTATTCTCTATTTCTTTTCCTCACAAAAATTTCTTTCACTTCACCTTAACCTGCTTAGGTGGGTAGGTTTGCTCACCTAGTAGATTCTCTCGTTGGTATGGAGGGGTTTAGGGCCTGTATCACATTCCCCGAGGCGTTTCCCTACGGTACTGTTCTCCGGGTGAGTGGCTTACCCACAGAAGGGAAGAGGAGGTCGTCATTCCCATGATTGTTTTCATAGAAGAGGGAATGAGGCTTCCCATGGGTAGTGTGACTAGGGACTATCTGATCGCCTATAGGCTATGCCCCCACCAATGTGAGCCCAACCTGTTTAGGGTCTTTGGTAGTGTAGACGCTCTCAACGAGCAAATGGGGTTGAACCTCAATTGGCACGACGTCGTTTGGATGTACAAGTGTCATCTGCTCGCAGACTCAAGGTATTACCTTAAGTCTAGGTCTTCTGTTGTTAGGCTCGTCTCGTGTCTCCCAAATCCAACAAGGGCATGAAAGATGACTTTCTAATCGCCTTAAGTGAATGGCATGATAGTCTTCACTACCCAACCTGAGAGGGAGTACCAAGTGGGGTACCCTAGGTTTAGGTCCTTTGACATGGGACTTAGTTTTGTGGTTCGCCCCCCCCCCCTTTTTTAGCACTTTGTTTTCTTCTAACTGGGGGTTCGTCTTTTCTAACCGTGATTTTGCTTCTCAGCTGTTTTCGCAGATAAAAGACCCGTGTCTCCCAACCTTAACCTCGTCAACGTTGCAGATCTCAACAGGGTGTTGAGAGCAGAGGTGTTTGTGAGCGAGGACAGACAACTGAAAGCTGTCCACCTCATCCTCGACTTCAAGCCGTTGTCTGACAAGTTCCAGGACATGGGCCACGTGATCAGAGCAAGTGACCCTCGGCTGGGTCAGATAGACGTCTTGGTGCCCGGATTCCTAGCCCGAGAAGACATCGCGCAAGTTGAACTGCCCTCTCGTCGCTCTCCCTGTGAAGTTGTTGTTCTAAAAGAAGAGACAGCCTCCTCGCACCTGTCACTCGAGGCGGAGATAGACCAGTTCCATCTTGAGGAAGAGAGAGAGGAGCAGGGAGAGCCTATGATCCAGGTCTTGGACTCGGAAGATGAGCCTGACAAGTCTTCGGGCGTTCGTGCTCCCGGGTTCGTCGTTGTGCGTATAGACAATATCTTAAAGGAAGAAGAAGAAGAAATGTCTCTGAACATGAAGAGAGGTTTGCGTGAGCTCCTCGCGAACAAGGCCAAGAGGTCGGCGCCCAAGGAAACCTCGGGGTCACAGCCTCCTCTTCCCCTTCCCCCTCCTCCTCCTCCTCCAGTAGTTAACCCATTTGCTTCAGCCAACCTGAAGAAGAGAAAGAAGAAGAAAGAGGTGGCTGAGGAGGGGGAGTTGATCCCTCAAAAGGAGGGGGTTTCCCCCAAGCAGTAAAAGACGGCCAAAGGCAAGGGGTGGGTCTCCTCGGTTGAAAGTAGGGAGGACCAGAGCATGGCTAAGGTGCGCCTTCAAAATCCCGTATGGGACCCTCAGCTAGGGCTGGATAGGGCAACCATTCCATGGAACTCCACCATCAAGGAGTTACAGAAAGGACACGCCCACTACCTCGCCGAGGCCCTAGAGCAACCCCTCTTGTTACTGAAAGATATGGCTACATTGAAGAATGTAAGGCAGCCAGACCTCTTTCTGTCCCTGAAGAGGGATCTAGCCTTGGTAAGTTTCTCGACATGCCTTATTGACATCATGTTAGGTCACCTTCCTCTTATTTAATAACGTACTCATCTGTCATTTCTGTGCAAGCCATCTAGGAGGTGTTTACGGCCAAGGAATGGGTGAATGATGCCCGGAATGAGGCTAGGGTCAAGGCCAACCTTCGCGCCCGAGACCAACAAGGCCTTGGCCACAACTGAGCAGAAGAACCAAGAGCTTGCTACGAAGCTAACCGCTGAGGAGAGAAGGCGGAAGAGCACTGAGGCTGGCCTGAAAAACGCCAAGACCAAGTTGAGGAGCAGTGCAAAAAGCTCAATTATGTTGAGACAGAGCTAGCCACGGCCAAACAGCAGGTCTTGGATCTGAAGGCGGAATTGGAGAAGGCTAAGGAGGCGACTCGGGCGGCCAAGGCAGCTGCGGAGGCTTCGAAGCAGAGGTCCTACGACCTTGGCATTTGAACCTAGCCGGAGTTCCTGCAGCCTCGGATTGAAGGAGGGCTGAAAACATCTACTACCCTAAAGACCTCCTAGAAGCTCCTGCAGCACCTCTGGGCGCTGAAGCAGATGTTGCCCCTGAAGCAACTGTGCCTGAACAACTTCCTAGCCCTCAAGTCTCTATCCCCCCCCCCCCCCCCCGGAAGCTTCCAAAGGGTCTAGCAAGGCTAGTGACCAAGGTCGTGGGGTGGAAGTAGCCAAAGGCAAGGAAGTTGGCCTGGGTAAAGCTCGGCCAGAGGACAAGGGAAAACGCAAAGAAGCCAAAACTCTACCCGAGACCCAAGGCCCAATGGCTGCTCCCAAGGCCAAGGATGCTGCTCCCAAGGCCAAGGAAACTGCTCCTAAGGCTGCTGATCCTCACGTCTCCTAGCCAGCCAGCAAAGAAGACCCCTCTCCGGCCAAGGCTTAGCTTAGGATTTTTCTTTTCTCCCTTTTCTTTTCTTTTTTTTTGTACTTTTTCTTTTGTTGTGGCAATTTGCAATATTTATCTCTGGTTGGCTGTAGTTATTGTTTTGCCATTTGTTGAGACTTTAGATTGATGATGCTTCTAAGGGTGAACACCTATACTTTAACAAAAGCTAATAGTAATGAATTTTTGTTAATTCAAATAAATTACACCCATGTAAACAGTGAGAAAAATAACTATGTGCTGGTATTGAAAACGGTGTAGTCAACAGGGAGATCTAAGTCCTTAAAGACAAACAAAACATTTAGTAGGAAAATGGGGTGTCTGGGGTCTCTCATTTTAAGAGTACCTTATGAATGTACCCTCAGAATCCTTCAACCAAGACCCAAGGTGAGCCCTTGTTTTCATATGATGATGCATATGCCAAGGTCCCATCCTTATTGAATTTGCGAAGTGTTAATTTACCCAAGGCATGTGGTCCGAAGGGCCAGGCATGGCCAAAGTTCTGTTTAACACATGGATATATGCTCAGGAAATACTACTTTACCCAAGGTATGTGGTCCGAGAAACCAGGCATGACCAAGGTTCTGTGTGATACTCACACAAGTAATTAGGAATATTAATTTACCCAAGCTATGTGGTCTGAGGAACCAGGCATGACCAAGGTTCTGTTTAATATTCATCCAAGTAATTAAGAATACTAATTTACCCAAGGTATGTGGTCCGAGGTACCAGGCATGACCAAGGTTCTATTTAATATTCACACAAGTAATTAGGAATATTAATTTACCCAAGGTACGTGGTTCGAGGAGCCAAGCATGACCAAGGTTCCATTTAATATTCACACAAGTAATTAAGAATATTAATTTACTCAAAGTATGTGGTCTGAGGAACCAGGCATGACCAAGATTCTATTTAATATTCACACAAGTTTTAGGAATATTAATTTACCCAAGGTATGGTGTCCGAGGAATCAGGCATGACCAAGGTTCTGTTTAATATTCACACAAGTAATTAGGAATATTAATTTACCCAAGGTATGTGGTCCGAGGAACCAGACATGACTAAGGTTCTATTTAATATTCACCCAAGTAATTAACATGACACATAATTTTAACAGAAACATGGCAGAGCTGCCTTTCATTAATAATAATACCTTCGTAGGTTATTTACATTCCAGGGGCATGGTACAACATTTTCGTCCAAATCTTCTAAGAAGTATGCACCTATACCAGCTACCGAGGTGATACGGTATGGACCTTCCCAATTGGGCCCCAACTTTCCCCATGCTGGGTTTTTTGCGGTATCCATAACCTTTCTTAATACCAAGTCCCCAGGGGCTAACGGTCTTGACTTCACGCTTGAGTCATACCCCTATTTGAGTTTCTGTTGATAATATGCCAATTGAACCCTGGCGTTTTCTCTCCATTCTTCAATTAAATCCAGGCTCTTTTCTAGCAGGTTGTCATTGCTGTCTAGGGCGAATAAGCTTGTCCTCAACATTGGGAATCCAGTCTCCAGAGAAATCACAGCCTCGGCCCCATAAGTCATTGAAAAGGGGGTTTTCCCTGTGGATCTACAAGGGGTAGTCCGATATGTCCAAAGAACATGTGGCAGCTCTTCCACTCATTTACCCTTTGAATCGTCCAACCTTTTCTTGAGTCCATTGATTATAACTTTATTGACAGCCTCAGCCTGTCCGTTCCTTTGTGGATAGGCCGGAGTCGAGTACCTATTTTTGATACCCAATTCACAACAGTACCTTTAGAAAGCTTTGCTATCAAACTGAAGCCCATTATCCGAGACGAGGGTATGAGGGACCCCAAACCACGTGACAATATTTTTCCATACAAATCTCCTAGCGTCCACATCTCTGATATTTGACAGGGGCTCAGCTTCAACCCACTTGGTGAAGTAATCAGTGCTGACCAACAACCACCTCCTATTTCCTGCTGCCTTAGGGAAGGGCCCTACAATGTCCAAGCCCCACTAAGCAAAAGGAGGCCAAGGGCTAGACAAAGGATTGAGGACACCCCCTGGCTGATGAATATTTGGGGCATACCTCTGACATTGGTCACATTTCTTCACGTACTCTTGTGCTTCCCTTTGCATATTTGGCCACCAATACCCTTGGGTAAGGGCCCTGTGAGACAGCGACCTGCCCCCTGTATGACTTCCACAAATCCTTTGTGTAGCTCTTCTAAGAGTGGGTCCACTGCCTCAGGATGAATGCATAGCAAATATGGCCTAGAAAAAGAGCGCTTGTATAACTTTTGATCCTCAGATAGCCAGAACCAAGGAGCTTTTCTTCGCACTTTGTCAGCCTCACCCTTCTCCTCGGGCAAGATGTCATCCTTAAGAAATAGCACAATAGGATCCATCCAACTAGGCCCCACCCTAATTTGATGAATAAGGATCCTCTCCTCTCTCATCTCGGTAGGCTTGCATAGATCTTCAACCAAGATAACCCGAGGTAAACCCTACGCCGAGGAGGTTACAAGAGTGGCAAGATTCAAACCCTGATTGCAAGTGCCTAACTTGTTTCAAATAGTCCTGCATTCTTACATCCCTGGCTTCCAGCTCTCCCTTTACTTGACCTACAACCAACCTCGAATCTGAAAATATCTCCACTATTCTTCCTTCCATTTTCTAAACCATAGCCATTCCCACCAACAAAGTCTCGTACTCAACCTCATTGTTCAAGGTCGAGAAGCCCAGCCTTAAGGATTTCTCAATGATGATCCTTTCAGGAGATACTGTAACCAGCCCCACTCCTGATCCCCTTTGATTTGCTGTGCCATCAACATACACCTTCCAAGATGGAGGTTCCTACAAGGAGATCATCCCAACTAATTTTCCATCCATGTTCGGCCTTTTACCCTTTTCTTCTAACGAAGGCTCAGCAAACTCAGCCACCAAATCTACAAGGACCTGGCCCTTTATAGAAATGCATGGCATATACTTAATATCGAAAGCTCTTAGGATCGTCCCCCATTTTGCAATCCTCCCTGTGTAATCAGCTTTCTGAAGCAGTGATCGAAGAGGGAGTTGGGTTAGAACCATAACAGTGTGAGCCTGGAAGTAATGTGGGAGCTTCCGTGTAGCATGTACCACTGCTAAGATGGCCTTCTCCAATGGTAAATAACAAACCTCTACCTCATGTAATGATTTTCTCACGTAATACACTAGTCTCTACACCCCATCATCAACCTATACTAGTACTAGACTCACCGCATGTGGGGCTACAGCAATGTAAGCAAATAGAACCTCCTCTTCCTCGGGCTTGGACATGATAGGTGGCCGAGAAAGATATTCCTTCAATTGCTGGAAGGCCGAGGAACATTCCTCTGTCCACTCAAATCCCTTCCATTTGTGCAACAACTGGAAAAAAGGCCTGCACCTGTCTGCTAACTGAGAAATGAATCGGTTCAAAGCGGCAGTCATTCCTGTCAACTTCTGGACCTCTTTGGGATTCCAAGGGGGCTGCAAGTCATTAATCGCCCTAATCTGATTAGGGTCAACTTCAATCCCACGGTGGGTAATCATATAACCCAGAAACTTTCCAGAGCCTACGCCAAAAGAACACTTAGCGGCATTAAGGCACAATATGTATTTCCTCAGTATCCCGAAAATATTCCCGAGGTCATTTATAAGCTCGAACTCTACTTTACTCTTCACCATCATATCATCTATAGACACCTCAATATTTTTTCCCAACTGGGGCTCAAACATCCTAGTCATCATCCTTTGTGTTAGGACATATGTGTTTCACATGATAGGAACATATGTCATAATTTTATGTAATTGGCTTATCCTTTGACAAAACGCACTTTACTTGTATTAGGGTAGATCTAGGATATGTTTAATGCTTCAAGAAACTGTGTTTCAAGATCAAGTGTTAAAGCCTTCAAGTCTGTCCAAGAAAACAAGCTGAAAGTGCAAAATCATTAAAGCTCGACAGCTGCATATATCGAGCTTTAGAAAGTTGTTTCAGCCCCGTGTGCTCGACACCTGCTCGACAGCTTCTCAACACCTTCTATCTGTCGAGGTTTATGAATTTCAGAATTCTGATCTGATTTTCTTGGGATCCGTGATTATATGTTTGGGCCTTCTTTTCTCCTAACCCTAAACATATAAAAGGATTTTTTTAAGGGCCGTAAAAGAGTTCACAAGTTGCACAAGCATTGAGCAAACTCTGTTCAAGCAAATTGTGACCGGAGACAAAGTTCTTGCCCTTGTTCATCTCTTTCTCTTAGAGAAGTTGCTGTGTATTTGCACCGTAGGGTTTTGTGACCAAGCATCTTCTTGATCTTCATCGTGTGGATGAACTGAAAAACTTTGCAGCTAACAACCTTCTTAGTTGGTGATTGAAGTCGCGTATTAGGATTCGCGCATTGGTTAGTCACATACTTGGGAGCCGTGCATCAAAAGAGGGGAACTGTCACTACAGAACAAGTTCAATTGGGTATTGGGGTAAGGGTTCAACTATAGGTTGGTAAGGTACTTGGGATTCCTTTACTTGTAACCGCTTGTTGTGGTAATAGTGGAGTTTCGGGAGTGGTGACCTGAAAATCACCCAGTGGAGTTTTTGCCGTTAGGTTTTCCCCATTTGTAAACAAATCACCGTGTTATTTATTTTCCGTTACATAATTAGTTTATTAGTGATTTGTTTGTGCTACCACGCGTTTGCATGATAATTTGATTAATTAATAACTTGGTTAATTAATTAATTAATTTCTATCACAAGAGGTCAATTCAGTTTGTGGCCTATCACTCTGGTAGGTAGACCCTGCATTTTTCAATCCAAAGGGCATTACTTTGTAGTGGTAATTCCCAGTGGGTGTAAGAAAAGCAGTCTTTTCCTGATCGTCCAGAGTTAACGGTATCTGATGATAACCTTGAAAGGCGTCCAAAAAGCTCATCCAAGGATGGCCTACAGTTGCGTCCACTAATTAATCTATCCGAGGCAAGGGAAAAGGGTCTTTTGGGCAAGCTTTATTTAAATCCGTAAAGTCTATACATACTCGCCACTTCCCAGTTTTCTTTTTCACCACCACTGTGTTGGCCAGCCACTTGGGGTAAAATACCTCCTTTATGGCCCCAGCCTGCTTGAGCTTGAGTACTTCCCCCCTGACAGCATCAGAATGTTCCCTAGATGAGCGCCGAGGTGGTTGCTTCTTAGGGATGGCAGATGGATTGAAGTTTAAACGAAGGCAAATGAAATTTGGATCCACCCCAGGGGCTTCGTAGGCGCTCCACGCAAATACATCAATATTTTTTCTAAGAAAATCTATCAGCTCTTGCCTCTCCCGAGGAGGCAATTAAATTCCGACCTGAAAGAACTTCTACTCGTCGTCGCCAATAACAACTTTTTCCAGTTGCTCGCACTTTGCTGCCTCTGCCACTACCCTCGCGGACAACACCGGCACCTTTGATTGCTATAAATCCCGCCCAGTAGAGACCGAGGACTCACCTCCAGTTTGATGTCTAATTGCGGCCACCAAGCACTGCCTGGTCATAAACTAGCTCCCTACCAGCTCCTCGACCTGGCCCTCAGACGAATACTTCACCTTTAAATGTAGGCTAGAAGAAACGGCCCCCATGGCATGAAGCCAGGGCCTTGCCACAATAGCAGTATAGGGGGAGTAGGCATCTACCTTGATGAAGTTCACCTCCACGACCTCTGTCCCTGTCTGAACGGGTAGTCGGATTTGGCCCTTTGGAGAGAAAATCTTCCTGTCAAACCTTATTAAAGGGGAATCGTAGCAGGTCAGGTCCTCGGACCTCAGCTTTAGACCCTTAAATAGGTCAGGGTACATAATCTCTGCGTCGCTGCCTTGGTCTACCAACACCCTCTTCACATCATACCCGCATATCCTGAGGGTGACCACTAGGGTATCATCATGTGGCTGCAAGGTTCCAACCTTATCCTCATCCGAAAAGCTCAAAGCTGGCCGGAATTCCATTCTACTCCTCTTCGGATCAGGGGACAAGCCCTCTACAGATGGACGAGCTACAGACATCACCCGGGACGGCTGCGGACCAACCCTTCCCGGAGCAGCAAGAATGACACTGATTGTACCTAGAGGTGGTCTTGTAAAAGCATCTCTCTGAGCCCCCGACCTCACCTGACCACCCTGTCCGTTGGGTTGATACGAGAATTCCTTCAACCTTCCCGCCTTAACCAATTGCTTTAGATGGCTCAACAAAGTCCTGCAATCCTCGGTAGTGTGCCCTCGTTCCTGGTGGTACTAGCAATGAAGACTCTAGTTACGCTTTGTGGGGTCTCCTCCCATCTTAGTTGGCCACTTAAAGTATGACTCGTTGTTAATTTTTTTCTAAAACCTAATGTACGGGTTCTCAAAATACAGTACTAACCATCTGGGTGGCAGCCGAGCCAAGGTGCCCGGCAAAATCTCTCCGAGATCGACTGCTATTGTACCTATCCGACCTGAAATCCCTCCGCTCTTAGGGGATCACCTTAGGCTTTCCCTTTCCTTGTTGTTGGTCCTTCTCGACCCGTTTGTACTCGTCGATACGATCCATGAGTTGACGCACGCTCCCAACAGGCTTCCTTGTCAGAGATTTTCTCAAATCGTGCTCGGTGGGCAAGCCGACCTTAAAAGTCCTTATGGCCACGTCATCGAAATTCCCATCAATCTCATTGAACATCTCCTAGTACCTGTCAGAATATGTTTTCAGGGTCTCCCCCTCCCGCATGATCATGGACAACAAGGAGTCCAAAGGCCGAGGAACCCTGCTGCAAGTAACAAAACGAGCCCCGAACACCCGAGTAAGCTCCTTAAAGGAGTTAATAGAGCCTTCCCGTAGGCCATCAAACCGTCTCATTACCACAGGCCCCAAATTGGATGGAAACACCTTGCACATCAAGGCCTCATTGCCACAGGCCCCAAACTGGATGGAAACACCTTGCACATCAAGGCCTCATTCTTGGAGTGTACAGCCATCCTCTGGTTGAAGTGGCTCACATGCTCCACAAGGTCTGTTCTACCATTGTACATGGTGAACGCGAGTTGCGTAAACTAGCAGGGAAGCTTTCCTCTCTCAATTCTACATGTAAAAGGTGACTTGGAAATCTAGTTCAGTGCCCTACTCAGAGCATCGTTTCCCAGGCCTTCGCGAGACAAGCCCTTATTCTTGCGCTCGTAATGGCGATCCTCATTACACGAAAAAGATTCACTGAGGGGGATCTGGGCCTGTAACTGCCATCTCTATCATCGTCAGAAGAAGGGTCGAAGTCTGATGGAGTCCTTCTCCATCACTCGAGGCGTAGCCTCCTGCGAAGACAGTCAATCTCCAACTACATGCTTCTGGTATTCTCCTCATGAAAGATGTAACTCCCGCCTCTAGACTAGCTCCTACTAGTATGCGTGGTGTGCACACTACCCTCGCAGTCCCTCCTTCGTTCAAGATTGAGAAATTGGTCCTGACGTTGAGAACCAACAGACTCCCCCCGGTTAGACCCCGAACCTACCATAGCTAGACGTTGATCTCACTAAAGCTCAAGCTCCCAACAGACAATGCCAATTGTAGGGGCTAGGTTTGGATCCTGAGCCCAAGAGGTAGAAGGATTCAAGCCCAAAAAGCCCAACACAATGAATTTGTAGAGAGTGGGCTTAAAAATTAGGCTTCAATGGATCGAACAACGCGCATAGTGTATTAAAGATGGTAAGAAAGTAAAGAAAAACAAACTTTGTGCAAAGAAAACCTTTCTCGGCAAAATCCAAGGAGAGTGGTAAGTATATTTCTTTTAAACTTGGATACAATTTCAGCTCTTGTTGTTACAGTGTTTTCTCTACAGATTTCTCCCCCCCCCCCCCCCAATCCCTGGAGGATCCCTCACATTATATTTTTTTTTTCTGCTGATCCTGGCCCTCTATTTGTTGATTATGCAAGCCACTACTCGAATACTTGTCCCATCAGACGCCCTCCCCAGTCTTCTGTGAGTTGCGGCAACCAAGACAGTACTATTCAGCGGTCTTCTCCACATAAATGCAGCCAGGGGGTTTGGTGAGGCGCAATAAATGTGGTGGCAGCTTCCATCCCTCCAATCACGTCAAGGCTAACCCCCTCTCTGAAGCTCTTCCTCCCCAGTGTGGCCCCCCTTTGGTCTTACCGTCCGAGTGCATGGACTCCTCAGCACGGTAATGGCCTCCTCGGCCATGGGTATGACACGTGGCACTATTACCTTATTCAAATTTATGTACCCAAAATTATTATTTTATATTCTTAATTTTTTGTTATTAAATTTGCTTTTGCATTTTGATATATTTTGCTTTAGGCAAGAATGTTAGAGACAGAAGAATTATAAGTTATAATCTTTTTCTCAACTAATTAAGGTGAAAAGTTGTGATTAGTGTAACATCACTTTCACTTGAGCCTACAGCTAAAACCACATTTATTGTACATTAATCACAACATACCACATCAAATATTGTGAAAAAATGTCAAGTTTTTTTTGTATCACTAGACTTATTATTGCTAAGGGGAAGCTATTAACTATGTGCGATTGCCGATCACCTAACCAAGCATGGCAAAGTACCTATGTAACTTTTTCATTTGTTTTGTAATTTCCTAAAAATATGTTACATTAGCTTAATGAAGATGCTGATGGTACTGTATATTCTTACTGTTACTCGTTATCTTATGTTACTAAATCTTTATTCATTAATATTAGAAGAGACAAATCATAATATCATGTAGAAATAGAGAAAACTGATATATATTATTTGTCAAAAAGCCTTGTAACTCAATAGGTACCTTTTTGTGTTTCTAATGAACATATTAGGTTTTAAATTCTCACTCCTAACTATCGATATATAAAAAATAAAAATAAAAATACTATTAATGAATATATATATATATATAAATATATATGAGAAAGTATGTAGAAGAAATTAAAAAGACAAAAAAAAAATGAAAGAAAGATAACATAAACGTGGTTCAATCTTAGAGTCTTAGGACTTGTTTGGTAAGAGAACATAAATATAGTTTTTTTTGTTTTGCAAACCATAAAATGGTGAGTCACACACTTAAATCTATTGTTTGGCTGATGTTCTCTAAATACAGTTTCTAAAAATTGTATCATATTTTCCTTATTCAAAACAAAATTTTGAAAATGGCTAAGATAGTATTTTCAAGATACTGAAAATGATTTTAATGACATAATTTTAAATAAATTGAAAACAGTGGATCTCACAAATTTGTCCAAACTTTACTATTTCTTAAATTAAGGAGTTTATCTTTATCACAAAAAAAATTCTCACATTTCAAAATTTTGAAGTTTATCTTTATTAAAAAAATAAAATTTAAAAAATAAAAGGTTGATTCTATTCCCATACTTCAATTTTGAAGCTTGTCATTATCCACAAAAAAATAAAAAGTAATATGCACGTTACTTTCTATAAAATTTTAAAATATATATATATAGAAATGGTCTCCCGAGCTTCTTTTTTTTAGTATTTTGAAAATTGTGCTTAAAAGATGAAGCCAAACACATATAATGTAAAAATTATTCTCTGAAAACTAGTTTCCCATTCAATTTTTTGAAAATTATGTTCATACTATTTTGAAAAAATAAAAATAAAAATCCTCCTACCAAACTGGCCCTAATTTACTAATGTTCCTATTAAACACCTACTTTATATCCAAATCCATTTAAAAAATAAATAAAAAATAAAACCAAAAAACTTTTAAAAAATATTCATCTAATTGGGGCACCTTTTTAGTTGCCTCATTAAGAATAACTCTAAAATAATTTTTATTTTTTTAAATTGATCAAAAACTGTTGATCTGGAACACATCACTACAAAATAAAGTTTGTATTTTAGAAGTATTGGGGTTTTAAGATTTGGAAGTAATCCAAGATGCTTGGAGTCATAGTTTTTGTATTGTAATTTTTGTATTGTGGTAGTACCGACGATAGTAGTAGATTTTTCAAATTTGATTAAGAGGATAAGTTACCATTTGTATTTGACTTCTCAAGGTATTCCAAAAATGATGCACTGGTAAATAGCAAATTTTTGTATGGATTATTTCAGATTTAATATTTCAATTTTTTGATAAATTTATTTGGGAAAAATGCTCACACACCCCTGAACTTTGAAGTGATGGCCAAAACACCCCCTGAACTTTTTTATTAGTCAATTTACTCCAGAAACTTTACATATCTGCCAAATAAGTACCTCAGTTAGTCTACTGTTAAAAAACTAATGGTCACGTATATTTCACCTGAGCTAAAAAAAAAACTCAAACCCAAAGAAAAGCAAGGTCTCCGTGATGTAGAAACCAAGTGGTTCCAATTTATATTGAGAGTACCTACTCCATAGATATGTTGAAATTGGTGGGCCTATATACACATATAAATTCGCAAACAAACTAACAAAATAGTTCAAGTATATTTGATAGTTGCTTTATGCTAGTTTAAACCAGAATGAGTTTTTTTTTTTTTTTTTTTTTTTTTTTTAGATAGAAGCTGTTAAAATATTGAAGGGCTTGCCAAGGCTTCAAGAAGCAAGAAGTTGTTAAAATATCGAAACTTGTTCACCTAACTGTGACCTTTTTCTTAAAAATAAAAACTGGGTATGGTTTTTTCATAAGAAAAACTAAAGACTTTTAAGAAACCAAGAACTTGGTCTGGGTTAGGCTTTTTGAACCAACTAAGAAAAGCTTAAGATTGTAAGAAACGAGGAACTGGGTTTGGTTTTCAGAGAACTTGCTTTTCTTTGGGTTTTTTTTTTTTTTTTTAACTCACGTGAGAGACACATGACCATTCCATTAGTTTTTTATCAGTCGACTAACTGAGGTACTTATTTGGCAAATATGTAAAGTTTGTTGAGTAAATTGACCAATAAAAAGTTCAGGAGATGTTTTGGCCACTACTTCAAAGTTCAGGAAATGTGTGGGCATTTTTCCCAATTATTTAAGTGTAGTTTTGAAAACTTATATCTTTTTATACAACAAACAAGGCAATAAATGATATTACCTTAAAAATTGAATTTTTGAAACAGAACAAACAAATTAGGACGAAAAGAATATATACCAATTACCAATAGAAGTAAAAGTATTATGTATCGCTTTTGTACAATCTTGATCCGAATAGCTAGGCTTTCAAGGAATGAAAAAGATTTCAGTCTCATTAGAGGGTTTAAGCAAAAAGTAAAGTAGACTATTTACGTCTAGAAAGTTTTCTTATTTTTCTCATTCTATTTTAATAAATTTACCTGTTGGGGTGGAATGGAGCCCGTAGGGGAAGGTCAGATATGAAACTATACAAGGGAAGATGAAAGAGAAGGAAAGAAGAGGAGGGAAGAGAAGAAAAATCCTTTACTTGGAGAGAAATTATGGGTAGAATAGGAAAATAGAGGCAATGGATTTCCTATGGGAAACACCATTCTTCTTTCCTTCCAAATTAGAAGATGCTAGAGTAAAGCTAATCAACACTTTTTGTCAACCTTTGATTGGATTTTAGCACTTTCACATGCGGTGAACCCATTCGAAAGTGCTAAAATCCAATTAAGAGTAAACACATAAGCAGGGTATGAGAAGGGATGTCCCTAGCATAAAGATGAGATGATCATGGACCCATCTCTTTCTCCTCTTTTCTACCTTGAAAACCAAACAATGTGAGGGCCATCTTTTTTTTCTTCTTTTCTACCTGCATAACAAAAACCATGAAGGAATAGCATTCTCTCCTCTTTCCTTTCTTTCTTACTCTCTCCTCTTTGGCTCTTCCCTTTCTTTTCTCTTCCTCCCCCCTTCGTTTTGCTAAGCATAGTGTAAGAGAATCAATAAAAATATTCTAAATTCCATTCACAAATATCATCGTATATTTTTGGCCATACACTCACAAAATTTAATTGAATTTGAATTGATCAACAACAAATCCCGCTAGTGCAATACACTATCAAGTAATCTATAATATTCATAATTTACCTGATGCCATGGCCCATAAAAAGTTCAAAGAAATCAAACGGCCTAAAATCTGGTAAAATCCTGTACTGAAAATTGTCTGCTATGCTAGACAAACAAAAGCCATTACTTATTGTAACGAAATAGAAGACCATTCTAACAATAGTCATTTAATCTTTTGGTACAAATAGGAGACTACGGCTCAGACCTAACCCACTTAATGCCAAGGTCAGGAAAAATAAATTACTTTTGATTTGATGCAGAAGCCCAACTATTTGTGCATTTGGGGGGAACAGCCATTCTAGGGAGGTTTTACAAACTCCGATAATCTATCACAGTGACTTCATCCTCCGGAGCATCCAAATCTTGATAACTGCACCACCATCATAATAACCATGACCAAACAATTAAATATGAAGCACATCCTCAAACCCACAAATCAGAGAACTTTCATAGTGAAGTGTAAACTAAAAAGTAAACTAGAGAAAATTAATAGATACCCAAGTCAACAAATCACCCGCCAAAAAACAATTAGATAACCAATTTTTTAAATCACCAGAATAAACTGGTCTAAACTTTTCTCCATGGCCTTTTTGCACCAACCTTAAGTGCCAAGTGCTAAAAGAATCAATTCAAAGGGTGCCCAAATCACTAGAAGCGGATTGTTTACTCCATATGGTCGTGGCTAACAAGTTGTGAAAGAATCATTTTGTTCACCAAATTGGTGTAGAAGTATAAAAATGGCCTTAACATTAAACGAATTACTGCCTCTTAACAAATTAATTGCCAGACAACAATATACCACTAAGCATGATTTGCATTCAAGCAGGAGGAATTGAGCAAGAAAGCTCCAGAGAATAACATACCTTCGCATTCGTCGAGGATCAGGCCTAAAAGATGGGGGAACAAGAATTGGAGTTGGCCCTCCAATATGAGGACCAGGACCAGGCCGCATCTTTCTACCACTGCCATCAAATGAGGATGGCCCTCCCTGGTCCCGTAACATCTGCATCGCAACTTCTGGGGGAGCAGGAACAAAGGGTCCCAGAGGGCTGCAATAATTAAAACATATTAAGCTTTAAGTCTTTCAGAACACAAAGGAAAAGTATAATAGGAATGTGCAACTAACCCAGCACCAGGCACAGGCATTAATACTGGTGGAGGAGCTATATCTGAGGGGAAGGGGGCAACTGCACTCATTCCTTGTGCGCTGAATGCATCATACATTGACTCATCACGATTTCCCACTTCATGGGAACCAGGTTTAGATTGTCGATCATGGGAAGGAGAATTCTCTGTCCTATCAAACCTTTCACCATCATTAACCCTGTCAATCCGTTCCTGATCCCTCCGGTTGCCACGATCATCTCTCAATCGATTTTCCAGACCTGGTCTCCGCCTTTGTGGCTTGTCCTTCTGAGAATAGCTCACGAAACATACCACATAAGATACACAAATAACAGGCATAAATTTTATCAATCATACAAGATATATGAAAAACAGTTCGAGATTTCAAGGGCCCGTTTGTTTTGTGAGTTCTAACTCACTATTTCACATTTCAAACACACTTACACATATTTCAACACACTTTTTCACCCACACGTATATAAAAAACACCCAAAATACCTTACTCAAACTTAGTTACCAAACGGGCCCTAAATTTTTTTGATTATTGGCCTATGTGTCTAACATGCAGCATACTGCATGTGTAAAAGATACCTGAGGTTGCTGCATGACTGGTGTTCCACCTGGTGCATCTGGATCACTGCATATATAATAAGACAGTCGTCAACCCATTGATAAAATACTGCCAACAGTTACAATGAACAAACAAACAAACTTAAACTTACTTCATGTAGTTTTGGAAATATAGATCCTCACGCAATCTCGAAGTCAGTTCCATTACAACCTCTGGGTGTTTAAGCTTCACATGTTTATGCACAAATTCAGCAGCATGGAAAAGCTTTGTGCAGCCCTTAGCTCCACAGCCATACTTCCATCCATACTTTTCATCTCTTATTTTCCTAACAAATGGATCTAAAACTTCAACAGCTGCTGCATCTATCTTCTCCTTAGCAGTCATTACTTCCAAGCGATCCTGACCCCTCAACCTTTCTTGCCAAAATGAGTCAAGTTTCTTTTCCCAGTCTGCCCCAGATTTAGTAGTTTCTTCATAATTCTTTCCTTCCGGCCTTACATGCCTAAAACCCTTGGCTTCATTAGTTTCAACCACACCATAGTAATCTAGACCATGGATCCGCCAAAGATATGTGATAAGTGTGTCCAGAAGCTCGACACCCTCTAGACCCTTAACAGATGTTAAGCCTCGTATAATTATAATTGGACCACCAGATCCACCACGAGACTTATTATCACCATCAGTTTTGTCATGATCAACACTGCATAAGATATTGTCTTCAATCCCTTTTTCAGAATCAAGCTTGCGTACAAGGGCCTGAGCTTGTTCAATATCTAGATGTATTCGTCTAGGCTCGCAACTGACAGGGTGGGCCTTTGGAGCAGCTGAAAAATCATTTTCTTTAACAGGTCCCCTACCATGTCTTCTTCGTTTACCACCAGCCTCTGCCTCATCATCAGAATTTTGATCAACTGCAGGCCCTGATTTGTTTGATGACAAGGCATTAACACCAGGATTTCTGCACCACAAAATACAAAATATGCATCATAGACAGGAGGGTGCAAACTTTCTGTTTTAAAACATTTTTCTTTTTCCTTTCACATGCACACACACAGAGACAGAGAGAGAGAGTACAGGTCAAGTGTTCCACTCTGCAAATCAAGGAAAAAATCCTTTGCTATCCGTCGAGCTTGTTCATTCCTCCTACAAGGCAAAGAAGTTAGAGACGAGACTTTTAAATAACAATTAAACCCACAAAAATCACTGTATGGTCAATCTGCATGTGTCTGCAAGTATGTGCACACAAATGTGACACACATAAACCTTCACATATACACACATACCTTTAACCATACGAAATCAATTGATGCCAAAAGCATTTTGTGTTTCTCATTTTTTCAGATATATATTGTGGACTTGTAGTAGGTTTTCTTTATTATTAGCAGATAAACTCACCTTTCAATGACAGAAATTAAATTTGTTGGATGATACTTGTCTTTCAACCTTTATCAACAGAAAAAATCTTATTAGTGATAAAATAAAATAAAATAAAATAACTACACCTATATAAACAGTTGACATTAAAAAAATAGTACAGCGATGACCCATAGCATTCAAAAAAAAGAACCAACTAAAATCAACAACACAAAAAGAACCTACCATTCCTCATCTTTATGAGCCTCAAAGAAAGCTCGTTTCTGAGTAGAAATGTACTCTGATTTATATTCGTGATACCTAAATAATCAAATACACATCATTTATAGATAAAAATAGATTCAATTAATTAGCAAATTTTCAGACAAAGCTTTGTTTCAAACTTATTTACTTTCCAGAATATACCTACGCTCAGCTTCAGCAGGTAAGATATCATCTTCAAGCTCCTGAATGAATTGCTTATATGACATCAACCCCTCCCTGAAACAATTTGTGAATGGCATCATTTAATACATGAAGCTGAACAAATAACATCTTTGATAAAAGATAACTTTTTATTTTTATAAAAGATAACTTTTTTTTTTTTTTGATAGGTAAGAAAAAATATTATTGAAAAAGGAAAAGCATGAAAAATATATAAGGTTCACGGTAGTGAACAAAGGGGAAACAGAAGTAAAAACAAACAAACTGACACTAAACTATTCTAAGAGATAAAAGAAAATCCATAAGTGTAGAGCAATCCGAGAGACCCCAACACCGAGACCAATCATAAAGGGTCTGATGGCATACATCTAACAACTGAGCCAAAGATTTTCCAGTATCCTTAAAAGAATGCCAATTCCGTTCAGTTCAGATAGTCCACATTAAACAACCCAGAACCAAATTCCAAATGTCAGAATTATGTTTCCCAAGCCAATGATACCAACCAAAAAAATAAGCCTACAACTGAACCTGGCATAATCCAATCAATCCCAAATAACTGAAGCATATCCATCCACAAAGAATGAACTAACGGACAAAAAATCAGCAAGTGATCCATAGATTCCTCATTACAACAACACATACAACAACGATTCGCCAAAGTGCGACCACGGAGCATAAGGTTATCTAAAGTTAGAATTTGACCATGAGCTACTATCCACATAAAGAATGCCACCCTTTTTGGAACCTTTACTTTCCAAATGCCCTTCCAAGGGAAAGTAGAAAGAGGTACATTTCAAATCTTATGATAGAAAGACTGAACATCAAACTTCCCGCTGCCATTGAGACGCCAACAAAGTCTGTCACTACCTCCACCCCTAGGAATCCGAGTTTGAATGAAATGAAGAAGGGAGTAGGAAGCTGCTAATTCCCAATCATTAAATTCCTTATAAAATCTCAAAATCCAAACTCTATCATTATCTCCAACTGGAGAACTTAACACTTCAGAAATACAAGCTTCCTTATTGGCTGTGAACACAAATAACTGTGGATAAAGAGTTTTAAGAGAATTGTCCCCAGTCCACTTATCATACCAAAAAAGAATACGAGAACCATCCCCCACCACAAAGGACAAATACTTAGAAAAGTTTTCCCAACCTTCACTAATACTTCGCCGTAAACCACAACCATGAGCCCTTCTACAAACTCTAGTACTCCACCCCCCTGTCCCTTCCCCATATTTCATGGCTATGACCCTCCGCCACATTAAAGATAACTTTTTTAATTTTTATTAAAGATAACCTATACCATCAATTTTAGTTGTAAGATTTCTATCATCCAGGAGAATCTAATCACAGGAAATTTCTCAAAGATTCAAATTCTACTGCAAGATTTGGTACTCCTGATTTAATTCAATAAAAACAATTAACAAATGTCTCCCAAAGAGAAGACATGATGCAGATAACGAGAAGCCAACCTCATTTTTATTTTTAAATGTCAAGGAAAATTTTGCAATTTACTAGTTTCTAGACATAGGCTTTATTAATGGTCCATTGGGTCTTATTTTGGGTTGTATTTACATTTAGTTATGTAATTTGGACTCACTAGTCAAAGCCCAAGGACTCCAACTCTTATTAGGATTTTAAGAAGTCCAATTTCTACTAGGAATAGGTATTAGTCTTCTATTTATTTATTTTTTGATAAGTAATAAGAATATATTAAAAGAAGAGAGGAGCCACCTGAGTATACAGGAAGTATACATCAAGGACAAAAACAAATCAAGTGCATAAAGTACAAAAGTCCATGAAACCATGGACTAAAGAAAAAGAACGAAAGCCAAACATTGTAACCCAATCCAGAAGAGTCTTAAGGAAGAAGAGTTTAAGATCTGAAACTGATCTCTCTAAATCCTCAAAATGCCGGTTATTCCTCTCCCTCCAAATGCACCACATCAAACAATGGGGCACAGCCATCCAAATAGCAGAATTCCGATGCCTCCCAAACTTTCCTTGCCAACAAGCCAACATCTCCACCACTGTTTTCGGCATAACCCAATGAATGCCAAACAGAGTAAACACCATTGACCATATATCAAAAGCAATAGAGCAATGGATGAGGAGGTGATCAATTGATTCCCTATTTCTTTTACACATACAACACCAATCCAAAATCAAAATCTGCCGTTTCCTAAGATTATCAATAGTCAAAATATTCCCCAAAGCTGCAGTCCACACAAAAAAAGCAACTCTAGAGGGGACCTTAGACTTCCAAACAGTCTTCCAAGGGAAGGACTAATCGAAACTTTTTGTCAGCACCTGATAATAAGAACGAACAGCAAAACCTTTTCCCATAGCAGGTTTCCAACACATCTTATCGTCCCCAACTCCTTTCAAAGAAGCTTTCATAAATTCTAGACATTAAACTGTAGAAGAAATCCAAATCCCAATCTTCGCCATATCTTCTAAAAGTTAGATCCCAAAAAAGAACACCATTTGGGAACTTCATCAACTCAGCCACCGAGGCCTCCTTATTTCGACTTAAAGAAAAAAGTTTTGGATAGAGCACACACAAAGAGGTGTCCCCACACCAAATATCCCGCCAAAATCTAACAATAAACCCGGCCCCAACCTCAAATTGGATGTGACGAACAAAAGATGGCCAACCACGACCAATAAACTTCCACAAACTAACACCATGAGGGATGTAATATTTTCTATTAAGAGAGAGAGAGAGAGAGAGGAGAAGGAGAAGGAGAAGAAGTTTTCTAAAGTTTTTAGAAACTATGAAGCTTCGTTTGAGGTTTGTGTGATACAACCTTATCCTAGGTGTGATGCCTTAAATTTTATTGCTTTTATTTCCCCTTCTTAAATTCCCAACAATTTAAGAATAATGCCTTAATACCTTATCCTAAATGTATTAGGAATAATGTGTGGTTGTAGAATACCAATTAAGTTTAAGACAATTTTACAAGACTACTATAAGACCAACTATGCTATATGGTATTGCCTATTGGGCTATTAAGAAACAACATATTCATAAAATGAGAGTAGTTAAAATGAGAACATTAAGATGAATAAGTGAAAATTTAAGAAAAGACAGGGTACGAAATGAAGAAAGTTGTTTATGTGACTTCTTTGGATTGAAAGGATTGCAGAAAGTCATATGCAAATAAGAGCAATTAATGCACCAATGAGGAAGGGGTATTTGATTCATGTTGAGGGAACAAAAAGAAGTACCAAAAAAAAACCTAAAATAGCACTGGTAGAAGGTTGATATTGGATATGATAGAATGGCGGAGAAGAATACATGTGGCCAAAACTGATTTTTCTATTGAATATTTTTCCTTGACCCCGAAAAGGATTTCATCTATTTGGAGATCCTTGGTGCAAACCTATTGTGATAAATTCTGTAGTTTCCTTTCATTTTTGCTAAATTCTGTAGTTTCTAAATTTAAACTCCTAACATGCACTTGAACTAGTAGTAGGAGCCCATCTATACCCATTGAATTATTTCAATTCATTAAAAACTGGTTTAGAGAAACTTTCAGTAGCTATGAACTTTTCTTTACGAATTATGTGAAACTACACATATGGCAAAGTAAATGCTCAAATGAGATATCAATTAGCATAATACTTTTTTTGCTGGTAAGTTAAACATGCACACTGTGGGTCTTAAACCCACCACTTCACCTTCCACCTTACTCTTACAAGGGAAGGAGGTGCCATTGAGCTAGAGCTCATTGGCCAATTAACAACATATAATTTTCAACTACATTTATACTTCTTTATTATATTCTGATGCAAATGCATCTTCTATAAGCTGTTTTAAGATATTTTGATTGAGTTCAAACTGGCAGCCTTAGCTGTTTTTGATAAGTAATAAGTTTATTGATATCAAAAAGGGGACACCCTAGTACACAGGGAGTGTACAAGGGGTCAAACAATCAAGAACAAAAGTTACAAGAATCTAGGAAATCAAGAAAAGATAAAAATGATTGGTTCCGCAATGCAGCCAACCAATCCAAACTGGCAGCCTTAGCTGTTAAGAACGGTTAGTTACAGCTATCTTTGTGTCCAAACAAGGACCTTAAGGCAGTTAGCTTATGCGGCAGCCATTCTTCTCTGAATTAGTTAGTCTTGTTAATAAATTAGTTACTTGTATTAGATGTAACCAGTATTAGTTTGACACTTGGCAAGAAACTAATGGTTGTTAGATGTAGGACAGATTGTACAAGTACTCTTGTACTCTCATTTAGTGTCCAACCACCTACTAAATGTTCTAAGCAACCTCATTGCTAAACCTTCCAAAAAAATAAAGTTGTTCTCATTTCTTAATATATTCTTCCGTGTCTAATCAAGCAAAACAAAAACATTAGAACTAACATGTACATTCATTTACAATCAAGAGAGTTGACATACTAGAATCTAACCTTTGTGTGCTCCCTGTGTTTGATGAATCTGGAAAACCACCACGGTTTGATGCCATGTCTGCCCAAAAAAATCCCAAAAAGAAATATGCACAGTGAATGTTATGGACAGTAACGACAGTTAAAGAAATATGGGCATATTGACACACAACACAAGGACAAACCAATTTACAGTTAATGTTAAGAAGCAATAAATATGGACCTTATCAATTACCTAAACACAAGGAAACTTTAACATAGCTACATCATATGATTTAACTATGGATTTCGGTTGATTGTATAAAGCATTAAAACGAAGAAAATATTTATAGTATATAAGCATGCTTTCCAAGTTCCAACAATCCTATTTTAAAGAACTTATATTTTTCTTTGGAACAGTCCCTAGTTTAAAGCACCAGCCAACATAGTTTTGGTGGAGCCATTGGCTGGGAAAATTTATTTCGGATATTTGGAATATGGTTCCTAGTTGCTTGATGTGGATTGTTTGGACAGAAAGAAATCGGCGATCTTTTGAGGCTACTGAGAAATCGCTGGATCAGTTACAAGCTTTATGCCACCAAACTCTCTTTGAGTGGTCTAGGTGCTGGGGTTCTTCGAATTGTTCTTCTATCATAGAGTTTCTTTCTTCGGTTAGAATTGTCCCTTAAGTTCTATTTTCTTTGATGTTGTTTGTTGTTTTTTCTTGTGTACACCATCATTAACAACTTGTATTTTCCTTCTATGCTTTTTTTACATCTTGATTAATATTATTCTTATTACCTATCAAAAAAAAAGTACAAAAGGCATCTAAGGGAGGGGTGAGTTCTTGAGTTCAAATCTCACTCTCAGCCCAAAAAATTCAACAAAACAAATAAAAAATAATAAACTGTCTTCAAACTATTTCGTAGGGGGCATAAACTCTTGCATTAATTTTTTTGGCTTTATTTCTCAGCTGCTGAAAGGCTGGAAAGTAACAAAAATAATTCCATAGAATATTTTCAATAACTTTTCTTTACAGCCCCAAGCATCTAAATATTTTTTGGAGCTCTCAGTTTTTTTTTTTTTTCTTAATTTCTAAGTTACACAAGCATCCCGTGGGTCTTGAACCCACAATCTCAACCCCACCCCCTTTTTGCTCTTTTAATTTTTTTAAATAAATATTGTAATATCCCTACTATATATATATATATAAAGATAATATCCCTAACAACACCAATACCTAACAACAATCCAGTGCCTCTGTAAATTATAAATAGTTAAGATTCTTTACCACGCCTCTGTCCACAGGAAGAAACTAACCTTCATTGGCACATTTGGTTTCCACAGAGTCTTCATGGGAAAAGACATAAGAGAACTGGAGTGTCAGACCTAATAGTATGATCGAACTTCAAAAACCTCTCGGGAAGAAGGTTTCCAGCAGAGCTTATCTATTCCATCTCCTCTCCACACTCCAGAATAAATAAGATCCATGAAGGCAGCAACCGACTCTAACCACCCACTTTAAAGCTTATAAAACAATGAAAAGTATCCCACCCCTCCTAATACTCTTCCAAAGGCAGACCCCCATAAGGTCCCCATACAACATTAGAACACCAGTCCCCACCCCCCCCCCCCACCCCCAACATACTGCCATACTTCAAGTCCACTACCCTTCTCCATAAAGCATCTCTCCATAGCATACTGCCACAAACCACTTACCCAACAAAGACGCTTATGTGAATTATTACTTGGGGTCGCTAAATGATGGGGGAAATCATTAATTGAATCTTAGGTTTGCAAGAGTTTTCCATATTTGGGAATTAAGTCACTTGATTCTAAGTTTGATATTCTATATTCTAATATCCCTAGAAGAGATGAAGACTGATAGTTTTAGGTGGAGGCTTAATTACAATGGTAAGTTTGAAGTTCGTTCTCTCTATGAGGTGTCAAGAGGATATAGGTGCCTGTTTGACATCTTGTTTTGAAATGCACTTATTCAAAGTACAGCTTTTTTAAACATCACTTTTTTTCATTGTATAACTTTTTAAATAAGATGTACCAAACGGACACTTGATCATAGCCATTTCCCAAGAAAAGTATCGCACAACAAGACTCCTAAGAAAGTTGTCTTCTTTGTATGATAGCAACCAAAACAAGGTATTGACTTGGACTAGTGTCATACTTGTAAATGTAGTGGTGAGATAGGATCATTTGCTACTTCCTAAAAAAAGTTTCTTTCATTGTGTGATAGTAGCCAAAAGAGATATTAACTTGGACTGGTGTTGTATTTGTAAATGTAGTAGTGACTGCAACATTTGTTACTTGTGTGGTGGCTCCCAAGTTGTCGCCTTTTGCTTTCTCTATATTTGGAGTCCAATGGGTCATGCCAAGAGGTGATTGATATGCTTTTCGGGTGGAGGAATCTGTTTGGTAATCATAGGAGCTCTCTTATTAGGAATGCAGCCCCTCTTTGCTTGATGAGGACAATCTTGCATGAGAAAAACAAGAGTACTTTTAATGATGTGGAGCTATCTATTTTCGAGATAAAATCATTGTTTTTGACGTTGGTGTTTGAGTGGCCCTACACATCTGGCGGCACCAACGCACATTATATTGTAGAGTTCATTCATTCCCTTTCTTTTCGAATGTGATTGTTGAATATTGTGATTTCCTAAGCAAGCTTTGTGTACATGAGGTTTCCTCATTTGGATAAAATTTATTATTATTTATCCAAAAAAGAGCATAGGAGTTCTCTTATTAGGAATGTGACCCCTCTTTGCTTGATGAGGGCAATCTTGCATGAGAAAAACGTGTACTTTTAATGTGGAGCTATCTCTTTTTGAGATAAAACCATTGTTTTCCTCATTTGGATAAAATTTATTATTATTTATCCAAGAAAAAAAAGGGGGGGGGGGGGGGAGGGGAAACAAAAACACGCTTACACATAAAACTTAATTTATGGACATGTTATTGTCTTGACAACCTCTCTAATTGATTTTCTTCTCTTATTGAAACTTTCGACACAATGTATTGCATATTATTATTTTTCTTGATGAATAACATAGAGATATTTTGTTTTTCAAAGAAGACATATAAACCCCATTAGCATACAATGACCACATACAAAGCAGGATATTTAGGAATTCGGCACTAAACTAAGGTTCTTGAATAGGATTTGATGTGTACAGGTTTAACTGTTTAAGCAGGTTAAGTAATAAAAAGATTGGATTTGAAAATGTTTCAATGGTTATTTGATGTTAAAACAGTGAGTAGAACAAGAAACAATGAAATAAACACTAGGCAGTCACACCTAGATTTCCTAAGGAAACACCGTTAGGAGGGAGAAGGCAATAAAAAAGGTCGTACCCAATGCACAAAACTCCCACCTTTTTTTTTAATAAGTAATAAAAGGCACAAAACTCTCACTTTTGAGGGGTCTGGGAGAGGTCATAGTAGGTAGCCTTAGCCCCTCCCTCCACCAACAAAAAATTACATCCTCAAAACTTAACTTAAGCTACTGGAATTTCATTAAATTCATTCTCTTTATTTCTATCTTTTATTGAATATAAAGATTCTTTTATTGGCTATTGTCAAGTAACCTTTTTCCTAGAAAGACTAGTACTCCTAATAATAACATGAAAACTGAAAAGTAATTAAGAATTTCTAGTGCCCATTTGGCATACCATTTTGAAACTGCACTTTTTCAAAGTAAAACCTTTTCAAACCTCTTTTTTTTTCCCCTAAGTACAGTGTTTTCAAAGAGCAGAAAAATAAATTGTGCCAAAAGGGCAGTTAAACCAAATAGGACTCAAAACGTAAGCTAATACTCATGGTCCTCTAGAATAGCCACTACAGCATACTATTCCAGAAAATCTAGAAAAAACCAAACTACCCTATTTTAGTAAACCTTTATTAACTGAACCACTAACTTTCTAGTGCTTGAAGAACTCTAGACACGACATTAGGGGGAAAATAAAAACCAACTTTCTAACTTAGAGAAACTTATTATTGTATTCAGACTTAATAATAATTAAAGTAGCCTATGAAATGTGCCAAGAAGGCCCCACATAAAAACTAGGCAACAATTCAAAGTCCATTTGGTACTCTTTTTTTTTTTGTTTAGCTTTTTGAAATGGGTTGTTCGAAAAAGTTGGGACTTAAATAAAAAGTGATGTTTTAAAAAGCTATACATTGAACAAGTGCAGTTGCAAACCGCTGAAACAAACGAGCTCTTAATCTTGTTTTTCCTCAAACTCTAAAGTTTATATAATATAACTTATATAAGAGCTTCCATATATGCAAAATTACATGATGAAATAAGGTATGTCAAGTCAACAACCCAAACCTTACATACCAGAAGGTCCATTTTGATGAGGGCCTGTTGAACGATTCATAAACCGACCATGAGATTTTTCATCAGCATACCCAGGTCTTCCTCCCATCCCACGTTCATATCCACCAAGATAATCATGACCAAACCTGAACCATCATCAACATTATGTGAAAGTAGCCAAAAAAAAATTGTAAGACGTTAAACCACTTATAAAAAATGAATTATTAAGATAATATATAAAAACTAATTAAAACAATAAGTTCTTCAAATCAGCCCCAAAGAATAATTTCTTAGCTCCAATAAGAAGAGAGAACGTGTCCATGGAAATAAGAATTCAAATCAAAATATGCAGACAATCAGGGAGAGAGAAGAGGAGGGAAAGCCCTCACATGAAATAAATCCAGCACACAAAATATAGGGGAGAATATCTTTGCTACCCTATAATTTATTTGGATTCACTTGGCCCTCCTAAAGTTTGTTCTATAAGCTAATTGGCGTGTTTTGTCAATGTAGAAGGTAAAAACTAACAGTCTATCATGAAGGTAATACAAAGTGAAACTGGAAAAATGAAAACAAGCCATGCCACAAGAAGATGAATAAAATTTACCCCTTCTTTATCTTTATCTTTCTTTCTTTTTTTTGAGAGTAGAGGGGTTGTGGGTGGGGGAACAAAGGATCAATTTTAGAAAAAGACATGCTAACTTGTCATGTTGACATCTTACTACCAACATAATCTTTTGTAAAAAATAATTCAAGGCTAGTACGGTAAAACCCATCAACTTTCTCAATAGCCTCAAAACAAATCCCTAAAGCTAGGATTGCACAGTCTGGGTTCAGTCAGGTTGGAAGTAAACCCATCACCTGACCAGATCATGTCGTGTTCAGAAAAATTGCACCTGATGCCAACCGACAATGTTCAGATAATCGAGTTAACTAACATTTTATGTAATTGTTCAGGCTAAGGTCAATTTCATCATTTTGAAGTTGCTAATGAAAAATTATAGAGCAGCTGAGTTGGTAGAAGTTTTGTTCGCCAAAATTGGAAACAACCAAATTCTAACCAAAAAAAAACATAATCCATCTTCAAGTATTTGATTCCCTCTCTTCCCATGACAAATAGAGAGAGAGAGAGAGAGGGGGAGGGAGGGAAAAGGGAAATCCTACAAATGGGTCGTAGGTCTGGCAATATAGATTTAATCAAAAAATGTCAAATAACCCCTCACAAAAATACGAATTAAAGGGTTTTACACAATGTATTTCTGTTTTTGATTTCGTGCAATCTGTTTCTGTTTCTATTTCTATTTGATTTGTTTGTATTTGTTTCAAGTACAGTCTGTTCATCAACAAGATGTACTTTTTTTTAATGAAAATATCTATTACCTATCCAAAAAAAACAAATACGAATTAAAATCAAGACAAACACAAAGAAAAATACGTTGAACAGTGCAGACTTAAATGCACAGTAACTTGGAGTATATAACCATAGTTTGTAGCAATATTTCCATAACTCTCATCACTGCAGCAGGTTCTATGCTCACTCTCTTCCTTTTTTCTCTCATTCTCATCTCACTTGTTCAAACTTTGAGGGGTCAAGGGGTCTACCAAGGACTCTCACTTAGTTGTTTCCAGCAAAGCTCAATGCTAGGATTGATGCCAGCAGTGCATGTATGCCAACTCAATTTTACAAATTGAGCAAAGGTTTGAGACTGAAAATGTAAATAAAGGATGAGGGATAGGGGATACATGTAAATAAAGGATGAGAGAGAGAAATCTCAATGTGTCAAGGCAGAGGAATTCTGAGAGACTAATAAAATAAAACTACATGTATGTTTCTGACAGTTGTTTGTTCAACACCCAAACTGAAACTGTTGGTCTATCATTTTAATAGCTGATTTAGACCAAAACAAGGGATGAAACCAACCAAAATCAGTTTTGTCACTTGGGTTGGGTTTTGCACACCCCTAAAACAAAGGGTATGAGATAAGGGAAGATGCCAAAAAATTACCCATGTTTGCTGTTCTGTTCGGAGTCACAACAAATCTATATTAGCAACAGCTCCTTATGCAAGTTTTGATATTCCCACCATGCAAAACAGCCTATTTTCCATACCATTCCATCACACAAGCACTTGTTTACTATAACAAACATAGACGTAGAAATACCCAATGCACAAAGCTCCCATTTTGGAAGATCTGGGAGAGGTAGACAATAGGCAGCCTTACTCCCTTTTTTTTTTTTTTTTGTTAAGTGCTGATTCTCAGTACAACCAACACAGACATTCCCAAAAAAATAATAATAGTGGAAATTAATGAGTGACCTAGACGACCCAAAATAATCTGTTAAAGATCCATAGCCCACCCCAAATTTTGGGACTAAGGCTTTGTTGTTGCTATTGTTGTTGTTCTCAAAATCTATGAGCACATCATGATAGGTCCTAACTTCTTCCCCTTCCCCCGCAACCAAAGATAAAGATAGGCACAAACCATAAAACAAGACTATTCAAGTGTAATACTGTGCATTTAAGAAAAAGGAAGGTTTGGATATTGGATTGGTGCTACATGTGCAAGTGTAATGGTGAATCGCTTGATCATCTTTTTCTTCATTGTCCGGTTGCAATGGATCTGTGGGCTATGGTGTTCGGTTTGTTTGGAGTGAGCTGGGTTATGCCACAATCTGTAGTGGGGCTTCTAGCGTGTTGGCAAGGCAGATTTGGCCGTCATCGAAATGGGTATATATGGTTGATTGTTCCCCATTGGAGAGAAATAGTCGGTGTTTTGAAGATAAGGAGAGATCCATATCAGACTTGAAGCTATTTTTCTTTAGAACTTTAATGGATTGATTGGCTGCTTTGCGGAACCAATCATTTTTATCTTTTCTTGATTTCTTAGATTCTTGTAATTTTTGTTCTTGATTGTTTGACCCCTTGTACACTCCCAGTGTACTAGGGTGCTCCCCTTTTTTGATATCAATAAACTTATTACTTATCAAAAAATAAAAAATAAAACAAGACTGTTCAACTAATGTAAAAATTATCACCATTACTAACCAACTTTTGCACTTAAAATGTCATGTTCGTGAACTCCAAATTCTAATCACGAACATAATAAAAGCATATTAGGGTAAAATTTAGGTATAATACATTAGGATCTCAGCATAGTTGTATTGATTTTTTTTTTTTTTTTTTGAGGAATTAGTTGTATTAAATTTAATTGTTCAATGTGACATTGTTTGTACTTTATTGGTCGATGCAACCATATGTTCGAATTTAATTGAGGAACTTAATGTGCAGCACCACCTAAGAAACTGCACCTTAGTTTTTTCCCTGAATATTACACCAAAAAAATCCTCAATCACAAGCCATAAACATATACGCATACAAATTTCAACAACAAAAAAACCTAGGATTGCAGAGTCTGGTTCTGGGTTCAGTCAGGATGGAAGTAAACCCATCACCTGACCCAATCATGTCATGTTCAGAGAAATTGCATCTGATGCCTACCGAAAATATTCAGATAATCAAGTTAACAAACATTTAAGGTAATTTTTCTGGTATGGTCAATTTCATTGATTTGAAGTTGCTGCTGATTATAGAGCAGCTGAGTTGGCAGAATTTGTGTCTGCCAGAATTGGGAACAACTAAAGTTCTAACAAGAAAACACAACCCATCTTCAAGTACTTTGATTCCCTCTTCCCATTACACAGAGAGAGAGAGAGAGAGAGAGGGTGAGATGGAAACCCTACATATGGGTCATAGGTCTGGCAATATACTTTAATCACAAAAATAAAAATTAAATTCAAGACAAACATTCCCATAAATAAACCAAAATTCAGCTTGTGTTTTTTTTTTTTTTCCTTTTTCAATTATACAAATATCTAAGCACCTAAAAACATGAGAAAAATGTTTGAACAGTGCACACTTAGGTGCACAGTAACCATAATGTAGCAATATTTCCATAACTCTCATCACTGCAGCAGGTATTCTGCTCACTCTCTCCCTTTTTTCTCTCACTCTCATCTCACATGTTCACTCTCTCCCAGATTTTGTCAGTTCTGGAGAGACTTTGTGGGGTCAAGGGTCTGCCAAGGACTCACTTAGTTGTTTCCAGCAAAGCTCATTGCTAGGATTGATGCCAGCAGTGTATGTATGGCCCACTCAATTTTACGATTTGAGTAAAGGTTTGTGACTGAAAATTTGAATGAAGGATGAGGAATAGGGGTACATGTCAATATGTCATGGTTTTAAGTGCCCACACAAGAGAGAGAGAGAGAGAAAGAGAGAAATCTCATTATGTCAAGGGAAGGGAATTCCAAGAGACTAATTACATAAAACCACATGTAAATTTCTGACAGTTGTTTGTTCAACAACCAAACTGGAAAACTGTTGGTTCTGCCATTTTAATAGCTAATTTAGCCGAAAAAAGGAATGAGACCAACTTTCGTCACATGCATTGGGTTCTTGCACACCCAAACCTAAAACCAAGGGGATGAGATAAGGGAAGATGCCAAGAAATACCCATGTTTTCTGTTCTGTTTGGAGGTCACAAGCAATCTATATTTGCAACAGCCCCTTACGCATGTGGTGATATTCCTACCATACAAAACAACCTAATTTCCATACTATTCAACCCCATGAACACTTCTTCGTTATAACCAACACAAACATACCCACTACACAAAACTCTCATTTTTGCATGATCTGAGAGAGGTGATTGGTCGTCAACCTCACCCACATTTTTTTTTTTTTTTTTTTGGAGAGGTTGATTCCCTGTGTAACCAACACAGACATTCCCAAACAATAGTCAAAGCGGAAATTAATGAGTTTTTCTCAAAATCCATTAGCACATCATGATAGGTCCCAACTCCCCCCTCCCCCACAACCAAAGATAAAGATAGTCACAAGCCATAAAACAAAAAATATTCCACTACTACCCTGCACAAGACCGTTCAACAAATGTAAAAATTACCACCATCACGGACCAACCTTTTGCACTTAAAACCAATACTGTTCAACTAATGTAAAAATTACCACCATCGTTGACCAACCTTTTGCACTTAAAACATCATGACAATGAACTCCAAATATTATAAAACATAGTTACAGTTTCTTAGCTATAGTACATTAGATTCCCCAATTAAATTCAAACACAGTTGTAGTGAATTCAATTTTCTCTACTTTATCCGGGTTCACTGTGTTTGAATATAATTAAGAAACCCATATCTAAGTTTTTCCCTAAATATTACACCAAAAAACCTCAATCACAAGCCAATAAATTTTGTACCAACTAATAATGATAATGTCCAATATTTAGGATATAACTTAGGTATAGTACTGTTTGCACTGTTTTCACACGCAACAATGTATTTGAATTTAATTGAAGAACCTAATGTACAGTACAAACTAAGAAACTGTACCAAAGTTTTGCCCTAAATATTCCTCAATTAGTCACAAGCCATTAGCCTAAGCATAAAAAATTGTAGCAAATAATAATCAAGCATATGAATTTTAATTGAGAAACCTAATGTACAGCGCATAAAGGAACTGTACCTATCATCGGGACCATAACCGCCACGAGGGCTCCCACGGCGAGAGCGCTTGAAAGGCGGAGGCGAGCGGCGAGGAGGAGGATGAGGCGAGTAGCGGCGGTCGCGGTCGCGATAAGGGGGAGGAATAGGGCTAGGGCTACGGCGGCGCTTGTAGTCCCTATCCCTATCCCTCGGCGACATGTTCCGGTCATAGTAATCGCGGCGGTGGTTCGGAGGGCGATCGAAGTCCCTGTCGTCTCTCCTATCCCTAGAGTCTCTCTCCCTCCTACCACGAGACGGCGGATGAGGCAGAGACGGAGGCGGCGGTGGCGGCGGCTGCGGTGCTGATGCATCGTCCTCCGTTACGGCGGAGATGGCGGCGGCGGAGGTTGAAGCCTTCGGGGATCGGTCAACAGAGTCGTGAGGCATGTTCATGACTTCTGCCATAGATGAAAGAATTTTTGAAGGGTGAGAATAGCCCTAGAAAACAAAATTATAAGTAATTTTAATGGATATGAAGGGGTAGAAGTGGAATTTAAAAAAAAAAAAAAAGAGAGAGAGAGTTGGGGAGAGAGAATTGAGGACCTGAAGAGAAGTGAAGTGTGGAGAGTGAAAGAGTTGAGAGTTGAGAGTTGAGAGAAAGTAATGGAGAGAATTTTTTGGGGTTTTTTCTTAAAGTCTGTTTAAACGAGAGAGCGAGAAAGCGTCCTTTCAAGCTCGCCTTCTTTTCTTCCAATCCGTCTCTGGTGGTGATAAAATGGCGTTTCCGATAGGGGGAACGTGTGCTAAAATAATAATAATAATTTTTCATAATTTTTTGTTAAAATATTATATAATTTTTTCTTTTACAAAATTCGACAAAAAATAACTTTTCAAATTTCAAAAAAATAAAAATAAAAAATTAACTAAATTTTAAAGACCAATCTTATTTTGTCACTACTATAGAAAAACAAAATTATATTTTTCACTTTTTTTTTTACCTAAATGCTATATGTTTTATTTTTTTGACAAAATTCGACAAAATGTTATAATTTGTTAGGACTAAAAAAATACCTTTTCAAATTTAAAATAAAATAAATGAAAAATTAACTAAATTTTAAGGACCAATCTTTTATTTCCACTACTATAGAAAAAATTTATTATATTTTTCACTTTTTTTCCCTACAAATGATGCTATATGTTTTTTCATTCTTTCTAATTTTAATTTTCTATTAAATATGTTTGAATAGAAACTAATTTTTAATTATCTTTGTCCAAAAAGTAGTCCAATTGGGGATTGGAGCTGAGCTTCCTTATAGATCAATAGGTTATGTTGTAAGTAGGTACTTCGGGATATGGTAAGATTCTTTGTACTTATTGTTGATATCATATTTTATTTGCCTTCGATTTTCATGCCATACATCAAAAATTCCAAAAAAATCATTTACTCATCAGAGGACCACAGGAACATCTAGATCATCATGATTTAACCCATTTAGGCATCAAAGCACTCGAAGTACAATTTCAAGTCAAAATGCCCCTGGTTAATCGAGAGTTGATTGAAGGTCAAAATTGATCAAAACTCCAGCAAAAGGATATTTTCCATGTTTTTACATCAAACTCGGGGTTATCAAAGATTTTTTTCAAGTTTGACCAAGAGTTGACTTCTAACAATGACCAAAAACCAACTTTTGATCCGACCGTCCAATCAAGGTAAAACCAAAGTCGTTGCAAAGAATATTGAATTTCCTTTCAAATGACTACTCAAAGGGTCGAAATTGGAGTTAAAACGATTGAGATATCTTGAAAATTGTACTAGGCATATCAACTCGCTTCTTAAGGACATAACTTTTGATCTAACCGTTCAATTTTCAAAGTGTCAAATGATCTGGACACTAGACATCCATATCTTTTCAGTGCCACAAGAATCAAGTCAATCGGAGTCCAGGAAAGCTTTTAAATGAGCAACCGAAGTTGAAATTAGAAAAAAGCTAGAAGAAAATAAAATTGCTAATGTCAGCAGGACCACCCGACGCACACTTAGTGCATGCTGGAAGGCAAAACGTCACAAAAATTAATATAAATACCCCCCAACTCCCAAATTGCAAAAAAATGAAAATTTGGGATCCTAGAGCATTTTCTAGAGCTATTCTCTCGCTCTTTTTACCTAAATTTTCTCCCAAACACACTCACAAATCCTTGATTCTCTCATCCTTCATACATTAAAAGGTAGTGTTCTTGCTTCCATCTCCTCCTCCCTGGTCCATCTTCCTTGGTTTTCAAGTTTCGAAGGTGTAGATGTAGCTTTTAGTTACAATCTACACCCATTTTATTTCTAGCACTTTATTTCAATTTCCTAGCATGTCTGTTGCTTTCCTAGTCTCTCTAGCATGTTTTTATTACTTTGATGATGTTGGCCTAGCCTTCTTAGGCTAGGATATGCCTAAATTTCTTGATTGTGCTCTTTATGCCATATTTGCATGTTTCAATGCCATGCTTGAGTGCCTATAGCTTTAATTAATTTGCCTATGCCTTGATTTCTTGCTTTGTGTCATGGGTAGGGTATAAATCTTGATCCATTGGTCAAGGTTCACATCCAAACATCCAAGTTTCAATAAAGAGTTTGGATTAAAGTCTCAATTGCCTGTTCGTGCTTTTACTTGCTTTTATTCCTAGATCCATCATCTTGTGATGCCATGTTTGGATGCTCCATGCTTAGATCCATGTGCATCTTTGGATTAAAGTCTCAATTGCTTGTTCTTGCATTATTACCATGCCTCACATGTTTTACTCATATTACACATTTCTTGTTTCATATTAGAAAATTCTTCTTGTGTATTGGACAATTTTTGCACTGTATTTGACAAATCTTCCTTTTAGATTTCTAACTCCCTGTTGGCCCTTGTCTCGTACTGCACATGAGAAAAAGAGGGTGAGGTAGGTATGACAAATTTCCTTATCCCTCTAACAAAACCCCAACTTGTCTATAGCACTTATGTAAAAAAAAAAAAATTCTTCAATGCTCTAAACCTCTTCATCAACTAATTTTTCTTTCATTAGAATATGCACAAGTAAAATAAACTTTAATAAAATAATTTATGCAAGTAATTTACATATATAAATTCACTATTTAAATTATCCATATCAAATAAAAATTGAATTTTAGTTATGTATATTTCTTTACGGATCGTAGTCACATGTTGACACCCCATTTTGCAACCCACATTTAACCTTACATGGAGGATAAAAGGGTAATCTCACATTGGAAATAGGCATCTTAATTGTGGCCATTAGATCCGTAATTTAATTTCATCAAAATAATATTGATATCGTAACGATCAAATCGACTGGTCATAAGCCCTAATTGGACCATTAAATTAAAAGTTATCATCAAATCAAGTTTTAATAACTGAGATGCACTATCACAAATTGAGTCTGACTATATGTGATTATGAACAATTGATTCCAATTGGTTATAATTATAATCAATTTGAGATTAATGACGTGTCATAATTTGATTGGCTATGACTACATTTTATGGTAAGGTTGCACACACTTGTTTAGTTAGATAGTCAAACATTAATTATTCAATGAGTAATTTGTGCAATTATCTTTTTAATTATGATAAATTTGGAACTAATTAATTCTGAAATGGAAGTGATGGAGCCTATTAATGTTAATTAGAAACTAATTTGGGACTTATTAATGTTAATTGTGCTGAAATTATTTTCTAACAAATGACCTCTGCTCACCATTTCATTGATATCTCTCAGAATATTTTGAATCTGTGAATGAGGTTAGTTTTCCCAGAAACAAGACATCTAGGGCTTCAATTTGAGCTCAAGAACGAGACAATTCTGGTTAGAATTGAGTAAGATATGATTTTTTTAATTTGGCTCTGCAAGTGTTACAGTAATTACGGAAAAACTGAATTTTGCTTGCTCCTCACTCCCACCAATCTCTACATTTAATGCATTAGATTTCCTCAAAGTCTAAAATAAGGTCTAGGCTCATGATTCTTTTTTATCATTTGTCAACCCTCATTAAATGACCTTATATTCATATTTTCTCCACCACTACTATATTAAACCCCTATCTCCTCCATTTCAAGGCACGAAAAAACACCATCTCTTCTCCTCTCTTGAGTTCTAGTGAACTTGAGTAGTCTTGTCATATCTTGGTTTTACTAAGACTCAAGGTATTGAGTGAGACTTACTTTCCCTCTCTTAGTTCTTCTTTTCTATTCCACCTTTAGGACTTCCACCAAAAGCCTTCTCCTTCATCGTGTGGATCTTGCATGCAAATATAATTTCTATCCTCAACTCGTTTTTCATGTTGCTATAATGTTAATTTAAGATTAAAGCATGCTAACTCCTTGAATATGTTTGAATGTTCATAAATGTTCTTATGTGTTCTTCACATGTCCTTGGTTGTTCATCACATGTTCATGCATAACACTAGATTTGATTTTAAATCCACATCAAAAATATGAAAAAGATGTTTATTTGATAATTTTTTCAAATCCTTGAATCTAGGATATCACTATGCACACACATTCACTAGAATTTATTTTTCAATCCAAATGCAATACTTAATAAATTGAATTAAGGTTTATCACATACACACATATTAAATTCAACATGCAAATTGATTGACATATTGGATGATATGATATGAATGTTGGCCACCATAGTCTAGAAGACCGGTTTCACCGGGCAAGGTGGGTGTCCAACACCTTCCCACCTTGTAACATAGCCTCCGAGCTCAGATCAAGGGTTGATAGATCAATTCTTATCCTTATAATTTTCAATTTTTAGATTGTAACTAGAAAACAAAGTCATGTACTTTATCTTAGATTGTATCTAGGACCAAAGTCATGTAATTTCCTATGATCAATGTAAATTCAATTTCAAATTAATAAAATGAGGAATTTTTCAATTTTGGTTTTCTTATTTATTCCAGTAATTAAATAAGTGGTGACTCCATTGTAAAACCCTTAATCTAAAGGGGAAAATATAATCAATCAAATCTCCATTTTGAGAGGCAATAACACGACCCCACCCATTTACGTGGGTTTGGCCCAACATCCAAAAAAGAGGGCCGAAGGCGCGGTCTTTCACATCACAAAAGAGCCATTTTTCTTTGTGTGGATCATTTTATAAAATTCCACATTTTCGATCTCTTGCCCACTTTGTTTTTGCTACACACAATAGGATTATAATCAACATGTATACACTAGCATTATTATATAACGATATAATATTAAATTGTTGCAACCTACTCCAAATAAGGAATAATGAGGTTTTGATTCCATCAGATTGGCCTATATTGTTCCCATCGAGTTAATTTTATTTTATTTTATTTTTTGAAAAATGCCATTTAGAATAGCTTGAGCTAAAAATAGGAGATTTTACAAAAATCAGGGGTAGACAAAATACGTTGTTGACATTACCTATTTACCCATTTATTACCCGTTTAAATATATATTAAATACATACTATCCACCCAACCCATTTAATTTGGGCAAGACCTAACACACTGATTTGTATGGAAAAAAATCACAATCATCTATTCACTCATAATACTTAATGGTTACTTATTATTATTGTTATTGTTATTGTTATTATTATTATTATTTATACTGTCATGTTTATATTGATGTTTATGTTTTATATGTACAATTTCTTTTATTTTGATATTTCTATTTGTATTTATACTTTTTGCAATTATATTATTTTGTACCCTTTTATAAGGTTTCAAAAGCTCATGAACATCTCTTTGTTTGAAACATGGCTATATGCAACATCTCTATCCAAAAACATTTTATGCATAATAATCTTTATAAAAATAACCTCATGACTTACCAAATGCGCATATCACTTATCCATTACATGAAAGCAAAGGCATTGAGAGCCCAGAGTTGAAGGAGCTCAGACTTGGGTGCTCACAACACCTAAACCAAATATCAAAGTTTATTGTTATTCATTTCACTTTAGCATAGTCAAAAAGAATCAAGGAAACCTTGTACATTATTAATTAATTTTTTTTTTTTTTTGTTTATCACGATGCTTAGACAAGCTTGTATTGTAGTCAATGTAGGTTTGTTGGCAGATATCAACTACATATCTATGACCACAAAGTTAAAAATTTATTTCAAGATGACAAATCAATAATTATCACAACAATGTTGTACAAGTATGTTGGTGTGAGCTTTATAATATTTTTGAAATTTCTATTGCATGTGGGTAAACCCGAGATGTATGCTAGTGATTAGAATCCTCGGATGCTCTATATAATAATATAGCATTACCAATTATTAGGAGATTTCACAAAAATCAGAAGTAGACAAATTGTAATGTCAACATTACCAATTTACCCATTTATTACCTATTTAAAAATATTTTAAAAACACATTATCCACACAACCCATTTATTTTGGGCGAGATCTAACCTATTGATTTCTAAGTAAAAAAAAAAAATCTCAATTATCTATCTACTCATAATACCTAAAGGTTCCTATTGAAAGAAAAAAAAAAACCTTAATGGTTACTTTTATTTTTTATTTATATAGTTAGTTATGTTTATTGTTATGTTCATATTGATGTTAATGTTGTTTATTTACATTTACTTTTATTTTTATATTTACATTTGTATTTATACTTTTTACAATTATATTGTTTTGTACCCTTATATATACATATAAACAATGATATATACATGGTTATAAACATAAACATTGTACTTTCTTTGTTCATTCAAAGAAATTGTTAACTAGGTTTATAGATAATATGGGAATTTTCATCATTTTGGACTAAAATGGGGTTATCTTGGTAATTTCAGAGATTTTCAAGTATTTTGGTATTAGACAATTCAGAGGGCATTTGGGATATTAGGACTTTTAGGGGTAATTTTATCATTTTGAGTTGTTTTGGGAGTCATTTAGACATTTATTTTTTACATGGTATTTTGGTCATTTTAAATGTATTGAAAGAATTGGGATCATTTACATATCTCTACCGACATTATGGTGAAATCGGTCATGATTATTTTAGCCAAGTGAGTTACTAATTTATAATAGAGGATATTCCTACTTAATTAAACTATTACAACTTTTAATAAAGTATTTTTTATTTCTAAAATTTTTGCAAGACTTTAAGAAGCTAGAAATAAATCTATATTTTATCTTCAAATGATGGATGCAAGTCACAAAATTGTATGTCATCTATTTCTATATATATCTAAAAGCTTGTTATGCTTTAGTTGAGCCACATCAATAGCAATGTCATATTCCTTTTTCTTTCCAATTTTTTAGAATAAATTTTTAACATTTAAGGTGCATTAAAAATCCATTATTTAATAATAAAAATATCAACATTTAAATTAAGCCACATCCTTCATATCATTAAATTATTTATATTTTCTCTTTTTTTTTTATAAAAAAAATTAAACATATAACATTTTCTTAAATTCAAATAAATAAAGAAAATTCTCATAAAGTTTTCTCATGAAACGTTACAATGCATCAAAGGAAAAATGTAATACAAAACACATGCTAATTTAGAAGCACTAATTTTAAATTAAAAAAAAAAAAGAATTAATAGGTGTAGTAACACAATCTGTTTGTCCGCTTTGGGCATGCTTTGCAACGTATAGGATATCAAATCAAACATAACATAAAATAATAATTAAAAAAAAAAAAAACTAATAGTAATGGATATACTAACTTAACGAGAGCAAAATGGAAAAAAATAAATAAAAAAATAAAGGTTACAATGCAAATTTAGTACTTTAAAATTATCATCAAATTTGGGAAACAATGGGATGCCAAGAGAGAGAGAGAGAGAGAGATTTATGGTAAAGAAAAAAAAAAGTAATAAAGAGTAAATGAAAAAAGAAAAAAATAAATCAAACGTCAATTAGTAACCGTTAATTGGAAACAAAGAGGCCGTTAGGAGGAGTAAAAAATAAATAGAGATAATCATACAGAGGACATTAAAAACATTACAGTGCAATAAAATTAACCATTACATTCACTTAATTAAATCCAATAATTAACAATTAAATACAATCATATGTATGTTGAAAGTAGAAAATTGTGTACATTATTTGAAGGTTTGGATATTGAATGTATAAACCTTATACCCTCATTAATTTATAAAGAAAAATGTCCATACATCAAAATGTAGATTTTCATTGTACTTTTCTTTTTTGATGACATCTTACTTTTACCAATTGGACGTCGTTTGATCATAATTTGATCACAATGAGACAATGATCAACAATTATTAGAAATGATCAACATGATGAGGCAATAATAATAAAAATTGCTAAGTGTTGGGCAACTTTTTGATATTTTTGAGATATCTCACTCCTTTTAGTTTCGATTTGGGTTCATGAGTTTAAAGGTAATTTCATGACCTTCCATATGGACATCAATTTATTACAATCAAACGGTCAGATTTTCTATAAGATCAAGTCAAACTCTAATCAATCGTAGTCAAACCGGGTCAACCTTTGTCAAAGTTCTTGGGACATACATTTTATCATCAAAACAAGAAATTTTATATTTCTTTGGAACTTTTGGGATTAATTTACCTACAATCAAGCACAGTTGAGTTTGGTTAAACAAGTACCCAAGTTGAGGTTTTGGCATTTGACTATCGATTTTGGTTTTGTTATGTCAAATTGGCCTGAATTGATCACAATGGCTCAATTTTAATAATTTTTTAGAAAAATACCATTTAGAGCTTTTTTTATTTTTATTTTTATTTTTAGAATACTAAGTATTTAAAGTTTTAAACACACAAACACGGGGAGAGGAGAAAAGATTTTAAAGAAACTGACAGTGGTGTATATCCAAAATGGTCTAACTCTTGGATATACAACACAGGCTTTAAATCTCTTTAACTCACTCATTTTCCAATGTGGGATTAATCCACCATTTAGAGCTGTTCGGGCTAAAATTAGGAGATTTTACAAAAAATTGAAAACGGGCAAAATACATCGTCTATATTAAATATTTCTTTATATATATATAGACACACACCCAACCCATTTAATTTGAGCGGGATTGAACTTGCTAACTTCAATGGAGAACAAGAAGAAAAAAAAAATCTCAGTTATTTATTATTCACTTCGATGGAGAATAGAAAAAAAAGAGGACAAAGTTTAGCTACAAAATTTGTTGTAGCCTTAGACTACACCTTACTCAGTATCTTTTTATTGGAGATGAATTTTGACAAATTAACCACTGGATTACATCTTCTTCTTATATCCTCAATGCTTGCAAAATTCCTAGAAAATTAAAGATCAATAGCTATGTCATCAGTAAATTGTTTAAATTGGAACTTTTTGTAGTTTAAAATTATGCATAAAATATAAGCTTATACATTATATAGTAAATAATATCCGATTGACACAAAATTTGACATGTGTATTAAGAAAGTAAAGAACATGCAATTCAACAGTTAGATCTTCAAAATATGTAGTAATATTTATTTTATTGAAAAGATTGTAGCCTAAAGCTACAAATAGTTTTGTAGCTAAACTTTGTCCAAAAACAAAATCTCAATTATCTATTCACTCATAATACTTAATGGTTAGTTTTCTTTTTTATTATTTATATTCATTTATGTTTAAGTTTATTTTGATGTTTTTGTTTTATATTTACATTACTTTATTTTTATATTTACATTTATATTTATACTTTTTACAATTATATCATTTTGTACCTTTATATACACATATACACAATGACATACATGGTCATAAATATAAAAATGTTGTGATTTCTTTGTTCATACAAAAAATTGGTAACTAGGTTTAGGGAAAAGTTTGGGTCATTTTGGACTATTCATGGGTATTTTCATTGTTTTGGTGTAAATTGGGGTTATTTGAGAGATTTCCGATGTATTTTGATCTTTTTAGAGGTTTTAGAAGTATTTTGATTGTTTTAGTGATTTTAGGGGTAGTTTTAGTCATTTTGGAAATTTCAAGGGTATTTGGGTCATTAGGACTTTTGAGGGGTTTTTTTTTTTTGTCATTTTTGGTTGTTTTGAGGGCCATTTTAAACATTTTATTGTTTAAAAAGTATATTGGTTATTTTAGAGGTACTGAAGGTATATCTGCTAAAATGAAATAGCCAATCACGAATGCATATGATGAAATTATTAATTTATAGTCTAGGATGTCCTTACTTAATTTAGCAAATGAGTGCTTATTTAAGTGGAAAACGTAAAAATCTCAAATATCTATTCATTTATAATTCTTAATGATTAGTTTTTATTTATTATTTTATCCATAAATTTGTGTACGTTGAACATACAAAATTGTGTACATTTTTTTGAATAATTATATAAGTTAAATGTATAAAATTGTGTACGTTTTTTGAAAAATGGTTTACATTTTTATGTAAAATTGTTAAGTTTAATAAATAGAATTATGTTCTTTCTATGAAAAATTGTGTAGAATGAATACACAGAATTATGTAAAAATTTTGAAAAATTGTGTATATTTAATGTAGGGCCTTTGGCCCGGGTGACTAAGAGCGGCCCATGTGACCAAGGCCCAACACTATAGGGATAGGATCAGTCCACTGATAAACGTGCAAGGGTCTAGAGATAGCGTTTGAGAAACCCTATTGTGTTCGGGTCAGGTCAGGCCCAGTACAAACTAATAAACCATGGGCAAGATGATGAGGGGACGGTCAGATTCAGGTCGGTAACCGAGCAATGCTAGTGCCTTTGGGGGACTCACTACCGAACGTTATTTGGCATCTAGAACAAGTTTCAAGAGAATCATCAGAAAGCATGATAATTCCTTGGGATTTTGGTGAAAGTGAAAATGCGTGTAAATTGGTGAAATGATAATGATGAATGCCCCACTAAGGAGAGACTATAAAAGAGGGAGAAGAAGGCAAACAGAGGATTAGTTGAAAAACACTGGGAAAAACATTAAGAAAGATGCTGGGAGGAACACAGGGAAAACACGGGAAATAGAGGTTGACACAAGGAAAGGAGGTAATACACACAAGAGGGAAGGGAGTGTGAGTAAACAAAGAGGGAGAAGAACGACAAAAAAGGGGGAGGTGTGTAGATCAAAAAGGGGTTTTTTGGAGAAGGATACAACTTGGACTGACTAGTTGGAGCTCGGGGCTCTACCTGTAGGATTGCAAGGAAACCCACAAATAAATAAATTGGGGCCCAAATCCTCCACACTATAGCCTAAGCAGGTTTAGGCATCACACACGCCAGAACAGGCCTGCGTATGCCTAATCAAGCCTACATGCGCAGGCTAGATCATGCGTACGCATATACTTGCCTAGAAAACCTAAAAACGCAAAAACATAGCAGAACTTTAAAACAACAATTCTAACAACATGCATTTTAAGCATACAAAAACTTAAACCTAACCTAGAAAGGCATATTAAAACATATTCTAACAAACAAAAAAGCAAGCAAAAGGATTTAGAGGCGAAAAATAAAAGAAAAGGAATAAGAAAGGTTTAGACTAGATACCTCACAAAAAAGCTTTCTAAGCTTGATTTTGACCGTTCCCCTTAGTCAAATCTATTTACAAACCAATAAGAAAGTGATTAGCAATGTTAAATTAAAAGGATTAGAGCCATAAAAGGTCCCAATTAAATAAAATTGACTTGAGGGTGTTTTATGAAAAACTCCCTTTTGATTCACTATTTTCTAGTGAATCTTAGGTTTTTTTCGTGGGATTTCTATGTGTTTTGAAAATGTACCATGTAAGGCTTTATATAGTGGAAAAAAAAAGGGGGTTCAAAACGGCTCCCAGACGATGTGAGATTCATTCCAAACCTCAACCATTATTGCAGAAAACTTGCCTTTCTTATGCTTCTGAAACCCTAACTACATACGCAAGAACGTGCTTGCGTACGCATGCTTTGGCTTGCGTACGCAGGCTGTGCCTCACGTACGTAGGCCGAGGGCCACTTTGGTAATTTTATTTCCAAAAATAGATTTTTGCATATTTAAATAGGCTTTATTTTCCATTTTTACACTCCGCAAGTCAATTTGATATCTGATTGGACTCTAAACTGGCATTGGGCCTTAGAGTTCGAGCATCATTGGGGAACGGGGACCCAAGTAGTAAGGGGTACAAAATGCGGTATCTATAATGACACCAAATTCTTCGATAGTGGGGCATAGTTCTACTCCATTGAAGCAGAAAACGTGCCGAGAAAGGACCCAATAGTTGGTAGCAACACTAAGAAAAGGCTTAACCTCCCTTATTTGATGGTATGGAAAGACATAAGAAAGACCATAAGGGGCGATGGAATCTTTGAAATTAGGACTGAGCCTCCTAATCCAAGCCAAGACATCGAGTGGAGAGTTTTCTACTATTGGGGGACCTCAAAAAGGTGCTCTCTAAGTTGAAAATACATTGGTGAGGGTTTGGAGACCCAAACGGCTACTTAATTAGGGTGGTTAAGGTTTCCTTTGATTCGCGGCCCATGTACGCAAGGTTAACCCTGCGTACGCAAAGTTAAAGTTACGTACATAGGCCCATCCCCATGTACACATGGCGTTTGGCAAAAGCCCATTCTCCCCTGTTTTAAGCATGATTTTGCCACTCCAAGGCATTCCTAGGATTCCTACAACCTAAAGGATCATTTAGAGCATATGTCAAGTACAAGATTTCAAGCATCAAAGAAACAATATTGTATAGAAACATAAATTAACCATATATCTTGTAAATTAAGTGCTAGTCCCAATTAAAAGCATAAGTGTAAAAAGATGTTCTTAGGTACAACCCTTTTGTCTCAAATTAAATTCAAATATTTGCTAAAGGAAATGAAAAACAACAAAAGCAACAAAAAAGAGAAAGCTGTGTGTTGTATGCCTATATGTCTTGACTGTAGGTAATTAATGGTATCGTCTCTTCCTTGGTTGGTAGCTAGGTGTCACCTCCAAATCCTCCTCATCACCACCGTCATCATTATCATTATCATCATCATCACCACCGCCCAAGTGGGCCACCCTTCCAGGACCGTACAAGCTCCTTGAATAGTTGGTCACCTCCAACTTGAGATTCCCAACCAACCATACCAACTCCTCATGCTCTTGGATGGTGGGCTACAGTTCAAAGAAAGAAGGGTTAGTGACCGAACCAGAAAGAGAGAAATGGCAAAAAGAAAAGAGATCAAAGGGAAAGAAAGACTCACCGCCCAGGTGTTTGGAGGAAAATGGTAGCCCATAACATTGGGATTACAGGGCACGGCACGCACCCGAGCAAAGCCATCAAGGCCATTAGCATAGACCATTCAAGGGAGATGTGGAGGGTCAATGAGCTCACTGGTAGCAGGCTCCTCCTGTTACAATTTTCCACCATTAGAAGTCATGACAAACAAGGTAAAGGCAAAGGAGAGAAGTAGAAGAGGTTGAGCATATACCTGAGCAGTAAGGGAAGGTATGAGGCGAGTGATGTTGAATTCCTCATAGTTCAATCCCTCAAGGAGCCGCCTGGCGTAGGGAACGCCACTCCCCCATAAATTGTACTTAGCATCGATTATGGAGTGTGGGGCAAGCATGAACTCAAGAGGATCCATCGGAATCTGTAGGTCATCCTTACCCACTAGTTGACACTGCACCTTCTCTGCTAAGTAGAGTGCCCTTAAGCCTGCTCCTTCAAAGGGTCGAGTAATCTCCGAAGCAATGACGGCGGCAGGTTCCAAGTCCGGAGAAGCAGGAAGGGGCTAGCCGGTCCATAAAGTCCAGTTAACCTATAATGACACAAAATTAGAAGAAGGGTATCCTGAGGGAAATGCATGAAGAAGCATGAAAAATTGGAACTCTTAAACTTACCTCATCTGAAGTTAACCTAGCAAGGTGGGCCTTCACTCGAGGGAACTCCCTAGACTTAGGTCGGTGCCCGGGGTTATGAGGCCATACCTAACAACCCACCATTGCAAAAAGAAGCACAAGCCACAGGTTAGATGTAAGATGACAATTTGCAAGATAATACAGTCTGCAAGACTACAAGCTATAAATGAAAATGCAAGAAATGGAAAGAGAACTAACCTCAAGAAGCTTCCAAGGCCCCATAAGCTACCGCAAGGTACCCCGGCTGAGAGTGTCGAGGGTGGAGTAAAGATAGGCGAGACATGCTTGCCCTAGTTGGCCCTTCGTGCCTCTACAAAGTCTTGGAAGAAGGTCCACCACCTCAAGGACACCATTTGCCCACCATTGGCGAAGAGGTAAGCTCCCAACAAATGTAGAAGGAAGGCCCTAGCCACATGGACACCCTCCTCTGTAGTCTTTTGTGGGAGAAGCATGTAATTTGACACCAAGTCAAAGTAGCGGATGGTCTCAGTGGAGTACTACCTCCCCAACATGCCGAGACCCAATTGGGTGCCTGACACGCCGTCCAAGTTGATGAAAGGTATGAGTAGTATCCCACCACCTTTCGATGAGGCATTGCACCAAGGTAGCACTTGCGGACCTTTCCGAAAGAAGGCCAATGATAGGCTCAAAGCCCGCTTCCCGAATATAAGCCCGAGTCTTAGGAACGAAAAGGTTGTACCATTCCACCACTTTGTTGGTGCTTCCCCTACCAGCATAAGGGGATGAGGACTGCAAAAAAAGAAGATAACATTAGATTCTTAATTCAAGAAAAAATGATGAGAAATTGTGTTTTCGATTCAAGAATAAAGATAAAAAAAAGGATGCAGTGATGTTCAGATGCAAAAATGACAAAAGAGATGTTAGGATTGCATATGGAAGCAAAACAATTGAAATATAAGTGAAAATGGGCAGAGTAAGGCCTCTGCCAAACGTCTCACGTACGTGGGTCAAAGCCCATGTACACAGATAGGACCCCGCGTATCTGGGCCCATCCCTACGTACGCAGAGCCTCAAGAACAGACTTACGTATGCAAGAACAGAGCTGCGTACGCATAAGTCCAAGCTGTGTACGCAGGCTCGAGCCCACGCAAGTAGAAGCACAAACAAGAAAAGTTTTTCGACATTTTCCAGCATATTTCACCCAAAATCAATTCTAAACATGTTCCTACCCGTCCTAATATGTCATATTTTCATCTAAACCCATCCCACAACAAAACCCAAGCATTTACATGGCCAAAAACACATTAAAACGGAAGATCAAAGAGAAACTTGAAAATGAGAAAAGTTTGAAAAACTTGCAGATTCAGCCATTGGAATGTGATTATTTGGTCAGTATGTTAATGGTGGAGGTCCCATCAATCTCAGTATCCCACTCTAGCGGGTAAGCTGAAATGCATCAAAGGAAAAGACATGGGAGGACTTCTCGACCTTGGGTGCCATTAGAGAAGATGAAGAGAGTTTAGAGAGAAAATGAGAGAATAAGGAAGTTGAGAGAATGAGAGAATCAGAAGGTAAGAGGAAAAGAAAGGAGAGGGAGGTTTTTGTAGAGAGAAAAAGAAAGAAAGAAGAGTTATGAAGAATATGAAGAGATGAGAAGATGAAGAGAATGAAGAAGAAAAAGAAACGGTTGGTAACCATTGGGAAAAATGAAAAGGCGGGAACACACTAGATGGCTAAACTACGTGTAATTTAGGCCTCACTACTAAACTACGTGTAGTTTAGTCATGAACAAAAAAAAAAAAAAAAAAAAACAAACAAACAAACAAACATCTCAAGATTGCCCCAATTAGGCACAAAGTCACCAAGGACTCCCCAATGAGCAGTAAAGAAAGCAGAAGACTCTTCCCCCATTGAAGCATGTACATCCTAAAACTATTTCCAGCAGATCACATAAAATAAAAAAAACTATCCCCAATAAGGAAGCAGAAGATTCTTCTCTAATGGATCAAGCATAGCTAGAACATCATCCCCATGGAGGAGGCAGAAGATTTTTCCTCGATGGATCCAAGCATATTTAAACAATCCCTAGTGAGGAAGCAAAAGATTCTTCTCCAGTGAACTAAGTACACCCAAAGTATCCCCAGTGAAGAAGTAGAAGATTCTTCCTCAAAGTCCTCAGCATACCATGAAGGAAGCAGAAGATTATTCCCTAGTGGATCACACATCTACAAAGTTCCACTACTCCTCAGTGAGTCCATTTCTACTACTCCTCAGCGAGTTTCTCATCCCCAAGCAAAAGGCAGAAGATTCCTCCTCATACATACCTACTCCTTAGTGAGTTTCTCATCCCCAAGTAAGAGGCAGAAGATTCCTCCCCATACATACCTATTCCTCAAAGAGTTTTCACCACCCCTAGTGGGTCCAACAATCAAGATTACTCGTGCATATATTCTCCGGGAATTGAACATGCAAGCATGGTAGAAAAAGGTAGAGATAGTGATAGAGAAAGAGACCAAGGTCAACCAGAGGTAAGAGCCTCACCAGAAAAGGTAGAGAAAGAAGTGATGAAGGCAAGAAGAGCGAGTCACCTAAAGAAGTTTGAGGCAAGAGCCTCGGATGGACACCACAGAGACCGTATCCTTTTGTTGTTTATTGGGTTAGCTTATAAGATCACCCTTGTTTGTTTTCTATTTTCTTTTTAAGTGACTCTAGGATAGTGAGTCACTCGCCATTTACTTGCAAGTGGCAAAATAGGTACTGGGATAGTGAACTTGTGAATCCCACGTAGCTCTCCGAAGTTGCACCCCACCCCATGTATGCGTGATGTGTGTCGCGTGTGTGGGTTAGGCCCGAGCCGTACGTCGAAACAAAATATTTTGTCTCTTATTCTTTTGATTCCGTTAGTGAAGCTCATGAATTAAAAGAAAGGCATCTGTAGACACCCCATTTTGTACCCCTTACGACTTGGGCCCCCATTCCCCAATGATGCTCAAACTCTAAGGCCCAAGGCAATTTTAGAGCCTAATCAAATATCAAATTGACATGAGAAATGTTAAAATGGAAAATATGACTTTTTAAATGAGCAAAAATCTATTTTTGGAAATAAATGACCATAGTGGCCTTCGGCCCACGTATGTGGGTAGCGGCTTGCGTACATGGGCCAAAGCATGCGTATGCAGGCACACTCCTGTATATTTAGCTAGGGTTTCAGAAATATAAAAAATGCAAGTTTGTTGCAATAATGGTTGAGATTTGGAATGAATCCCACATCTTCTAGGAGTCGTTCCAAACCTCATTTTTTCCACTATATAAAGCGTTACATGGTACATTTTCAAGACACACAGAAATCCCATAGGAAAAACCTAAGATTCACTAGAAAATAGTGAATCAAAAGGGAGTTTTTCACAAAACACGCTTAAGTCAATTTTATTTGATTGAGACATTTTTTGCCCTCAATCCTTCTAGTTTAACATTGCTAATCACTTTCTTATTGGTTTGTGAATAGACTTGACTAAGGGGAACGGTCAACATCAAGCTTGAAAAGCTTTTGTGTGAGGTATCTAGTCTAAACTTTTCTTTTTCCTTTCTTTTATTTTCTGCCTTTAAATCTTCTTGTTTGCTTTGTTTGTTTGTTAGAATATGTTTTAATATGCTTTTCTAGATTAGGTTTAAGTTTTTGTATGCTTAAAATGCATGTTAAGTTGTTAGAATTTCCGTTTTAAAGTTCTACTCAATTTTTGTGTTTTTAGGTTTTCTGGGCAAGAGGCTGCGTACGCATAATCTTACTTACGCATGCAGGCTTGTTCTTATGTGCGCAAGTCGCTGCCTAGAAACCCTAACTTTTATATGTTTTTTTTGCTTCTAGTTTTCACATGTTGTTCTGTTTAGTTTCTTTTTTGTGTTTTTACGCCTCCAAAGTTTCTATTTTACATGTTTGTTTGTTTATTTGCTATCATATGTTTAGATTAGGGTTTCTTAGTTCTAATGCCATGCCATTCATTCACATGTCCATGCATTAATGCCATAGATGCTGTGTTGTTGAAAGGTAAGTGAAGGTAAGTCATGCATTGGTATGAACATGCATTTGATGATGTATGTCGTTTGAATGTTTGTTTTATGTCCAATTGTATGCTTTATATGATTTTTTAATTGTCATGATGCCTTGCTACCATGTTTGGGTTGCTACTTAGTTTTAAGATGTATAATAGGGTTTTCAAATGCTAGAGTTTCTTATATGCGTTTGGGTTTGGCTCTCTTTTGTCTAAAGGTAGGTATGTATGTGTTTAGAGATGAATGATGCCATGTTGTATGCTTAGATGTATGCTAGTGTGTGTGTGAGTTAGAATACAAGTATTGAACATATTTTTAATAAGGTTAAGACGTAAGACATAATAATGGGAGGCCAACCTTAGGGTTGGGCGATCTTGGGTGCCTAACACCTTCATAAGAACGTACCTAAACTTCGAACCCATATCTCTGGTAGTAAGATCAAAAGGTCTTTCCTCGAGAGGACGCTATATATATGGTTCCTAAACCATTGCAAAAACTAGGTGGCGACTCCAAAACCCCTTGTGTGTCCACAGAAGGTGTTAGGCACCCCACAACATCTGTCCAAAGATAGTCCTTTGTTTTGGTAAAATCATAATTTTTGGACATTGGCAGTTGAAAATGAGCTATTGGCATTAGCTTTCGGGGTTTTAAACGTGTTGGGTTTTGAGGTTTGTTTCGGAAAGGGTGTGGTCTCAATCGATGCTTTCCAAGTGTGTTTGGAATCGTTGCCAAATTTCCACAGCGAAAATCCAGTAGCATTTCGCCTTATTTTCGTGGCAGAAATCTAGCAGCACTTTGCCTTAGATGCGTCATAGCACATCAAACACTATTCTCACCAAGTTTTCGACGTGAGAATAAGAGAATAGGGATGCCTCATTTTCATGGCAAAAATTCGGCAGAGTTTCGCGTTTGGTGCGCTATGGCGCACTGGTAGGGTTTCATGTTTGTGTATACGGCGTGCATCGACTAGCTCGTATTGTGACGAGCTGAAGCCCTTTAAAGCATCAAGTATGTTGAAGTGTACCACATGCACGGGGAAACCAATGTCACTTGGTGACATGGATCAAGACAATCACACCGCGATGATCATGCACACAATATAGCATGAATATGCACCTACGACAATCGCCTTGAGTACATACCCACACTACAAGGTTAAGAGCTCTCATGACTAGAGAGGGTCACTCACGTAGCCACAAGAGTCCATCATACAAAGTGCACCATGCCATTACATAGAGCGGAAAAGTAAATTAGCATTGCCAACATTCCCAGGGATGGCAATTTATGCCCAACCCGCAGGTACTCGGCCCGACCCGACCCTAATGGGTTAGATTTTACTCGATCCGATAAAGAATAGGGTCGGGTTTGGGTTTAAAAAAAAAAAACCTGAAGAGGGTACGGATCGGGTCCGGGTTTTGACAAAAACTCGGCTCGAACCCGGACCCGACCCGACCCGGTTAGCATAAATATAAAATTACAAAAAAAGCCTACCTATATATAAATAAATATATATATATATATCACAATCCTAACCTAAAACTCATTTCTCTCATTTTTCTCTCTACTCAGCTGTTAGCCTCACCTCATCTCACTCTCACTTGCATCTCATCCGGCCCTCACTGACTCTCACTCTCACTCATATCTCATCCTCACCCTCACTCTCATTCACTCACCAACCCACCCTCACCGTCGTGGAGGAGCACGGAGATGGTACACAACTGTAGTAAAAGCAAGCTGTAACCGAAAAGTTAGTTTCTTTGGGCTTGTTTCCCTTTTCAGTTGGGGTTGAATTCCCTTTGTCTGTTTTCTTTACGGCGTGGGTGTGGCTGTGTATGCAGTTGAAGGGGTTGGAATGGTTTTGTTGTTGGAGTCAAAGGCAAAAGACAAAGATAAGTTTGGGAAAGTTTTAGGGTAGTGTATGACTTTCATTTCTCTATTGTATGGTGGATTTGGAGCTTTGGGTTACTTTGCTTTTGGTGATGAAATCAAAGCCATTATCACAACCAATTTTGGTGAAGGATTGGTCCATAAATGATAAATGGAGTTTTGTTTCTTCTATTTTTTGTGTTTATTTATTATTTATTTTCTGTCTAAGAATCTCATTTCAGCAAGATTGATAACAATGTTGATTGTTTTGTGTTTGTGTTTGGTTTTTTTTTTTTTTTTAATAAGATTGGGTTGGGGCCCAGCCCAGAAGTGGCTGGACTGGACGAGGCCCGTGGGGCTCGTGGAGACCCGACGGGCCGGGTCTGGGTCTAAAAAAAAGACCCATTTATTAAATGGGCTCGGTTCGGGTAACAGAGAAAGACCCGCGGGTCGGGTCCAGGTATTAAAAAACCCAGCCCGAACCCGCCCCGTTGCCATTCCTAAACATTCCAAGGGTATGGCCCAGCAAGGTACAGAAAATGTAAAACAGATATTGCCATACCCAAGGAACGCGACTAAAGCAAGGAGCGGTAAAATAAAAGGTGGTACATGGAGGGAGACCCTAATACATGCTCTAGAGAAGAGGCTTAGAGAGGGGGAGAAAGAATGGACCACTCAAGAGGGGCTAGGCCCCCTATTTACTAAACATTGCCTTTTGTGGGCTTGCATCCTTTTGCTTGCATCCTTGCCTTTTTTGCTCGCACCTAGGAGGTCGTGCCCTCGCTCCAAGCGTCCTTGCTCCATGCGTGTACATGTAACAAACAAGGAAACAAACCAGCAGACAAGCAAAAAAACAAATGGGAGGAAAAAGCTAAAGACAAGCTAGCAAAAAATGCTAAACGGGGGCAAACAGACATGTGAAGCACATGAAGAGGCAGACAAACATGTTATCAAACAAAAAGGGGTGTCTTAGGAGGACAAATGTAGGTTTGGATCGAGTGTCCATAATTCCATTAGATTGGAGTATGGACGACACACAGACTTATGCATGAACATGTAGGCAAGTGTGCAAAAGAATGCATAGAAGCAAGGAAAGCCAAACGGGTGGCACAAGCAAGCAAGACAAGCATATCAACATCGCACGGAGCGGAGAAAAGTGTATCAAGCACACCAACACCATGAGGGTGTAACTCACAAGTGGTCACATCCAATCAATCCCTAAGAGGGATGGATGCGACCACACAAGCACAAGCCCACGGAGGGCACAAAGCATGAAAAAGCCTAGATCTAGAGATGCTAACACGGAGATAAAGCATAGGAGCAAGCAAGCAAAGGAAATTATCCAAACCCTTTAATATAGGCCTAGGTGTATGGATGTAGGCTTAGACCACAATATCTAGATCTACACCCTACCGGAAGGGCCAAAACACAAGAAAGAGAGATATCAAGAGATAGAAGGGCTATAGAAGCACATGGCATAGCAATTAACATAGATCCAAGCACACAAGCATGGCATGGAGCACATAAATACATAGATCTAAGCATAGGGATGTAGATCTAAGTATAAACATGGCAAAGAACACATAGGCATGTAGATCTAAGCATAAACATGGCAAGGAGCCCTATCAAATGGCAAAGAACACATAGGCATGTAGATCTAAGCATAAACATGGCAAGGAGCCCTATCAAAAAAAAAAAAAAAAAAACATGGCAAGGAGCCTAAAAACATATGGATCTATGCACAAGTATTAAATTTAGACATATCCTAACCCAAAAAGGTTAGGCCAACAACATGAAAGCGATAAATTATGGCATAAGCAAGGAAACATGCTATAAAAACTATAAAGACATGCTAGGAAGCAAGAATAAGCTAGGAAAAGCAAAAAAAACATATTATTAAGTAAGATAAAGCTAGGAAACACTATAAAAAGAAAAAGGGTGTGGATTGTAGCTAAAAAGATACATCCACACCCCTAAACCTCAAATCCAAGGTATGGAATCAAGGAGAGGAAGATTGGGTGCAAGAACACTACCTTGATGATTGTAGAGAAAATAGGAGAATCTAAGGAGTTTGAAGGTGTTTGGATGTATTTGGGAGAGAAATTAGAGAGAGAGAGAGGAAAGCGAGAATCAGCCCATAAATTCTTTTTTTTTTTTGGCAAATGAGGGGTCTGGAAGTATTTATAGCTGAAAAGTGACCGTTTGGCTTTCGGCGCACCTTGTAGGGCCGCTGGCCACCCTGCTGACATCAGTAGTTTTGGCATTTTCCTAGTTCAACTTCGGATATGTATTTGAAAGTCTTCTCGGACTCAGATTGAGCTGATCTTGATGTCCCTGGAAAGCAATAGATGTCTAGTTTTCAGGACACTAAAGAAATTGAAAATCCGACGATCGGATCAAAAGTTATGACCTTAAGAAACGTGCTGACGCGTTTTGCACGGTTTTTTGGATATCTCAACCGTTTTAACTCTTGTTTTGACCCATGAATAATTGTTGGAAAGGGAATTTGATAATATTCGCAATGACGTTGGTCCCAACCTATTCTGATATTCGGATCAAAATTAGGGTTTCTGGTGCCCTCAAGAGTCAACCTCGGGTCAAATTTGGTCAAAACTGATGAAAATCACCGAGTAGCTCGGGTTTAATGTAGAAAGTAGAAACATGAAAAATGTTGTTTTGGAATGATTTTGATCGACTTTGACTTTTGGTCAACCTAGGGTTGACTAAGGGCATTTTGGTCAATTTGACTTGAAAATGCACTTCGAGTGTTCCGATGCCCGAACAGGTTATGCCACTTCAATCTAGATGTTTCCATGGTCTCATGGAGAAAATATAATATTTTTGGAATTTTTGGGGTCTAGCACATAAATCGAGGGCGAACAAAATACGGTGTCTACACCACTTTTATGGTAAATATAAAAAGCTGTCAAAAAAATTAATTGCTTTTTCTTTTTCTTTTTTTTTTTTAAAAAAATTCTTAGAAGATTTCATAAACCAATATGCTTAAGGCATCCATTAAAATTTCCCATAATAGTTAACCAAAAACTTATAATGTAATATAAAAATCTCCAATGTATTTTTCTTTAGGACAAAACTTAAGTACAATGTTTAAGTGTTATCCCTTAAGTTCCCCTCTTAAAATTCAGCCATATGATTTATTATTTATTATTTATGGGATGAAAATGTATTTTTAGTTAGGATAAAATTTAGATACAAAATTAATTGTATCCTAAGGGTACAACCTTACTCAATAAAATAAACATTACTGCATATTGTGAAAATCTAACTGTTAAATTGCATGTTATTTACGCTCTCAATACATATGTTAAATTTTGTGTCAATTGAATATTATTTACTATATGATCTATAAGCTTATATTTTATGCATAATTTTAAACTTCAAAAACATGCAATTTAAACAATTTATTGTTGATATAGTTATTAATCTTTAATTTTCTAAAAATATTTCCAGCATGGAGGATATAAGAAGAAGATGTAATCCAATGGTGAATTTATCAAAATTTGCTTCCAATAAAAAGATATTGAGTAGGCTACAACCAATTTTGTAGTTAAATTTTGTCATTTTAGTTAAGTACTACCATATAACTAAATTTTAAGAGGGAGAACCGAAAGAACAATACCTAAATACTTTACTTAATCTTTGCCATTTTTCTTAAAGATTAAAAAAAAAAAAATCCATTCTGTTAATAGGAAAGTTGAAGAAAAAGAAGATAAATTTCATTTCAAACCACATAACGAGTAGATATATTCAAACTAAATTTCATACTAATATTAAAAATTTTCAAATTCAATCCTGCATTCTTTTAGAGATACTGTTCAAACCATGCATTTATTTATTTAGGGAGATGCATCATGCAGCTAATAAATATCTAAATAAATCTAATAGATATCTAAATAAAACTACTTCCTAATCTACATAAAATCATTTCATTTAAACATTTGTTGTTTTCAACACTATTCATCACATATTTATAATTTGAAATTTTGAATTGAATTATTTTGAAAGTGCATAGTTTAACTTTCTAAATTAAAAAATATGGTTAATAATTTTAAGTTTAAAAAAAAAGGAAAAAATTTGGCTACATATTTTGAAAATAAACTTCCTCTAAAAAATTTAATATGACTACATATTTTGAAAATCTAACTGTTAGATTGCATATTTTTTTATGTTCTTAATGTTCATATCATAATTCATGTCAATTAGATGTTATTTACTATTCGATCATAAACTTATTTTTTAATCATAATTTTAGATACAAAAACTTGAAATTTAAATATTTAATGGATGGCATAGCTATTGATATTTAATATTTTGAAAATTTTGAATGAATGATGAATTTCTTAAAAGTGAAATTTTAATTATTAGCTACAATCAAGTTTATAACTAAACTTTATCCTTTAAAAAAATATGAAATGAAATTAAGAGAACCCTTTGTAGTCCAAATCACGACCTTTTTTTTTTTCTTCCAAATATTTAGTTTTTGCAAAAAAAAAAAAAAAATAATAATAAAAAACCTCTGCCCAAAGGGATTTAGTTATATAGTTTTTTTGAAATTTAATTTTGCTAGAATCAAGTTTTCGCTTTGTTTGTTTCACTGTAAAATATTTTACACTGAAAATATTTTCAAGAAAACATTTTCATTTTATAGTGTTTGGTTGCATACCTGAAAAATCATTTTCAAGTGTTTGTTTAGAAGTAAAATGTAAACATTTTTCTCTCTCACAATCCATATGATCAGTGCAAATCCAACCAAATTAGAGCCAAATTCAGTCCATTTGGAGCTATTGAAGCATCATTGGTGAATCCAAAGTCACACACCCCCCCCCCCCCCCCAAATCAAAATTTGCCACATTTAGATGAATTAGATCTACCCCAAGAAGCCACCAACGAAACCCATCCAAACAACCACGCCTCCGTTAAGCCACCATCAACTCTTCGTTGTCAATAAACGAAACCCATACCAAAAATCAATCAAACAACCCACCCACGCCGTCTGTCAAGCCACCATCATCCCACCATCGTCGATAATGCAAAACCATACCCAAAATTCATCAAACAATTGAGACTCATAATCCATCAAACTCAAAAACCACTTAATCACTAGATTCATCGCAATTCGACACACAAAAAGAAAGCTTCGCCGCAATTTGACCTCCAAAAATCTAACTCTACAATCTCGGAGCCGGTGGAGATCTCTTTACTAAATAATTCTAATCTCTTCAATCTAGGTTTTGAAGGGTGGTTTTCAAAGCTAAAGAACTGGATCATAGTTGGTAGTGGGTGACGCCGATAATAGGTGTCGCTTCTGGTGGGTGGTGGTTGTGCAAAAGAGAATGGTTTGTGAGAGAGGATAGGCATTTCCAAAATGTAAAATGTTTTACGCTTAAAATAAGCGTAAAACATTTTACACTTGTACACTGAGATTTACAGGTCAACTAGAAAATGTTTTTAGTTTGACCAATATTTTACAACAAAACAAACACTAACAAATGCTAAAAAATATTTTCCAGAAAATGTTTTATAGTGAAACAAATAGAACGTTAATGAACTTGAGTTTTAAGCAAATAACCATTCACGTGGATCATTTGATGAGACATTTTAAAATAAAATATCTCATGTGAAACTAGAGTTTAGTAAACTCAAATTCCATCCAAAACTTAAAACTGAGAGAGGTGAGATAGATGTATTTTATGTTTGACTAGAGTTCCATGTGGGAAGTTTTCATTTAAAATGCCACATCAGACGGTTCACATTAACGCCCATTTATTTGAAACTCGAATTTAGTCAAAGGAAGCTACATAACTAAATAACTTCGGATAAAGATTTTTCGGTAGTAATGTATTTTTTACAAAAACTAAATATTTGGCCCAAAAAAAAGAAAAAAAAACCCAAGTCACATGACTAAACGGTGAGTAGCACGTGACACCGTGAAAGGAACCGAAACGGCGGCGCAACATAGAACTCATGATTGCAAATTGCAAAAACAAGTGATCATCTCATCATAGAATAGAACGTTCGTTATCTCTCCAAAATCTGAACCCGAAACGATAATTGCGGACACGCCCTTTTTTATCCCCCATTCTTCTAAAAACGTTCCTTTATCTCCAAATTTCGCTCGTCTCTCTAAAACCGATTTCTCTGTTCCGATCTCCCCGAAATCCGATCTATTCCGATACGTTCCCTGTACCGGTTCAGTTTCTTCGCTCCTGTGGACTTTTCTCTTCGTTCCGTCTCGACCTTCGGATCTGATGTCTCGGACAACGATCACGATATTTCGGCACTCAAGTATCGTACCGGAATTCGGAAATTTTCCGAGTAAGTTTTATTTATTTATTATTATTTATTTTTGGCATTGATTTTTTCAATTCATCAAGAAAATTAAATCGTTTAAATTAGTTTAGATGAATCGTAGTAGGGCAATTTTATATTTTTTCCGAGTTAATTATGTGAATTATTTAGAACTTTTATTCTCTCTGTTTTGTTAACTGTTGTGTTGAAGTAGTTATATTTCACTCCCTGTTTGGATGCTGAGAAAATGAAAGAACCCAAAACATTAAACACAACATAATTCTCGTTGTTAACCGTGGATAATAAAGTAGTGTCAATGGTGGGACCATCTGAGAATCAATAATCAAACAGTTATGAAATTTGTTGTGACACTGACACGGGTACTGGTACGGGTATGACACAGAGACAAAAGTAATTTCTAAAAAATTCTAACTTGACATGGCGGGTATGACACTTCTACGACAAAGGTATGGCACCCTAATTGAAGTGTCCGTGCTTCCTAGGTGTTCACTCAACTCAAAATTATATATTGGATTTCTTGTTACTCAGGACTGTAAAATCAGGGGACTCTACCAAGTTTACTTAACACAGCATTTGGTCTGCCTTGTATATTTTCTCTGAAAAGAAAAAAAAATCCAGATTGTTTTTCTTACTTTTTTTTTTTTTAACATTTGGTCTGCTTGTTTGGTTAATATTTTTGTTTTTTTTTGTTTTTTTGTTTTTTTTCTGGTTTTGAGTACTGATATATCTAATTGTCATTGAGATGAGCTAAATTTAGCTTTGTTATGTTTGTTTTTTTGAATTCTTATATACTTGAGTATAAGGAGTAAACATATGGATTTTTAACGTATGGCGGCTACTTTGTGATGATTGCTTTTTATCGTCAGGCCAAAACACCAACTTTTTTTAGTGTAAGCAGGATTCGAACTCCAAATTTCTTATTTAATGACAAAAGATTTTACTAGTTGAGCTAACTGAAACTCACATAGATTTCATAGTGTCATAATTCTGGTGGGCCCATTACTGATTAAGCTGATTGTTAGAATTGGTAAAAAAAGTTAAAAGGAATTTTAAATTTTGGGATCTTTGGGACATTTTAAAGGAAAAAAAAAAGAATTATCATTTATTTCAGAACAAGAAAGCAAACATAATATACCTTTGCTATACATTGATTTCGTACACTCTTTTTTTTGTAATTTGTACACTATTTGGAACAAAATGATATGAATTGCATGATCTAAAGTAATTACATTCTACATTGTGTTTGCTTTCTTCAAATTCAAATGGTGAAAGTACGTTTGGTTATTGTTAGTCATAATCTCACATCTCCAACTCAGTTTTTCCATTTGAATTAGATGGTACTAAGAACCATAAAGAACACATCTATGATTTTAACATATTTTACATATGATCTAAAGCATTTTCTGTTCTGTTGAACGACCAGAACGAATTTGTTAGAAATACATTGACGATTATTTTAGGTCATTGTAATCCCAATTGAATTCATGTTGTAAATGGTGGAAGGCTTATGAATGCATCCAAGAGTCAGACCTTGTTTAAAGCACAAGTCCCCTGGGAGCTAGCATATAATCTCAAGTTTATGCTAAGTCATGATTTTGCAGTCAAAGTGTAGCCCTCCAATGGAATTGTGGTTCACTGCCTGGCTTAGATTAGCTGTCCATATGCGTTTACTTTTAACTTTGTAATTATATTTATAGTGACAAAATCTTTCAAATTTTTGGACTCAGTATCCTCTATGGTCCCCTCTCATTAATGTAATTTATGAATTTCATTCCTCACAACTTTTGCAAATTTATCGGCTGTAGTCTTTGCTGAGTCTTTAAAATTGATTTACTTTTAGGTGTTCTTCTGTTCTCTTCTCATTGATTATGCTTTCCATGTTGCGTTTTTGTTACTCGAAAATAGAGTATTAACAGCTGATGTTGGAAACTCGAGAGTCTTTTGACGCCTTCTCAGCTATGCAACACAAGGATAATCAAGTAAGCGCTAATATTTGTTCACATTTCTTTTCTGGCTTTTGATTTGTCTATTTTAGATTTTTAGGACTTGAAATTTAAGTGTTTGTCATATACAAATTTCAATTAATGTATTCCTGTAGTTATCTCGGTGCTATGTTAACTGCTGACTTTGCATATCTGACTAGGGTTTAACACCCCCCCGAGCTTCTGATCCTGGTTGGGCCCATGGAATTATGGTAAATGGTGGTCGCCAAAAGATAAAGTGCAAATACTGTCACAAAATTATGCTTGGTGGTGGAATTTCTAGACTGAAGCAACATTTAGCTGGGGAAAGAGGGAATGTATCTCCATGTGAGGAAGTACCTGAAGATGTTAAAGTACAGATGCAACAACATTTAGGTTTTAAAGTTTTGGAAAGATTAAAGAGGCAGAAAGGATCGAAAAGTAGCAAGGATTCCATGTCATTTATTCAGGGTAGGGAAGAAGGAGATGATGGCGATGTGGTGCGGCTTCAGGACATAGTTTCCACTCGAGGCACTGGAAGGAAAAGGGGAAAAGAGGTTGTGGAAAGAATTTTCAATCGCTCTAAGAGACAGAAGAAGCAACATTTTTCAACTGTTGCACCTATTGTTGCTCAACCGATACACCAGAGTTTTGCTTCCCAGGAGAGCATGGATGAAGCTGATATGGCTGTTGCGAGATTTTTGTATGATGCAGGCATACAATTTACTGCTGCAAATTCACAGTATTTTCAAGAGATGGCTGATGCAATTGCTGCTGTAGGCCCTGGTTATAAGATGCCTTCCTATCATTCTTTGAGGGGTAAATTGCTGAAAAGGAGTGTTCAGGAAGTGAGTGAATATGGTGAAGAAGTGAGAAAGTCTTGGGAGGTGACTGGGTGTTCAGTAATGGTTGATAAGTGGATGGACAGAAACAGTCATACAGTAATAAACTTCTTTGTTTATTGTCCAAAGGGTACTGTGTTCCTAAAATCTGTTGCTGTGTCAGACATCACTTCTCCTGAGGCACTTTTAAATTTTTTTGATGGTGTTGTTCAAGAAGTTGGGCAAAAGAATATTATCAATTTTCTAACAGATACGTCACCCAGTTTTAAAGCTGCAGGAAAACTTTTAATGGAAAAGTACAAAACCTTTTTCTGTACTACCTCTGGAGCACATTGTATTGACATAATGCTTGAGGAAATTGGAAAAATGGATGTAATGAAAGAGGTTTTGGCAAAGGCTAAACAGGTAACCCAGTTTGTATATAACAATGCTTGGGTCCTCAATTTAATGAGGAAGAAAACAGGTGGAAGAGATATTATCCAACTTGCAACCACCAGGTTTGCTTCTATCTTTCTGACACTGCAAAGCATTGTCTCTTTGAAGGGCCATCTTCACCAGATGTTTACTGGAGCTACTTGGATGCAGTCAACTTTATCTAAGCAAAGGGCAGGACTTGAGGTGGCAGAGATTATTGTGGAGCCACTTTTCTGGTCAATGTGTGAGCAAGCGTCAAAGGTGACAAAGCCTTTACTTTCTGTTTTACAGCTTATGGAATGTGGAGAGAAGCCATCTATTGGATACATATATGATGCGATAGAAAAAGCAAAGAAAAGCATCATTGTTGCTTTTAACAACAAGGAATCTGAGTACTTGCCGTATTTAGAGGTTATCGATCGTGTTTGGCAGGAGGAATTTCATAGCCCGCTTCATGCAGCTGCATACTACTTGAACCCCTCCATATTTTATAACCCCAGTTTCTCCTCTAACAAAGTCATCCAAAAAGGCTTACTTGATTGCATTGAAACCTTAGAGCCTGATTTAACAGCTCAGGTTATGATTACAAGCAACATAAATTTCTATGAGGAAGCTGTAGGGGATTTTGGTCGACCTGTGGCATTACGTGGTCGAGATTCATTGGCTCCAGGTGATCTTATCAGTTGTTTTTTCCAAGTTTCCAGTCCTTTATGGCATATAATTAAATAATAATGAGAAAGTATTGTTTTGCAGCTACTTGGTGGTCACTGTATGCAGCTGATTACCCAGATTTACAGCGGTTAGCTGTCAGGATATTAAGTCAAACTTGTAGTATCACCCGATGTGAGAGGAGTTGGAACATGTTTGAACGTATCCATTTGAAGAAAAGGAACCGGTTGGAGCATCAGAGGTTGAATGACCTCATATTTGTTCATTTCAACTTGCACCTTCAAGAGAGGTAAACAAAAAATGGCCATCTTTTTGCTAGTATATTAATGATACCATAGGACCCAAAGTACTTGTGGATTCTAGATGTTTCATTGGTCCTTTCTGTTTCATATTTTACATTCATGTCATGAACTTTATGTGACAACGAGTCATTAGTTAATTTTTGACATTTGATTATTATAATCAGATTCAGTCATTGATCAAGTCTTCTTTTCACTGATAACTTACCCAAACAATTCTTACAAGAACCACTTGATTTTGTCATATGCATTGTGGCATCTTCTACCTTCCTTTTACTTAAAATTTGCTTCTGGTGAGGTGTTTCAGACTCATGAATTATTTGGACTCCTATTCTCATGATGGAAAAAATGACAAATGCAGCCACAAAACTTAAGCTGGCAAGACTTTGTCATTTATCAAGGTACATCAGATAATCAATTTGGTTTTATGCCAGGGAGGTCTACCATGTAAATGAGAGAAAAATGTGCGGAAAAAGTTGGAGAAAATGAGATCATCATCCTTAGTTTGATCTTTTAATATTTTAATTACTCAAATTTTTACAAAATCAACCTGCCTCTTTCTGTAAGGTCTGTGACTTGCAAGAAAGGATATGGTTCTCCACCTCCTGCAAATTCATAGAGAGAGAGAGAGAGAGAGAGAGAGAGAGAGAGAGAGAGAGAGAGAGGTGGACAGCAAGGGGGAAATCAAAGAAAGTGAGAAAGGGGGCCACAAGGGTTCATAGTGTCAGTTCTGAATATTTACAAGTTTATCATTACTGAGGGAGGTGTTCTCCATGTTTTCAAGCAGTTTCCGAGAAGAATTTCCTGAAACAGTTGAAAACACCTTTTTGGTGTTTCCAAAAAATTGTTTTTCAGGGTAAATTTTTTAGTTCATAGTTTTTAGAAAATGGAGGAAAGATAAAACCCTGGCAAACACGTTTACTGTAGATTTTTTATTTTATTTTATGAAACAGCAATCTTTTGAGCACCATTCAATCAGGCCCACAGTTGGGCAACTCCTACTTCCTTCTTACACTTACTACCATTTACTTAAGGTTATCTTAAAACAATCCTTTCAAACTTATTTGACAAAAGCAACAAAGAGAGGAGATAAAAGGGCTATGGTTTTGCAAGAAGTCTGAGACCACGCTAAAGCGACTCTCCAAACTCATACAAGAAGCAACAGCAACCCAAGAAGCAACTGCTAGCCATGCTATTATAAAAAGGAAATGGGGCTAATGAATGTCCTTTTTTGGCTCCCAAGAATGGCCATTATTTTCATTCTCCCTCTCTCTTCATTAACACCCTTTCCCTCTTTTAATCAAATAAAGTTGATTGAAAGAGGGAATATAGGATAAGAAAATAAGATAGACAATTCTTTTGTTCCCTATATGAAGTGTATATTTTATTTTGTAATGCTTTTATCCTGATATTCTGAACATGTTATGCTGCAACTGCTTATAACCTTGTTCATCGGCTTCTTTTTTTCTTGTGTGTGCTAACAGGCAAACAGAAGCAAGAAAAGCTAGGATTAGAAGAGGTATGCTTGACCCTATATGTATGGAAGCTATGGATGCCAACATGGGCGATTGGGTGGAGGATCCAGGAGTATTGGAGGGTGAGGACCTTAGTTGGATGGATGTAACGGTCCCTAGCGAGCCTACTTTTCTGAGTCACAAAGTAAAAGATCTTGATGATTGTAATGACAGTACAGATGACAGAGGCAGTGATGACTCTAGAGGTATGGATGAAAATGATGATTTGTAGCGCCCATATATTGTTCCAATATACCAACTGGACGTGGTTGTTGATAATTTATAGTAGATTCAAATTGCTTGGTATCTTTTGGTGGTTGTACTTTCTTTGCTATTATACACTAGTATGCTCTACTGACATGGTTGTCTTGTAATGTTTATAATTGAAATTGTAAAGTAAAATTTTGCAAGTTTGTGTTTTGACATGGGACAGCTTGCTATTGGAGGGATAGCTGCCATTTCTATATGGCCCATTTCTATATGGCTATATCCTTTTATCCATGAAGCCTCAATTTTCTTTCAACACAACGCACCCTGTATGTTATATACAATCCTGCTAGACTATCATATATGAAGTTCCACAGCATTTTTCAATGCAAAAACTAAAGTAGAAAACAATTTGAAAGAAAATGTGAAGGAAAGAAAAGAAGGTTTCTAATCTTGTACCTTTTTATTAAACTCTTATCTCTCAACTGATCCTTACGACATTTCTTGAATGGGATCTTTTCTAGCAACATATCATCCAAAGAGAGATTTATATATTGCACTTTTTTTTCTTTAGACTTGACTGTTGTCGTAATACTGATACTGATGTTTCTATGAGTGATTCTGCATGTAGTTACATACCCTGTCCTTTTAGGCTATCGAGATCACTGTAATAATGTTAACTGATTAATTGTAGTGCCACACTTGTCAATGCGATAAGGCTGGGAATGGTGCTATATCAGGCTCAGCTGGAATATCAGAAATGAACTTTCTTTTAAGTTAACTTTCTTTAGCTGAGGAATGTGTACTTAAATTACACTGGTCCGCATATCTTCTATTATGTCGTCTTTTTTTTTTTTTTTTAAGGAGCAACAGAAGTAATTTTCCGTGGAAACTTGAATTTACCAAAGCCATTGTGCAACAGTTCTTTCATAGTGGCATCAGAGGAAACGTTTGATTTTTTCCTGCAGAAGCCCCTCCCCCTTTTTTTAGTAGCCTCAAGATAGGGGAAGAGAGTGGAACCAGTATCCCCTATTTCATGAATTCTGGTTTTTCCTTGGCCTTTCCCGCTATATTAAGGGTCTGTTTGGATATTTCTTATTGCTGAAAACTGAAAATACTGTAGCAAAATAATTTTTAAATGTGTAAATAGTGCCGTAGGACTCAATTTTAAAGTTAATTTTGCTAAATTCCGTACTTGCGGGTTCCATAAACAGTGCAGGGACCCACACAAAAACGCTGGACCCAGCTTACAAAATCATTTGAGCTCTATCAAAACTTACACTAAGAGAGTTGAGCTTTTGCACTGGCTTTTCAGTTTTCACAGAGTAGTCTCTCTACCTTCAAAAGAGAATGCCTAAACTTAACCCGCATGAAAAGATGCAATGCAATAATGAAACTTTTGGCTATAAGATGCCTGTCATTGGACAAATATTTCTTCTTTTGGAGTTAAAGCAAGGATGCTTTACTGATTTTGTCTCAACCAAAAGTCTTATTTATTAAGTATTATTATTATTAAAATATTTAAGTCTCTTCTTTTGATATTGCTAGTTTTTCAACTTCAACTTTTTAAACGCAAAGGGTTTTAAAAATGAAAATTGAAACTGGGTTGAGTTTTCTGCTATTGGTTTGACTCTCTCTCTCTCTTGTTTAGCATGCCAAAAAGAGTAACAGTTCCATATATTTTTTTTGTCAAAAATTAGAAGTACATTATCTTCTCATCTCATTTCATTACCGGTCTTCTGATTCCTGTGACATAAAAGTTCAACAAAGGGGAAAAAAATATCCATAACTTTATTGGAAAGTTGATACTAGACAGTAAGTGGATAGTGGGGAAAGCTATTTTGGGCGAAGAGAGGAGAGGACTACATCTTGGAGGGAGCTATCTATCTGCATTGCAGCTCTGAACTCTTCGAAAGTTACTTTTCCGTCGCTATTGGCATCCATCCGATCAAATATCTCATCCAATTTCCCAGGTTCGGAGATATTCGCTGGAAGGCATTCATCAGGCAAAGCCTGCTCAACAAAACCAACAGATCATGATACAATATCAAAGCAGATAGAAACACAAGCTAGAAAGAAAGTGAAAAAGTTAAGTGGCATTACTCTAAGCATGGATGCTACTTCTTCCTTTGTAATGCATCCAGACCTATCTGTATCATACATCTATTGGCCAAACAAAGAAAGAGGGATCATTAGCTCAGTTTTTTGCCTCGGCGGCTCTTTTTCATCTTGATTATATGAAACCAATCTGTTTAAGCATTAATAAATGCGTTTCAATTAGCCCTCTCTCCCTCTATCATTATCATAGAAATGTTTTATGTTGCCCCTGCTAACAAAGAAAGCATAGCAAGATGAAGAAAATTTAGATTATATGTTTGGTGTTATCATCGAAACAATGAAGTGTACCTGGAAGCAGAGACGGAGAGCATCATCGCCTCGTAATTTCTTGAGGCTGGAAAACCCACAAAGTATCTCTCGCATGTCAACTGTTCCATCACGATTGTTGTCAAATAGGTCAAAGATGCGGGGTGCTAGAGGGAGTAACGACGACATTTTCATTGCTTTCAGCACCTCCTCGAATTCAGACAGAGTGGCATTGTCACCTTTTGCACATCTGCAGTATGTCAATGATGTTACTCTTCATCAGAATCTTAAAAAACTGGTTTTAGGATAAATTGAGCTCATGCAATTTATTCTGAGTCAAGAATTATTGGTTTAACATAGAAGTTGTTTGTCCTTTTATTTTTTTGTATTTGCCTTAAGTTGGTCAAGAATTATTACTCTTCACCTTTTGCACATATTTGTCATGGAATTTGTACATATTGGTTTAATACAGTAATGGTATTAATATTTTTTTTTTGGTAAGTAATGGTATTAATATGAAGTTTATCAGCAATTGTTTGCCAATGTGACCATTTTTTTTCTGCACTGACCTGTAATTTGCAACATCAATCAATTGCTGGCAAAAAGCCAAGGTATAAGTTGGATTTGCATACTCACAATTTACTAAAATGTACCCTCAGATTCTCAATTTCATCCTGTGTAAGATCATGGGACCCGAGTAAAGATTTGAGCTTTTTAGTCCTTAAGAAAACTGTGCTGGTCCACACACTAGCAATGGCTGCAGCACGGAGTTTGCGCCGGGCATTAAAGCTCTGCAGTCGTGAAACAATCTCAGCATCCATTTGATCCTGCTTGGCTGAATCACCAATGATCCACAGATGATCCAGAAGCTGTTTTCCAGACATTTATCAAATTAGTATTTGTATGCACTAAATTTCATTATTAACAAACAAATTAACAGTATTTCAACAAATCTCTAGTGCTTGTTTGAATAGAATTATAATTATTAACAGGCAAATGAATATTGAATGGTATTTCAACAATCTCTTGGTGCTTGTTTGAATAAAACTGTACCATGGAGACAACAGTAGAAAAAAATTGCTGCCAGTTGTTTAAAAAAAATAAAATAAAAAAATTGCTGCCAGTTAATTAAGGAGTACTCAACCATAATGACTCATTGCTATTAAAATAGTTGTAATCATGTGCAAGGTTAGAAGAATAAGACGCGCAAAACAATTAAATATGAGTTTTAATTAAAAAAAATGGAAATTTTAGTTTTCAGAATTTAAAATTTGTTTTGTATGTTCTTTATGCGCAAACTGAAACGTTTGTGCACCAGATGTGTAACTAGAGTTTACCAAATGATTTTTTTTTTCCTCAAAAAAAAAAAAAAAAAAAAGCAAATAAAGTTGTATGTAGACCCAAGGAGATGATTGATGAAATTAGCTCAACCGATAATTATACTCTAATGATAACAGTGTTATTTCACCAAGAGTCTTATAGCTGCACCTCGTAATGTTTCCAACTGAGATTCATGACTCATATTTCTTTTCCTTAGTTATCGAATTATTAATAAATAAAAATATGGAAAAAAAAGAAAAGAAAAGAAGCATTGTTTAACCGTGTTTGGAAAGTGAGGAATATTGTTATTTTGAATAAGGGTAAAACATACAATATTTTAGGTGCAGTGCATTAAGTTTTCCAATTGAATTCAAACACTTGATTGTTTTGAATTTACTTATTCTTAAAAAGATAACATTATTTTTGGTTAATGTAATCAAGTATTTGAATTCAACTTAATGTGTTAGATATAGGGTTGAAATGTCGATCTCTCATTAGCCCAAAAAGGAAAACTAGAGAAAAAGGAAAAAAAAAAAACCCAATTATACAGTTGGAATTTATAAGACTATGTATTCCCTTAATGATGTAACAATGATGCAATAGTTATTACATAAACCTTATAAACTAATATGTCAACTTTTGCCAAGAGACTTGTATCTCAACGGCGCCTTTTAGTATTTTCAATGAGGTTGTTCAAGGTTCAAATCCTTCTTTCCCAATTATAACCATCAAATTTATTCTAGAAAAAAAAGTAAACTTCTAAACACAAAATAGAAAAAATATTTTATACTTTATTTATTATGTTGTTGATGTGATATCAATCAAATTATCACTACTCATGTTATACGCTTTTTGCAGTAAAAGTGAGAGTAGTTTTAGCCTTTTCTTCCCTAATCTTTTTGATGTGGAACTCAACAAAGTGCTATGTTTTGTTTATTCTCTTTCCTAAGTTTGATATCAATCTAATTCACAATTATTTTGACTCATTTTGAAAATCACCAGCCTAATTATTACTTAAATCTAGGAAGAGAGCAAAATACCTCTTCAGCACTAGGTCTTCTATGAGGATCAACTGTCAGGAGACTGGAAATCAATTGCTTTGCTGATGAAGAAATATTCTTCCAAGTCTTCTCATAAAAACTGAACTCACCCTGCAGACAAAAGCATTTTATCTTGGAACTAGCTAGGCAAACAAGATATAAACTGAATTTTAAAGAAATTGAAATAAAGTATCATCTTGTCATGTAGAATTTTGAATGAAAACAACTTACAGCCAAAATTATTTGTTGCTTTTGCCGATTCGACTGAGCAATGAACGGTGGATACCTAAAATATTACAAAATAATGTTTAAAATCCCTCAAATTTATAGAATTTGAAATCCTTATATACCTACATTTCTCATGACAAATATGTACCACTGAAACCATAGTCATTATACCATTGCTTTTTTTTTTTTTTGTCTTTTTATATAGAGGTCAAAGACACTAATTAGTTTTTGGTGTAGACAATGTTCGAATTCCAAATTTCTAATTTGACGATAAAAAACTTTACCAATTAAATTAATTAGAACCTATCATTAAAGTGTTAATATTAAGCTAATTATTGTAGAAGAGGAATGCATCTACTCTAAGACTACCTACATTAAATCTAATGGGATCCTCGTGTTGCCCATATAATAGGATCATACATAAAAGGAATATTGTAATCTAACAATTGTATCACTTTAAATTTAGGAAAATATTTGTTTTACACACATGAAAATTGAATTGAAATCGTGATTCATGATTTCAAAACTGTCTCTTTTCAAAAAAGTGAAATCATGAATCACTATTTCAGTTCAATTTCATTTACACAAACATTTACACGCATAAAAATTGAATTGAAATAGTGATTCATGATTCACTTTTTGAAATCAAGAAATTGAATTGAAATAGTGATTCATGATTTCACTTTTTGAAATCATGAATCACAATTTCAGTTCAATTTTCATGTGTGTAAATGTGTGTGCAATAAGAAGTGTAAAATAAATATTACTCTTTAATTTATGTCCGACAATTGTAAGATTTGTATCCATTATTGTATGATTTTTTAAAAGGAGATATCTAGGAAAATCAGAAAGCAACATACGTACGTACCCAGAGAGTAGGATATACAAGATGACACCCAAAGACCACATGTCACTTTTAGAAGTAACTGATCCCCGAGAAAGTGCCTCTGGTGAGACATAATCTATAGAACCAAACAATCCAACAACTGGGTCAGTGAATGCCTCCACAGAACTAAGTCCAAAATCCATGATCTTCAAAGAAGAATCCTGACTTTTGTTCAAAAAGAGACAGTTTTCTGGCTTCAAGTCTCTATGGACAATGTTGGCTCTATGAAGAGCCTTTAACCCTTGTGCAATCTGTCGAACCACAGCTGCAGCTCCAGCTTCATTGTACCTTTCTTGTGCTACAATTCGATCAAACAGTTCTCCACCTGAACAAAGCTCAAGCACAAGATGAACCCCATCCTGATCCTCATACACATCATATAGATCAATCACGTTTGGATGAGGGGACACGTTTTCCACTATTTTTCTCATAACCAAGATCTCATTTGTGATTAACACATCCGATACTGGAACTTGTTTCCATGTTGGGAATAATCCCAAGGAAGCTATGCTTTTGTGAGCACCACGATTCTGTGATGATGGAGTTGAAGAAGGGCTAAACCTTTTCAGGGTCTTGATAGCTACATGGATATTTTCACCGCTTGATGACTTCTTTATACCCCTTCTTACAACTGAGAATCCTCCTCTACCTAAAATATCTGAAACCTCGTACTCATCTGAGAGTCTTATTGTTTCCTGTACCATGGTTACTCCAAAAGTTTCTCCAAAACCTGGTAAGAGCCAAGAGAGAGAATGGAATCTTGAAAACTGATGAGAGAACTTAGTTGTTGGGATTAAAAGGAATATTGGAGGAGGACAGGTAGGTTCAATGATAAGAAAGAGCAAGTTGAATTGGCCAATGAACTATTTCTGCATTAGTTTATAGCATAAAATATGAAGGGAATTTGGATGGAAACTAGAGAATAAAGTATTAGGGTAGGAGCTGCAGAAGAAGGGACAAAGACATAGTCAACTAACGTTGTGTTATTAGTTTCCATCCCTAGTTTTAATAAAATTTCCTCCATAAATTGCATGAACTTTTTCTCTCTCTAAAATTATTGAGTAGTTATGAATTAGTAACTCATAGCTGGCTACTTCACCTAGCATTTCATTTCATTTGAGATTTACAAATACTTGCCTGAGATTAGCCCTAATGATAGAATTTTGTTAATTGTTAATAGCTTTAGGCCTTTAGCCATAATTTTTATTATTATTAGAGTAATATTACTTTTATCTAGTTTCACTAGTGGCACCATTTTTATTATGAAAGTATGATAATATGTCATATTTGTGAAGAAAAAAAATTGTGAAAAATGTTGTGTCTCTAAATTTTTTGAAAGCGAGTAATAATGTCTCATAAATAATAACAATATTGATATAATCTAATTATTATTTTTATTTGTAATTTACGCATGCATTGAAGAATGGACAAAGACACAACGTTGTATTATTAGTTTCCATAATGTTTTCATTGAAGACATCTAAAGTTCAAATCTCCATGCCCTCATTATTGTAACTATCGAAATGAAAAAAAAAATTTCCATCCTTGATTTAAGTAAAATTTTCTCCATAAATTGCATGGACTCTCTCTCTCTCTCTCTCGTTAACATGACTTGTTATGATTTGAGCAATATTACATTTACCTAGGTCATTATTGACACTGTTTTTGTTGGGAAATTTAGACCCCGGTTGATAGAATTAACAAGTTTTAAACCTAAGTTGTTAATTAGGTTTATTATGAATAAATCTTGTTAAAACAAACAAACAACAATATCATGTCAAAATCATGCAGTGGAATAAAATAAATAAGACAAGATATGATGACTCAGGAAAACCAATGAAATAAACGAGTTTCACAGTAAAAAACCTGGGGGGCAACCTTCCCGAAAAGCAATCCACTATAGTAAAGAGAAGTTTTAGATCTAGTACAAAACCTTTGTCCCTTGACTCTACAATTCTCGTAGATGAACTCACAGCAGAAACCTTTTACCGCTTCAGAACTTCTGAACTTTTCAATATATGAACGCCACCCTTTGATGCACGAATCCTAGTACGTGACTAACCAATTGTGCAGATCCCAGTACGTGACTTCAATCACCAACTAGAAGAAGATGTTGGCTGCAAAGTTCTTTACTTCATCAACAATGAAGATCAAGAAGCACTTGGATACAAAACCCTATGGCGCAAAGACGCAGTAGCTTCTTTTAGTAGGTCTAGGGTTGTGAGAAAAGAAACCCTACACATACATGTCATAATGGGCTGAAAATCAGATCTGAAAATCTGAATTCCTGTAACCTCAATCGATCGGGAGGTGTCGAGGAGGTGTCAAGATTTAAATTTCGACAAATACAGCTATCGAGAAGCTATTGAGGAGCTATCGAGGAGACATGAGTTTTCTCGATTGATCCACCAGCTATTGAGAGGTGTCGAAATTGCGATAACAATCAACTGAAGAGCTCGATAGATAGCCTAGCTGTCGAGAGGTGTCGAGAAACTATCAAAAAATCTGTCCGCAAGTGTCGAGCTATCTGTCCAGCTTTAGTGACAACTTTTCTTTACTTGTTTCTTGGTCCAATCTTCATGACTTTAATACTAGACTTGAACAACATGTTTCTTGAAGTATTAAACACATCCTAAATCTGCCCAAATACAAGTAAAGTGCGTTTTGTCAAAGGATTAGCTAATTACATAAAAGAATGACATATGTTCTTAACAAGTGAAACACATATGTCCTAACAATCTCCCCCTTTGGCAATCCGTGACAAAACCACAACTAACAAATGAACATATGAGAGAAGTCATAAATCACTCAACTCATATTCACTTGTTGAATACAATAAAATCTATCCTAACACAAACTCTTGAAAAACTTTGCAAGAAGAGAGTTTATGGCAAGTAGACTTTGACAACCTGTATTTTTGAAACACTTTAAATAAAACTCATTAAGGCATCTTTGTGTGAAATAGAAATAGTAGATTGCATACAAGTAATAAGAAACATGTGTATAAAGAGAGAAAAGAAACAACACATGTAATGATAGGTGAAGAAGACATACATCATCAAAGATAAGCATAAAGTATGTAAACATGGTCACAAGACCGGTGTACAAGAAGAAGGAGGTAAGCACTCCCCTTAACAAGATGAAACACAACTCCCCCTTACAAGGGCATGTATTTCTCCCCCTAACATGTAGAATCTTAAAAAAAGAAACCACATCATAATTTCCCCCATTTTTTGTCATGATTGACAAAGGGTACAAGAAGCTAGAACGCTTCACCTGAGAAATATAAAGATGATCAAAGATGATCAAGAAATTCATATAAATGCATGAATGTAATGAAACAAAATGTTACGGATGACAAGATAATAGAAAGATGCAAAACATGTGAAAGACAAATCTCTCAACAAAAAAAATGTCATGCTTATAGATTCAAAACACACACACACACTAAACAAGTCTAACTAATTTTATTTTTCAAAAACAAGTCAAGACAGTTTAGTGAGCATACATTAACACATGTAAAACCTTGTGATGGCCAAATCACATTGTACCTGCACATGTATCAAAAGTAGCAAAGAATATTGTGTGTCGTGTGTGAAAAACATCGCAAGATTGCAAATGTGTCAACATGTTATGACAATTTGAGATATGAGAAAATCACTTTAACTCACACACAATCATAACTGTTTGATGGGGACTATCACCTTCGAGGTACATCTTATAACTCCCACATCTCCTAGAACACACGCTTGCAATCATATATAAAAGCATTTTGATATTTTTGCTTTTTAATTTTCTTTGCATATTTTTCTTTTTGAGCATATCATGCATGGGCATATAAGAGATAGAAATGAAATACCCAATTATGTTAAGCATTTTACATTCCAATTTTGCTATGTCAAAGCACACAAATGTCATTAACACTACACTTTTGCTATGCCGAAGCATACAGGTGTCATATTATGATTGGCAGGTAACAGTGGTGAGATGGTTACTTATGCCTTTCTCTTAAAATTTTCTAGTCCTTCCCGTCAAAAAGAGTGATACAAGTGTTAAGTATAAGAGATAACTTAATCTTACTCATCACAAACAAGAGCTATAAAGCTCACTTGCTTAGTTGTGCATAGAGATGCTCATCTAAGTTACAAGAGATACAAAATTTAGAAAACTTTGTTTCAATAGCCATCCAAGGTACACAAGTACCAATGTACACAAAACACACACTGTTTTTGTATTTTCTGATTTTTCCTTTTTATTTTTATTTTGAAAAAAAAAAAAAAAAACAAAATAAGAACTAAACAACCAAACAAAAACAGACAAACACATGAAAGCATGAAAGAAAGATGGATATGCATGAAGGCATGATAGAAAGGTGCAGATGTATGAAAGCATGATTCCAAAAGCAGATAAGAAATCAAGCAAAGAGAGTCATACTCTAGATAGAAAGAATTAAAGTAGAGGACAAACAGAAAAGACAATTAAGTCTTAGGCTCCTTTCTCACCCACACAGCACGAGTCTTTGGCTGTGAAGATGAAAAGGTATGTGTTCTAGTATGTCTACTAAATGACATAGAAGAATTAAAATTCTCCTGAAATTGAGTTAAAAAGCTCAAAGCTTTTAATAACTCTCCAAACAAAGGTGTAGGTCCTTGAGAAGAAACCTGTGACCATTTGGACAATTGCTTATGAGGATACAACTTAAAGCAATTAGGAAGAATGTGTCTAGAAACACCACAATGGTGACAAACATGAGCAGTTTTAGGACTACTCGGCTTCCTTGAAGGAGGTCTAACCTTAGAGGTAGACAGAGACCTCAACTTAGGACAATTTGGCCTAATATGACTAACAATATGACAATGATGACAAATGGAGACAAATTCATATTTTTTATTCAATCTAGGAGGAGTTTTAGACATAGGTTTAGAAACTTCAGCGTTAACATTAGAATTTTTACTTTTGTCTATCCTTGCAATATTAGCCTTTAACTCTTCATTATTCCTTTTAAATGAAGGAATATAAAAATCTTTTTCTTTTGAGTTAGGCTCAACAACAAGTTTGGCACTAGTTAAATTTTCAACTTCAGTTTTAAATTCAGCTAGTTGCTCTTCCAAACTCTTAATTTTGTCCACCTGAGATGAAATTTGATTTTTAAAATTCTCATTCAAATTATTGGCTTTATCCAATTTTGCAATCAAATCATCTCTTTCAAGTTTAACCTTTTTAAAATTAGATTTCAATTTTGTAGAACATTCAAGAGATTTCATACAAAAATTATAAAGCTTGCAATAGGCATCTTGAATATCATCATCATCATTCAACACAAGATCATGCAAATCAAAACAAACAAGAGTTTCCATGACAACGGGGGTCAAGGATCACACTCAGGAAATAAATCCAATCAGAGTGTACCCGTTCTGATACCACTTGTTGGGAAATTTAGACACCGGTTGATAGAATTAACAAGTTTTAAACCCAAGTTGTTAATTAGGTTTATTATGAATAAATCTTGTTAAAACAAACAAACATCAATATCAAGTCAAAATCATGCAGCAGAATAAAATAAATAAGACAAGATATGATGACCCAAGAAAACCAATGAAACAAACTAGTTTCACAGTAAAAGACCTGGGGGGAAACCTACCCGAAAAGCAATCCACTATAGTAAAGAGAAGTTTCAGATCTAGTACAAAACTTTTGTCTCTAGACTCTACTACAATCCCCGTAGATCAACTCACAGCAGAAACCTTCTACCGCTTCAGAACCTCTAAACTCTTCAATACATGAACGCCACTCTTTGATGCACAAATCCCAGTATGTGACTAACCAATTGTGCGGATCCCAGTACGCGACTTCAATCACCAACTAGAAGAAGATGTTGGCTACAAAGTTCTTCACTTCATCAACAATGAAGATCAAGAAGTACTTGGTTACAAAACCTTATGGCACAAAGACGCAGTAGCTTCTTTCAGAGAGAATAAGGCATCGGTCACCTTTTGCATATGTTCTCCTTGTATTCTCTTATGTGACGGCCTCTAAAATAAGCCTTATATATGTCTAGGGTTGTGAGAAAAGAAACCCTACACATACATGTCATCATGGGCCGAAAATCAAATCTGAAAATCTGAATTCCCGTAACCCCGATCGATCGGGAGGTGTTGAGATTTAAACTTCGACAGATACAACTATCGAGAAGCTATCGAGGAGCTATCGAGGAGATAGGAGCTTTCTCGATCGATCCACCAGCTATCGAGAGGTGTCAAAATTGCGATAACAATTAACTGAAAAGCTCGATAGATAGCCTAGCTGTCGAGAGGTGTCGAGAAGCTGTCGAGCTATCTGTCCATAAGTGTCGAGCTATCTGTCCAGCTTTAGTGAACAGTTTTTCTTTACTTGTTTCTTGGTCCAATCTTCATGGGTTTAATACTAGACTTGAACAACATGTTTCTTGAAGTATTAAACACATCCTAGATCTACCCAAACACAAGTAAAGTGCGTTTTGTCAAAAGATTAGCCAATTACATAAAAGAATGACATATGTTCTTAACAAGTGAAACACATATGTCCTAACAATTTTTATTATGTACTAATAACAATAAATCATGTTAATAATTGTAAAAAAATATATTAAAAAAAAGTGAAAAGATAATATATCCTTAAATTTATTGAATGCGAGAGATAATGTACCAAAAATATTAAAAAATACTGATATAATCTAATTATTTTTACATTTGTAATTTACTAATTTACACAAACATTTAAGACATTGCCCTCCATTTAATTATTTTATAGCAGAAGTACTAATCAAGAAAGAGGTATTTAGTTAATCCAATCCAATCTAATATAGACAATGTTGATGGCCTTTATTTTTTGGATGATTTTGTGTGACCCAAGCCCAATGGAATTCAGCAAACCAAACTATAGGCATAGGGTAGTTTGGTCCTAGTTCTTTGAGGCCCTCTGAGAGCCAAGTCTTCACCACACGAGGGGCCCACCGATCGAGATCCCAAGCCTTTCACCACAAGTGAAGCTCAGCAAAGCTCTAAATCCTCACTAAATTTAGGGCCCAATGAAAGTCCAAGTCTTCCTAGAACTTGAGAAGCTCTCTCTCTCTCTCTCTCACTCTTTCTCTCATGACCAAGACTTTGAAATATGGCTTATGGACACCTCGCTCTAACAATAGAATAAAAATTTTCTCTTTGCTCACAGGAGATAGGGAAGTTTTAGCTTAAATTCTATTGCAGCACACAAAGGGCTCCTTCCAAAAATCTCAATAAATAGCTTTGTTGATCAACATGTATGCTATCACTCAATTACCCACACCCATGATTAAGCCATTGGTTTAAATGCAAGGTAGAGAGAGAGAAAGGGGGGGGGGGGGGCAGAGTTTAATAGGTGGGGGATGTAGTAGATATCACATTTTGTATCAACTATTACCTGAAGTCCCCGATCCCACTGAGGAAAATGTCCAATCACCATTGACTAAGCACAACGCGACCCCATACTAAGAAGTAAGAATAACTTTCCAGAAGAAACCCTAGGGCCTTGATTTTATAAAAGAAGACCCTTCACACCCTTGAGAGATCACCTTTTGGTGGGGAAAGCATTTTGACAAAAAAATAAGGGCATAATTGGCCCTATCATATCCTTCATTCTCATAATGTAACTACAAATTTCCATAATAGAGTTTACTGCTAGGATGGTGTTTGGGCCTTTGGGCTTTGATGCTTTCAAGGGTTGACTGGTTGGTAGAATTACTTTGGTTGGACAAACCAAGTTCCTTTTTTTCAAATTCCTCAACTTTAAAATTTCATTTCCTAGTATTAAAATTTAAAACCAATAGTACAATCATATCTATATATAATGACAATTTTATATATTAAATGAACAATATGTGATAGACCGAGTAATTACCCTTGTCTAGGAGAGCCAGCCTGGACGAGGATGTAGCGTCATAAAAGCAGCCATTCAATGCCCCGACGGTTACATATCAGTAAGGAAACCGTTGAAGCCCCCATAAAGACTGAATTGAAGTAGACCTGAGACGTTACCTAAACAACCTTTAAAACACCATTTAAGAAGAGCAACGACTACTAAGGAAAGCCTATATATAGGACCTACCAAATCCAAGATAAGGTACATACGCTCTAATTATTTTTACCCTCATTACAGAGTTCTCTCTATCCCTTGAGCTCTATTTGCTGACTTTATCATCGGAGACTCTGTGGCCGGCACCACACCGGTGACCACTCTAGGAGGATTTCCCATCTTTCTTATTAACCTTACAGGAACTTGGACGAGCTTGCGTTGATCCCTCTGGACGAACCCATCTACTGACAATTTTAGCATCATCAGTTTGGTGCCATCTGTAGGTATGACAAATTCAGACTTTCGTTTGAAATTGTAGTCCCATTTGTTTCCGACTTCAAGATGGAATCCAATACTCCACAAGATTCTGCGGCATTAGCGTTTCAAATTCAGACACTTACAGCTAGCATGGAAGAACTCACCAGGCAAAACCAGGAGATGAGATTGCAGCTACAACAGGATGAAAATCGCTCACTTGCTAGGATTGGGACTAACAAGAATGACGATGGAGATAGCCACGGAAAAGACGACTACCAACGACCAAACACTTCCGACGCAGCAAATTCAGACCTCCTTAGAGAAATGAGGAGAGAGATGGACGAGCTGAGGAACGCAATGAGGGAAAAGACGGATCGAAATCTGGACGGGATGGTCAGAAGGATAGACTCGGCCTTCACCACGAAAGTCCCGGAGTGTCCTATGCCCCTTAAGTTTCATCTTCCACAACTCGAGTCGTTTGATGGCTTGAAAGACCCGCTGGACCATATTACTACCTTCAAGACGACTCTAAGTCTACAATAACCCCCAGACGAGATCCTATGCCGCTCCTTTCCTACCACCCTCAAAGGAGCAGCGCGAGTCTAGTTTAGTAAGCTAGCAATATCGTCCATTGACAACTTTGAACAACTAGGCAACTCCTTTGTGTGACATTTTGTCGGTGGACAACGCCCGAAAAGACTTGTAGACCATTTGCTCACCATCAGGCAAGGAGAAAAGGAGACCTTAAGATCATATGTAAAGCGTTTCACCAGAGAAGCCTTGGAAGTTGATGAAGCAGACGATAAGGTGCAGTTAACCACTTTCAAAGCCGGGCTGAAATCCAGAGAGTTCGTGGTTGCTCTTGCAAAAAGTCCCCCTCAGACGATGGTAGAAATGCTGTTGAAAGCTAAAAAATACATGAACGCAAAAGATGCCCTAGTTGCAATAGGGGAGGAGAACAAGCCTAAAGAAAAAGAGGGCGCTAGAGAAGGCTGGAGGGGGCGTAAGAGAGAAAGGGGAGATCGTTAGAACCCAGACGGGAATAAGCGGAGAGACGATAAAGCGTTTCGGACGGTAAAATTTACCTTTCTAGTCATGCCCGTTGATAAAATTTTGATGTAGATTAAGGATGATCATTATCTCAAGTGGCCAAAACCGCTACCCTCCTCACCCAACATGTGTGATAAGAGAAAATATTGCCGCTTCCATAAAGACCACGACCATTATACTGAAAATTACAGAGACCTGAAGGAGCAGATAAAGGAACTCATTCAGAAGGAAAGCTACAGAAATTTGTGAAAAAAGGGGAATCTAGCCGACCTAGAGATGACAACAGGGAAAAGCATGAGACTGTTCCCAGGGACGAGGATAATTCGTTTAATCGACCACAAAGTGCGATAGGAGAGATAAAAATGATCATAGGGGGACCATCCATGGGTGGATCCTTTAAGTCCCTCAAGAAGTCACAGCAAAGGCAGGTAAACAGTGTCCACAGGATACCACCCCTGAAGTAGAGAAGAAAAGTAGATATGGACATCCTATTTTCAGAAAAAGATGCTAGAGGTGTAAAGCAACCGCACGACGACCCCTTGGTTATCATGCTTATGATAGAAGGATTCAACACCAGATGGATTCTCATAGATAATGGCACCTCTGTAGACATTATCTATCTCTCAGCTTTCCAGCAGCTGAAGGTAGATCCCAAAAGATTGCGGCCCTTCGAATCTCCCCTCGTCAGTTTCAACGGAGACCGAGTATACCCTAAAGGTATAGTAGCATTGATGGTCATAGTGGGATCCCACCCCCAACAATTAACATGGTAGCTTGACTTCCTGGTGGTAGATTGTCCATTCTCATACAATGTGATTATTGGAAGGCTCACACACAACCGTTGGAAGGCAGCAACGTTTATGTACTGCTTGAAGGTGAAATTCCTAACGAAGTATGGCATTGGCGAGGTAAAAGGAGATCAAGTGCTGGCCAGGGAATGCTATCAAGCAGTACTAGCTGCAAAGGAAAACCATACATGGATGATTGAGGAGAAGGAGGAGGAGAAAGTAGAAGCCTTGGAAATCGTGGAGCTGGTAGACGGGGAACCGACAAATACCACGAAGATAGGGACAAACTTGAGCACTCAGATGAAGAAGAAGCTAGTCCAATTCCTCTAGAGCAATTTGGATATTTTCACATGGAGTCATAAGGACATGCCAGGCATAGCAACTGAAGTCATCCAACATCATTTGAATGTAGACCTTGAGAAGAAGCCCGTCCAACAAAGATGACGAGTCTTCGCCCCTGAACGAAACAAAGCCATCATGGACGAGGTAAACAAAATGCTGGCAGCCAATTTTATCCGAGAAGTCTATTACCCGGACTGGCTAGCCAACGTCATCCTAGTAAAGAAAGCAAATGAGAAATGGAGGATGTGCATGGACTTCATGGACCAGAATAAGGCCTGCCCAAAAGACAGCTTCCCACTGCTAAGAATAGATCAGCTTGTGGACTCCACGGCAGGACACTGACTCCTCACATTCATGGACGCATTCTCAGGTTACAACCAGATCAAAATGTCAGAGGAAGACCAGGAGAAGACTGCCTTTGTCACCAGCCAGGGGCTTTACTGCTACAAAGTGATGCCCTTTGGACTGAAGAATGCATGGGCAACTTACTAGAGGTTAGTTAACAAAATTTTTGATAAACAGATAGGGAAAAATATGGAGATATATGTGAATGATATGCTTGTCAAGAGTAAGAAGGAAGACACATACCTAGACGACCTTAAGGAGACCTTCACGACCCTCAAACAGTACCAGATGAGGTTGAATCCTAGCAAATGCGCCTTCAGGGTTTCGTCAGGGAAGTTCTTGAGGTTTGTGGTGTCCCAACGAGGAATAGAAGCTAATCCAGAAAAAGTATAGGCTATATTAGAGATGACGTCGCCGAGAACAGTGAAGGAAGTCTAGAAGTTAACTGGGAGGATCGTGGCCCTCAATAGGTTCATCTCCAAAGCCATGGACAAATGCCTGCATTTCTTCAAAACCTTGAAGCAAGCTTTTATCTGGACAGAGGAGTGTGAAGAAGCCTTCCAGGAATTGAAATGCTATTTAAGTAACCCCCTTTCCTAAGCCCATTAAAGGAAGGGGAAAACCTGTTTTTGTACTTAGCAGTGTCAACCATAGCCGTGAGCGCAGCTTTGATTCGAGAAGAGAATAGAGTATAGCTCCCTGTTTACTATGTCAGCCAGGCATTCCAAGGAGCGAGGTGAAATATCCACAGATTGAGAAGACTGTCTTTGTCCTAATCGTCGCCTTGCGCAAACTACGTCCCTACTTCCAAGTAAATCCCATTTTGGTAATGATTGACCAACCGATAAGGAAATCAATGAACAAGCCCGAAGCTGCAGGAAGAATGGTGCAATGGGCAGTTGAGCTAAGTTAGTTTGACATCGAATACCACCCCAGAACAGCGATCAAAGCTCAGGCGTTAGCAGACTTCATTGCTGAGTTCACCATGACAGACGACGAAGAGATCCAAGACGAATCGAAGAGATGGACGATCCAAACAGATGGGTCGTCAGCCCAGAAAAGAGGGGGAGTTGGGTCAACATTAACACTCCAAAAGGAGACGTCCTCAAGTATGGGGTATAACTTCAATTCCCCACCACCAACAATGAGGCAGAATACGAGGCCATACTGACGGGGCTCAGGATCGGGAAAGCTTTGGGTGCCAGGAACATACTCCTTAAAAGCGATTCTAAACTGGTAATAGGGCAGATAAAATGTGAATATGAAGCAAAGGAGGATAGGATGCAGAAATACCTTAGGCTGACGAACCATCTAACCTAAGAATTTGATCGGGTAGACTTCACGCAAGTCCCCAGGAACCAGAACTTAGAAGCAAACGAAGTAGTAAGGCAATCATCGTCAGAAGAAGGAACAATGTCACTAGATTGGAAAGTAGAAGTGCAAAAGCATCCTAGCATTGAATAATTCCACACTTTTGCGAGTCAAGACAAAAAAAGTTGGTCGACCCCAATTCTCTTTTTTCTTCGAGATGGACGACTCCCAACAGACGTCGATGAAGCTAGGAAAGTCAGAAAACGAGCGGCTAAGTTCACAATCTTGAACGAAATTTTGTATAAAAGAGGGTTCTCCATGCCCTACCTAAGGTGTGTCGAGGAAGACGAAGCTAAGTACATCCTGGAGGAAATCCACGAAGGAATATGCGGAGACAGTACGGGCCAGAGATCCGTGGTAAACAAAATCATCAGAATAGGTTACTTCTGGCCTACCATGCAAAGAAATGCAAAAGAGTTTGTTGAACGGTACGACAAGTGCCAGAGGTTCGGGAACGTCTAGCATGTCCTAGGAGAAAAGATGACGGCCATAACTTCCCTGTGGCCATTCGCTCAATGGGGAATAGACATCGTGGGCCCTTTACCCCAAGGTAAAAGGCAGGTAAAGTTGTTACTAGTTGCAATTGACTATTTTAAAAACTGGGTTGAAGCGGAAGCACTACTAACTATCACGGAGGTAAAGATCCAGAACTTTTTATGGAGGAACATAGTTTGTAGGTTCGGAATACCAAGGACGATAATATCAGACAACAGACGCCAGTTCAACAGTCAAGACTTCAGGAACTTCTGCTCAGGACTAGGAATCAAGAACCAATTCTCTTCACTGGGACATCCACAAGCCAATGGACAGACGGAAGTGACGAATCGAACGTTGTTGAAGATCATCAAAGTTCGACTGGAGGAGGCAAAGGGAGCATGGCCGGAGGAATTGCTGAATGTCTTGTGGACCTACAGAACCATCGCGAGGACCCCGATAGGAGAGACGCCGTTCAGACTTACCTACGACACCGAAGTAGCAATACCAGTTGAAGTAGGAGTCACCAGCATGAGAAAAGAAGTTTTTCAAGAAGACAGCAATGATGACCAATTGAAGGTCAACCTGGACTGCTTGGACGAAGTAAGAGAAGAAGCATCTCAAAAGATGGCCAAGTATTAGCAAAAAATGACCAAGTACTACAACAAGAGAGTGAAGCTCAGAAGACTTGACATAGGAGACCTTGTCCTACGTAAAGTCACACCGGAAACGAAAGATTCAACCTAGGTAAAGCTTAGACCAACCTGGGAAGGACCCTACAAAGTCATCCACTATTCAAGACAAGGAAGCTACCACTTGGAGTCAATGGACGGGAAAAAATTACTTCAACCATGGAACATCGAGCATTTGAAAAAGTATTATCAATAGAGATAAGGTACTATTGTAGTCATGAGAGTAACATCTTCATTCGAAATAAAGCAATAAAAGTACGATTCAGCGAATATTCCAGCAAATTGTGTGTAAATATATACCAAAAAATGCCTAAGTGATAAAATTACTTAAACGGATGTAAATCACTGACGAAACCAAGTGATAAGATTCCTTAAATGGATGTAAATCACCAAAAAATGGTTAAGTGATAAAATTCCTTAAATGGATGTAAATCATTGACGAAGCCAAGTGATAAGATTCCTTAAATGGATGTAATCACCAAAAAATGGCTAAGTGATAAAATTCCCTAAACGGATGTAAATCACTGACGAAGCCAAGTGATAAAATTTCTTGAATGGATGTAAATCACCTAAAATAGCTAAGTGACAAGATTCCTTAGATGGATGTGAATCACTGACGAAGCCAAGTGATAAAACTCCTTGAGTGGATGTAAATCACCAAAAAATGGCTAAGTTATTAGACTCCTTAGTTGGACGTAAACCAGTGATGAAGATAAGTGATAGAGGAGAAGTGCCAAAGAAGAAAAGCAAACAATACAACCCCTAACGAAGACAAGGATCATTCAGACGAGGCTAAAAGAAGCAAACGCGCATATCAAAGGTAACGAAAGCAAACACATGGTATATATGCATATATATATATATATATATAAAGTGTAATTGTTCAAGAGTTACCATCTAAAGCCCAAAAACATACTGGGCACCCCCCAAAAAGAAAAAAGAAAAAAGAAAAAAGAAGAAGATGATAAAAGCAAGAGCTTTAAGTTGTAGCCTTGTCCCCTCCGGCTACATCAACAGGAGCATCCTTAGGTTCAGGGTTGTTGCTCTCCGGAGCATTCTCTTCAACAGCAATAGCAACTTGGCCAGCCTCATCGGCCTCTATCTCTTTGTCCACCTCCTCAAAGTCTAAGTCTTCTAAGTTGACTCTAGAAGGATGCTTCACCATGTACCGCCTAAGGTGCTCAAAGCCTTTGTAATACCAACTAAAGAGCACAGTGTTGTACTCTTCAGTTAGCTGAAAGGCCTGAATAGCCTTGGTAGCCACGGACTTGATCTTTTGGTTCGCGGCTTGAAGCTGTTCATCCTTTTGCACTGTTAGCTGCTTTTCGACCTTGAGCTCGTTGGCCAGAGTCTTGGTTTTTTCCTTGGTTGTGTTGGCTTCGTCCATGACAACGATGAGGTCCCTATTCAGCTTCACAGCCTCAGCCTCCAAGGCCTCCAACATCGGGGTCCCTTTCTCAACGACCTGCACCACTTTCTTTCCCAGACTTGAGAAAGGCTCGTTCTTCTTAGCCTTCATCTTGGCGTACATCTCTTGGTTAAAGAGTCTCCCATCCATCCCCAGACACAAAGAAGTACCTGGACTTCCAATATCGGAAGGATGAAGGAAGATCCGTGACAATCCTCGCCTTCCTGACCCAGGGCACAAGTTTGTAGTACCCATACTCCTTAGACTCCTTCAAACGGTATAGGTGAACAAACTCATCCAGCCTGATCGTGTCTCTCTCAGTGACGACCATCCAGATCTCCATACAGCTAATTACTATCCTCGACAAGTTTGGCATAAGTTGTCCAGGAGCAATATTGAAGTGGTTCAGAAGTTCCATGATAAATGGATGGACGGGGAACCTAAGGCCACATTGAAAAGCAGCTTTGTAGAAGCACACTTCTTTAGGCGAGAAATGGCATACTCTTTCCCTTTCTTGAGGAAGATGAATCTTGACTTCCTCAAGAAATTGGAACCTATCTCTAAACCTAAAGAAGGTGTTTGCGTCTAAAGCGCACTCCTCCCTGAGGGCACGAAAGGACCTAACCTCCCTCTGTCTAGGCAACAAAGGGCCGGAGGTAGCAGTGTCAACCTCAGCCTCAACGAGGTCATCGCTAGACAACAACCCAGTTTCAAGCTTACTGGACCTTACCTTAGACACCACTTCTCTCTCACCCACCATCTCCTTAAACCAATTCAGGGACTAATGTAGCAAGGGGTGCAAATCAGCCAACACAAAACTTAAATTGCTACCCCTAATTACGAAACCCTTAATTGGGGGGCGTTGAGTGCTAAAGGAACCAAAAGATGCCCCTAAACGGGCAAAGAAAAACGAAATAGAGAGATAGAGTTGCCTAACCTCGAAGCTCTCAACCATGGAACTAAAAAAGGAAAAAGGGGCGAAATTTCTATCCTTAAACGGAAAAGGAAAGGCAGGTAATTTTTCTATAGAAAAAAAATGGAAAAGAAAGAGAAACCGTACCTCAAAAAACCAAGCTTAGAAAGGAAAGAGTTGGTGGAAGTCAAAAAGCTCGAAGAAGAAAAACACAGAGCAACAATGGCGTAAGAGAGAGAAAAAGTGAGGAAGAAGAAGAAAAGCAAAGTAATTTAAAAAGCTAGACTTGGAAAACTGAAAAATGGCGGGAAACCCAAAAGTCCCTCGGACAAAGCGTTGGTGCCCACCACTCAGAATGCGCCACGTGGCCATGACACGTACGGCGCCGCCACTCTACCTTAAATGCGGACATAACAAAAATGTCAAGAGTCACATCTGAGCAAAATGACCTTTCATATTCTTGAGATCGTCATTGCACGTAAGGACGATCTCAGAATAGGGGGGCAATTGATAGACTGAGTAATTACCCTCATCCAGGAGAGCCAACCTGGACAAGGATGTAGCGTCATGAAAGCAACCATTCAATGCTCCGACGGTTACATATCAATAAGGAGACCGTTAGAGCCCCCATAAAGACTGAATTGAAGTAGACCTGAGATGTTACCTAAACAGCCTTTAAACCACCATTTAAGAAGAGCAACGACTGCTAAGGAAAGCCTATATATAGGACCTACCAAATCCAAGACAAGGTACATACGCTTTAATCATTTTTACCCTTATTACAGAGTTCTCTATATCCCTCGAGCTCTATTTGCTGACTTTATCATCGGAGACTCCATGGCCAGCACCACACCGGTGACCACCCTAGGAGGATTCCCCTTCTTTCTTATTAACCTTACAAGAACTTGGACGAGCTTGCGTTGATCCATTTGGACGAACCCATCTACTAACAATTTCAGCATCATCAGTATGAAATTATTAAAATTTACCTAGAGTCTTATAGCTTAATTGATTGGTACCTCTTAGTGTTTTCAAAACATCTATGATTCAAATCTCCCCCTCCTCCATTATAACTATTGAATTATAATTTAAAAAAAAAAAACACACACACATATATTGTTAAAATTTAACGAATAATTAAAATATGTTAAAATGGATATTATATGATGCATATTACTTCTCCAAATATAAATGAACCTCCAAACTTATTTTCATGACTCAATAACAATTATTACTTAGTTTAGGTTTAAAACTTTAAGATTAGATAATTGCCTTAAAATTACAATATTATTTTAGTTTTGGTAGGCATTATCTCATATATATAAATATATTTATATATATATATATATATATATATATTGTGTTCATTCCCGCACTTACGCATTGATATAAGAGTTTGCAAATTTTCTCTAAAATATACTCATTACGTGTATTTTTTTCTTGTAGGAAATTAAAACTAATTAGCTAATCATGCAAACACGTAACCAAGAGAATCCAAGGGTCAAGATTAATTGAGAAGTATTTTTTAAGCATTTAACAAGTCAAAATGTGTGGAAATATAAAAAGGCAAGAGAGAATTTTGTTCAAGCCAAAGTTGGAAAAAATCTTGATATGGAAATATTCTAACCAATCTTTGGTATTTTGATCGTATCCCTTTACTCCGATGTCAAATTGACCTGATTCTTACGGCCACAGAAAGAAAACTCAATGATCTACAACTTTTTTGTTTACCAAAACGGACACGGCTTGTGTCGAATGTTTAGTTTCACTAGACATTGGATACAAGCTCTTCCCTACCAAAATTTTAGAATCCAACCTTTTTGAAGGCTAAAACTAACCTAGAAGTTAACCCACTGGTGAAAAACGGTTGTCATTTTTATTTTCCTTTTTTGGAAGCATGTGTTTTAAGGTTTTGAAGGTTATAAATATGAGGAGGATACAAGATCAGCCAAGTTTTTGGCTGCAAGAAAACATTATTTTTCATTTCTTTTTTATGGAAGCTTAAGAACCTAAGCTAAGTTAGGGGTGAATCCTCAATATAGCAAGTTGTTCACTTATCAATCCAAACACCATTTTGATTATTAAAATTAATCATTCTCTTTTCATAATTGTTTTGTTAGATTGATATTTGATTTCTAATTCTTTCATAAGTCTATTCTTAAATCTTCTTATTTTTAGAATAGGGTTTTATAAATTTTCAAGAAAAACAAGGTAATTTTGTTAGATATTACTTTTGCCATACTATTTGCCTCTGGATATGCAATGTTCTTGAGTTTTTCTTTTTCTAGGGTAAATTGTTGGAACAATTGATTGATAGAATCAACTAAAGAGAGTTTTACTAATCAAACTTATTCTAAATCTTCCAATCAGATAATTTATGTGTTTACTTACCCGATTGTGTACTAAAATTGGATTGGTAGTGAATGCTTAACGATATTAGTTCACAAACCTCGACAGCCTAGTGATTTTGATTATTAAATTTTACCAAACTTTTTTTGTGCTGGTTTCAAATATATATATATATATATATATATTATTAGTGTTTTTGAAGTATTCTTGTTTTTCTTTTTTCGGTAGAACGACAATTTTAACTACATTACAATTTCTGTCTTAGAATTGGTCGACATCAAGACTTTATCCTAGGTTGATAATAAAATTTAGGCTAAAAGTTGTTCTACTCCCAATTTTTGTCTCATTATCATTATGGTTCTTCAAGTTTCAAAACTTATAATCAATCCCTAGTATTTTTAAAATTATAGTCAATATTCCATACAAAAAATGAAAAACCTATCAATATGGTCCTTTCATCAGATTCCATTAATTGTTGAGCATTAACTCCTAAATGACATTGTATTATTTGATGTTTCTTTAAGTTTTCACACAACTGGTATAGTTAATAGTTAGCAATTACTGGAACTTGAGGGAAAGGTTAGGGGATTAATTGTAAAATTTAAAATTATAATGACACAAATTTTTTTTTTTTTGAGAAAATAATGACACTAAAATTAAATGCTTAAAATGATTTTAATTAATTTGATTAAATATAGGTGAATCACACTTAAAAAAGCGTTAATTCATTTTGTGACTCATACAAAGTGTTCCTTGATCAAGTTTGATAGTGTCATGATTAGTTCAAGAATTAGTTTTTTTTTTTTTTGGAAGAATATTTCTATATAATTCATGAACTTACCAAATAATTGAAGATAAAGAATAATCTCTGAATATTGAATGTGTTACTATGCTCCACACCCTCAAATTCAATGAGCCGAGTTCAAATCAATACATTATATATAAAAGCAGAGACCTCATGTGAAAGAGTATGAGGTTCTGCCATGTGGCGCACTCTATGAAAAGAATTGAAATACTCTTAAACTACATCAGAGATAATAACAAATTTAAAATTGGTGACTCTTTATTTTCTTTGGTTCGATGTTTCAAGACTACTTTTGTTACATTTTTTATTTAATGTTTTAAGACTACTGTTTATTTCAATTGGTTCAATGTTTCAAGACCTTTTCTCTCTTTCACACACAAAAAACTCTTTTCATTTTCATTCATACTTTTAACTTCTACTCCTTTATATACACATGCCCACAATCCTTCATGTCATCTCATCTCAAATACACTAAGACAAAAAAGATGTCATTTCCCTTCAACCTTTCAACGACACCTACATAACTTCAACATTGCAGTACCATTTAATCCTAACCCGTATGAGAAGGCTATGACCAAAGAAGGGGGCTTCAGCCTTTCAATGACACCTACATAACTCCAACATTGTAGTACTGTTTAATCCTAACCCGTATGAGTAGGCTATGACCAAGGAAGGAGGCTTGCGTTTTTTATTCAGTGACGGTAACTTATAGTTTTGATGTTGAAGTCGAATATTGTGGATTTTGTGAAGTTTGTGATTTACTTTGAGTCTTTGGATGTTTGGAATTTTGGTTTGGGAAAGTCATAAATGTATTTTGTTTTAGAACTAAATAAAAAGAAAAAGAAACATTCTAATTGATTATTTATGAAGTTAGGGTTTTTTTTTTTTTTTTTTTGTATGTTAGAACTCATAATTTATAGGTTTCTTTGTAAGTTTTTTTACTGCTCTTTTTTTTTGGTATGAGCCATAATGATAAAAATACAAATTGATGATGATTTTAAAGTATTTTATGTTTTTTTTTAAAGGATACTAAAGCCCAACTAAAGACAATTAAATTTTGATAATTAGATGTGTTTTTAGCCAATTTCTCTTCATTTAATCACGTTCTCTTTACGTTGATACTTACAAATGATTTCTTTAATTTCATTGAGATAATGAATTGGGTGTTTGCGATTGAGGTCTCCATATTTAGTTGTGAGAATAGAACGGTTAAGGAAGTGTTTGAGAGATTGCTTAAATTTATGAATTTTTTTTAAAATATAAAAGTATTTTATGTTTTAAATTCTTATTTAAAAATTTCAAAATCATTTAATCAGTTTGAAAAATAAAATCTACTTTTAATAGTAAATATTATAATATAATGTTATACAATTTTTTAAAAATAAAATATAAATTAAAAAAATCAAGTTTGAAAGTATTCAACAATATTGTAAGCAAACATAAATATTATACAACAAGATAAGTATTATATGTAGGTCTTAATATACATAAAAATAATTTCAAATAAAATTGTAAAGTAGTCTATGCATCGTGTGGGACATCATCTAGTATTTATAAAGGGATATGGCATTTCGAATTCAAAGGCCCCTAGGAATAGGATAATATTGCATATGACAACATATTTATACTTGATCTTGGTGATAGATAGAAATGAAATATTCCTCAAGCTCTTTCAATGGAAAAGATTTTTGGAAAATGCTGGGATCACTGAAAATGGCACAACCTTGTGCCACAACTCGTCATGTGGCGAGTTGTAATTGGTGAAGGTGTGTCCCCACATAGCCCATAGACACTCCTTCACCAGTCACAACTTGCCACGTGGCGAGTTGTGGCGCAAAGTTGTGCCACTTTTGGTGGTCCTAGCACAACTCAAGATTTTTCATTGTGGTATGACGCATGTGATAGGGTAAAAGTAAAAGTGATGAACCAAAAATGTTGGATGATATCAAAAAAAAAGAAAAAAAAAAGAAAAAAAGAAAAGAAAGAACAAACAAGAACAAAAAATGTTGGTGGTGTCCACTGCTCAATCAACCACTTTTATTGTGGAAAAGAGTTGTGTCTATATCTAGGGACCGAGGCACAATTGGAACTTTTTTTTGGCTGCTTAGGCACAATTGTAACTTTTTTTTTTTGAGGGTGAGGCACAACATTTTTACAAACTGCTGATGTAGTGAAATTTTATTGGTTTGAATTTGGGCACACCATTTACATCACTTTTTAATTTACCAATAATTACTCACCACATTAGCAATTTGTACAAAAAAAGTTTATAGCTCTAGCATTTTCTTCATTTTAAAAGGCCATAAAAAAATTATATATCTAAAACAAAATATACAAGCCAATATATATATATATATATATATATATATAGAGAGAGAGAGAGAGAGAGAGAGAGTTAGGTTTAAGTTATACCTGGTGTAACTCTAGCATTTTCTTCATTTTAAAAGGCCATAAAAAAATTATATATCTAAAATCTAAAACAAAATATAAAAGCCAATATATATATATATATATTTATATATAGAGTTAGGTTTAAGTTACACCTGGTGTAACTCTAAGCAATGTTATACCATCCAATAACTTGTTATTAAATTCATATTTTAAGAATCCTACCGTTGAATTACATGTTCTATATGTACTTAACATGCATGCCAATTTTCATGCTAATTGGATGTTATTTACCATGTGATCCATAAACTCATCTTTTATGAATTATTTTAAACTACAAAAACTTGAATATAAACAATTGATTGATAACATGACTATTAATCTTTGATCACCGTGAAATTTTGCAAGCATGGAGAGTATATGAATATAATGTAATCCAACGGTAGATTTATCAAAATTCGCATCTAATAGTAAGTTATTAAGTTGTATAATATCGCTTAGAGTTACACCAAGTGTAATTTGAACCCAACTCATATATATATTAGCCCAACAACAAAAATTATCAATAATAAAGCTAAATACAATTAAACTCAATCAATAAATTTGACCCAAAACAAATAGTTTGGCCCTTTAAAAAATTTAAAATAAAATAATTTTGTCCTAGACTAGTAGCAACGCACACATAAAAGATAAAAAATAAATAAAAAAATAAAAAATCATATAGCTGTTAAGTAGTAAAGCCAGAGCTACCACACACAATTAGCATCAAAACTGCACCCCAAACTCTAAGTCTGTACTCCATTCTTGTCTTATTGAAAATGAAAAAGCCTACGAACACAACTTTTGTATCACAATTATTGGGGATTCTAGCATTTTGCCCTTATTTTTTTTTTAAATTTAGCAATATGTTTTTGTTTTGAAACTATTTAGATCCGTGCCCTTGTTTTGAAACTCGATTGGTTTAAAATCGAGTTATGCCAAATGAAACTTCAAAAAAAAAAAAAAAAAAAAGCTTGCATGGAACTCGAGTTCATGGAGCTCAAGTTCCATACCTATAGCTGCGTTCAGGGAGACCTATAGTAGCGTTTTAAATAGAACTCAAGCTCCATGAACTCGAGTTCCATGCAAGTTTTTTTTTTTTTTGAAGTTTGATCACCCCATACCTATAGCTGCGTTCAGGGAGACCTATAGTGACGTTTTAAATGGAACTCGAGCTTTATGAACTCGAGTTCCATGCAAGTTTTTTTTTTTTTTTTGATCACCCCATACTCAATTTTCTACAAATTGAGTTTTGCATTGAAACTCGATTTTCTACCAATCGAGTTTCAAAATAGAGGCATGGACCTAAATAGTTTCAAAACAGGGATATATTACTAAATTTTTTAAAAAATAAGAGCAAAATGCTAGAATCCCCCACAATTATTGCCACTAACCTTTACATGTGCCACTGATATGACCACAGTCTTACCTATAGTCACATTGTGATTCTAGAAGAACCGACTGAAAAACTGTACTAAAGAAGAATGAGTGACCGGAGTCCACACTGATCATTAGGTCTATTACTTTCAAAGCTTTGCCGAACTTCAACCAAACTGATCTTTTGGCCACTTTACCAAATTGTCGTTTCTCTTTTAAGATATTCCTCATAATTTGTCGTATTCCTCCCGTTCCAAACGTGGGTACCACTTTGAAATTCAAGTAACCAATCAGAATGGCCTCAAACATCAATAATTGCTGCAATCCACAAAACCTTAAGAAGTTAAGGATTCCTAATCTTTGATCAGAGCTAGTTTGACACTTTTTTTGCCTTCATTCGGATTGGTACACGTTCTGCCTAATACAGATCTTAAAAAAGAAAAAACTAAAAGATATAGATAATTATAATATATATATATATTCACTTAGATTAAGTGAGGTTCATATTTTTGGAAGTTTTTAAGAGAGAGTTTCACACACATATACACTTAAGAATAATGCTAGAGATACAAAATATTTTACAATTTTTTTTATAAACTGTTGATGTGGTGAGTGATTATTGGTAAATAAAAAAGTGATATTAATAGTGACCTAAATGAAAATCAATAAAATGTTTGCCACATCAACATTTTATTTAAATGTTGTAAAATAATTTATGGCTGTAGTATTACTGATACACTTAAATTATGCTAAAATAAAATTTTTATCTTGTATAAAAAAAAAAATTGATGTTTTAAAAATATAGTACGTAGTTGCAGAAAATAAAATAAACTAAAAAATATATTGAACAAAAGTGGCACCAAATAACTACAGTTTAGTTAGAGAGAGGTTTTGAAAATGCAATTTTTCTTTAAATCTTTTAAACTTGGAAATATATGATTAATATGCTGACTATCCATAATTGACTCACTTAAGACTAAAGCATGATTGTTATTGTTCTAAAAAGTAGAAATGGGTCTAACTTAGTCTAGTCCTTTACTTTAAAACTTCTAACCAGTATCTTTGGATTACTTTATAACCCCCACATAAGTGCTTTACTTATTAACAAAAAAAATAAAAAATAAAACTCTGAAGCATCCCCAAAATGTGGATTCAATCCTCTAGATTTTTTAGGATACTCTATCAAATAATTTTTTTTTTAAAATTTTAACAATTCTTTTATGATTTAAGGGTTTAGATTCTGCTATGTCAGCATTCCACTAATAATATTTTTAATTGTTTTGTTTGCAACATTATTTTATTATTTTAAGAGTATTGTTCGTGGAATGCTGACATGTCAGAATCTAGATTTTTAAATCATAAAAGAATGGTTAAAATTTAAAAAAATCTACTAGTAGAATACCTTAAGAAATCTAGAGTAGTAAAGTACCCTAAGAAATCTAGAGTATCTGAATCTCCGAAATATATATCCATTATCCACCCACCAGACAAGGTCTAAATCGGTCTGTCCAAATGGTAGAGCTGCTCATTTCGAAGTGCCTTCTGCTTTTTCTCACTTAGAGTGGTCCATTTATCTACTATATAAAGTAGGGTTGTGCTGTTTCTCAAAAAAAAAAATGCTTGTGCTCCTCGGGGGAAAAAAGAAAAAGTTAAAAAGTAGGCTTGTTTTAATTAAAATATAATCTGAGATTTCTCAATATATATATAATTTGAGGATTTTTACTTCAAAAGTTATAAATTTTCTCGTAATTACAGAAATAGATTTAAATTTAAGTCAATAGATCTTTTATTTATATACAACAAAAGTAATGGGTCTGTGCCAATCTACATTCATATAGGGAAAAGTGACAAAAGCTCTAACTTCATATCCTTCAATTAAAATTGAAAATTTTATTTATTCCTGTAATGTAAAATCATTGAACCTATTTTGGTAATTTTAGGAAACAGTATACAAATTTTTATTATTTTAGGATGTTACTCTACCCTATATAACCCAAGACTGAATGGGTGCTGTTTCCACCACCACCACCAGTTGAGGCGGCATGTGAAGAAAATTCTAATCTCGAGAAGCCTTGAATGGCGGTCAGGTCAGGTCAGGGGTGTCTATATCACCTTCTCTCTATCACATAATTTACATTTGGATGGCCATTAAAAAGGGGACAATTCAGTACTTGGACCTTTCAGCCTCAGGAACGTGACACATTGATATGGGGTACTAAATTCAACATTTTCTTTGAACCCTGTCAAGTAGCCAGCCACGTGCTTTTCAAAAAAAAAAAAAAAGTAGCCAGCCACGTGTAGGAGTACACTTCGATTTCTACAATAATTTCACAATTAAGCCCGACATATTGTTATTATCTTTCACCCAAGTCCACAAGTGGAGAAGGTATTAGCTGGGACGGGTGTATATGCCCATTGTCTCACTGACATGTTGGACTGTCTCACCCAGAATTTTCTCCTACGCCGCTTTATTGTTTGTCATTGAGAACTAGTCACCCCTACTGTTTGTAAAAAAATTAACTACATTACTACATACAACTGTTGACAATGTTTCTAATGATGACATTTAACGTTCAAATCCACCCCAATTATTCTATACATGTATCAAAAAGTGACTAATTGTTTTCTCAAACATCAATTTCTTGTTTTCTACTACCCTTTCTAAGTTGATATTTCAAAAGCTGACTGCTCATGATGAGCATGTTTATGCAAGCAGACACTGAATTAGAATAAAAGTCATTTCTTCTTCAGATATATAGGGAACAAGACATAAGAGTACATCACCATACATGTGCAGTATGCCCAACACAGGCAAAATGCAGGATAAGAAATGTAACAACTAACAGCATTTATATAGATGTATGTGTGTATATATATTATCTAACATGGACATCTCAGTTATGCAACAAGAAGATGCTTATGCTTCTAAGCTATTTCACAGCAGCACTGAATATTGGCTTGGTCCTTCCCAGTTCTTTATTGGCCTTCTTCAATCCTGCACTGAAAGATGCCCTAGACTAGCAGAATTAACCCAAGTTCATGTGGACTTAAAAACATCTAATAAAACAAGCCTATATATATATATTAAGCAACTAGATTTAGAGAGGAAGAAGCTTCATCCATCCAACACGGAACTTTGTACAGATGACTTTCCGCACTTCAACATACAGCTTTCCCCTTATATGAGTGCTGTCAACCAAAGAAAGCCGGAAGATAAAAGTTATGCCGTTTTCTTCAGAGGTACCACAGGGAGACATCTTGCTTTGGCAATGAGTCTACCGTATAGTCAATGGGTGCAAGGTTAAACGGAGAGCTGAATCTGAATTCAGTGAGATTATCGTTGGGATTGCTATCAAATGGAGGATCAAATGGCTTGCACTGACCAAACTGAACTTCTGTTGTTGGAAACACACCGTGTTGCATAGGCATGCTAGTATCTTCACACATGTTGCCTCCCATAACAACCCCCTGGCTGTAATAGCCATCATCCATCTGAAGTTGAAACTTTTGCTGCTGCTGCTGCTGAAGATTGGTATCATTGACGTTCCCAGGACACAAGCTTTTGCCACGCTGAAGATTGGTATCGTAGAATGACATTAGCTCAGATATCATTTTCTGCCCATCTTCAGGAAGTCCTAGTCTTGAAACATTAAGTGGACTCTGGTTCACTGGTGGAGTAGCTGGCTTAGGTTGAGTATAGGGTAGAGAGAAGGCTGCTGACTTGTCATCATTGATTTGAAAGTTTGACATTCCAAATGCTTGCGAAGGATTGTTTCGGTGTGGACAAATCATTTGGTGATTGTTTCTTGAATTCCTGTCAAGAAAACCAAGGCGGTAGTCATTATATGGGCATTGAGGGAACTCACAGGTATACATCTTTTGATCCATCAATGAATGTTGCTCATCAGGCAGCTGCTTCCTCTTTGGAATGAAATCTGATGAGTTAATTTCAATGAGCTCTCCCTTAATTTGAGGATCCACTGGTGGGATAAGAAGCCTATCTCTTGGTCCAGCAGTGCCCATCTTCAAGAGATTGACATCGTGGGGCTTGCAATCTTCTACATCAACATTCAGTTCATCACCCACTCCTTCAACATCATAATCACTAGAATCACAGATGGCCAAACACCCGCTCCCAGCAGCTGACAAAGGTGGACATTTATCAGGGTACAACATCTGAGCCAGCACCTCCTCCTGATTTATAATGGCCAGCCAAGTGGCACTCTCCTTGGCAGTCATCTTGTCCTGCAAGCATTTTGACTGCCGAACAAGCTTGCGGATCTTGGCAATGTCAGGGGACATGTGCTTGATAACAGCTGTGAGAACACTCACCTTCCAAGCCTTCTTAAGATCATGAGGCTTCTTGTATGGAGGAGGCCCCTGATCCTTAGGCAAACCCAATTGTGGCCACCAGTCCTCATTCCCAGTTGGCCACCATGGTGGGGCAACACCCTTCTCCAAGGGGAAACGCCTCTGAGGCGGATCGCAGTGCTGCATCAGAGCTGACAAAAGTGATCCAAGAGTTGTGTCCTGGAGCTCCTGCAAGGTGTGAGGGGTGGATGCCATTGCACTGCAGTCTTCATTCTTCACAGGTATTGAATGATCTGCCTGATACTTGGCAATTGCAGCGGGACCATTACGATCAAACCTTACTTTTTCCTTCCACCATGCCCTCAGATTGTCAGAGGCTCCACTCACCGGCTTGCCCTTTTCAGGAATAATCCCATAAACAAATCCTTGAGCTTTACAAACTTCCATCATTTTCAGCATATACTTCAGGATAGCATCTTGCGACCGAGACATCTTCTTCCTTCGGGCTTGCTCCTGGGATTGGCGCTGCTTTGCACTGTCAGCCCCTTCCTTTCCCTTATTCTGTTCTTTGAGTCGTCTCAATAGCATTCGATCTCTCCACATCCTCCTCTCAAGCTCATCAACATCCATCTCTTCATCACTATAATCATCCTCTGCTCCTGTCCCTTGTTCATGCTCAGGAACTCCCTCTCCTTCCCCAAGAGAACCTGAAAGAAATTCAAGATTGGGACAAAAACCCATTTCTTCAAAGATCCCCATTCAGCTCTTTGCACCAAGATCAACCACTCTGAATCTCTAATCGATATATGAACTTTGCACGCAAAATTTCACTTGAAATTATCAGGCTTTCCAGAATTGAACCCAGTAAAATCGTTGAAATCTGATCAAAATCTTTGTAAAATGCCTAAATCAAATAATAAACCAGAGTCAGTGTGAACCATGATACCATCTAGTACACATCAGGAGCACTTAATTGGCAACAACTGTGTTAATTGTAAATAAATAAAGCACAAAATCTCATACCATCCGTAAGAACAAAAACTAAAGTATAGCGAAAATAAGAATCTATTCAAATGATCAAAATACATACTTAAATAGCATGAAAACGAATGGTAGGAGTAACCAATAAGCATCAACACAAACACACCAAGCCTCTTTTTCTGGGTTGGTTGGGTGTGAAAAAGAGGCTCATTACTCATAGGACAAAGTTTTCCTCCGTTTATAGGAACCTCCTCGACCTATTACGTGCTGATTAGATGATGATCCACGTGTATTTTAATTGCATGTCTCATTAAGTGATTTAAACATGTAATTAAGAAAACAAGTGGATGATCATTTAATTACCGCACCGCAGAGCTGGTTTAAAGGAAATTTTTGTACTAATTTACGGGATTCCTCGATTATAGAAACAAAATTATGCTACAAACTAAGCAAAAAATTGGTCATATCCTGATAAATGATAATTTAACTTCCATAAAAACCATTACAACCAAATCCCCTAAAAGCTACTATGGAAGCCAAAGTCCAAAACAAATAAATAAATAAATAAACTAACAGCCCTCAGATCTTGTTGGTTCCCAAAGCAAATATCTCTAACACTAAGACTAAGATTTCAGATTTCACCGTCTAAACTACGCCACATACCACATACCCTCTTTTTCAGCTTTTAAATAAAACTTCCAGCCAATTTTCTCATACCCCAAGCAAAAAAAATGCAGCTTTTCCTTTTTATTATGATTTCTTAACACACAATACTCATTTAATAATAACAAAAATTGATATCATAGTCAACAAAAATCTGAACAATACATAGATGGCTCCGAAAATTATGGGTTTTGAGCACACGAAAGATTCATATATCACCAGCCGCCTCTTCTCTTTTTCTTTTCTATAGATCCAGTTCAAAAAAATAACACAAAAAAAAAATCTGAAAATAAATAGTAATGAAAAAAAAACAGAAACATGAAACTGAAATATAAACAGTAGCCCACCACCTGAAACGACAACCTACGTCCGAGGAATTTGGAACAAGAGTGTGAGAACCAAAGACTATTATCAAATTCAGATACACAAAAAACACAAACTGAAAAAACAAAGTACTTTTTACTATTTTCTGTGTTCACATACAGTGTAAACTAAAAAAGTTGGACACAAATATATATACAGTATATAGTTAGTTGCAGAAATGAGAAAGAGTTTGAAGTAAATGTTACCTGTAATGGTACTGTGAAGCTGAGGCCAAACTGAAGCTGTGTCACAAAGACAGAAGAGACATACAGAGAGAGAGAGAGAGAGTTTTGGTTTGGTTTGGTTTCTCTTTTGCTCAAAATGAAGAGAGAGAAAGGGTGGTGGGTCTGAAATGAGAGAGAGAGAGAGTGTGTGTGTGGCAACAGTGAGTAACTTAACTTTGTAGTGAGCGTCACATTAAATTTAACCATGGTCAGGTTACGTTTTAACCGCGGTGAAGCCGTGGGCTAGCGTTGCTTTGCTTTGCGTTGCGGCGTTTCATGTTGGGATTTATTTTTATTTATTTATTTAGTGTAATTTACTGTTTTGGGATTCTCTTTTTTTGGTTCTGTCTTTCTTTATCAGTTCTTTTTAAGGTCACACGTTCTAACCCACCACTTGCATATTTGCCTATCAATAATGTTAAGACCACAATAAATTACACAATTTTTTAATTTTAGTATTATTTTTTATCGATATATGATTGGTGTAAAATTACCGTTTATACTTCTGAAAATTGATACGTATGATATTAATACTTGTGAAAACTAATCTAATAATCAATTGAAAACGTGTACTAGTTGTGACAAAGTGTGTAAAATTGGCCTCTCTTGTAATTGTTGTTAAGAGTTAAGATCCCCACACGTGGCATGAAGTGCTTGGTCACCATCTCATTTTGTATAACAAGCACGTTTAATAAATTTGGCTGAAACAAAAGAAAGACAAAAGGTTTTGTGTTCCATTTGGTAGACAAAGTTTTAATGCCATTAACTTTTATGTCACTTTTTTTTTTTTTAATATTGATAGATAATAATTAAACATATAATCGCTTTGAATTTGTACTTCCTATTTTATAAGGTGAGCACTTTAATGACATATACCTCTTATTTGGAATTTGTATATAGATGGAAAACCAGATACAATTTCGACCAAAAATAATAATAATAATAAATGGATACACAATCACTTTGGATTTGTATAACCATATATCATTGAAATACTAACAATTTTGTGTATGTATGTATATATATATATATATATATATATATATAATTTTTTTATGAGAGAAAATTTATATCACAACTCATACTTTAGGCAAATTGGTACCTCCTCAAGCATTAGTACTTGGGGGTTCAAGGAAGAAACGAGTTCAAGCTACCGGAATAGCATATTTAAAAAGTCGAATTTCTAATCAACTAGAAAAAGAAATTTAATATTTTTTAACATTTATTATTTTTGGACACTCGACAAGTTCTAAGTTTACATACATATATAGTTAGGATAGGATTTAAATTTATATTTTTTTGCTCCATGAAGATTGTTTTTACCATTAGGCTAAGACATCAATTAATTTCATATAAGGAGATTCAAACTCAAATCACTTATTCAACGATAAGAAACTTTAGTAGTTGAACTATTTGGAACCTACCATTAAAGTACAAGTTTTATTCTAGTCTAATTACAAAGATGATCTATTTATTTAGTTTTTATATCATGAAAAACAAACTACATAATATCACCTCTTATTTATAAATAATTCTTTGTGTGAAAAAAATGCAATTAAAAAGATTTGTGAACATGTCAAAAGGATTACAGTTTTGTTGTACAATATTTTGAAGCGCAATGTAATTAATAAATTTTTAGGTAAATTCCATTAATATACCCTGAGATTTAGGCTAATGCCAACTAGGTCCAAGATTTTTCAAAAATTACCAATTTGGTCTTTAAAGCCAACTTAGTCCCTAAAAATTGTTAGGATAGTTAGTAATTTTCTCAACTGTCTTAGGGAACTAAGTTGGCTTTAGGGAATTCTTCCCAAAAAAAAAAAAAGTTTGCTTTAAGGACCAAATTGGTTAGTTTTAAAAATTCTTGAACTTGGTTGACATTAGCCCAAACATCAAGGTATATAAATGAAATTTGCTCAATTATTTTTTATAGATAAAATAGAATTTTAACTTCTGCCATTCCCTCTATAAATATTATTCTTTTTCATTAAACCAAAACGCTAATTGATTTTTGAGATAGATAGAGTTCAAATCTCAAATATTTTATTCCATAGATCATTACTAGTTGAGCTAACAAAAACTCGTTACAGAATAATATATACCAAATGAGCACTTAGAGGAATGACAGCCATTGATCAAGAAAGTTGCACTTGATTATCATGGGCAGGTGTGTGGGTTTGTGTACAAGAATTGGTGAGGGCAATTAATTAATTATCAAGAGATTATTTGAGGAAAGGAGCACCTGAAAGGATGCATCGTTTCGTGGAAGGAGTTCAATTATTTTATTTGTTGGTTATAGGAATTCTAGTTTTCCTAAAATGCCCTTTCTAATAACTATTCAATTTTCTATCCAAGATATTGTTTGGTTGTTTCTGAGATTATGAAATTAATTAATTAGTAATTGATTTTGAAGTTGTGTTGTGAGAAGTATCAGATGGTAGTTGCATTTTGATAAAAAAAAAAAGAAAAAGATGGGAGTTGCATTTATTGTCCTAATCACGGGAGAGTTGGAGCCCTCGTGACTCTTTTATCAACACAGAAAGGATCTTTTAAAAAGTATTCTCAGAGATTTATATATATATATATAAATATATATATATATATAAATATATATATATATATATATTTTTTTTTTCTCTTTTTCTGGCTGGGATTTCATATATATATATATATATATATATATATTTTTTTTTATGTAGGTTTATTTTTTGAGACTTCAATAAAAAAAAAAAAACTTTTTGAGAAACTTTTTAAGTGAGGTGAATGCGGCAATAGAAATATCAGACAAACGAATTTTCAACTCTTGCATATGAAAAATATATATATGCGATATTTTACAACTAGGCACTTAGCAAGTGCCTTATGGACAATATTTGTAATAGTGCTCCTTAGCAATAATAAATAAATTTCTCTTTCTACTAAAAAATAAAAAGAAATATTGGATAAATGGTAAACTTTCTTTTTTGGAAAATTTAAAAAAATTATTTTGATAATTATTACCTAAATTGACATTATTTTGAAATAGTAATTGAGAATTTCAAAATGTTTTGAAATAGTGTTTTGAAAACATGAGTATAAGTGTTGAAATCATGTTTTCAAAACATGATTTTACCTATAATTCAATCAAGTAAGTTTAAGTGATGAAATCATGTTCATAAAATATGATTATAAAGATATATCCCCAAATTACTTCAAAAATATAGTTTTAATCTAATAATTAATATGCAAATTTTGTCTTTTTTTTTATTCACATCCCATTAGTTTTTTTTTTTTTGATACACACATCCCATTAGTTAACATAAATCACAATTATGCTTGATTTTTTGACCATGTAATAGATTCATTGACATGTAACATAATATCAACAAGGAGAGTTCTTGCTCAAGATTAGTTCAAATCTTAAAGCTTAACTTCCCAATATCTTGAGTGCATGCGATATGGAAATGATCTGTTATTGTAAGTTGATGATGCAGTTGATCAAGGGTTAGACTTGGTCTGAGAAAATCTACAAGAAATATTGGCTTGTCAGATTGCTATTTTAGTAGCAAATTAAAGGGAAAAATATCTCAAAAAACTGAGAAAATGTTTGTACCTTTTTTGGGTTGATAATACCGCCGCTATTTTGAAATTCCACGGATTTCATTTCACCCATTCTCATTCCTTTAGTTATTGAGTTATCCCCCAATAGAGATTCTAGGGCATAAAACTTGAGAGTGATAAAAATATGTGTAGGCCTTCACTTTCAGGAGAATTTGACTTTAGTTTTGATTTTCTCTAAAAAAGTTTTAATTAAATTATGTATTTTCTACAAATTCTCTAAATTACTTTTTATTTACTAAAACTTATTAATTAATTTTATATATATATTGTTTGACACCATATTGTTTTTCTGTTGAACTTTTCAATCCATTGAATTGGTTATTGGCTAGTTGAATATAAAATGAAAACCTTCAACTTTTAGTTAACTTCTACTAATGTTGTCATACGAGTTCTTAAAAATCTCATATTTATGCCTCATTATTATAGTTTTAGAGTTACTAATAGTACTAAACTATGTTAATTTAAAATAAATTAAGCGCACTATCTTTTTAGATTAAAAAAAAAAGGTTAAATGTTTTTGGACTAAATTAGATTTGATGTTTCTTAAAAAAATTCTAATTGAATTAGGCAACTTTTTTTTTTTCTTTCTAATACCTCTATAATTTAAAATTTATTTATTATTACTTATTAATTAAACAATTATCATATAAATATTTTTTATCAATTTCTTAGATTAATGACACGACTTACCAACTAGTGTTTCATACGATCCTAACTCACATTATACCTAAATCCCTATGAATTCAACATGTGAATTACTCTATTTAGTAATTTTTTTTTGAGAAGATATTTAATAACTTGTAAGTACATCATACTTAACAATTTGTCATATAAAATAATATTTTTTTGAGAAGGTCATATAAAATAATATTGATTGGTAATAGAGTGTGAAAATGATTGACCATTATAATTTAAAGTTATTAGTTGATGCCTAATTAATTTCCTTACTTTGTGAAGGGAAGGGAATCCTTCGAATTTGGTTGCCCTTTACCGAAAATTGTTCTACGCACGTGGGGATTAGCAAATAGCAATAGCATCTTCCTTTTCATTGCTTTTGAGCCAAATTGACGCGTAATTTAGTACATGGGCATTGGCAAGCATATGATAATGCACCAGCACCAAATGCCTAGCTACTCTTTTTCTTTTTTTCTTTTCCTTTCTCTTTATCTCTTCTTTATTATTATTATTTTTAAACAGCTTCTATTAAATAGTAACTTTATTTCCAAACATTTGACTTTTTGTGACATAAGTGCTTATGCATCTTCCTCAAATTTGAAAGATATCCCAGAAAGAAATGCTAGGATTTTTTTTTATAAATTTTTTATTAATATTTTAATGGAATTCCCCTTTTTTTAGTCATCTAAAAAAAGAGAATTTCCAAAACATCTTCTCAAGGTAAAATTTTTACGGTTCAAAAGAAAAACTATATTTTTACACAATAAAATAAATAAATCGATGAAAATATTCTTTCTTTCCTTCTTTTGTTTTCGGATTTGACACTTACTGGATTTTTTAATTAAACATAAAGGACCACCAAAAAGTTTTAAATCTTTTTTTATTTGACACTTTGTAATGTAAATGGAACTCATAGTCTCTTTCCATTTCTCACCGATAGAAATCAATATGTATTGACTTTTGCAAATGTTTAATAAATGATCACATCATCTTCATGTCTATTAATAGAAAACTTTTAACTGGCACCAACAAAAAAAAGAAAAAAGAAAGAAAGAAAGAAAGAAATTAGACTTTCGAACGAGATAGTAAATTATTATGCCTGCCTTAATGTTATTTTGTTGATTAATATATATATTTTTTTTGAGAAGCTTGTTGATTAATATTGGCCACGTAACATTATGTGAATAGGAAGTAAAGTGGAGAGAGTAATTTTCATATTTAAGATTTTAAAAAAAAAATTTATCTTATATAGAATATCATGTTATTTGATATTTTAAATACGTGGCAATAAATATACATTTAAATTTAAAATATTTAATTTGAACAATAATATAAACCAACATATATAACAAAATAGTCTTATAATGTAAATCTATGCAAACCTTGATCACTCAATAGGTCGTTGTTTTATTTTATTTTTGTTTATGCTTGTTTGAGATCTACTTAGTCTATTATTTATTGCTTGAACTACCATCACACACTAATGTTTTAAGATTAATACAACTTAATTATATTGATAATTCCTTCATCACAATTTTATTGTTTATGTACCATTCTATTGACTTATCTTCTTTGTTTTGTTCAATGGTGTATGACTCATTATATGATTTCATTATTTTAGAATTAGTTCCTCGAGTTTGTAGTCATAAAAGATTGTTAGGATATGACATTCTTGCTTTCAAGTGGACTATTGTTAAGATTTATAGCACAAAGTTATTTTGGGGACATTTTTTTTCTCAATCTTGAGGAGTTTAGATGAATTAGTTAATTAGTTATATTTTTTTTAGTTCTTAGAGATATTAGGATATTATTTATCAGTTCTTTTAGGGATGGATTAATGGTGTATTGAGATTTAAAATTTTGGGCGGTACATTTTAGCTTCTTCAAGTCAATTCCACAATACATATGCAAAGGTTGTTATGTATGACCTAAAACTAAATCTTCAAATCATACTAACTAACAACAATTTTTTTTTTGGAGAAACAAACACATACACACAAGAGAGAGGGAAAAGGGTACACAAATGCACACAACTCCACTCAAAAGCTATGGTATACTAACTAACAACATAAGTACATAACAATACAACTTTCATTGCAGTTGGATGCTAACTATAACTCTGAAATCTGATATAATCTCCTTATCTTGTATTAAACCACCCAAAAAAAAAAAAAAAAATCATAAAAACTTCCATAAAGTTCATTCAATGTTGCCGATTTTTGTTGCATAAGAACATTCACATTAGTTCCTTTACAACTCTTTAAAAAAGTCATAATTGATAATTGAGATAAATGTACATAAAATATTTCAAAATAACTCGTACCTTTGGTTCTTTATTATTGTTTAAATTTTTACAAAACACTATAATATACTTCAATTTTAAAAGTGCACTATAACATTTTTATTCTCTCTGTCATGAATTGGTGTTGGTTGGTGGTAATGGGTCGACACTGTTAGGTCAACATTGTGGCTTCGTCTTCCTATGTTGACGACATTGGTTCGATGATGTTGTTTGTGGCATGGGTTTGCATTTTGGGGTGGCGATGGGTTTGATTTTTGGTTGGGGCGACCATATGTAGGATTTGTTTTTGGTTGTATATATCGGTTGGGTTGCGATGATGGTTTGCATCATGAATAGTAGTTGTAGGGTTGTGTGGTGGGTTTAGGTGTGTGTATTGAAGAGAAAGAAAAGTGAGGAGGTGGTTGTCAATTTCGAAGATGACGGTAGTGAAATTGATTTGATTTTAATGTTGTGGTGGCGGTGGAGTCATGGGGATGAGTGGTTCGGGTTCTCTGATGATTTTGTCAATGAGAAATAGAAGATTATTTTAATAAGATGCATTAATGGAGTATGGGATGTAGAATGTGTTTTAAAAGTGTGTAGTTAAAATAGAAAAAAAAAAAAAAAATTTGTTAAGAGCGCAATTTAGTCAAAAATTAGAATACCAAATATGAATGCCATAAGACATTTAACTTGTAAGAGAATTATTAAAAAATAGTAACAATAATAATAATAATAAAGAAGCTTGTGTAAGTAGTGAAATCTTAATGAGAGTCTAATGCTTTTGGTATAATTTTTAATAAATATTTATGGAATAGGCTTAAAATTTCAAGTCACTCCATGTTTATGGTGAAACCAGTGTTAAGATGAAATTAGAAATATTAAGTATGTGGATTCCAATTAACTCAAATGATGAAACTTTTTGTTTTTGAATAAAAGATTCGGTATTCAATACTCATCTACATAAAAAAAACCAATTGATATGTCAATCTAATGAAAAAGAGTCATCATCATAAATCGTACCTTATAACTTTGAAATACTATAATTATATATATTATATAGCGCACATGACAGTGTCTTGTAATGTTGTCTTTTCTGTGTTTTTCAATTATTATTGTTTATTTAGACTTATTGTATTTCAGTTTAATTTAATTTTTAGTTGTAGTTCGAAAAAGCCACCACAATAGTGCGGCCATTTTGAAGGTCCTGTGTAAACTTGACGCTTGTTCAATAAGGAACCCACATTGTCGCAAATGTGGTGGACGGGTCACCTCAAGAGTCCAGGTTAAAAGAGGTAGAGATGGGCCATTTCATTTGGCACACATTCTCTCTCTCTCTCTCTCTCTCTCTCTACAGCTCTTATCCCAGTTTATCATTTCCAATTCAAATGGACAAACGCACATGGACGATATTTTGGATCAAGTTATGGATGTGTGCTGAGAAAAAGTTACAAGAGATATAATGGACTTGTATGCTTTGGCCGTTTCTCTCTTTGTGCACGCCTATTCCTGCACACTCATGTCTTCACTCTTGACTCATATCTCGGATGTTTCTCACTTCTATTATAATTTGTAACTTGTTTTTTTGAGAAGCATTTGTAACTTGTTTGTTTGCACTTTCTACCACATAATTTTGCCCACTTTACGTCATCCCGCACTGTTTTCTTCTTTGTTTGGGGTGCCAAACCAGATTTGGATCCAGATATTAATTAGTTATTTTTTTGGAATACCTACAAACTTTGTTAAATCAAATAGAGGCGCTTACAATAATGCCTTGCAAGCATCCGGAATGACTCTAGAAGCTTCATGCTTATTACAACAAAAATAGCTTTTGAGTCTAACAAGAAGCTTGGCAGCAATATGGGTGCCTGGGTGGCATAATTTAGATTTGGATCGAGTTATTAGCTATTACACCATACAAGTATCACTTTGATGAGAACTAAAAGTTAGGGTAATTTTTTTTTTTTTTTTTTTTGGGATCAACTTTGAACTTTTTTATCTTTTAACTTATCAACTTTTACATCTCACATTAAGTGGGAATTATATGATCTGACCAAACCTACCTAAATTCACTAATTTTCTTAAATCCACCGATATAATTAGGTAATAACTCACTTATTTAATAGGTTTTTGTTAATGAGTGCTATAAGTGCTTTTGTTAACTCATCCGCAATGCTTTTTGAAAGCACTCATTAAGGCACATTTAATGCTTTATTAAAAAAAAAAAATAGAAATATTATGTCTACAATATTTTTATAATAAATTGTATATGGTAAGTTGTTTTTAGTTCCAATTTGAAGAAATTATTAAAATTACTTTCTCACACTCATTATTGCTGAAGAGTAAATAATGAATACTAGTTTTTATCCTTTTCTTTCTCTCCATATTTTCAAATTTAGATATGATCTCTCTTTGTATGTCTTATAACCAACGAGCTTTAGAAGTTGCAAGGGGGAAATTAGCTTCACTATTGCATTTTTTTCCCCTTTTCTATATCCACTATAAAGGAACGAAGGATCATCTCTCTCTCTCTCTCATATTTCTCAATTTCTCTCTAACCTTATTCTTTGATTTGTTTTAATAATTTTCATTTCACATATTGCTTTCTATATATATAGAATTTGAGATTGATTGGTCATTTTGCAACCAAAGTTTGGCTGATTTGTTTTATGGTTATTATTCTGAGGTAGATATTAATTTTTTTAAATTTTGATGTATGGTTGGTGTTGGGTTGCATGTGTGAGTGAAATCCCATCTATACTATTAATAAGAGGATTCCCCTGTTTTGTTTTCAATTTTTGGCGTACCAAAATATCCTCATAGAAATTCTGAAATAACATACTCTTTAGTTTAATTTTTTTCCTACAAAAAATCAAAAAAGGTTAAAATAGTTTTACTATCTCACGTACAAAAGGAAAAAAAAAAAACCATTATTCTCACCACCCATTTGTATTTAAATGTCTGATTCTAATATGTATTTGTTATCTATTTGAATTCAAATATTTCAATTATCTTTATTAAAAAAAATACAAAATTACTTCTTCCAAAAAAAAAAAAACCCACTACCTCTCGTAAAAACTATTCATTCTTATCTTGAAATTTCTATGGTTTTTTTTTTTTTTTTTTGAATTCTTTAAAACAACCAAAATTGTTATTATTCAAATTCTATACAGTTATCACAAATCCCCATCCATCCACACTAATGTATATCATATTTCTTTTGTTCAAATCTCAAATTTTTTTACTTTTCACAATTCTTACCCAATCAATAAATTCAAATGTCCCATTGGGTATCAACTTCTTACGGTTCTCTATCTCATTTTTAAACATTATTCCACATTACCTTATCTCATTTAAAAAAATAAATAAATACACACAGTTATTTATATATCACTTTTAAGCATTATAACACTAAACCAAAAAAAACAAATAAATAAAAAAGAGTATTATTGCATGCGCAAAGCGCGTGTGATGAGTCTAGTATTGAATAATGATGAGAAGAATGAGTAATTAATATAATATAATTGAGCATATACTCATTGGGTTTAGGCATTTGGGATTAAAGTGTATCTTTATATGTTATATTAATTACATAAGAAAGCTTTCAAGGTGTTTATCTCCCCAACAGTTGGTGTACCGTCTTTATTAGATTTTCAAATACATTAAAATTTGATAAATAAGCTAATTTAAAAAAAAAAAAAAAAAAATAAAAAAGGTAGGATCATAGAGGTAAATCACATCCCACTAGGTAAGATATACCACAGGATTCCCTCACTGGCCAACGACCCTAGTGCTAATGAGTTCCGCACTACTTGAACTCAAACGCTATGGTGAGGTGGACAAAGTGCTTGAGCACTAAATCCCCAACACCGGGTTAATTATGTTCACTTCTGTTATATATTCCATTTATTTTTGACCATTCGGATCAGAATGTTTGTTAGCATTTCTATGATTGTGAAATTTATGGTGTATAATTGTATATTAAGGTTTCCTAGGTTTTGTTTTTAATTAAAAAAAAAAAAAAAATCTTGTTTGGGTTGGAATTTTTAGGGGTTAAGCCGCCTGAAATCCAAATCATTGATGGGCATGGGCAGTTGGGCACCTTGTATTGATAACCTCAAGCTATAGATTTTTATTTTCTTAGTAGTGTCCTACAAAGAATAAAACAAAAACGTCACGTTCTAAACCACGTTCCATGAGAAAACAATCAGCAGTTAACATCACCAAAGTTTGGTGTTCATTACTAGTTAAGGATAGCAATTATGGGGTTCTAATAGCCTCAAAAAGTCGATAATCAATTCCATCTGAGAGTAGAGAGTAAACTCCTCTTTGCACACAAGTTGTGCAGTGCAGAGAATGCCTTAACAAGATTGGTCACTAAGCCTGCAAGAAACCACAATCGGGATAAGATTAATAGAGGATTAATTTTCTTTGCTAGTATAAAATTCCTTTGTAGTGCAAACTGTTGTTGTGAAGTAGCAAACACTTCAAAAAATACCAATAGCAACAATAGTAATTATCCTAGTGAGCATCGCAACTATGTGCAACTGAAAGGAGAACGCAGAAGCATCTTGTGTAGCATAGTGCTACAATTCATTTCTGATAGATGTAAAGGAAAGTTCGCAAATTAGATCAAACAAAATTGTAGATTACAAGGAATAGTAACAAGTATGAATACAACTCCAATGAGTCAGAAAAAAGTAAAAACACACACACACACTTGGTATTGATCATATATGGTATATGAGTTTGAACATATCTTCAATTGGGTCTTCTCCCAAATAAATTAGAGCTGAGCAAGCTAGCACTTCTGCTGCTGCAAATAACATCAGTCCTCGTACTCCTGTGCATCCTAGTGTTTGGCATTGGCAATGTTTCAGTTTCATTTACCATTGCTAGCATTCCTTGTTCATCAAACGACTTAGGCCAAACAGCATCTACCGAAACCACCAAAGAAGTCCTGTGCAACCTGAGTCGCGAAACGCATTTCTGAGTCACCCCTCTACACCTCTTTACCTTCAATTTCACGAGTTTGGGGCAACCTTCCCCAACAGCTTCAATCCCAGAATCAGAGACGGGGCAAGTCTTGATGCATAGCTTCTTCAAGGCACAAAATTTTGAAGCAATGAAAGCCATCTCGGAATCCCCAATAGTTTCTGTGTTGCAAAGTGCCATTCTCTCAAGTAAAGGGCAGCTTGAAGCGAGGACATTCAGAGACACAAGCGTTACAGGAAGCCCCATCAGCACCAACTCTTGGAGTTGGCAGCACTTGGAAGCTATAGCCAAGACCCCATCATCGCCAATACTCCCTGCGTGATCTATATGCAACTTCTTAAGCTTCCTGCACGAGTTTGCAATGGCGTTTAATCCACTGTCTGTACAATCCGTGGCTCGGTTGAGGTATAGAAGTTGAAGGTCAGGGCAAGAAGCAGAGATGGCGGAGAGGCCTGCATCACCCATGTGCACATTCTCCATTTGGATCTCGAAAATGCTACTTGTCCTTCCTTGCAGGCTAGTTTCAAGGACTGTGTCCCAATTCCCTGAGCTTCTACACACAACCAGCGTTTTCAAAGCCTTAGAGGAGCAGAGAAGCGGGATGAAAAGGCGAGTGTTGTGAAGATCCTTGAAACAAAGACGCTCGATTTGGATTTGACAGAGGTTGAAATTGAGGGTGTTGACATTGTGGGAGTCCAGCTTGCGAAGACGCTTGAGAGTGAGGTCTCGGAGAGAGTGACAATTAGAGAGCAGAGAAATGAGGCCCTTGACACCAAACCCACAAGAAGCAAACGACAGTTTTGTGAGGAAACGAGGGTGGTGGAGCGAAAAGGCGATGAGACCATCATCGGATACATCGAGACAGCCTCTGAGTTTGAGTTTGTTGAGTGAAGGAAGCAGTGTGGGAATGAGAGAGAGGACATGGTTGTCAATGCTGAGATGCTTGCGTGAGCACTTGAGGGAGAGAATGGAGACAGAGCTGAAACGAGAGAGCAATGCTTGGAGAAGAGAAGCAGAGATATCAGAGAGTGCATGCAAGGAGAGACGATGTCTGGACTTAGAATCCAGTAGCCGCCATCGCTTGCACACTAGAGAGCATGTGTTTCTGTCATGGCAACCCAACTTTTCCAACACATATATTAGGCATTCGTCTGGTAGTGTTTGTGTGAGATCTTTGCCATTACCATTGCCATTGCCATTGCCATTGATATCATCAGATTTGTTAATGCACTTTGCTGTGTCAGCCCAGCAAGAAGAAGCTTGACCCATATGCCAATTCTACTCTGCTTTGCTCTCTCTTCTTTTTTCTCAGTAAATTGAGTATGTAATTTGATTAGCCCCAAAAAAGAGAGACAAAAGGAAAGAGAAGGAACAGCTTTAATTAATGTACTCAAAAGCAAGCATCAAACAGATATATTAATAATATTAGTCTCCCATAAAAAAAAAAAAAAAAAATAATATTAGTCATACGCATGACAAAAAGAACCTCTCACACTCATAATGTTTTGGTTACCCAAGACACCAGAAGAGACGGGGTAAAGGTTAAGGTTAAGGATAAGGTTATTCGTTGATAGCAGAGATTAGGAGTGTGGGGTTATCTTACCTCTCAAATTAATTAATTTTCACCACTTGCATTGCTAATCTAGTTTACCAAAAAGTATTTTCAAGTTTGACTGTGTTTATAAGTGATTTCTGAACTAAAATGGTAAATAGACCAATTTGTAAAAGGAAATGGCAAATCTGGTCCTTGATCATTTCACCCTCCTACCTGAGAATGGCGAGTCTTTGGTCAAATTAGTTATTGATATCATGAACAACAAAGGAGTGGGTGGGCCAATTGAGTATTTATATTTTATTGTTGATTAATTATAATTGAGTTGGAGCTTCGAGGATTGTCTAAATTTTATTCACTAAGTTTAGGGCCTAGTAATTCAATAGTGTTAGGTTGAATAGGCAAACCATGACAAAAATGTAGAGTTTTGTAAGTCACAAAGTATTGCCTTCAAGTTCAAGATAAAAACACAAGATCAGCTCAAAAGTAGAAGAATTTGGAAGTTCGACAGCTGTTTAATTGACAGTTTGACAGCTATTCAATTGATGTTTTGACTTATGTTCGATTGATCAAAACACTGTCGAAAATTGCAAATCAGTTTTTGCCGACATGTTTTAATTGAGGCCATTGGATTGTTTTAAACCTTGTTAAAGTCTCCCATTCCCATATAATATCATGGATGAAATCTATAAAGCTAGGGAGACAGAAAACCCTATGTTAGTCAAAAAGAAAATCCTAAAGTAAGTTTAGAAGGGAGAATCTTTTGGGTTGTATTGCTTTGGCGAGATTAGAATTTGAAGTCATAGAGACATCATCCTAGTGTTGCTGCTATTAAGTAAATCTCCAGAAGGATCTTGGAATTGGTCGAAGATTTAGATTGTGAAATACTGGTGTGTCATTCGTGGACTGTTCGTATAGTTAAAGTGTTAAAAAGTTTCGAAATTATAGATAACTTCATTTATTGGGATTACAGAGTTTAGAAACAAAAATTTTGTACTAGATTTATAAACTCCTGGATTGCTCACTTAGGGAGCGTTTTCCCTGTAGTGATTTTTCCCTTAAATAGATTTCCTTGGGTTTTTTACTTTGTCACCATATTGTCGTCTCTTTGTGATTGATTTTGGACAATTGGTGAAAAATTATTTTTTCAAACCATATATGCTTTAATTGTGTACACTTGAATCGGAAATTGGCATAAATGAACTATGTAATATACACACACATATTTATATATATATATATATATATATTTTGTGTGGAAGAGAACTCAGTAAAATAACTTGGTTGAATCACTTGCAATTCAACAACTGGGGGTCTAAATAATTTTCAAGTAGAAATATTTACTCTCTTTTATTGTGAATCAGGATTTAAATTGACCTTTCTCATTTTTGCAAATACCGAATTATTATAATATTTAATCATTATTCAATAACTTTGAAAACACAACATATTTCATAATATTTTTTACAATTGTTGAGGTGGAAGATTATTATTAGTGTACAATAAAAGTAATGTCAATGACGCTCTCAATAAAAGAGGATTCCAATATTTCAACTGGACTTTTTTGTAGTTCAAAAATACCCTTATTAATGAAGGACAACTTCATTTAAAAATAGAGTTATAAATGTCAAATAACAAATTTCATTTTGAATTCGTAAAAGAACTCCCAAAATTTAGGATTTTTTCCCTCATGTTAAAAAAAAAAAACATTATAGTTACTGCTTATCTCTAAAGTTTATCTTTTTTATTTGTTTGAAAAGTAAAAAATATATATTTCCAAATTATAACAAATGCAAATTATTAATTCTTACCAAAAAAAAAAAAAAAAAATAGAAGAGCCTCTAAGCACGCGCAACGTGCGTGCTTAGAGTCTAGTATATATATATATAAAAGTACAAATATATGAAGTGTTTGACAAATTGATTAAAAGCTGATACAAATTGAACTAAAGATAAAAATGGTTTAAAATCGGATAAGCTTTATTTTATCTATTGTGTCTAGAATTAGGTTAAAACTAGTTTTAATTAGCTTGTAGTTTATGAAAATATCAAATTTAAAATTATTTTATACTTGGAATATGTATGTCAAAATATGAAAATTTGATTTTATTCGAAAGAATTAAAGTGTTGAAGAGTCCCACACTTCTTTTGTTGAAGTAAATACAATTGGTATGATTTGAGATTTCAATTTCCTGCGAGTTGATTTAGTGAAATCCCATATTTCGTATATCAGAAAAGATCTATTAGGTTTAGGATTGATCTTTGATAAGAGGTCAAATCAAACCAATAGCAATTCATTTTATTAAATTTCTTTGAAGGCAGGGATTCAACAATTACTTAGCCAAAATCAAGTAACTATTCCTACGTTGTTGAAGATGAATAAGGAATGTCAGTCTTTTATAATTTTGTCATCATCTAATTGTAGAATTCTCTTATATGGTAATATATCTAGTCCCAATTTTAAACCTATTTTTCAACAAATTAAAAACAACTAAACCAGTTGTATTTTTCTTAGCGATTTTGTGGTTTGCCAAACACCTCCTTATACATACATTAAGTAATACTTTAAATAAACTAAAAGAAATTTAGCCAAACAAACCCGGTCTCGTCTCTTGTGGACATGAATGCGATTTACTGGGAGTACGAGATAGATTAAAATTTTTATATTTTTGAGAATCTGAGAGATTAAAATAATCACTAAAAAGTATGAAGATAATTTTTGGAGAAAGTTAATAGAAAGCCCACAGTTCGTCCTTTTTATCAAATTAAAAACCTTAATTTTTTTTTTTTTCAATTTAAATCTCAAATTTCAAAAGTGATGATAGTCTAATCACTTCATTCATATCTTTGAAAAACCTCTAACGGAACAATAAGTGAGTACTGAGGATGAATTTTTCGCAACAGCAACCCAGTCTACAAAACAGTCCAAGCAAGATCAGCTCTATGCTTTATTTTATCTTATTTTATTATATCTCATTCTCATTCCTTTTGGCCCAAGCCCACTTGAAAGGGATCTCTTTCGGAGGAACATATGGAAATGTGGTATGGAGGCCCAAGAGAGCACTTTGATTTTTGATGGGGTTCGAAACCAAACTTCTCCTCAGGAGGATAGATGAGGCGATTCAGGTGAGATCCAATGTAGATCCAACTTTCTATTCAATTGTGGGATCTAGGTGGTCCGGGGGGGACCACCACGGCTCCTCTCTTCTCGAGAATCCATACATCCCTTATTAGTATATGAACAGCTATCTCTCAAGCATTGGTTTAGGGTCGGCCTCAATAGGAAAATAAAACGGAGCACCTAACAATGTATCTTCACAGACCTAGAACTACGAGATCGCCCCTTTCATTCTGGGGTGACGGAGGGATCGTACCATTCGAGCCTTTTTTTTTTCATGCTTTTCCTGGAGGTTTGGTGAAAGCTGCAATCAATAGGATTTTTCTAATCCTCCCTTTCAGAAAGGAAGAAGTTGAAATTCTTTTTCCTCTCTGCAGGGACCAAGAGATCTGATCTAGCCATAAGAAGAATGCTTGGTTGATAAATAACTCACTTCTTGGTCTTCGACCCAGCTAGGAAAGTTTCTTTGGATAGAAGGAGGAGAGAGGAAGGGGTTGGATTTCCTTGAGTTTCTTTGAGACCAATTTGACGGGAGATCGATGAGATTGATATTCAAATATTTCTTCTTAGAACGTATTGATTTGAACCCATAAGTGGGCCCATTGCCCTATAGCATGTTGCCGCTAGAAGCATAACCCTGTATTTCTTCTATGGAATCTCCTAATTGTTCCAGAGCAACTAGAAATAGATTCTTTAACCAGAAAGAATTTAGTTTAGATGTAGGATACCTATCCAGAAGTTTTTGCAACTCAATCATGTATGATGGAATCATCAAAGATTTGACCTTTCGAATTCTGTCTATAACTCACTATAGGCTAGAAACAAAGAGAAGATGTGTATGAATGAGATATCTAGCAGCAAGAAGGAATAGGATTGAATAGTGGAACTTTTGAACATTTTGCGATCTCAGATGTGTACACTTTTGAGCTTAAAGTAAGAAGCATAAGGCTTAGAGCACGTGCATTTCCATTAGTGCTTAAGTGCCCCCCGTGTAAGTCCAAGACTAAGAAAGACTAAGAAATGTTCCTCTATTACTCCTTCCTCATTTCACGCTCATTCCTTATTTCACTCCCTGTTTAACATTGAACTCAAACCTCCAAATTTTGCAATATCATTTGGTTGAAAATCTTCAAGAAAAGTTAGCAAGCAACCTTAATTAAACAAATTATACAAAATTAACATGAAGCCAAACCATCATTTTCCCATGAAACCTACGGCTCAAAATTAGCAAAATTCAAAAGAACCATAATTTAAGAGTAGTCATTACTCATTGGGGATTTTAGACACACTAAGAGGCCTCTATAAAAGCCAAATGGGTGGGAACATGAAAGGAAAAAAAAAAAAAAAAGCTTCATAAACCTCAAAATCTCTTCATTTACTATTACCCACAAAAACACAATGTTCTTATGCTAAATACAACAAAGGTCAAGATAGGTTTCTTGGGTTCTTGATCACATGTGGGATGTTAGAAATATTGTATTGTATTTTTCAAGTAATAAAATATACATGAGTGCCTTTATATAGGAGACAGAGTGTGCAATACAAGTATGTGTGCTATACAAGTAAATAAGGTGGGCCTAAGGCCCATAGTCTCTTACACGTTAACAGCCCCCCTTAAACTCAAGGTGGGTGTGAGACCAACTTGAGGTTGTCAACCAAAGCATGAAGGTGTCCCTTAAGATGTGACTTGGTGAAGATATTTGCAAGTTGATCTTTAGAGAAGACTGAGAACAGCTTGAGAGCACCATAGACAAAATGATAATGGATAAAATGACAATCAAGCTCGATGTGTTTAGTCCGTTCATGGAATACATCATTATGAGCAATATGAATGGCATTCTAGTTATCACAATAAAGATGAGTAGCAGAGGATGTAGACACACCTAAATCCTTAATAAGCCATCGAAGCCAAAGGAGTTTAGATGTGGTATCAGCAAGGGCATGATATTCCGCTTTAGTACTGGAGTAGGCCATAAAGGTTTGTTTCTTGCTTCGCCAAGAGATCAGAGAAGAATTAAGAAAAAAACAATAACCAGTGGTTGACCTTCGATCAGTGGGATCTCTTACCCAATCAACATAAGAGAATGAAAAGAGAACAAGAAGAGACTAAGCAGAGTAGAAAAGGCCATGAAAGAGAGTGCCTTTTAGATATCGATGAATGCGTAGGACATCAACATAGTGAGTCGATCATAGAGCAGACAGAAACTGGCTCACTTGGTGAACAACATAAGAAATGTTTGGATGAGTGACGGTGAGATAAACTAGGTTGCCAACCAATCGTTTGTAAAGAGAGGGATTAGATTGTGGTTTTCCAGCAAAGGGAGTTAGATGCGCATTAAGTTTAATTGGAGTGTTAACAGTCTAGCTATCAGTGAGTTTAGCTCGAGACAATAGTTCAGAAGCATACTTGGCTTGAGTAATATAAAACCCATAAGTGGAATGAGTGATTTTAAGACCCAAGAAGTAGTTGAGATGTCCAAGATCTTTCATCTCAAATTGCTAGTTAAGAAATCCATGAGTTCTTGAATGCCACTAAGGTCATCATCAGTTATGATCATGTCATCCACATATAGGAGAAGCAAAATAGTACATTTGTCGGTGTGACGAAGAAATAAGATAGAATCATAAGGACTAGCAGTGTAACCCAAGCGTAAGATGGTGGAGCTGAACTTGACAAACCAAACTTGTGGAGCTTGTTTAAGGCCATAAAGTGTACATCGAAGGTAACAAACATTGTTCAATTCAATAGAGAGATCAGGAGGAGGTTGCATATAAACTTCTTCACTTAAGTTCTCATTAAGGAAGACATTTTTGACATTCATCTGAAAAGAGTCCCATTTACTGGCAACGGCAACAACTAAAAGGGCATGAACAGATGAGATTCGAGCAACCGGAGCAAATGTCTCTTTTTAATCATTCTATACTCTTATGTAAAACCTTTTGCAACAAGACGAGCTTTATGGTGTTAAATGGACCTATCAGCACAAATCTCGATCCTGTAAATCCACTTACAACCAATCACAAACTTCTTAGGGGGGAGAGTCACCAAATCCCAAGTATGGTTTTTAGATAAGGCATTAAGTTCTTATTTCATTGCAATTTGCCATAAGGGGTTAGTGGAGGCCTCAGGATAGGTGTGAGGCTTGTGTAGTGTAGCAAGGGCAGTGTAACAATGATAGTAAAGTAAATGTGTAGGAATGGATCTTACTCGAGTTGAGTGCTGAGGTGGAATGCCGTGTGCAAGATCTTCAGGCAGAGCAGAAGCAGGGGACCTAGGCTCAAAGTTAGGTAGCTCGTCTTCGACCTGCTCATCTTCCACCTATTTATTTAAGGGTGATCTAGGAGAGGCATAAAAAATATCTGGTGGTTGGACAGAGAAGTCTATAGAAGAATTAGGAGCAACTATAGAAGGAATATTTGACTCGTTTGGAAAGAGTTCTAAGATAGAGGAGGTAGATAGGAAGGAATGAAAGTGAGAGAGCTCAACAAATGAGTGATGTTCCTAGAAGACAACATTTAGGGAAACACGAAGACGATGAGAGACAAGATCATAACACCGATACCCCGTTTGAGTTTCTCCATAGCCAAGTAAACAACAAAGTCTAGATCGAGGCTCAAGTTTGTTGTGCTCATGAGGCTAAAAAAGAACGAAATAGGCAGAAATTGCTAGCTAAGAAAATCCTTGAGTTCTTGAATGCCACTAAGGTCATTACTAGTTATGATCATGTCATTCACATATAGGAGAAGCAAAATAGTGCCTTTGTCGGCACGACGAAGAAACAAGGCAAAATTATAAGGACTAGCAGTGTCACCCAAGCATAAGATGATGGAGCTGAACTTGGCAAACCAAGCTCGTGGAGCTTGTTTAAGGCCATAAAGTGTATGTCGAAGGTAACAAACCTTGTTCAATTTAATAGAGAGACCAGGAGGAGGTTGCATATAAAATTCTTCACTAGCTACGACATTTTTGACATTCATCTGAAAAAAGTCCAATTTACTAGCTACGACAACAGCTAAGAGGGCACGAACAGATGAGATTCGAGCAACCGGAGCAAAGGTCTCTTCATAATCAATCCTATATTCTTGTGTAAAACCTTTTGCAACAAGATGAGCTTTATAGTGCTCAATGGACCCATCAGTGCGAATCTTGATCTTGTAGATCCACTTACAACCAACCACAGGCTTCCTAGGAGGGAGAGTTACCAAATCCTAAGTATGATTTTTAGATAAGGCATCAAGTTCCTCTTTCATTGCAATCTGCCATAAGGGGTCGGTGGAGGCCTCATGATAGGTGTGAGGCTTGTGTAGTGTAGCAAGGGCAGTGTAACAATGATAGTCAAGTAAATGTGCAGGAATGGATCTTACCCGAGTTGAGTGATGAGGTGGAATGCCATGTGAAAGATCTTCAGGCGGAGCAGAAGCAGGGGACCTAGGCTTAAAGTTGGGTAGCTCGTCTTTGACCTATTCATTTTCCACCTATTTATTTGAGGGTGATCTAGGAGAAGTATCAAAAATATCTGGTGGTTGGACAGAGAAGTTTATAGGAGGATCGGGAGCAACCGAAGAAGGAATATGTGACTCGTTTGGAAAGAGTTCTAAGATAGAGGAGGTAGATAGGAAGGAACAGAAGTGAGAGAGTTCAACAAAGGAGCAATGTTCCCAAAAGACAACATTTAGGGAAACACAAAGATGATGAGAGATAGGATCATAACACCAATATCTCGTTTGACTTTCTCCATTGCCAAGGAAACACAAAGTCTGGATCAAGGCTCAAGTTTGTTGTGCTCATGAGGCTAAAAAAGAATGAAACAGGCAAAAACTAATAGCTGAGAAAATCCTTGAGTTCTTGAATGCCACTAAGGTCATCACTAGTTATGATCATGTCATCCACATATAGGAGAAGTAAAATAGTGCCTTTGTCGGTGCGACGAAGAAACAAAGCAGAATCATAAGGACTAGCAGTGTAACCCAAGCGTAAGATGGTGGAGCTGAACTTGGCAAACCAAGCTTGTGGAGCTTGTTTAAGGCCATAAAGTGAAGGTTGAAGGTAACAAATCTTATTCAATTCAATAGAGAGACCAAGAGGGGGTTGCATATAAACTTCTTCACTTAAATTCCCATTAAGGAAGACATTTTTGATATTCATCTGAAAAAAGTCTCATTTACTGGAAGCGGCAACAGCTAAGAGGGCATGAATAAATGATATTCGAGAAACCGGAGCAAAGGTCTCTTCATAATCAATCCTATACTCCTGTATAAAACATTTTGCAACAAGACGAGTTTTATAGTGCTCAATGGACCCATCAGTGCGAATCTTGATCTTGTAGATCCACTTACTATCAACCACAGACTTCCTAGAGGGGAGAGTTACCAAATCCCAAGTATGGTTTTTAGATAGGCCATCAAGTTCCTATTTCATTACAATCTTCCATAAGGGGTCAGTGGAGGCTTCATGATAGGTGTGAGGCTTGTGTAGTGTAGCAAGGGCAGTGTAGCAAGGGCAGTGTAGCTATGATAGTCAAGTGAATATGTAGGAATGGATCTTACCTGAGTTGAGTGACGAGATGGAATGTCTTGTGCAAGATCTTCAGGCAGAGCAGAAGCAAGGGACCCAAGCTCAAAGTTGGGTAGCTCATCTTCAACTTGTTCATCTTCCACCTATTTATTTGAGGGTGATCTAGGAGAGGCATAAAAAATGTTTGGTGGTTGGACAGAGAAGTCTATAGGAGGATCGGGAGCAACTATAGAAGGAATTTGTGACTCGTTTGAAAAGAGTTCTAAGACAGAGGAGGTAGATAGGGAGGAACGGAAGTGATAGAGCCCAACAAAGGAGCAATGTTCCCAGAAGACAACATTTAGGAAAACACAAAGACGATGAGAGTCAGGATCATAACACCAATACCCCATTTGAGTTTCTCCATAGCAAATGAAACAAAAAAATCTGGATTGAGGCTTAAGTTTGTTATGCCCGTCAGGCTGATAAAGAAAGAAACATGCAAAACCATAAGAGCGCAGGTGATGATAGTTAGGAGGCGACTCGAAAGGGCGCTCATATGGTGTTTGATTATCGATGACAGGCTTGGAATGCAATTAATAGCATGAACAACATGAAGAGCGGCTTCACCCCAAAATGGGGTAGGAACTTTGGCAGAGAGAAGGAGAGCATGAACAATGTCAAGAATATGATGAAGTTTTCATTTGGCTTTACCACTTTGTTGAGCGGTACTTGGACAAGTTAGGTGATTTATAGAGCCATAGGAATGAAAAATATCTTGAAATGCATATTGAGTGTATTCAAGAGCATCATCAGATCCAAAAATCTTGATATGTTTGGAAAATAGTGTTTCAACTATTTTTGCAAAGTTATGGTAGATTTGTAGTAATTCAAAATGAGATTTCATAATAAAAATCCAACTTTATTGAGAGTAATCATCAACAAAGACAACAAAATATCGAGATCCACCAATACTAGTAACAGGGGAAGGTCCCCAAACATCAGAATGAAATAAGTCAAAAATACTGGTAGATATCGATTCACTATTATTGAAAGGCAAAGTTGGTTTTCCTAATTGGCATGAAGTACAATCAAAATTGTCTTTGGACATAGAACCTAACAGACCCCTAGAAGCTAACTGTTATACCCGAGAATAGGGTGTATGACCAAGATGAGAATGCCAAAGTGCGAGAGAAGGTAAAGAAGAAACCGTAGCAGTTGCAGTAGCAACAGAAATAGGAGTAACAAGTGGAAGATGAAGGTTGTCCATGGGAAACATACGCCTAACTCTAGGACTGGTCCCAAGCTCCTACCTTGTCCTCGTATCCTATATAGTACACCCAAAATAGTAAAAAATAAGGCAAAAACCCAATTCAGCTAATTAGCACATAGAAAATAAACTATAGGATAGGTAAGGTACATGGAAAACCCCAAGAACCCAGAGGTTGGAGGTTGAAACAAAACCTAGACTCTTTTTATGCATGGTGGAACCATTAGCTATACAAATACTAAGAGGATGTGGTGCAGGTTCAAGTTTAGAAAATGAGGACGGGTGAGGTGTCATGTGATTGCAACAAGTTGAATACAAAGCCAAGAGTGTGACTTACTAGGTAAAACTGAGAGAGTAGTGGAAAGAGATACATTACCAGCCATACGAATAACCTGAGCTATGATGTTCTGTAGTTTGGTTGATGAGAGGTTGATAGTGTTGGAAAAATTTGGTTTTATATCTCATACAAAACACACAGCGGAAGCAACAAACACGGATCTACTTCATTCATGAGAGATAACATGTAACCTTAAATTCTAGAACAAAGAATAGAAAGCGTACCTTGGTGCGGTGAAATTCAAAACAAAATATTAGAAGCACTTGGGAACACTTTTAATCTTCACTCCAATTCCACTTAATGCCCAAGAAGTGTGGTCTCTCAATCAGTTTCCAAGGAGAGAATAAGAGAGTGTCCAACATTCACATACACCATTTCATTCCTAATATAATCTTAATGAAAGTCCCTTATGAAATTCTGTATGTTTCTCTCCTTATATATATAACTAATTATCTAATTGGGCTAGCCTTTTGAGCCATTCCAATTGGGCTCTAGTATGTGGCTTAGAGTGGGACCAAAAGGGACCAATAAAACACTAGCTCTAATGGGCCTTAGGCTTTTCTGTCAACTCTTGACAACTTCAAAATTACCATTAACTATATTTAATACCACTATATAAATATAGTTGCACTCTAGTCCTTATCTATAAATTATATCCCAAGACTTTATTGTACATGCAACCATTTCATAAAATATTCGTAGTAATACAAAGTTATGAATGTAGATTGCCACTTTAAAGATTACTACATTTTAATTCTTGAGTACCCGGTTTAATCCTTTATGTTATTCATCATATATTTATGAAATCCAATTTCATAAATATATACTTTAGTAACTCCTTACTAAAGTGGTTGGGTCCAACTCTTTGAATAACCAAACCCATTAAATTTATCTCAAGGGAATATTTTGTATCTCCGTTAAGAGACTATGAATTCCATCTTGAGAATATATGTTCTATCAATACTAAATGTGGCTGCCCAACATACTGAGGTTTTGATCGTGACTTTAGATCTCACTCTTGATATATCAAAGCAACCTACACCTCATGATCAAGTCCATTATTCTCTCAGGATTAAGAGTTCATGTAAATAGAAGTCATGAGATTTATTATTCATTTGACAGTCGTTAGGAGAATAATAAATCTCACAGCGGTCCAGTTCAATATGTCTTAACTCTTAAAATATATCAACATACCAACTAGAAGTCTCCACTTCTATGATCAAGACAAATCATCTTAGTTGATATGTTATAGTTTTCGTAGATGAAATGCCCAATTTCATCACCGACTATGAACTAAAATTCTGAGTTTACAAAAAACTTGTGATTCATATCTTCTGTGACTAAATCACATACTATGCATCTCATGGACTAAGATAATGTCCCATTAGTTCATTTATAAATAGTCTCATATAATTAAACAATTTAATTATTTATGACATGCTAATAAATTGGATTTTAGGGCATAAACCCCAACAGAAAGTGGATCCAAAATACTGGGACTCAGCTGAGACGGCAGACATTGGCTGGGTAGACTCAGTGTTAGCAACAACAGCAGTAGATTTGTTGCGACGGTAACAAGTCTCAATAGTGTCGCTAGGATGCTTGCAATAGTTGTAGAACTTTTTGTTGGACTGTTTGTGACGAATGCTGGAGCTAGATGCATCAAACCTTGATTACGAAGGTTGCTCTGTGGGAGGAGCAAAATGAGCAATAGCCAAAACATTAAGCTTATTTTGGGCTTGAAGGGTTGCAAAACGAGCTTATTCTCCAACCAACTTATTTACAGCAGTATCAAGAGAGGGAGGAGGATTGCGATTAAGAAGCTGACCTTGAATGGGCTCATAGGAGACGAAATTCATCTCGAACAGCAGCATATTGTTGAGCATCCTTTGAGCATGCCCAAGTTGGATTAGAAAGGTCAATTTGGTCCCAAATGAAACGAAGCTGATCATAGTAGTCATTGATAGATTGCCCTAATTCTTGCTTGGGCTGATGTAATTCAACCACGAACTGATATTTCGTGGATTCGTGAGAGGTAGAGTAACATTTGACCAACATATCCCATGTAGAATTTGCATCATCAAAGCTGCCCAATAGATTGGAGATGGAAGAAATAGAGGTGTTGTAGAGCCAAGTGAGAATCATGTGGTTGTGACTATCCCATTCAACCATGCGAGTGATGAAAGCAATATCTTCTTCAGTTGCCCCTTTCATAGGAATAGTGATTGTACTAGCTCAATATTGCTAAAGCATGCGACCTTTAAGAAAACTGTGTATAGCTTGAGACCAAGATAAGTAATTATTATTCCCCTCCAATATAACATTGATGGGGCAAGGAAGAAAAATATCATTTTTATCCATTTGGAGGCAAAATATGCAAAAATAGACTGCAAAAATAAAATTTGCGCGAAAAATTAGGTAAGGAGCACCAGTCAACTCTGGAAAAGTCAACGATCAAACTTAGTTGAAAAAGTCAATGGTTAAAGTCAACCTGCGAAAGTCATAGATGCTCAACTACGGAGGCATGACGTCAGCAAGATGACATCAGCATATGACGTGGATGATGATGTAAGCAGAGATTGGGTAATGATGTGGCAGCTGACGTAAGCTAGGGCTGACGTGGCACTGATGACATCACATATAATGTCATCTGGTTCAGGTGCAAGCATGTGCGGTGCATGAAGAGCTTGTGACGCAGATGCAGTTACTTTGATGGTGCATGAAAGCTCCAATGGTAGCTAGATTTCCATTGTTGAGTAGATCGGCAAATGACGATCTTGGTGGTACCTGCAAAAGCTTAATCGGGGCAAGATTCACGGTGGTGACGATAAGAGCAGTGGTCTTTGTGGTGTGGGACTCCTCAATGATGGTGGCCATAGGTTCGGAATCCAAGGGCGACGGTGGAGAGACGTCGGAGGTTTAATGGCGAGTGGCTGCGATGGCTGTTGTGACGACGGAAGCGTTGTGACTTGTGAGAATGGAGTAACACCAAGAGAGACAAGAATGCTAAGAAAAGGTCAGAATAATGGCTCTAATACCATGTTAGAAATACTGAAATATTGTATTGCATTTCTCAAATAATAAAATATACATGAGTGCTTTTATATACGAGGTAGAGTGTGCAGTACAAGTATGTGTGCAGTACAAGTAAATAAGGTGGGCCTAAGGCCCATAGTCTATTACACGTTAACATGAGAAATTCTTTCTGTCTCCCCTACCACAGCATTGTAAATTTCTCCACTTTTGTCATATTTAAAGGCTTATTGTCTTTGACCACTTCTTGTTGTAGTCTAACCCATCTAATGAGTCCAAAAAATAACAACTTCGTCATTCAATAATGGACAAACCCAAGATACGTTACACATTTATAGCGAGCATTTATGACAAGGAGTAATAGATGGAGCAACGGGAAAGAAGATGTTACACAAATCAAAGCACCAGTCTGTAACGCCTCAACCGTTGCTTATTAAAGACAAAGATGGCTATAAAACCAGAGATGAACAACACCAAAAGGTACACATAATTCTTATCCCAAAAACTGTTCCCAAGTTGAATTCTTTTGCAATATACTTCGATTGAATCCCATTCTAACTTAATCATCGGAGGGTGTTTGGCAAACACCACATTGGTGTATTGTAGATATCATATTTTGTACCCCTTATGACTCGGGCCCTCGTTTCCCAATGATGCTCGAACTCTAAGGCCCAAGGCCAGTTTAGAGCCCAATAAGATATTAAATTGACTTAAGGAGTGTTAAAATGGAAAATATAATATTTTAAATGAGCAAAAATCTATTTTTGGAAATAAAATGACCAAAGTGGCCCTCGACTTGCATATGTGGGTCGCGGCCTGTGTACGCGGGCCAAAGCATGCATACGCAGCTAGGGTTTCAGAAGCATAAGAAAGACAAGTTTTCTACAATAATGGCTGAGGTTTGGAATGAATTGCACATCATCTAGGAGCCGTTCCAAACCCCATTTTCTAAACTATAAAAAGCCTTACATGGTACATTTTCAAGACAGAGAGAAATCCCATAGGAAAAACCTAAGATTCACTAGAAAATAGTGAATCAAAAGGGAATTTTTTCACAAAACACCCTCAAGTCATTTTTATTTGATTGGGACCTTTTTTTGGTCCCAATCCTTTGAGTTTAAAGTTTTCTAATCACTGTTTTATTGAATTGTGATAGATTTGACTGAGGGGAACGGTCAAAAATCAAGCCTAGGAGTTTTTGCTTTAAGGTATTCTTCTTATCTTTTCTCTTTCATTTCTTGCTTTTCTTTCTATCTGTAATCTTGTTTCCTTGCTTAGTTTATGTTGTATTATGTTTGTTTAGTTTAGTTTTATGTTTGTCTGTTTTTTGTGAGCATGCTAGTTTATTAGAATTAGGTTTTTATTTTTTTTTTTAATTTATGCTTTGCTTTCTGTTTTGGGTTTCTAGGTTAGGGTTCTTGAACAAGTCCTACGCACGCATGTCATGAGCATGCGTATGCAGGTTAAATCCTGTGTACGCAGGCACTTGCCTAGAAACCCTAATCCAGCTTCCTCATGTTATTTGCTTGGTTTGTTTCACGTGCTTTTCCCCTTTTTAAAGTCTGTTCACATGTTTATACATGCTCGTACCTCTGCCTCATATGCTTGTTTGCTATCACATGCTAGATTAGGGTTTTCTTTCATTTTGATACCATGCCATTCATTCATATGCCCATTCATCAAATGCCATAGGTGCTGTGTTGCTGAGAGGTAAGTAAAGGGTAAGTCATGCATTAGAAATGTCCATGCATTTGTGTTTTGGTTTTATTTTGATGATATGATGAAACATGCTTAGATGTATGATTAGGGTTTCTAATGGTTTATGATATGTGTTGTGTTTGATGATATGCTTGCTGCCTTGTTTTAGATGTATGATAGGTTTCCACATGTTAGATGAATGCTAGGGTTTCTTTTGTATGTTTGGCTCTCTTTTGTTTGGTGAATAGATAAGCATGTTTGTTTGGATGAAAGATGCTATGTTGTATGCTAGATGCATGTATAAGACACAATGATGGAAGGCCAACTTTAGGATCGGGCAATCTTGGGTGCTTAACACCTTCCCAAGAGCATACCTAAACTCTGAACCCATACTCTGGTAGTAAGATCAAAAGATCCTTCCTCGAAGGGACGCTATATATATGGTTCCTAGACCATTGCAAAAACTAGGTGGCGACTCCCCCCTTGCGTCCACATGTATCACTTTTTCACTATTTTAGATCTATTGCATGTTCGTCCTTGGACGAATCCATTACCGTCGTCCATCCACACTAACGAAGATCTCAACTGTTGATTTTCTGCATCATTAGTTTGGTGCCGTCAGTGGGAAATGCTGATCATTCAAGCCATTTTCCCAACTAACAAAAGAGATCTCCATAGTGCAAGATGGACCCTTAGCAAGCCGCACAACAGATCTAGGCTCTCACAGCTGTAGATACTGTATTTTATCCGCCCTCAATTTGCGTGCTAGACCCTGAAAATCTCAAAAATATTAACTTTTCTCCAAGGGGTTGTAGAAATATCTAGATTGAAGTGGCATACCCCATTCGGGCATCGGAGCACTCAAAGTGCCATTTTAGGTCAAATTGACCAAAATGCCCCTGGTCAACCCTGGGTTGACCTAAAGTCAAAATTTGTCAAAATCATCACAAAACAACATTTTTCATGTTTCTACATCAAACTCGAGCCACTCGGAGATTTTCGTCAACTTTGACCAAGTTTGATCCAAGGTTGACAACCAAAGGCAGCAAAAATCCTAATTTTTTATCCATCCTTCGAAACAGGTTAGGACTAGCTTCATTGTGAAGATTATCAAATTCTCTTTCCAAAGACTGCTCATGGGTCGATATCGGAGTTAAAATGGTTGAGATATCTTGAAAATCGTGCTAGGCGCTTCAACTTGCTTCTTGAGGCCATAACTTTTGATCCAACCATTGGAGTTTCGAGTTCTTTAGCTTTCCAGAAACTAAACATCTAGAGCTTTCCAGGGACACCAAGATCTGTGTAATCTAAGTTTGGAAAGGCCTTCAAAAAGGCCTCCAAAGTCGGCGGCCACTCTTTGGCCGTTGGGAACTTTTTGGCTTATAAAGTGGCCAAAATGTCCTTTCACAGACCAGAGGGGGATAGGGATGTGATAGGCCAAGAATGTATTGACTCCTTTTGGTAAATTAATCAATTAATTATCCAAGTGAATTAATTAGATTCAATTACATGCAATAAGCGTGGTAGCACAAACAAATCACGAACTAAGTTAAATGCAGCGGAAAATAAATTTGATACAGGTGATTTTTTTACGAATGGGGAAAACCACCGAGGCAAAACCCCATTGGGTGAATTTAAGGTCACCACTCCCGAGAATCCACTATTATCAAAAAAAGCGGTTATAAGTAAAAGGAATCCTAGATCTGGAAATTCTAATTTCATAATTCTCAATAGATACAACTTCTGTCGAGCTTCAACATTAATCCTCGATAGAAATGATTCTGTCGAGACATCTGTCGAGTTTTATTGAACAACACTTCTTCACTTGTTTCTTGGTCTAATTTGCATGGCTTTAATACTAAACTTGAACACTTGTTTCTTGAAGTACTAAGCCCATCCTAGATCTACCCAATTACAAGTAAAGTGCGTTTTGTCAAAGGATTAGCCAATTTACATAACATATGTCTTTAACAATCTCGCATATGTCCTAACAATCTCTCTATTTGGCAATCCGTGACAAAACCACAACAAACAAATGAATCATGAGAGAAGTCTTAAATCACTAAACTCATAATCACTTGTTGAATTTGATAGGCCAAGAATGTATTGACCCCTTGTGATGAATTAACCAATTAATTAGCCAAGTTAATTAATTAATTCGATTAGCATGCAATAAGCGTGGTAGCACAAACAAATCACCAACTAAGTTAAAATGTAGCGAAAAATAAATTGACACGGTGATTTGTTTACGAATGGGGAAAACCTATATGGCAAAAACCCCACCGGGTGATTCTAAGGTGACCACTCCCGAGAATTCACTATTATCACAACAAGCGGTTACAAGTAAAGGAATTCCAGTACCTTATACCAACCTACAGTTGAACCCCTTACTCCAATACCCAATTGGACTTGTTCTGTAGTAACAATCTCTTCTTTCAATGCACGGCTCCCAGTACGTGACTAACCAATTCGATGCGCGGATCCTAGTACGGGGCTTACTCACCAACTTGAGAAAGATGTTGGCTGCAAATTTCTTCATGTTGGGGTTTATGCCCAAAAATCCAATTTATTGGCATGTCATAAATAATTAAATTGTTTAATTATGTGAGACTATCTATAAATGAACTAATTGGACATTATCTTAGTCAATGAGATGCATAGTATGTGATTTATGAGAAAAGTCACAAAAGATATAAATCACAAGTTCTTTGTAAACTCAGAATTTTAGTTCGTAGTCGGTGATGAAATTGGGCGTTTCATCTGCGAAGACTATAACATATCAACTAAGATGATTTGTCTTGATCATAGAAGTGGAGACTTCTAGTTCGTATGTTGATATGTTTTAAGAGTTAAGACATATTGAACCGGACCGCTGTGAGGTTTATTATTCTCCTAACGACTGTCAAATGAATAATAAATCTCACGACTTCTATTTACATCAACTCTAAATCCTAAGAGAATAATGGACCTGATCATAAGATGTAGATTGCTTTGATATATCAAGAGTGAAATCTAGAAGTCACGATCAAAATCTCAGTATGTTGGGCAGTCGCATTTAGTGTTGATGGAACATATATTCTCAAGATGGAATTCATAATCTCTTAACGGAGATATAAAATATTCCCTTGAGATAAGTTTAATGGGTTTAGTTATTCAGAGTGTTGGGCCCAACCACTTTAGTAAGGAGTTACTAAAGTATATATTTATGAAATTGGATTTCATAAATATATGATGAATAACATAAAGGATTAAACTGGATACTCAAGGATTAAGATATAGTAGTCTTCAAAGTGGCAGTCTACATTCATGACTTTGTATTACTACGAATATTTTAATGAAGGGGTTGCATGTATAATAAAGTTTTGGGATATAATTTATGAATAAGGCCTAGAGTGCAATTATATTCTTATAGTGGTATTGAATATAATTAATGGTAACTTTGGACTTGTCAAGAGTTGACAGAAAAGCCCAAGGCCCATTGGAGCTAGAGTCTTATTTGTTCCCTTTTGGTCCCACTCCAAGCCACATACTAGAGCCCAATTGGAATCGCCTAAAAGGCTAGTCCAATTAGATAATCAGTTGTATATAAGGAGAGAAACATACAAAATTTCATTAGGTCTTTCATAAGAGAGTTTTCATAAGGAATGAAATGGTTTGTATGTGAGTGTTGGACACTCTTCTATTCTCTCCTTGGAAACTGATTGAGAGACCACACTTTTTGGGCATCAAGTGAAATTAGAGTGAAGATTAAAAGTAATCCCAAGTACTTCTAAATCTTTGGTTTTGAATTTCACCGCATCAAGGTACGCTTTCTTGTTCTTAAATTCTGAAACTTACATAGTACATGTTATCAATTGGGAATGAAGTAGATCCGTTAATTTTCCGTTGCGTATGTTTTGTATGCGTTACAAACATATATTTTTTGCAACAAATGGTATCAGAGCGGTCTTCAATTTTGAATATTTATAACATGTTTTGTGAGTTTTGGAATTAAAGATGGTAATTTCATGATGGTAGAAAATTCTACACTTAATTTTTTGCATGATCATTGAAATGATTGTTTGATGAAAAATTGATATTGATGTTGTGATGTTGTTTAAGTTTGATTTTAATTATGTTAGATTGAACCTTAAGGCTATAACATCAATGGAATTCAGTTTTGATCTCAATCTCTTTTTGATGTGATCAAGAAACTATCTTTTGTTCAAGTGAAACGTCAAAAACGGTTACTAGAAATTTTGAAAAATTCAGTTTTTACGATTTTCGACCAATCGAGAATTCCCTTCGATCGATCAAATGTTCCTTTTCGATCGATCGAACAGGAATCGAGAATCGATCGAGTCAGGAAGATTGTTTATGCTGAATTTATTAAAATTTTGATTGATCGAGAATTCATTTCGATCGATCGAATAGGAATCGGGTACCGATCGAGTCATCTAGAAACTTTGAAATTTTTTGATGAAGATTTCGATCGATCGAGAAATAGATTCGACTGATCGAAATGGACTGTTTTTGAAATTTCACTAAGTATTAAAACATAGATGAAGTGTAACGCTATGTGTGATGAGATTACACATGGTTCTAACTAAAAAAGCTAATGAAATCAAAGATATTAGTTAAATAGAACTCTTAGTTCTAAATAGTTTGGGACTTGTCTTTTAAGAAACATTCTAATGAGATTAGAATTGTTTTGTGATTGAAAGTTCTTAATTTATTTTAATTAGAAGTTTTAATGAGATTAAAGCTTAATTAAAAGGTATATAGTTTCTAATGAGATTAGAACTTTTTATTTAGTAAATTAAGGATAGAGTTCTATATAACTAATTTTTGATCTATTAGAGTTTAATGAATTCTAAATAGTTTAGGACTTCCATTTTAGTTAGTGATTCTAACAAGATTAGAGTCTTTATCAAGTGTAAGGTTATTAGTTGTAATGGGATCACAATTATTTAAATAAAAACCCAAATAACGAGTGGGAGTGTTGAAATAACCCTTTTGTTAAGTTTATTGTAATGTGAATAGATACGTTGTCTTGACTTCAAGTCTTGCATTCCATGCGGAGGGTATTTGCTTCACGGATTACAAGGTTAAACTTCTTTGTGATTGCGTGAATGTTCGTTACGCTATAGTGACGTGACTGAGTTACATCACATTGAATTTAAACAATTAAACACATTTGATGTGTAGGGTTAAAATTGTGATGAGATCACAATGATTTCAATACAATCCACTTGTTTTAAAATTTCTAGTGGGAGAGAAATACAAGGTTTGGATCTCATGGCCTCCATTGTCGATTCATAGTAGTGTGGGGTAAGCACCTCGTCTTGGCCTCGAGCCTTACGTTCCATGTGGAGGGTGTTTATTTCATGGTACTACAAGATTGAACTTCCCGGTTTATAGTGGTGTGGGCAAGCACCTCGTCTTGGCCTCGAGCCTTGCGTTCCATGTGGAGGGTGTTTTGCATCATGGTACTACAAGATTAAACCTTACAAGGGTAGAGTTATGTGGCTACACATGGTCTAGACAATGGTGTACACTAGACTAAGTTTGATAGTTTCCTCTATGCTGAGTTCTTGCTATTAATACTTAGAGGCTAAAGGAAGAGCGGCAAATTATTTTTGTTTGGTAAGAGTTACCATGATAACATTAATAATTAGAATATTTCTCGCTTGATCATAGTGGTTAGTATTCTCTCTATGCTGAGGAATATTAATTGCGGGATTAGGTTGTCGTTACACCTAGTATAGTATGTTTTTTGGGTTCCATATTATATGGTTATGGATGCAAAATATAATGTCCCTGTAATTATGTTCATAGTCCCAAAATAAAGTTGTCATAATTTTGTTCTCTAGCTATTATTTTAAATGAATCACATTAACTAAGAAATAATTTTGGACATGGTGCTTAAAGGAGCTGAAATACATAAATATGTTTCAATTTAGCATTATCATAATTTCCTATGCATGATGCATTGATGGAAGATAGCTTATGATATGATCATAGTTTCCATTGAAATGCTAAAATGTTTCTTTGGCTTCTATCTCAATTGTGCTACAGTATGAGATGCAAGAGTTAGTACTAGACTTAGACTTTATATTAAGTCTAAATGAGATGTTTGGTATGAAATATCATGCTACTAAGATGATATTCGATATAAATCATATTGAATGTCAAGAAAAGCTTAAGGAGTTCCAATTCTATGTCATTTTATGAAAATATTTTATTTTTAAAATGAATTGGAATTCTTGGATGTAGAGATTAAATATTAATCTCATTTGGATATGATCCACAAGTTCTTGTTAGAGTGATTTGATCAATTCAGATTATTTTGAAAAAAAGTAAATTCTTTTTATATTATCTGAATTGATGAGTGAGTTCTACGCAACGGAAGACATCCTAAAAGCTAAGGTTAGGATCAATATGATTTAATTCAAATTCTTAGCCTAAACCGAAAGGTAAAGGTGATAAGAAGAGGAGTTATAATACCAAACAGTTGGACAAGCTAATTGCCCTAGTAGTTGCCAAGAGGAAATTAGACTTAAAAGCATGACCAAAAGGAAAGTGATTCCGTTTTGGTAAAGCTAAGCATTGTCCATGATTGTTTTCTAGATGGAGATTTACATGTTTTACTTTTTAAAGAGAAAGTTTCCATCATTTGGTATTGTATGTTTTGGCACTTAAGACTAGATCTTATTAATCTAAATGATATTCAAGATTGGTGAAAGATGGGCTTTTAGAACCATTATTTTGTTATATTCCCAATCTATGAATTCTATTTAGAGGATAATATGATTTAGGGCTCCTTTATTGTAAAGGAATGTAGTCTCAATGACTTCTTTAAGTTAGTGCATACATGAAGGAGGAATAAGACTCTTTTAGATATAGTAAAGTACATGATAAGTATTTCCATTTGCTTGTTTCTTTTGGAGATATACTCTAATTATTACTGTACATTTTATAAAATTGATTTCAAAAGTTTGTTCCTAAGACATTTGTCAAATTGTGGATTTGGTGAAAACCTAGTATATGATACTTCCACTTTTGGAAATGTCCAACACTTGTGCTAGAATGGAAATCTGACAAATTGAAATCAAAAAGTAGAAAAATGTGAGTTTATGATGGGTATCCAAAAAGGAATTGCAGAAGATTGTTTTGGTAGTCGTAAAGAAGACAAGATGTTTGTAAAGTACAAATACAAAATTCTTGATGATGACTATGTGAATAATCTTAAAGCTAAACGTAGAAATGTTCTAGAAGAAAAATGTCAGAATTTGTTGTAAGACAACTATAAAATACATTTAGAAATGAGATGGTTGTATGTATTAAATACACCACAAGGCATTATTCTAGATATATAAGCTAGTACACTTGTACAATATCGTAGTGGGAGGATTGTGAATTACCAAATAAATTCATACTTTTGGGATAAACTTTTGAAGTCATTCCACAAGAATATGAATTTGATCCTCGGTCCTACGTAAAGGCAATAGATGATATGAATATGGATTACTGGATCAACGTTATGTGAATAGAATTAGATTCTATTTAAAGCGTAGAACTTGTAGAGGCGCCTATTGGCATTAAGCATATTGTTCTCAAATAGGTCTACAAGAAAATAAGATTGATAGATTTGAAGGTGTAAATCTTCAAAGTCAAGACTAGTGGCGAAAAGATTTATTTAGAAAGAAATGGTTCGATTATGAAAAGATTTTTTCATCAATAGTTAAGTTTGACTCTATCTAGATTCTTTTATCCATTATATTTCATTTGGATGAAATATGACAACGGATATCAAGAAAGCTTCTTTTAGTAGCAATCTTGAGGAAGATATCTATATGATGTAACTAGACTTGTATATAGCAAAGAATCAGTAGTGTTAAGTATGCAAGTTGCTTAAATTCCATTTATGGACTAAAGCAAGCATATGAATCATAAAATATCATCTTTGATCAAAAAATCAAATTGTTTGATATTGATCAAGTATTAAAAGACCTAATGTGTGTAAAAGCTATATAGAATAATAAATCTCTTAATGTATGTTGATGACATTCTAATCATTTAGAATGATGTAGAGTTATTGTCATCAATAGAGTTTTTGTTGTCTAGTCCAGTTTGATATAAAGTACTTTGGAAAGACTAGTCACATTCTAAGAATTAAACTTTGTTAAAATTCAGAAATTAGGATGTTGGATCTATCTCAAACTGCTTAAATAGATTAGATTCTAGCAAAGTATAGCATGTAATACTTCAAGAAAAGATTCTTTCCTTTTATGTATGAAGTTCCTTTATAAAGGATTATGGTCCTAAGACATATAAAAGGAAGAAGCATATTAAGACGGTTCCTTATATCAAATCGATAGGAAGTCTTTATGCTATGCTATACACTAGACTAAATATCTATTTTGCGGTGGGCATAGTAAGCAAATATCAATTGAATCAAAGATCACTTAAGTTAGTGAGAGTAAAGCATATACTCAAATATCTTAGGAGAATGAAGGATTTTATGTAGTTTGATTGTGATTCATGAAGTTGGACTTCAAGATATATGTTCATCCTAGGTGGTGAAGATACACATTAAGCGTGAGTATTATCTTATTAGAGAGATATGAGTACGTGAGATGTAATAGTAGAAAAGATAATTTATGTAATAAATCTGACTGAAACTTGTTTCCAAACCTTGCCTAAGAGTGATTATGAATTACTCTAAAGGGAGATAAGTGTCAGATATATGATAAATTGTCTTTGAGGGCAAGTGGGAGATTGTTGGGGTTTATACCCTAAAATCCAATTTATTGGTATGTCATAAATAATTAAATTGTTTATTTATGTGAGACTATCTATAAATGAACTAATGAGACATTATCTTAGTCCATGAGATGTATAGTATGTGATTTATGTGATTAGTCACAGAAGATATAAATCACAAGTTCTTTGTAAACTCAGAATTTTAGTTCGTAGTCGGTGATGAAATTGGGCGTTTCATCTGCGAAGACTATAACATATCAACTAAGACGATTTGTCTTAATCATGGAAGCGGAGACTTTTAGTTGGTATGTTGATATGTTTTAAGAGTTAAGACATATTGAACCGGACCGCTGTGAGATTTATTATTCTCCTAACGACTGTCAAATGAATAATAAATCTCACGACTTCTATTTACATCAACTCTAAATCCTGAGAGAATAATGGACCTGATCATAAGATGTAGGTTGCTTTGATATATCAGGAGTGAAATCTATAAGTCACGATCAAAACCTCAGTATGTTGGGCAGCAGCGTTTAGTGTTGATGGAACATATATTCTCAAGATGGAACATATATTCTCAAGATGGAATTCATAATCTCTTAACAGAGATATAAAATATTCACTTGAGATAAGTTTAATGGATTTGGTTATTCAGAAGTGTTAGGCCCAACCACTTTAGTAAGGAGTTACTAAAGTATATATTTATGAAATTGGATTTCATAAATATATGATGAATAACATAAATGATTAAACTGGGTACTCAAGGATTAAGATGTAGTAGTCTTCAAAGTGGCAGTTTACATTCTTGATTTTGTATTATTACGAATATTTTAATGAAGGGGTTGCATGTATAATAAAGTCTTGGGATATAATTTATTAATAAGGCTTAGAGTGTAATTATATTCTTATAGTGGTATTGAATATAATTAATGGTAACTTTGGACTTGTCAAGAGTTAACAGAAAAGCCCAATGCCCATTGGAGCTAAAATCTTATTTGTTCCCTTTTGGTCCCACTCCAAACCACATACTAGAGTCCAATTGGAATGGTCCAAAAGGCTAGTCCAATTAGATAATCAGTTGTATATAAGGAGAGAAACATATAGAATTTCATTAGGTCTTTCATAAGAGAGTTTTAATAAGGAATGAAATGGTTTGTATGTGAGTGTTGGACACTCTTCTATTCTCTCATTGGAAACTGATTGAGAGACCACACTTCTTAGGCATCAAGTCGAATTGGAGTGAAGATTAAAAGTATTCCCAAGTACTTCTAGATCTTTGGTTTTGAATTTCACCGCATCAAGGTATGCTTTCTTGTTTTTAAATTCTGAAATTTACATAGTACATGTTATAAATTGCGAATGAAGTAGATCCGTTAATTTTCCGTTGCGTATGTTTTGTATGTGTTACAAACATGTATTTTTTGCAACACTTCAGTTCATTAACACGATGAAGATCACGAAGCTCCTTGGTTACAAAACCCTACGGTGTACAAACACAGTAGTTTCTTGAAGAGAAAGATGAACTAGGGCATATGTCTCCGGTTCACAATATGCTTGTGAAAAACTTTTGCATTGAGTTGCATCAGCTGTGACGGCCCTTAAAATAATCCTTATATATGTTTAGGGTTGTGAGAAAAGAAAGCCCAAACATCTATTCACGGATTGGAGTGAAATCAGCTCTGAAAAATTGAATTTCTTAAACCTCGACAAATAACCTATCTATTGAGAAGTTGTCGAGCATCGGGCTTAAACAGCCTTTTAAACCTCGATAGATACTAGCTGTCGAGCTTTAAAATCTAGCACTTCTTCATTTGTTTCTTGGACAGACTTGCATGGTTTTAACACTTGAACTTGAAACCTTATTCCTTGAAGCATTAAACACATCCTAGATCTACTACCCAATTACAAGTAAAGTGCGTTTTGTCAAAGGATTAGCCAATTCTGTATTGACATATGTTCCTAACAATGATTCACATATGTCTTAATAGAATTACAAAAAAAATCTAACCCTAACACAAACTCTTCAAAAATTTTGTAAGAAGAGAGTTCATGGCATGGTAGACTTTAACAACCTATCTTTTTGAACCACTTTAAACAAAACTCATCAAGGTATCTTGTGAAATAAAAGATTGCATACATAAAGAAACATGTGTATAAGGATAGAAAAGAAACAACACATGGAGAGATAGGTGAAGAACAACATACATCATCATATATATATCAAAAGTTAAGTACAAGTATGTGATAAGTGAATGGTTAGAAGACCGGTGTACATGAGGATAATGTAACTAAAAAAGAAAGAAAAGAAAAGTATATAAAATCCTCACTACATCCCTCAAGAATATACAGACACTCCCTCTAACAAAAATGTCCTATACTAACTCTCCCTCTAAATACAAGACTACTCTCATCCAAAAACTACTTCCCCTTTTTGTCACGAATGACAAAGGGTGAGTCATTGAGAGGTCGTCATCTCATTATCACTAGAAGAGCTAGCATCCTCATCCTCATCACCATCACCATCATCACCATCCTTATTTGTTGAAGCCTCTGAAGAAGGAGATGGAGAAGCAGCGAAGCCACCAAGGCGAGCCTGTCGTTATGCTATACGATCGACACAGGTGTTTACCCGACACAACTCATTAGAGAGAGTGTCAAGGTGAGCATCCATGCGCTGAAGCTGCGCCATGATAGCTTCGAGGGTCACATCACCAGTTGAGGAAGAAGGAGTGGTGGTGGAAGGAACAGCAGAAGCTGCAGGATCGGTAGACTCTTCACGTGGCCGCTTCGGTCGAAGCTGAGCCTTGCTCCATCGAACAGAACCGGCATTGATGGCACCCATGGTGGTATAGTAAGGAGAATCAGGAATAGGGATGGAAAAATGGCGAAGGATCTGTATGATAACCGAAGGAAAGATGAGCTTACCATGAGTCGCCGTATCCTAATAGACATCAAGGATAGAAGTGATGAAGTCAGAGGAGAAGTCTATGGAGAGGTCCTCTAAGAGGGACAAAAGAAAAAGAGCACGAGGCTCGGTGATTGAGTTATAGTAAGACAGTTGAGTAAGAATAAAAGGCATCACCATGTTAAGGAATCTCGGACCTTTTGGTCCGAGTATGGGGTGTTTTGCTTCCCACCCCATGTGGAAGGTGTCTCACAAAAATGAGACAGAAGCTTGTCTCTGGACATAGTCCGAAGACGATCATAGCCAGAGTAGTCAGGATGCCCTACCCTCGGAACATGTAGTACCTCGGATATAAGATCTGGGGTAACTACGATACGTGTACCTCAAAATGTCGTGGCAAACCGAGGTACAAAGGTTTCGATATCGTGTATATTAGAGTAAAAATCCTATATAAACATGATGGGACACCTTAAGGGTCTCTCATAAAGAGATTCCCAGTCCCGAGTTCGAATGACCGTAGGGAGAAGAGTGTCAAAAAAGTCCGATAGAACAACATGGCGCTCCGGATGAACACCACGTTTCTGAAAGTTCTCAAGGAAGTCCCATTGGGCCTTCCTATCACAGAACCAAACATGAAGAGGGGGAATAGGAAGATCAGAAGAAGAAGACTCGGAACCAAGAGGGTTCCGAGCCAGAGTGGATTTACGTTTAGGTGCCATGCGCAGTCTATCCGAGAGAGAGAGAGAGAGGGAGAGGGAGATAAAGAGAGAAAAACACATCACAACCAGAAATAGAGAAATGAAAGGATACGTATATGCATGAACATGTGACATGCAAAACATAACTTGCGTCATGGGTAAAACCAAATCCAAACCTACCAGCACACATTCCAATAAACAAGCACACATCTAAATGCATGAAACATTGTTAAAATGAAATGATAATGCAATGCATGAGCATATGATGACAATTTCACAAAGCCCAACCCAAAAATTTCAAGAAAAACTCAAAAACCCCAATTTTTTTGAAAAACCCCAAAACCTAGGTCTAAAATGCATGAATGCATGAAAAGAGAGAAGATTAGAACACTTACCAAGTGTTTTGATCTTGATATAGGCCGAAAAGCACAAGGGTAGAAGGTTTTGAGCGAGAGAGAAATGTTTGGGGTGAGAGAAAAAGGTTTTTTGTCGAGAGAGAGAAGAAGAAATGAAATTTGATTCGCGCTCTGACCTTCAATAGAAATCACAGCTCGATGGATCGAGATATCTGTCGAGCACTAAATCTCGACAGAAATGAATCTGTCGAGGTGCTATTGAGAATCTGTCAACGGCAAAAATTCCTCGATGGATCAAGAAGTTGTCGAGAATCTATCGGCCAGATAGAAAGTTGCTCGATGGATCGAAGAAGCTGTCGAGCATTTATCGAAAAGAAACACAGAAACCTCGATGGATCGAGATTGTGATAAGATCTATCGAGACAAGAAGAAGGAGGGGCTCGATAGAAGAGAATTTGTTGAGGATTTGTCGAGGATCTGTCGAGAAGCTGTCGAGCTTGAAGAAAAGGAGGTTTTCGAGGAGGAAAAATACAAAGAGATGAATGCAACAAGCAAGCTACTCAAACATAGATCCAATCAACATATTCAGCTTTCAAAACATCTCTCAACATATATGCAAAGCATTCAAGATCCAAAACACACACACACACACTAGACAAGTCTAACCAATTTTATATTTCAAAAACAAGTTAAGACAGTTTAGTGAGCATATATTAATACATGTATTCCTTGTGATTGCCAAATCACATTGTACCTGCACATGTATCAAAAGTAGCAAAGATTTTGAGTGTTGTGTGTGAAAACATAGCAAGAATGCATAAGTGTCTCATATTATGACGATTTCAGATATGAGAAAATCACATACACTCACACACAATCATAATTGCTTGATGGGGACTATCACCTTCCAAGTACATCCTATAACTCCCACATCTCCTAGAAACACGCTTGCAACCATATTTAAAAGCATTTTGACTCTTTTTGTTTTTTTTTTCTTTGCATATTTTTCTTTTTGAGCATAGAATTTGTGCATATAAGAGAGAGAGAGAAGAAAAACCCAATTATGTAAGCTTAAACATCACAGTTTTGCTATGCCGAAGCACACAGATGTTATACATGATTGGCGAGCTTTAATGGTGAGATGGTTATTTATGCCTTTCTCTTAGGATTTTCTAGTCCTTCCCGTCAAAAAGAGTGATATGAGTGTTAAGTATAAGAGATTACTTAATCGTACTCATCACAAACACGAGCCACAAAGCTCACTTGCTTAGTTGTGCATTGAAATGCTCATCTAAGTTACAAGAGATACAAAGTTTAGAAAACTTTGTTTCAATAGCCATCCAAGGTACACAAGTACCAATATACACAAAAAACATTGTTTTTGTATTTTTTTGATTTTTGATTTTGTTTTTAATTTTTATGAAAAATAAATAAAGCAAAAACTAAAAAGTAACCAAACAAAAACATAAAAGAAACACACAAAGCATAAAACTAGACTGACTCAAAACAAGAAAGCAAAACAAACAAGTAATGCATAACCATAAGAAGAGAGAGAGAGAAAAAGTGATTAAATCACTTTGAGCCTTTTTCCTTCCACACTTTGGAAGAACCTTTCCTTTGCGCGAACCTTTGATCCGGAGGTGAGGGGGAGGAATTCAAACCGTTCAAGTTTAAAAGGAACATGAGGGTATTGAGAAGATCTCCAAGGGGAGCAAAAGAGGATGGAAACTGATTCAGGTTTCCGGACGAGAGCATACTATTGCTTTGTTGAGTGGCTAACCACTTGTAGCAATTTGGACGAGTATGCCCTGAAGCTCCACAGTGATGACAGAAATGCAGCTTCTTTTGTTGAGACTTTTTGTTGTTTTCCCTTTTAGTCCTAGGGTTTCTAGCCTCTTTCTTTTCAACCTTAGTGAATGCTCCTAAAATATGCCTTTATCTAAGTTCTCACTAGCTATATCAGTTTTAGCTTCATCATTCTTAGAATTAACATTATCAACAGATGAGATAAACATAGTTGGCTAACCACTGGTAGCAATTTGGACGAGTGTACCCTGAAGCTCTACAGTGATGACAGAAATGCGGCTTCTTTTGTTGAGACTTTTTGTTGTTTTCCCTTTTAGTCCTAGGGTTTCTAGCCTCTTTCTTTTCAAACTTAGGGAGTGCTCCTAAAATAGATTTGCCTTTATCTAAGTTCTCACTAGCTATATCAGTTTTAGCTTCATCATTCTTAGAATTAACATTATTAGTAGATGAGACAAACACAATTGTACTAGATGAGGCAATATTAGGAGAAGTGAAATCATACCCCAAACCAGTTTTATCAGAAGTAGCTTTCTGAAAGCTTAGCATCTCATAGAACTTTGCATTGGAAGTCCTTTCCAATTGAGCTTTAACCTGGAACATCTCCGCTTTAAGCTTCTTGGTCTTTCAGCCAAGAAATTGTTCTCAAATCGTAGTGCTCCAATGGTTTGATTGGCTTTATCAACTTTGGTCGAGAGCATATCTCGATCTAGCTCAACATCATTCAGCTTTTTGGTGGCCAGCCTATACAGTTTCTCATGCTTCTTAGAAACCTTGTACAATTTTGCATAGGCTGTATGGATGTCATCTTGATTGTCCATTTTCTCAAACTTAGAATCCACCAAGTCTTCTTCATCATCTACTGTTTCTGTAACCCTTTCAGTAGGATCAACTGTAGTAGTGAAGGCATTTAAAATTCCCTCATCATCACTGTCATCTGACTCAATCTCAAGCTCGGTGTCACTCAAGGTAGTAGCAAGAGCCTTGCTTTTCCCAACTGACTTGAGATATGTTGGACATTCTTGTTTCATGTGTCCAAAACCTTGACATCCGAAACACTTTGGTCCGGAGGGAATAGTGTACTGATCGCCATCCTTAGCATCTTTCTTTCCTCTGTCTTGGCTTTTGAAATGAGAAGAATTGGATTGCTTACGGTCCTTATCAAATCCTTTCGCATTGGCATTTTCCATGAACTTCTTGAACTGCCTAGTAATGTAGGATTTCATCTTGGAATCTTCATCATCAGAAGACTCATCAGTCTCATTACTTTTGGCCTTCAGTGCCATGCTCTTGCTTTTGCTTCCTTTCTCGATTCTAGTCAAACCCAATTCATAGGTTTGCAAGTTGCCAACCAGCTCCGTCAAAGGAATAGAGTCAATATCCTTTGATTCTTCAATGACAGTGATATTGGCATGAAATCTCTTAGGCAGAGACCTTAGCACCTTTCTTACAACCTTGGGTTTGGGAATGGTTTCCCCAAGATTAAAGGCTGAGTTGACTATGTCCTTTACTTTGGCATAGAACTCATTAAATTACTCATCTTCCTCCATTTTTATCTCCTCAAAGCTAGTAGTGAGCCTTTGGAGCTTTAAATCCTTGACAGCCTTAGTTCCCTGATATGTCGTCTGGAGAATGGTCCATGCTTCCTTTGCAGTTTCTGTCGAGGATATCTTCTTAAACTCCTCATTGGTAATCGCACTAAATAGGGCATTTGATGATCTACTGTTAAAGTTCGTCGCTTTGATCTTGGCATCATCCCATTCAGCCGGCGCTTCCTTTGGCTTAGTCCAGCCAATCTCCACAGCTTGCCACACCTTTGCATCTAAAGACTGCAAGAAAGCTCTCATGCATACTTTCCAGTATGCATAGTGTTAGAAAAATACATGTTTATATCTTATACAAAACATATGCAGCGAAAAATTAACGGATCTACTTCATTCACAATTGATAACATGTACTATGTAAGTTTCAGAATTTAAGAACAAGAAAGCGTACCTTGATGCGGTGAAATTCAAAACAAAATATTAGAAGTACTTGGAAACACTTTTAATCTTCACTCCAATTCCACCTAATGCCCAAGAAGTGTGGTCTCTCAATCAGTTTCCAAGGGTGAATAAGAGAGTGGCTTACACTCACATACACACCATTTCATTCCTTATGAAAACTCTTATTAGAATTCTCTTATAAAATTCTGTATGTATCTCTCCTTAAATTTTACTAATTATCTAATTGGGCTAGCCTTTTGGGTCATTCCAATTGGGCTTTAGTATGTGGCTTGGAGTGGGACTAAAAGGGAACAAATAAAACTCTAGCTCCAATGGGCCTTGAGCTTTTTTGTCAACTCTTGACAAGTCCAAAGTTACCATTAATTATATTCAATACCACTATATGAATATAATTGCACTCTAGGCCTTATTAATAAATCATATCCCAAAACTTTATTGTACATACAACCTATTCATTAAAATATTCATAGTAATACAAAGTCATGAATATTGACTGCCACTTTGAAGATTACTACATCTTAATCCTTGAGTATCCGGTTTAATTCTTTAAGTTATTCATTATATATTTATGAAATCCAATTTCGTAAATATATACTTTAGTAACTCCTTACTAAAGTGGTTAGGCCCAACACTCTGAATAACCTAACCCATTAAACTTATCTCAAGGGAATATTTTATATCTCCGTTAAGAGATTATGAATTCCATCTTGAGAATATATGTTCCATCAACATTAAATGCGGCTGCCCAACATACTGAGGTTTTGATCGTGATTTTAGATCTCACTCCTGATATATCAAAGCAACTTACACCTCATGATCAGGTTCATTATTCTCTTAGGATTTAGAGTTGATGTAAATAGAAGTTGTGAGATTTATTATTCATTTGACAGTCATTAGGAGAGTAATAAATCTCACAGCGGTCCAGTTCAATATGTCTTAACTCTTAAAACATATCAACATGTCAACTAGAAGTCTCCACTTCCATGATCAAGACAAATCATCTTAGCTGATATGTTATAATCTTCGCAGATGAAATGCCCAATTTCATTACTGACTACGAACTAAAATTCTGAGTTTACAAAGAACTTGTGATTTATATCTTCTGTGACTAAATCACATAAATCACATACTATGCATCTCATGGACTAAGATAATGTCCCATTAGTTCATTTATAGATAGTCTCATATAATTAAACAATTTAATTATTTATGACATGCCAATAAATTGGATTTTAGGGCATAAACCCCAACACATAGTTAGTGCCATCAAATAAATGAGGTATAATAAGTGACTATCCTCTATCCATGACAAACAGGGGTCAATGGATCACACAGAAAAGATTAAACCTAATTAGAGTGTGCCCGCTTTGATACCACTTGATAGGCCAAGAATGTATTGACCCCTTTTGGTAAATTAATCAATTAATTATCCAAGTGAATTAATTAGATTCAATTACATGCAATAAGCGTGGTAGCACAAACAAATCACCAACTAAGTTAAATGCAGCGGAAAATAAATTTGACACAGGTGATTTGTTTACGAATGGGGAAAACCACAGAGGCAAAACCCCACTGGGTGAATTTAAGGTCACCACTCTCGAGAATTCACTATTATCAAAACAAGCGGTTACAAGTAAAAGGAATCCCAGTGCCCAATGTCAACTTACAGTTGAACCCTTACCCTAATACCCAATTGGACTTGTGATGTAGCGGCAATCTCTCCTTTCAATGCACGAATTCCAGTACGTGACTAACCAATGATGCACGGATCCCAGTACGTGACTAACACATTAACTTGAGGAAGATGTTGGCTGCAAAGTTCTTCAGTTCATCCAATAATGAAGATTAAGAAGGTTTTTGGTTACAAAACCCTTGGCGCAAAGATGCAATAGCTTCTAGAGAGAATATGATGAACTAGGGCAAATTTGTCTCCGGTCACAATATAAATGTATTATCACTTTGCATCACTTTGCATCCAATATGATGGCTCTTAAAATAATCCTTATATATGTCTAGAGTTGTGAGAAAAGAAATCCTACACAAATACTCATGGATATGCGTAAAATTGGATCTGAAAATTCTAATTTCGTAATTTTCGACAGATACAGCTTCTGTCGAGCTTCAACATTAATCCTCGATAGAAATGATTCTATCGAGACATTTGTCGAGCTTTAATGACCATCACTTCTTCACTTGTTTCTTGGTTTGATTTGCATGGCTTCAATACTAAACTTGAACACTTGTTTCTTGAAGTACTAAAACCATCCTAGATCTACCCAATTACAAGTAAAGTGTGTTTTGTCAGAGGATTATCCAATTTACATAACATATGTCTCTAACAATCTCACATATGTCCTAACAGGATGAATCTTGGGGTCTTAGAGCATCTTTTCTAGGCAGTTTTTTTTTTTCCTCTACATTTCTCTCCCAAAAACACATCCAAAAACCTTCAATTTCTCCTCTCTTTTAACAATCAAAAGGTAGTGTTCTTACTCTCAATCTTTCTCTCATCAGTTCTATACCTTGGATTTGAGGCTTAGGGGTGTGGATGTAGCTTTTTAGCTACAATCTACACCCATTGCTTTTCCTCGCATGTTCTTGCTTTATTTTGCTTCCTAGGATGTTTTATGGTTTTTTCTAGCTTGTTTCCTTACTTTTTACCATGATTTATCGCTTTGATGTTGTTGGCCTAACCTTCTTGGGCTAGGACATGTCTAAATTTAATGTTTGTGCTTAGATCCACATACTTTTAGGCTCTTTGCCATGTTTATGCTTAGATCTAAATGTCTACGTGCTCTTTGCCTTGTTTATATTTAGATCTACATGCCTATGTGTTCTTTGCCAAATTTATGCTTAGATCTACATGTTTATGCTTAGATCTATGTGTCTATGTTTAGATTTATGTGTTTATGTGCTCCGAGCCATGTTTGTGTGCTTAAATCTATATGTTGGTTGCTAATGCCATGTGCTTCTATAGCCCTTTTATCCCTTGATATCTCTCTTTCTTGTGTTTTGGCCCTTATTGGTGGGGTGTTGATCTAGATCCTGTGGTCTAGGCCTACACTCGTACGCCTAGGCCTATATCAGAGGGTTTGGATAATCTCCTTTATGCATGTACATGTTTGCTTGCTTGCTTCTATGCTTTATGTCAATGTTTGCTTGTCTAGATCTCGGCCTTGCCAAGCTTTGCGCCCTTCGTGGGCTTGTGCTTGTTGGTCCTTGGGGACCATTGCTTATGTGGTTGCATCCGTCCCTCCTAGGGCTTGCTTGGATGTACGTAACCATTTGTGAGATACACCTCTGTGGTGTTGGTGTACTTAATACACATCTTTTTCTGCCCCATGCGATGTTGCTTGCCATGCTTACTTTGTGCCACCCATTTGACTTTCTTTACTTCTATGCATTCTTTTTGCACGCTTGCCTACATGTTCATGCATGAGTGTTTGCTTACTTGTGTCGTCCATACTCCAATCTAATGGAGGTATGGACACTCGATCCAAACCTACATTTGTCCTCATAGGACATCCTCTTTTGTTTGATAACATGCTGTTTGCCCTTTCAACATGCTTAGCATTCTTTGTTTGCCTCCGTTTGGCTTTACTTGTTAGTGTGTTCTTTGCACGCTCTCCCTATTTCCCTTGTTTCTTTCTTTGGTTGTCTGTTGGCTTGTTTCTTTTGTCTTTGCATGTACATGCATGGAGCATAGACACTTGAAGCAAGGGTGCGACCTCCTAGGCGCAAGTAAAAAGGGCAAGGATGCAAGTAAGAAGAGGCGAGCTCACAAAGGGCAATGTTCAGAAGATTAGGGGGCCTAGCCCCTCTTGAGTGGTTTTCTCTTTCTCCCTCTCTCTAAGCCTCTTCTCTAGAGCATGTATTAGGGTTCCCTCTCTCCTTATATCCTTTCCTGCTCTTTGCTTGGGCCACGTTCCTTAGGTATGACAATGTTTGTTTTACATTTCTTGTACCTTGCTTGGCCATACCCTTGGAACCTTGGCAATGTATGTTTTACTTTCCTGCTCTGTGTGATAGCATTGTACATGATGTGTGTATGTATGTCTATATATATATCTATATATATGTATGTATATATGTGTGTGTGTGTGTGTGTGTGTGTGTATGTGTGTGCGCACGCGCATGCGTGTGTGTGGGTGATTGTGCACTTTGTATGATGAATACTCATGGTTACATGAGTAACCCTCTTTGGCCATGAGTGCTCTTGACCTTGTGGCATGAGTATGTGCTCAAGGCGATTGCTGTAGGTGCATATTTGTGTGATACTGTGTGCATAGTCCCCATGGTGTGATCGTCTCGATCCATGTCACCAAGTGACATCAGTTTCCCCGTGTATATGTCACGTATTAACGTGTTTAAATGCTTTGAGGGGCTTCGGCTCGTCCTAGCACGAGCACGTTGGCACGCGTTGTATACATAGGCACGAAACCTTGCCGGTGTGCCATAGTGCACCAAACGTGAAACTCTGCCAGATTTTCACCGTGAAAATAAGGCATCCCCATTTTCGTATTCTCACGTCGAAAGCTTGGTGAGAATAGCATTTTGCGTGCTATGACACATTTAAGTTGAAGTGCTGTCAGATTTCCGCCTCGAAAATAAGGCGAAATGTTGTTGGATTTTCGTCGTGGAAATTTGGCAACGATTCTAAACACATTTGGAAAGCATCGATCGAGACCACACCCATTCCGAAACCAAACCTCAAAGCCCAATACATTTAAAGCCTCGAAAGCTAATACCAATGGATCATTTTCAACTGCTAATGTCCAAAAATTATGATTTTACCAAAACAAAGGACTGTCTACAGATAGATGTTGTGGGGTGCGTAACACCTTCTCCATACGTAACCAGACTTCTAAACTCAAGAATCATGATTTTTTATCCATCCATGTTATATTAGGAAAAATGACATTTTTCTTAGCCTAGGATTGGTAATAAAATCAAATAAAGTAAGGTGATCAATCACACTTTAGAAAAACCTAATGATTGGTGGCGACTTCACTTACCCTTGGTAATTTTCTTAAAATTAACTCATATTCCAGTCACACACCCGAGGTACGACACACCTTCACACCATATCATACTTTCACACCAAGATAGAGAGAAAGGCGTGCGAGCGTCGCCGTGATAGGTGGTCGAGCAGCTGCGAGGCATCGACAACAGCCAATGTAGTAGAGTTGACTCGCCAGGAATGAAGAACTGTGAAGAGTATTTGAATCCCAAAATGAGGAATAGCAGCGGACTACCAAAAATCAGAATGAAGAAGAACAACCTCGATAATTGAAGGAAATAATAATGAAGTGGAGTCGGTCAGCTAGATTAACAGAAGAACAAGGGCATCAGAAGAAATTTCATCCAGAATGGAAAGTGAACTCTGCAGCATGAGAAGAGAAATGGACAAACTCAGGAATACAGTAAAAGACAAAAGTGTGGAAAACTTGGACGGAATGACTTGAAGAACATATTCGTCATTCACCATTGAGGTCTTGAATCGTCCTCTTACACCAAAGTTTCGCTTCCCTCAACTTGATTCATATGAGAAAGATCCTTTGGACCACATCGAATAGTTCAAAACCTTGATGCATCTGCGGATGGCTTCCGATGAAGTAATGTGCCAGGCTTTTCCAACTACACTGAAGGGCGCAGCTAGAGTTAGGTTCAGCAAAATACCCCTGGGTACCATTGCAAACTTTGAGCAACTCAGTAAGAGTTTTGTTTGTCATTTCATTGGAGGACAAAGACACAAGAAGCCAACTGGACATCTTCTCAATGTCCGTCAGACAAAAGTAGAATCATTGAGGCAATATGTAACTCGCTTCAATAAAGAGTTATTACAGGTGGACGAAGCAGAAGATCAAGTCATCCTGACAACCTTCCAGGCAGGGCTGTTACTTGGAGACTTTTTCTTTTCAAATACCAAAAGTTCACCAAAGACAGTAGCAGAACTACTCTACAAAGCCCAGAAGTATATGAATGCAAAAGATGCTGTAGTCGCGAAGGAAATGACTAGCATGAGGAAGAGGGACCAAGGAACAAATCGTCCTTCTGATAAGAGGAAGGAAACATAAAGCCCAAAGCAGACTTCGAATGGAAAGAGAAACCTCCCAAGTTAAAGGTCAAGTTTTACTAACTTTACTCCTTTGATAATGCCCATTGAACAGGTGTTAATGCAGATAAAAGATGAGCTGTGTTTGCAATGGCCTCAACCCATGTTGGCTCTGGCGGAAGGTAGGGATATAAGCAGGTATTGCAAGTTTCATCATGATCACGGACATCGTACCGACGAATGCAAACATTTAAAAGGGCAAATAGAGACCTCGATTGGTCAAGGAAGGCTGCAGAAGATTGTACGAAAGATGTTATTAATACATGGACAAAAGTTATTAATACATAACTAAACCGTCATGACCAAAAGAAGAAGTCATTAATACATGGCCAAAAGTTATTAATACATAACTAAACCGTCATGACCAAAAGAATAAGTCATTAATAGATGGCCAAAAGTTATTGATACATAACTAAATCGTCATGACCAAAAGAAGAAGTCATTAATACATGGTCAAAAGTTATTGATACATAACTAAATGACCCAATGGGATGGGGAAAGCTGCAGGCACTGTTGGTAGTGGTGATAATGGGAAATTAATTCTCTTTTTGTTGGCGGTATAGTTGGCATTAATGTCTTACAACTATTTTATCGAGTGAACGTTTAGGTTGAAATTATATATATATGGACAAGAATAGAGTGTGATAGGGAAAATTATTTAATACTCCGGGAGTACCATTAATGCGTACTCCTCCCTCATACATGAATTGTGAGTCCTACCATAAATTTAATTAGTAGAACCTAAAGAAGTCATTAATACATGGTCAAAAGTTATTGATACATAACTAAATCGTCATGACAAATAGAAGAAGTCATTTCCCTATGGCAAAAAGTTATTAATACATAACAAAACCGTCATTAATACGTGAACAAAAAAAGTCATTAATACATAATGACATTGTCATTAATACTTGATTGAAGAAGTTATTAATACATAATGGAATCGTCATTAATACATGACTAAAAGAGTTATTAATACATAATGGAATCATGACCAAAGAGTTTTAATACATAATAAAATCGTCATAAAAAGTTCTTGATGCATGACTTATAAAGTTATGCATAATCGTCATTCAAACATCGTCACAAAAACGGCTGAAAGTTAACATGTCAAGGACGAGGCAATTGAAAATATAGCGTCAAAGTATTCAAACATGAAGCAAAAAGAGAGGGAAAGAGGGAAAATTAGAAAGAAAAGTTGATGGGAAGCGTGCGCGGGAAACTCGAGAGGCGGCTCCTTTCAGCCTTACATGTGTCACGCGGGCAGACGAAACGTCATCTCACAAGAAATGTGAGTACATGAAAAACGAAGGGACGAAATTTCAAATCACTCATATCTTGTCACATAGATGAAGACAGGAATAAGGGGGCAACTGATGAGTCCAAAAAATAATGGCTTCGTCATTCAATAATGGATGAACCCAAGATACGTTACACATTTATAGTGAGCATTTATGACAAGAAGTAATGGACGGAGCAATGGGAAAGAAGATGTTACACAAGTCAAAGCACCAGTCTGTAACGCCTCAACTGTTACAAATGAGAATGAATGTAGAGATTCGTTGCTCATTAAAGACAAAGATGGCTATAAAGTCAGAGAAGAACAACACCAAAAGGCACTCACAATTCTCATCCCAAAAACTGTTCCTAAGTTGAATTCTTTTGTAATATACTTCGATTGAATCCCATTCTAACTTAATCATCAGAAGGTGTTTGGCAAACACCACATTGGTGTATCACTTTTTCTCTATTTCAGATTTGTTGTAGGTTCGTCCTTGGACGAATCCATTACCGTCATCCATCCACACTGACGAAGATCTCAACTGTTGATTTTCTTCATCATCACCATCTATTTGCAAGTTTTTATTTTTATATTTTTGATAATTTGATAGTTAGGAAAGGAAGGAGAGTGGATTTAAATCCTATATGTTTAATAGGAAGAGTTACTATCTAATTAAACTATAGGGCTCCTAGCTCTTTTTGCAAGTTAATGCTTTTATATGTAGTTGTTGTCGCAAAGCCGCTAGACTTTACCACAATATGTGTTGATGAAAGTAACTGACTCAACTCCCATCTCAAACTTGGATCTAAAAGCGAAGTCAATACAAGCAAGGTGCAATGAAAAAGACCCCAACAGAGAACAATTTTGGAGGAGATATAAGAGAGATTTTTGACAAAGTTAAAATTTTCCGTTGATATTATCGAATGGAGAGAAGAAGACAAACACGCATGACAAAATGATGTCGTTTTGATTTTAATGGGTGCCATTAAAAACAGATAATAAATTGCTCGGTTATTGTTCCATTAGATGTTTTTAAGAGATATAGACAAAGTGGTTGCGTTGTCATCTATATCTATATATATCTAAAAGATGAAGCGTAGTATTTATTGTTACTATACTCCAGCTAAGCCACATCAACGTCCACGTCATTATCTTTTTCTTTTCAATTTTCCTATAATTGGTTTTGACATTTATTTTTTTAATATTTACACTTCTCCAACCTTTCTCCCTCTCTTACCTTTTCATCTCCCCACTACTTCTCTAACCTTTCTCCCTTCCTTACCTTTTTATCTCCCCACTACCCTCTAAATTAATATCATATTCCTCTTTCCCATCATCTTCCTTTTTTCACACCCTCTTACTATAAATTCGTCACTATCTCTTCCATTCTATGCATAGTTTTCCCTCACACAAAAAATGCTCTCTCTCTCTCTCTCTCTCTCAATTTTTTGGTGGATTTTTTTATTTTTCTTGTATCTCTGCTTTAGGTTGATTATATTTTATATTCTTTAAAACTCTACTTTAGGTTAATGCGATTTAGTTTTTTTTTTTTTTTAAATCGTTTTTTTTTTCTTTTTGATTGTCAAATTTTATCCTATTGCATTATAAAAAATTAAATATCGCATATAGAAATATAATATTATTCTATTACATAGTATGATTTGGGTAATTTGGTATTTATTTATTTATTGTTTTTTAATTTTAATTTTAATTTTTTTTGGTTCTCTTTGATTGTTAAATTTTATCCTATTGCGTTATAAAGAATTAAATATAGCATATAAAAATATAATACTATTCTATTACATAGCATGATTTAGATAATTTGGGATTTATTCTATTACATATCATGATTTTTTATGGTGCTCAATTTAGATGTTAAACTATGAGACTATACGAATTTTTGTTTTGTTTTTGTTTTAAATTCTTTGTGGTGGACAAAGTACTCTTAATAGTTGTATTAGAAGTACTCTATAATGCCATTTATTTTGAGAAAAGCAAAGGTTAGGCAAATGAAAATAATCAGATAGGTGACAAATTTTAGCTTTTGCAATTTTACTTTAATTGTTATTATTATTTTATAACAATGCATATATAGAAATTTAATACTTAAATTTTGCTAATAATTGTTTATTTGATAATATGTTTTGTGTGGATGAAATTACAATTTCTGCAAAGAAAATAACCTTAATAGATTATCAACAACAATTTTTTTTTTCCTAATTGGTCCAATTAATCATTGTTAAGTTTATTAATTTTCTTAGTTATGTTTTTTGGTGTTTTGGATTGTAGGCAGAAAAAAATAAGGTTTCAGAAAGTTTGTTTAAAACTAAAAGATAATTTCCAAATTTTATATTCTTTTTAATGATTTACAAAAATAAATAACTTTTATTAAAAAATAAATATTTTCATTAACTTGCCTTTTGAATTTTTGAGAAAAAAATTTATTGTTCTTATATTACATTTATGATTGTTCCTATAATAAATAAAAATATGATTATGAAATACATTACTCTTTATTAAATTAGTTTGAATTGTAAAAAAAAAAAAATAATAATAAAACCACCATAAAAATGATTATCACGCGCAATGCGCGAGTTCGTGGCTAGTGGTTTATAAATTTTGGTGTTTAAATTGGTATAACTAAAAACTCAGAGATTAATTTACAAGAAGCAAACTCCTGAATTTTTTTTATTAAAAAAATTCCCCTATTATTTTTCATTTTGTGTGGTTTTGTCAATTTCAGCAAAAGCTAATGACCATTAATTTTTTTTTTTTTTTTTTGGGGTGTGGATCTGTTGGTTTGAGCAAAAGCAAATGACATACACATTTTATAAATCAAGATACAAAGTGTGTGATTCATTGTTTTCTTTGAGTTTTGTTTTAAATATTTTTTTAATAAGTGAAGGCCTGAAGGGAGACTAACCTCTGGTGGAATTAAGGGGGACTAAATCACTAAACATCAAACCTGCCATAACCTCCAATAGAAGAGCATTTTTTCAGAAATATTTTCAACTTATGGTGTTTATTCTCGATGATAGTTCTTTATTATCAAACCAAGACACCAATTGGTTTTTTTTTAGTATAGACAGGAATCTAAATCTTTTATTCGACAAAAAAAAAAAAAAAAAAAGTAATTGAACTAATTAGAACCCAAAAAAATAGTGATAAATTAAACCAAATGGTGGTTGCTTAGCGGAATAGTTGGTCATATTCACTAATGGAAGTGTTGGTATGAGTGATACTTTGATTTATTGGTAAAGTTTATTTCTTTTTACCTTGAATTATAAGGTTAATTACAAATATTTTTGAACTTCACATTTGAGCAATCAAAAGTAATCTAGTCTGTTCTAATGTACTCATTGTATTTAAATTTAAGATTTACGTGCTTAAAAGTTATAACATTGTCATATAATATAACTATGTGCGTATAATTATATTTTTTATTCTGAATAATTACATGGTAAGGTTATGGATTTTATTTTATTTATTTATTTTTTTTTTTGAGATAGAGGTTATGGAATTTAAGGTTTACAATGTGATGAAAAATATAAAAATAAAAAAGAAAAAGAAAAAGAAAAAAAAGTATCAGGATATTGCAAGTAACATGATAGCTTTAGAGCGTCACTACAATAAATTTAAAGTTCCAGAAAATATTGTAAACTACCTTTTAGTTCAAATGAGAAAGTATGATTTACCTTTTATTTCTTTGTATCGGAATGAGGAAAAATTATCGAGAAGTGCTATATTTACAACATTTTCACAATACTTTTATAATAAATTTTAAGTGGCAGATTGTTACCGATTATTACTGGTGGAAAAAATAGTAATTTCAGTGACATGTTCAAATTAGAACCAATGATAACTTACCATTTATGCTTTGTTTTATAAGTTAGTTGGTTCAATTTTGTTGAATCACTATTGGGTGCGGTGTTGCTGTGTTAGTGGTGAATTAAGAGCTTGCACACTATGCAAGCCGGATGAGGGTTAGGATTGGAGAGAGAGAGAGAGAGAGCCAATAAACACAAGAGGTTCCCTTTAAAACCTTCGTTATCTCTATATTCCTTTTTGTTTGTGTATCATGCGTATCAAATTTAGCACACATCAGCATCCTTGATTGGCTAAAATCAAGAAACATTGATTGTTCATGATTCTAGTACAATCAAGGGGTTGACTCAAATGCAACCACTCAAGTTAGCTTCCTATCAGGGTTCATTGTAAAACAACAATTTTGAGTAGTAAAGATGTGGGCGCTAAAGGTTTTTTTATGAGAATATAAGCTATAAGATCGAACCACGTAAACCCTTGCTTCTGCTCTCTCCTCTTCTTATTATATATAGATATATATATTCCTCCATTTTATTTTAACAAGGAGTTAGTGCCACTTTTCTATGGCCTTCACTAGATTTCAAGTAGCCAATTACCAACCATTGCTCCACTAAACCGTTGTCCAATGTCGACTGCAATTTTCCAGTTGTTGTTTTTCTTCGGGGCACTTAACCACTCAATCTTTTGCATAGATTCCAATTTTTGGTGTCTATTTTCTAATTTGAAGCTCCCAAATCACACAACTTGGCCCATCACTCAATCTTTTTGAGTTCAATCTATGTGAAATTCATCACATGCTTACACGCTTCATCCAGACATTGTCTTTTACCATATTCCTCATGCCACTAGTACTGTAGCCACTGTCAATCCATAGCAGCCATTCTTTAATCATTGGCACAACCATTCTGAGGCCTTTATAGCCGTCTTCATGTATTGATTCATCATTATTGGCCCTTGCCATCACTAAAATTTTGTACAATTCATTCCACATTATGTCTGGCCCATTCTACATTTGATCTGGTCACTCATGGTCATTTCATAGCTTCTTCACTAGCTAGTTTACATTCCATACTCAAGGTATCATTAAGCTTCTACCTTGAGTATATGGGGGTATGGTAGTGTGTCATGCATATCACATTTGACACATGTTGATATTCTTCATTGACTAAAATCAAAGAACATTAATTGTCCTTGTTTTTAGTCTTGATCAAGGTATTCTCACAAGTCAACTTTAGTTTTTATACGATGATTCATAATAGTAAAAATGTAAAATGTAATCATCAAAGACTTTTCTTTGTGGACGTAGGCTATATTAGGCCTTACGACTTACCACATACACCCTTACTTTCACTTTCCTTCTCTGTCTAAATCTTTTATTTTAACACTTTTATATTAGCATTTCTTATTGTTAGATTTTTACATGCAATTAAATCTAACTTTTGTAAAGAAAATGTCATATAAGAGTGAAGCAAAATGACATATAGAAATGATGTATATTTTGACTTATGAATAATATTTGCTTATAAGTAATGCTCCTAGTAGTTAATATATTTTATTTCCACCATGAATATATAATTAATTTCGGGTCAGCTGCACTTGGAGAGAGAGAGAGAGAGAGAGAGAGAGAAATTGGAATTCTTGATGGATTATGGTGTCAAAGTTTCGGATGATTGGAAAGCAAGCAATCTTACCAAGAAAAGAAATTCTAGATCGTGCCTCACCCACCACTCTTTTTCAGCTGCTGTATAGAGTCAATTGTTTGACAATAAGACATGATACTTTTCCCATAGTTGTCAATGTCTATATTTAATTCTAACACTCTTTTTATTGTGTGATTAATCACTTCACCAGAAGCACTATATTTGCATAATCTATCAGGCTCTAAAACATGATAAGCACCCTCCAAATAACAAATGAGCCTTCAAAAAGTCTTGCTTGCAGTTGGGGTAGTGCCTTGCACGTATAACCGCGTTGCTTTTAACAATATGCTATTCATCCTTTCATATATAAAAGAGCAAACCCAATCACCACCCTATTCCAAAACCTGAACAAGAAGTAGAAAAAAAAAATGTCTTCCTTTAAAGCTTACGGCAAAGTTGATGAAGCCGAACAAGCAAAGCTTGAAGCTGCTCGGAAGACCCGGAAGAGAATCACCATCATAAGCTTATCATCCGTAATCCTTGTTGCAATTGTAGTTGCTGCTGTAGTTGGAACTCGTAATAGTTCTGGTTCCAACAAAGGTAGTGATGCACAACCTCTTTCCACCTCTGTAAAAGCTGTTTGCGATGTAACATTGTACCCGGATTCATGCTTTGCTAGCCTTTCTCCTTTATCTAACTCCACGCACATTCAACCTTTGGATGTCTTCAAGTTGGCAATACAAGTGGCTATGAATGAAGTGTCAAATGCTGCTCTGAAATTATCTGAGCCCGGCTTTCTCAATGGTTTCAATGACAACATGACCACCATAGCTATGGAAAATTGTCAGGAACTTTTGAGTCTTGCTTTGGATGATCTCAATAGCACATTGTATGCTGGTTCTGACTCATTTCTTCAAGTCATCGATGATCTCATAACGTGGCTAAGTTCTGCAGGTACTTGCCAACAGACCTGCATAGACGGCTTTGAGAATGCCAATCAAACATCAATACAGACTACTATTGCCGATCACCTGAAGAATTCTACTGAATTAACTAGCAACAGCCTTGCTATCACCACATGGCTTTCTAACATTTTGGGTTCGGTGAAGCTAAGGCGACTTATGAGTTACCCTGAGAACCAAGAAGAGCCAGAGTGGTTGCATCCAAATGATAGGAAGCTACTTCAAAGTCCAGATTTGAGGTACCAGGCCAACATAGTTGTGGGGAAAGATGCATCTTGTAAATACAAAAAAATTACTGATGCACTCAAGCAAGTTCCTAAAAAAAGTGACAAGAGGTTTGTGATCTACGTGAAGAAAGGAGTTTATTATGAAAATGTGCTGGTTGACAAGAACATGTGGAACGTTGTGATGGTTGGTGATGGAAGTACTGCAACAATTGTATCTGATAATCTAAACTTTGTGGACGGGACTCCTACGTTTGCAACTGCAACATTTGGTAAGACTAGGCATATTGTGCTTTTTAATTTGAATAATTTTCTTAGGTGAAAAATTCATATTAAATATTACAAATCTAAAAGCTGTATTCAGTATCATATCATTTTAAATTTTAAATGATAAATGTAGCTGATCTTGCTCCCAGCCAACTTCACTAACAATTAAATTTCTTTCTGTGCAGCTGTATATGGGAAGGGCTTCGTTGCTCGAGATATGGGATTCCGAAACACTGCAGGTGCAATCAAGCAGCAAGCAGTGGCCCTCATGTCAAAGTCAGACCTATCAATCTTTTACCGGTGTCACATTGATGCATTTCAAGACACCCTTTATGCACATTCCAACCGGCAGTTCTACCGCGAATGCAACATTTATGGAACAGTTGATTTCATCTTTGGGAATTCTGCAGTTGTGCTTCAAAAGTGCAACATATTTGCTAAGGTTCCAATACCAGGCCAGCAGAACACTATCACAGCTCAAGGTAAGTTGGACCCAAATCAGAATACTGGAATCTCAATACAAGGTTGCACCATATCTCCTTTTGGGAACTTGAGTTCAGTCCAGACATACCTTGGACGTCCATGGAAGAATTACTCAACAACATTGTTCCTTCAAAACAATCTAGGGACCTTAATCAACCCCAATGGATGGTTACCATGGGTAGGCACATCAGCCCCAAGCACCATATTTTACTCTGAATACCAAAATTATGGACCTGGTTCTTCCACAAAGAATAGAGTCAAATGGAAGGGAGTGAAAACCATTAATCTTCAAGTAGCAAGCAAATTTACAGTGAATAAATTCATCCAAGGGAACAAGTGGATATCTGCCTCAGGTGCACCCTACCAACCTGGCCTCTGAACGTGATAAATTTCATGGAGACTTTCTCTAAGAGATGTTTGGTTTTTGTCCCCTCTCCCTCTTTTGTTCTAATTCTTTTTTTGCTAATAGTTGTTTTTCTTTCAATTTAAAAATTGTTTTCTTTGACTTCATACAATATATGAGGTTCATTGATTGAAAAATGTTTGGAATAAAAACACAATCTAACAAGTGTAACGTGAAAATATTCTGAGGTAATAAGTGCCTCATGCTTTTCTTGAAAGATTCTATAACAATTGCATCTGATTTATTTTTTCTTGCTTCTTTCCCTTTTCAATGAACATGAAAATTGCATATAGCAAGAAACGTCTAAAACTACTTGAGGTTTCTCTTCTGAAGTTATGTTTCAAAATCACAACCTCCATTTCAAGGACCGTAGTAATTATATCAATATTCTCCTAATGATTTACCAACAACTAAAAAACTAGGAGAAATTATACTTTATCATCCTAAACTATTCCTCATGTTACACTTACCCAGCTAAACTATAGGGATGAACACATACTCCCTAAACTATTACCCCTTGCATCCCAACGTCAACTAAACCGTTAACTTGGATGGAAATTAGGTTCATGTGCAAGTCACATGACTCTTGAGTACATGACATCTAATTAAAAGACAGAATTGCCCAAGTCTCTTAAAACATCCAATTAAAAGTCTCTCCCGTTATATTCAGTTCCTCTCATGCTCAAAGTTCGATTGGGAATAGCTTATTTAACTGAAATTGAAATTTTTTTGTTAAAAGTACAGTAGATAAAACTAAAAAGTAGTTGAAATAGTATAGTAAGACCTATAAATAGTATCAAAAAATGCAATGGGCTTATAAATAATAACAAAAATAAGCTAAAAAATAAAAAATGCAGGCTTTTTAAGCTAATGACAAACACAACCTCAGTCTCTCACTTCCTCTCAATGTCTAGCGTCTTCTTCCTCCCACCGTTGCTTTCATCAACTACACAGGTTCTGGTCTTCCCAATTCAAATCAAAGTACGACATTTCTGTGGCTGTCGTTAGCAAAACTTTCCCACTTTGCCCATCATCGTTTGGCTATATATACCACTTTTTTAAATTTTATTATTTTTCAGGTCAATGAATATGAATTATTGAGTTTGAAAGCTTGAATTTTTACCATTAATTGGCTTAGATTTTTAAAATTAAAATTGATATTTGATCTGGGTTTTTAATCTTTTGATCTGGGTTTAAATTAATTTGTAGACTTGGATTAGTTGGGTGTTGTAAGTGCTTGTTAAAGCTCTGTTTTCCTCTATGGGAAAATACCCAGAAAAGTTTTCAATGAAAAACTGGGTTTGATAAGACTGTTTAACGAAGAAAATAGTAACTGTGTTTGATAAGACTGTTAAAGCTCTGTTTGCCTTCTGTGGAAGTTAGGCTCTGTTTGCATTGGAGTTGTTGAAACTTGGAAGGAGCTATGGTTATTGTACAACGAAGAAAGTAGTATTAAATGACTTTACCCTTCCGGTGTTCATTCATTTTTTTAGTTGTAAATATTCTTACCTTTTTTGGTTGATGAGAAGTTCATCTTTTTAGTTGATGAGAGCAAGAGACTTGGACTAGGGGAGCGAAGCGAGAGACAAAGAGACCGTGGAGAAGAAGATGCCTAACAGTGAGGGACCGTATCTGTTTATAAGATAGTTAATAAGGTGCAATTCGGTCTTTTTGTTATTGCAACTACCAATTGACTTGCACATGAGTCTAAATTCTGTCTAAATTAACAGTTAACTAAATCGTGGGTCTAAAGTGTGCAAAGGTAATAGTTTAAGAAGGTAAGGGGCTGTTTGGATTTACTGTTTTCATAACTTATAACTCTGTTTCCATCACCCATAACTCAAAAATGGTGAGATCTATGGCTGAAAAGTCTGTTTGGTTTTTGTTTCTATCACTCAATTATTTGATTTTTGAGTGATGAGTTATAGAAACTGAAAACACATTTTAGGTGTTTTTAGTTTTCATAACTTAATTTTCAATGGCATTTTCGTAATTAAACCTACACTGAGGGTCCCACGGTTAGAGTTCAGCTGCAACTTTTGACCTTTTTTTTTTTTTTTTTTTTTTTTTTTTTGATGAGTTATGGAAACTGAAAACACATAAATGTGTTTTCAGTTTCCATAACTCAATTTTTAATGGCATTTCCGTAATTAAACCTACAATGAGAGTCCCGCGGTCAGAGTCCAGCCGCAACTTTTTTTTTTTTTTTATTGGGTTCGCTGAGTTTGGTTTTTTTTTTTTTTTTTTTTTTTTTTTTTTTTTTTTTCACTGGGTTCAGTGAGTTTGGGTATTGGGGGTTGAAGGAAAAAAGAAGAAGAAAGAAAGTAAAAGCTGCACCAAGTTATAGGTATGGGGCCCACAAATAGTTGAAAAATTTGAGTGATGACAAGTTGAGTGATGATGCCAAATGGGTGGGGTGTAAGGAGTTGGGGTATTTTAAGTGATGAGTGATGATTGATAAATGATGAGTGACGAAAATTGAGTTAGGAGTGATGAGTGATGAAAAAAAAAAAATCAAACAGGCCTTAAATATGCATTAGCATAACACGAGATATAGTTTAAGGTGGGAAAATGTAATTTTTCAAAAAACTAAAAATATTACAACAAGAATGAGAAGAAATAGAAACTTACAGTGGTGTATATCCAAAATGGCTTAACTCTTGGATATACAACACAAGTTTTAAACTTCTTTAACTCACACTCATTTTCCAATGTGAGATTAATCCACTGTAAGTTTCTTTAAAAAACCTTCTCCCCCTCTCTACGTGTGTGTGTGTTAAAAATACTTAGTATTCTCAAAAGAAAAAACAGTGGGTTAATCCCACATTGGGATCCGTGCAAAGGGTTAGTCACAAATTGGAGGTTTGTGCATCAAAGGAAAGAAGGCTACTACAAGATCACGTCCAATTGGGTATTGGAGCAAAGGTTCAACTGTAGGTTGGTATTTCGGGATAGGCAATACTTAGTATTCTCAAAAGAAAAAACAGTGGGTTAATCCCACATTGGAAAATGCATGTGAGTTAAAGAGGTTTAAAACATATGTTGTGTATCCAAGAGTTAGGTCATTTTGGATATACACCATTGTAAGTTTCTTTAAAAAACCTTCTCCCCATTTCCTCGTGTTAAAAATACTTAGTATTCAAAAAAGAAAAGAATGAAGCTGGCATACGAAAGGATAAATTTCAGGTAATAAATGCACTTACCTCAAGAGAATCGACTTCTCACATCGGATCTTTGGTGGCCTGTCTTGTGAGCCTTTACGCCACAATCCTGCTCAACCTTCGAACCTCGAACCCCATGAATGATTCCTTAAAAAGAATGATTATATCGAATAGATAAACCGGCATAACCACTTGATTTATGAGTCACAAAACAAAACTGTATCAAATTAAGTGGTCTTCTCTATCCACTCATGTCAACCCATTGAGACACAGTTACTTTCCTAGACATGCTTTATGAGACTGTATTTTTTCATGGCCTTAGGAAAAACATGCTAAAATAACAATATTAAGTACCAGTATAAGACAAAGTTCTAGGTCCAAATGGCACGTAATAAACCATTTATTTGGTCCATTAGGTTCACACAATGACAGAGTAGCGATCCATCGAGTCATTCTTTTAATTGCTTTACTATATAGTACATACGTGCTCTTCAACTTAAACAAAACCCTTGTGCTCCACTAAATTAGCCTTATATCATACCAACCCCATAAGAACTAGAAAAAGCCCTACGATGGGGATCATCTCTGTTGCACATATAGCTAAACACGTCTTCTCACTCTTCAACTACACCAAATTTCTTCTCTTTGGCTTTATGATTATAATGGAAGAACTTGTTATGCATTATTGCTTTAATATTAAGTGATATAATTATGGTTGTCAAAATCACGATCTGGATCGTAGGATCGCACGATTTTACGATCTTACCCCACCAAAATGTTTAGGATCACACTAGGATCGTAAAAATGGTAGGATCGTATAGGATTGTAGGATCGTATGGGCTACAATCCGTATGGGATCCTACTGATCCTACCAAAAACATAAATTTTTGGTTTTTTTTATTTTTATTTTTTATTTATTTTTTATTTTTTTATGGGATAAATTTTTTGTTTTGATAAAGCTTTTAAGGGTTTTTATTTTTTCATGTTGTGATGGTATGACTTTTTATTTTTATTTTTTATAAAATTATGTTAACCTAAGTAAATGTTTTCTAGTTTCTAGTTCACTTGTAATCAAAATGAAGGAATGCTTCATCATTTCTAAATGAAGAATTTGATGTTGGCTTTGCTTCCTTTTAAGCTATAATGTTGTTAAATTTGTTTGATTAATATACTAATTTGTGTTCTAATATTACTAAAATATTTTTTTTATGTATAATTTTATCAATTATGCTTGTATTTGTATATTGATTGATTGATTTTTTTGAGCATTCTCTTTAATTGTTGCTGAGTAGTATGACTTAAATAGTTGGGTGTGAAATTGTAATTTGATGTCTTTTTCAGCTCTAGTATAAAAATATATAATGTATACATAGATAATAAAATGGATAATGATGATTAGGAATTTAGGACGGTATTTATAAGAACCTTAGAATGGGAATAATTAAATGTTCACTTCACCTTAATATTCATCTTGCTTTTGGATTTCATATTGTAGCTAGCTAGTTTCCATTTGCTAACTTATTTTGGATTTCAAACTTGGAACTTAGAACTTGGAAAATATTTTTTACATGTTTTGATAAATATTTTGGTATTTGGTTGCTAATTAAACATTTATTGAACTTTTTAGATATATTGGGTCAAAACTTAAATATATTTGTTTCGTTAGTATAGACTTAGCGCTGTATGACATGCAAATTACATCATATGATGCAAATCTTAGTTTTTTTTTATGGATGAATTTATAATTTACGTGATTATTCAACATACAAAATTATTATCAATGTGTTTTTTGCTTTAAATCTGAAAATATGTAGGATCTTACGATTTACGATCCGATCCTATGATCTACGATCCCACCTACCTTTAACGATCCTACGTAGGATCCCAATTTTGACAACCTTGAATATAATATCAATGAGTAATGAGTAATGATAGTTTATAGTTATATATTTCTTATTACATATTCACTTTACACACACTAAAACATGACTGAAATTGTTAAATCATATTTTTAAAATATGATTTCCCTAAAATCGTGTTTAAATACAATTTCAAAAAGTAATGTATACGAAGTGTGCAATTATTAAAATTTTTCGGAATGGCTTAATGTTGGATTTCTAAATCCTGACTTACTACTCGAAGTGTCATGTGCATTGATTTGTAGTTAAATTGGTTCCATGTTGGCTTGTTATTTCAAAGCAATGAGCAATGTTACGTACACAAAAAAATTGACAACATTTTTGATACTAGTTGATGTGGCAAGTTTGTACTAGTCCCGTTAGGTTCTAAAAGTTTAGAACAATTGACAAACCGTGAACACCGGTAAGGAAGATCTTAGAGTTTATAGGGTTTATTAGACAATGCTTAAGTTGTTGCAAGTCAGAATATAAGAATAAGGAAGTTGCAAGTTCAAGAATTTGAAACATGCCAGGTTCGACCAGTTGAGAGAACAGGTTTGACCGATCGAAAGATGGGTTCTGCAGAATTTAATTAAATCCCATCAGCCTCTTAAGCCTATTAAGTGATTAGGGTTTCAGATCTAATTCTTCTAGTATTTAAAAGAAACCCTAAGGCACGTTTTGTGATGACTTTGGAGATGCTCTTTTGAGATCTAAAACGTACTATGCATTCTCCTTTCAAAGTCATTACCGGAAATCATTCTCATACCATTAGAACCGATAGATCTAAAGTTGTTGCTACAAGATTAAGAACCGCTGATGATCCAAAACCTTTGAGTGGGATCTCAAAGTCACAAACGTGGGTGTTTATGTTCAGCAAATTCTAATAGAAGAGTCCATGGAGTCTAAGTTGCACGTGGTCATGTGAGTAAGTTCTACATGAGGTAGCTTTAGATTTTAGGGAGAAAATCTATTGTAAACTTCCATTCTATCATAGTGAATTTGTTTACCTTGAGGATAGTTAGGTTAAATTCTCTCCAGGTTTTTTACCTTGAAACGGTTGGTTTCATTGGTTTTCCTAGGTCATCATATTGTTGTCTTATTTACTTTTCCACAATAAGTAATATGATTGCATGAGTTTAATCTAGATCTGAATAATTAATATGAGTAACTACTTGGTTAATTAATTATGTTAAACAAATTTGGTTTCTAGGGGTCTAAACAGAACAAACAATTAATATTAGAGCGGTTTCACTTTGATTAGATTAACGTCCTGAGTGAGATCCTTGATCTCTGTTATCATGGATAATTTTATGTGTCTGCGATAATTTGAATAAAAAGGACACTAATGTTTCTGTTGATCTTATTGGTGCTTGTGAAACTCTCCGTAAGGAATTATCTAAATTTTTGAAAATTGCTAAGAAATTCAAGGAAGAGTTAAAATTGGCTAAACTTGAAAAAGAGGAATTGATTGTGAGATTGGATAAATCTAATAAAAAGAATGTATTTTTAAGAAATTAATTTTCCTCTCAAGATGAAAAGGTTGGAACAAGAGTTAGCTGAGTCTAAAGTTGAATTGAAAAAAATTGTCTTGTACCAAACCTATTGTTGTTGATGACAGATTTGTTTCTGTTTCTATTAAGCCTAAAGCTGACAATGTTTATATTCCTCATTTCAAGAAAAATCATAAAGAAAATGCTTATTTTGCTAGGTTAGACAAAGGTAAAAGTTCTAATGTAGACGTTGAAGTTTCTAAACCTATGTCTAAACCTCCTATTAGAGAGCAAAATAAATCTGTTTTTGTGCCTACCTATCATCTTTGTGGTGTTGTTGGTCACATTAGACCAAATTGTTCTTTGTTGAGGCAAAAACCAAAATCTGAGACTAGATCTGCTATTAAGAATACTGATGTTCATAAATTTATTATTGTTTGTCATTTTTGTGGTGAGTCTGATCACATTCGTCCTAACTGTCATAAATTGAAATTTAAGAATTCTGTGTTTGAGTCTAGGATATGTGATGATATATCTCTTGCTACAAGTTCTGATAAATTATTTCATATGCTTTTGAAAAAAATTTAAGCTTGTTGGCTTGTGAAAGGAAATTGCAGGAATTTAGTCTCTCTCAAAAGAAGTGTATAATCCCTCAAATACACTCTGTTTCTCATAAAGCCAAAGATGCGTGCTGTATGGTGATAAAAGACTTGCTAAGATGAGTATTATTTACTTGTCCCTAATTTAATTCTTTCAATTATTTGTGGACATATTTACATTTTGTTTTTGGCTATTTTGTTTTTAGGTTGTTTTGATTATTTTAAAAAAAAAATCCAAAAACATTGAAAATTTTCAAAAAACAAATTTTTTTTTTTTTTTTTTCTTGAGGATTACATGAATATGATATCTCTTTCTTGACCTAGAACATACTTGATATTATGGAGAAACATAAAAAGTATGTGTTGCATAATTGAGTCCATAAGCTATTTCTGATTTTGTATGAGTATGTATTAGTTTGTACATGTACATATTGGTTAATTAAGAAATTGATATTTCTTGTTTGTGTACCCTCTATAGCTTAGTTGAGCACTGTTTATGCATTGCGCGTTGTCATACATTGCATTTGCATTTTTATTCATTTAGCATAATGTGTGCTTTTTTTTTTTTTTGGTCATAAAAATTTTAAAAACACAAAAAGATTTTTATTTTTTATTTTTGTATTGCACACCATTAAGTGTGTAATTAAGGTTGGATAATGAAATTTGCATTTCATGACTGTGTCTCTTGTTTATTTTTGATGAGCTTATTTTTACACTTTGCTAGTTTGTGCTATGTAGTGCTTAATTGTGTGAGTTGTTTAGTCTTTAAACAAATGATCTTGATTTTGATGATACATATTTTGATCGCAAGGACTAGAAAATTCTAGGAGAAAGGCATAAATAATCATCTCACCACTGTTACTCGTCAATCATGAACACCTGTATGCAAATCATAAAAACCATGCTCGGTAAGGTGTAACACTTGCACAACAAGATAAAATGAGGTGTTATCTTTTTTTTTTTTTTAAAAAAAAAGGTTTGTAACAAGGGTATTTCTTTTCTATCTCCTATATGCCTATGCATGATATCTTTGATTGTGCTAAAAAAGAAAAAGAAAATAAAAAAATCAAAAGAAAAAGAAAAAGAAAAAGCAAAAAGAATCAAAATGCTTTTACATGATTGCAAGTGTGTTTTCTAGGAGATGTGAGAGTTATATGATGTAACTCTTTAGTTGATAGTCACTTTCAAACCAATGTAATTGATGATGTAGAAACTTTGCTTAATTACTATCTACATATCACATTTTTTGTACTTTGTACACAAACTCGTTGCACACACTACACGCAAACCTTTGCTAAATTATGTACATATGATTGTATGTTGACTAATCTGGTCGTCTTTAATTGCATATGATCTGATGTGTAAATGCAAATTTTTGTTTTGGTAAAAAGGATTTTCATGTTTTAGAAGTTTTAATTATGTGATTTTAACTTCTTGATTGGTTTTGACATTTGCATTTAAGAGGCATCATGTTTTTGAAACTGTTTTGGATCATGTGCATATACATTGAGTCTTAAAAAAAAAAATTGCTTTTCAAAGTTATTTTTCTACATAAAATTTCCATATTTTTAAAGTTTTAAAATTTATATTGTTCGACCGATCGAAAGTCTCTCTCGACTGCTTGAAAATGTTTAGGAAAGACAAGTACATTCCGATCAAGATCTTCTGCCTCTTCTTGCAACTTTTGGGTTAGAAGTATTAGATTAGGATTTGTGATGTATTTGGGCATTTTATTATAATTGGATTGTTCTTGTATTTGAGCATTTCATTTTGTATGTAAGTTTTGTCATGGATTGCCAAATGGGGAGATTGTTAGGTTCTAAAAGTTTAGAACAATTGGCAAACCGTAAACACAAACTTGTTTAGATATAAATCTTAGAGCCTATAGGGTTTATTAGACAATGCTCAAAGTGTTGCAAGTCAGAATAAAAGAATAAGGAAACTGGAGGTTCAAGAATTCGAAACATGCCGGGTTCGACCGATCGAGAGAATAAGTTCAACTAATCGAAAGATGGGTTCTGCAGAATTTAATTAAAGCCCATTAGCTTTTTAAGCCCATTAAGTGATTAGGGTTTCAAGTGTTTAAAGGAAACCCTAAAGCACATTTTGTGATGACTTTGGAGATACTCTTTTGAGATCTAAAAGGTACCGTGCCTTCTCCTTTCAAAGTCACTATCGAAAATCATTCTCATACCATTAGAACCTGAAGATCTAAAGTTGTTGCTACAAGATCAACAAATTCTGATGATCCAAAACCTTTGAGTGGGATCTCAAAATCACAAACGTGGGTGTTTGTGTTTAGCAAATTCAGATAGAAGAGTCCGTGGAGTTGGAACTGCACGTGGTCGTGTGAGTAAGTTCTACATAAGATAGCTTTAGATTTTAGGGAGAAAATCTATTGTAAACTTCCATTCTATTATAGTGAATTTGTTTACCTTGAGGATAGTTAGGTTAAATCTTCCCTAGGTTTTTTACCTTGAAACTGTTGGTTTTATTGGTTTTCCTGAGTCATCATATTGCTGTCTTATTTACTTTTCTGCACTAAGTAATATGATTGCATGAGTTTAACCTAGATCTTAATATTAATCTAAGTAACTACTTGACTAATTAATTAGGTTAAACAAATTTGGTTTGTAGGGGTCTAAATAGATAAACAAATTCTTATTTAGGCCCACCACATACATCAATTTTTAAGCTACCACTAACAATATACCACACCAACAAGTGTCAAATTTGTTGTCAAATTTTGTGTCTATAGACTTTCTCAAAAGCAATTGTAGGTTATATTAAAATAATTTTTGCAGTATTTCAGTATTTGTTCTCTTTACAAGCATAGAAATGCACTAGTGATGCTGGCCATTCTTAACATGTTGTTCCTAAGAACATAAATTAATAAATAAATTAAATTTCATAATCTTCAAATAATCATTTGAATAATAACATTTCACATAAATTAGATTTCACCATAAAATTAAATAATAAGTTGAGAGACACTAACTCGATGGTACCTTAAAATAATCTCATAAGTCATAACATGATAAACAAAATTACTGTAAACTCATGTATTATAATTTAGGTGGCGGGGTTGAGGCACAAGCCAAGTTGCTATCTTGAGACAATACGCATCGTCTATGGATTTATCCAATGTATTAGAAAAATAATTTATGCATGTTATCTCCAGGATACAACAACCTAACCACTTTGCTGATTATTTTTACAAGCCTACACCGCTTGTAGGATACAAAATTCTTAATAGTACTTTCTTTTACCCAGAACAAAGTTCATACAAATAGTAATATATTTAAATATAATTTAACAAAAAATATTTGAAGAGGGAGTATACGGCTTGTTGGAATGTAAAATTTACTGATAAAAGAATTGTCATCATCTCAAAATGCTTACACCACATGTATATAAATGTCTAGGTGTAGCCTTGTCATTTAATTCCATGTTTAAATTAAATTAAACTTTCTGACATTTTTTGTATTCAAAACGTTTGGTTTGGTCACCCTCAAAAAAAAAAAAAAAAAACGTTTGGTTTGGACTTTGGATAGCCATTTTTGCTAAACATTTCAGCAGTTTTATGCTCATTGAATTCAGCAGTAATGGGACACTAAAGAGAAAATCTGTCAAATGACCATTTTTACTTTATACGAATTTAACAGGTATAAATATTAAATGACTATATAATCAGAATTAAAATACATTTTATAAAAATATTCCAACATAACATAAAGCAAACTTAACTTCCCTAACATATTTTCACATGTAATTGATCAAGAAAACCCTCCAACAGTTTTCCATACGATTCTATAGGCCATAAATGAAGTACTCTAGTGAAGGAAAGAATATACAAAGCCTTCATTATAAATTAAGTTAACAGCACCAGAAGAATGAATGAAAGTTTTATCCAGTTTTAGATCTCTAGTTTAGTAGTCCTGCATAGAAGGGTATATCAGTATTAGGCAACCAAGTATACCCCATTGTGAAATTGTACACAGTGAAATTCAAAGCCTGCGTAGCATTCATCAAACTATAACCAGGCCAGTGTACTCTCATGCTGGTATTTGCACCTGGTCCATAATTCTTAAACTCCCCATAATAGAGTGTGTCTAGTCCAAATGTTCCATTCCACTCCAACCATCCAACTGGATCAATCACGCTACCAATATATGATTGCATATACACAGTCCTAGAATACTCCTTCCAAGGTCGGCCTAGATAAGTTGATGTGGAGTTCAAATCCATAGCCAAGTCAGGTGCAGCTTCTATTGTGCAATTGTGGATGGATATACCAGTGTTCTGATTTGGGTCAGTCCGGCCCTGAGCTGTGACTGCATTCTTCTGGTTAACCATTGGTTTCCGAGAATATATATTGCAGCTCTGAAACACAGCAGCAGCGTTCCCAAATATGAAATCTACAGTTCCGTATATGTCACATTCTTTGTAGAATTGTCTGAGAGAGTGAACATAAAGTGTGTCCTGGTAGCCTTCAAAACTACAACGATAGAATGTGGAGAGGTCGGCATTGTTCCTTACAGCCACTGCTTGGTGTTTCGTAGGACCAGCTGTGTTCCTGAATGTAATGTCTACTGCTATAAACCTGTCTCCAGAAACAGCTGCACCACCATACGAATTGGTTTGGAGTCAGCACAAATAAAATTTTCCAAGTTTTATGATGATGGATATGAGTCAAGCATTATTGCTAAATTCACTGATCCACACCCCCAAATAAAGCTTAGAGGATTCATGTGTATGGTCTCCCACAAGTTATTGCTGTATACGATCAAAAACAATCAAAACATGTGAAAATATTTATGGGAGGTTGAACCAACACAAGCACTATCACTTGTTGCAAAATCTTTAGTTAGAAAAAGTGTAAATTTGATCATTTAATCATTACACTTTACAACTTTTAGGCTCAGTTTAATTTTTATCCTCCTAAATTTAAACACATTTTAATAAGAAGTATTACGTTCACAACATTTTTATTGATTACAAAAATAATATTAAATAAAAACTTGCGTGGCTAGGTCAACAACTTAGCAGGTGAAAACCCATGTCAGCTATAAAATTTGAAAACCAAAAGATTATTTAAACATAATAATATAATCATAATGTAAGGTGGTAAAAAAGAGTAATATTAGAGATACAACATTTTTTACCATTATTTCATAATTATTGATTTGACTTATTGTGATTTGAGCAATATTACTTTCACCCGGGTCTACTACTAACTTTATTTTTATTATACATTAATCACAATAGGTCATGTCATGTCCCTAAATACACCTCTTTGAAATGTAGATCATGTAATCATCCAAATGAAAGAAAATTTTGATAGTGACAGGATGAGCTCCAATACTTGCCTATAATGTTTTTGATAAACACATAAACATGATAGAAATTTTTTGGAAGACAAGTTGTATGCCATGGTTATAGTACTTACCAAAGGTTGAAGAATTAAAAGTTGTCCAGCCATCAATCACACTATGGTTTCCAGTGATCACAGTCTTGTTGATCCCATCTCCAATCAACAGTATATTCCTCTTATTTTTGGGCACCACAATGTACTCCTCGTAATACCCTTCTCTAGCATGAATTACAAATAATCCATCTTCAGGCATTGCATTATTGGGAGCAAATGCAATTGCCTCGGTGATGGATGTGAAGTTTCCGGTACCATTATGGGTTACAGTCACTTTATCGATTACGAGAATTCCATTATTGCCTTTCAATTCACTGAGAGTCCGTTCCTTGTTGGGGCAATGCACTGATTTTTGGCAAGAGGATCTCCGTAGAGCCTACAGCAAATTAGTTCTTCAATTTCCTTTTTACCCCAAAACTCCTCAAATAAACACCTCAATCTATTTTGCAAAAAAAAAAAAAAAATTATACAAACCTAACTTTTTTTTTTTTCCTATCATTATTTGTTTCACAATTATTGAAATGGTAAGTTCATAGAAAACAATAAAGTGTTGTCACTGATACGGCTATATGAAAATCAATAATAATTTGGTACCTTAACAGTGAAAAAATTTGTGAAAATTATTATGTGATGTCAATGACTCATTTAGACTTTCAAAAAACATGTCTTGTGAATCTCTCTTATCAAGATCCAACAAAATCCATGATAAAAAGCTTCTCCAGTATTTTGTATTGAATCTCTCTCTTTTTGTGTTGAAGAGCAACTAGTTGATAGGGTTTTGGCTATTTATTTTTAAATTGCGTCACACATATGGTACAAGTGCGTAGTTCCTCTAATACTAATGAAAAATTTCTAAAGAAAACATTTAGGGTTCAAATCGTCTTACTCTCAACTATCGAAGTATTCAAAAAAAGGAAAAATACTCCAATTCTCAAGAGGGTAAACTGTATCATTGGAAAAGTCGGCGAGGTAAATTGACATCACCCTAAGCACAAGGAGGTAAAAGTGCACCTTCCTTTTTTTTAATAATTAAAATGAAATAGTAAAAAATAAGCAATTTACAAACCCTATAATATCATTACAATATTTTTCAAGAGTTTGGTAAAAATAAAATATAAACATCAACTATTTTGTTAATATCAGGAGCTTTGTAATCAAGAGAGTCAATTTCGTACTAAAAATCATTTCGGTTTGGATAAAAGAATGATATATTTCAATATTGGTTAATATCAGTATACCGTTTTGGAGTTACTACTATTTAAGTGTATGTATGTCCTTCTAAAAAAAAAAGTGTATGTATGTATGTGTGTGTGTGTATATATATATATATATAGGAAATTTAATATATGAAAATTTACCAAATAAATGTACATATTTTTACAAAATGTTAAAGATACTACAAATTTTATCACATTGCGTTTACAAATTGATGTGATAATGAGTGTTCTTGGTAAATTTTAATAACATAATAAACAATTGTCAAAATTATTTTTTGTGGTTGGTAAAATATTAATATGTAAAGATTATGTAATAAAAATTTGTAGTGTCCTTGGTATAACACTGTTCTGAACTCCTCTTTTATTCTCCTCCACCAATCTCTCTACTTTTTACAGGTTTATTTTTTATTTTTTAGCATTGTTTGTTTCATACATGCTATTACACACATAGTACACACTCACAAAAAATATGAGAAAACATGACTTGAAATCACGATTTCAAACTAAGGATAAATAAAGATGCAAAATACAAAGCAATGCACAAAGACTTAGAAGACAGAGCAACATGCAGAGGAAAAACAAAGAACAAGAAGAAGGGAAGAGACCAAGATAGGAGAGAAAGGGATAAGATCGTGAGATTTTGGGAGACATCTAATATCAGGTGAGTGAAATTTTTTTCAGCAACTGAGTTTTTGTTTCAGTCTTGTATTCATTTATGAATTAAAATCGTATTTCTCTCAATACTGTTGGAATGACCTTGGTATGGCAGATATTTAAACCGGCACAAAATTAAAGTGTTTTTGTACTGGCCTAGGCACCAGTGCAAAAAATACTGACTTGTACAGTACGAAATCGATTTCCTTGTTTGTAACTCATCAACTAGCATCTCATAGTATTTCTAGCGAAAAAAAAAAAAACGTGCACAAGATTGAAAAGTTAGCAAGGTAAAGTGACATCATCACTAAGTACAAGGAGATAAAAGTGTATGTTCCTTTTTTTTATATAATTAAAATGGAATAATAAAAAATAAGCAATTTGCATACCCTACTAAATAATAATATCATTACAAAATTTATCAAGAGTTAAAAAAAATTCAAAATAATCATTAACTGTATTAAATTTGAATAAGAAGATTTCACATATAGATTATTCATAAATGTAACCGCGTTTTGAAACTAGTATTGTCACATTGTGTATTATTATTATTATTTTCGGCTGAGTATGTGTACTTTTCTTTTGACATGTTTCAAAAATCACTTTCTATAAGGAATTTGTAAAACTAATCTTCAATAATCAATAAAATACTACTCCCTAGTCCCTTGATGGTTGATAGAATTCAAATGACTATGTTACCAACTCAAAAGACACACAAAGATAATCATATAAAATAATAATCTATCCCCTCCTTTTAGGGAAATCTCCCAGGGCCACCTATTAATTTATAGGCGGCATCTGGCCGTCCTAGATATATGAGTAATTAAAATCAAAACTAGTAGCCATAGATGTTCCATTCATCCACAACACAATAGTGTGTGTATATATATATATATATATATATATATATATATATACTTTTCGGTTTTTCTCTTTTATTTTTCTAAATTGAAACCTTAGAAGTTTATGAGACTATACAAAAACGCACCGCTGCTAACCATAAAAGAAAAGAAAAAAAAATTGCTATCAAATTCAGTCAAATTAAAAAAATGAAGGTGAACACATGCAAAAACACATGTGATGTGAAGTGTGAAGTGGCAGCCAAGTTGTTCAACTCCAACCGTGTTTCGTGAACACTAAACTTTCCTAGCAAGTCACCTTGACTTTCAACCGGCCCAAACACTATTTTTTTTCTGGGTACCTCATTCAGGAAGATTGGGCAAAGTCATCAATTGTGAGGCCAAATTTTGAAGGGCCCCAAATCTCAATTAACTCGACCTTTAATACACAATAAGCACTAGATTTTAGGTAATCTCTGACCAAGAGATCCGTCTAGATTATTTCTTGGAGCAATTATATTATATAATTAACTTGGATGGGTACAAAAGAATCAACATGTTGCTCTTATTTTTAGGACTTTGTGCCGTCCATGAATGATCTTTGGGAACTTTAAAACTCTTTTTTGGGAGGTAAAAAAAATTAAAGTAAGATGTCTACCAATTCACTAAAAATGTGTTTTCACTTTTAAGGTGCCTTTAAAAACTAAAAACAGTTTTAAGCTCAATGTTGAAATTTGAAACTTTTAAGAAGAAAAAAAATAATTTATAATTAACTGTTTATATTTTATAAATTCAAAACTCTATTGCATTTTTCAGTGTAATTGTAAAACACTCTAATTCTAAAACTTAAAGAGCTTTTTAAGTAAAATCCTATATTACATAATTTCTACTACTGCTAAAGCTCTGCAATTAAATATGTTCTTCCTAAAACAATATCAATATCAGACTCTTTGTTAAAAGTTTATATGTAATTAAAACAACTGTTCCGGGTCCGGTGGACAGCCCTATATAGCTGATAAGGGTAATTTTGTAATTAACCCATGACGAAACAAAAGGCGACGGACATAACAAGGTTGACAACTTCACTGATAAGAGACAACCTTGTTGTAAAGTCTACAGCTCCACCCCATACCTAACGGCTGCATCTTGGGCACAATAAGCTGAAGATAGTAAGTTGAAGACAGTAAGCTGAAGACAATAAGCTGAAGATAGTAAGCTGAAGATAGTAAGCTGAAGACAGTAAACTGAAGACAATAAGCTGAAGACAATAAGCTGAAGACAGTAAGCTGAAGACAGTAAGCTGACGACAGTAAGCTGACGACAGTAAGCTGACGACAAGCTGAAGACAGTGAGCTGAGGACAGTAAGCTGAAGACAGTAAGCTGAAGACAGTGAGCTGAAGACAGTAACCTGAAGAGAATAAGCTGAAGGGGATATATGAATCTTTAACAACCCCGACGAGGGAGTAGGCGAAGCTGACGACCTTGACGGGGTAGTAGGCAAGGCTGACGACCCTGATAAAGAGTTGCTTGCCACCCACGTATCGCGGAAATAAGGAAATAACTTGCTCTCCACGATTAGTAAGATCCAAAGGGATTCCTATAAGGAAAGGATCCCGTAAAATACGCTCCAAAGAGACTCCTAAAAGGAAAAGACTTCTAATCCAACAAGGAGAGGTCAACACTCTACTACTATAAAAACCCCAATACCCTCACCAACCAAGGTACGCATAATTAACCCCTCTTTAGCATTCTAGAGTTGTGAGAATAGTTCTAACTTGACATTCGGAGGGTATTTGGCCGGCACCACACCGGTGCTCTCTACCAGGTCTTTTCTTTTTATTGTGTAGGTATTCTTTCGAGCGTGTGAAGACTGTGTAGCTCACTGGTGATTTTTTACGGCATCATCAGTTGGCGCCGTTTGTTCGGAACGAAGCGCACTTTAGCCTATCGCTTCCCGGACAAAGAGTTGTATGGTACTTACTCGCTCGATGACAACTACCAATAACGTTCAAGGAGACGAGCTGCGACCACTGCCCTAGAGAGGCAGGTCCAAACCCTCATGGCAGCAGTGGAACGTCTCACCAAATAGAATCAGGACCTTGAAGAACAGCTACTGCAGAAGAACGCCGCTATGGGTACCCAAGAGGAAAATCAAGAAGGTACTAGTGCCGAGCAAAGAGATCAAGAGGGGCCGGAAGGTAGTAATGCCCCAAGCAGACCAGAGCGACATGATATGAGCTGTCCATCCATCACTGATATGGCTCCACTCCACATTGTCGCGGAGATGAAGGCGATGAAGGAACAAATGGACGTTATGATGAACGCCCTCAAAAGACGGGTGTCCAGCGACCTTGATGATCTGGTCCACCGAACCGACTCGCCGTTCACCGCATCCGTCAATTCCTTCCCCCTTCCACCAAAGTTTCGTATGCCGTAGGTGGAAAACTACAACGGAAACAAAGACCCTCTAGATCATTTGGATTTCTTCATGACCCTGATGCACCTTCAAGGGGTACCCGACGAGATCATGTGCAGAGCTTTCCCCACCACACTGAAGGGTCCCGCAAGGATATGGTTTAGCAGGCTGACGCCTAACTCCATCAGTACTTTCAAGGAGCTAAGCGCCCAGTTTGCTTCGCACTTCATCGGGGGACACAGGTATAAGAAGTCTACAGCATGTTTGATAAGCATCAAGCAGCGGGAAGATGAGACGCTAAGGTCTTACATTGAACGCTTTAACAAAGAGGCGCTTTCAATCGATGAAACTAATGATAAGATACTTGTAGCCGCTTTCATAAATGGGCTGCGGAAGGGTAAGTTCCTATTTTCACTATATAAGAATGACCCGAAGACTATGTCGGACGTGCTTTACAGGGCAACCAAGTACATGAATGTTGAAGACGCGCTTCTGACTCGAGAGAAGAGAGAAAGGCAGGAGGATACGCGACAGGACAGAGGACGGAAGATGACAAAAACTGGAGACGCTGGACGGACAGAAGCTACACCACCCGTGGAACACCAAGCACCTATGGAAGTACTACCAATAAAAAGGATGGCATGAAGAGCGGCACCTCTTTATTTCTAGTTTACCTTAGTGAATTTTAGTTATACTCCTTAGTTTTTCTATTTACTTTAGTTTTTGCTACAATAACTCTTTTAAGGCCCAAAGGGCAGGTCTTCATTTTCTTTTTAAGAACTACTTTTCCTATGAATGCATGGTTTATTATAATAAGAGGAGTCTATTCAGACATGGCCAAAGTCGCCTATGGGTGGACGGTCACTACGCTAAGTTACCTACGGGTAGACACATGGCCAAAGTCGCCTACGGGTGGACGGTCACTACGTTAAGTCACCTACGAGTAGACGCGTGACCGAAGTTGCCTATGGGTGGACGGTCTAACCGCTAAGTCGCCTACGGGTGTACAGATGACCAATGTCGCCTACGAGTGGACGGTCTAAACATTAAATCGCCTACGGGTGGACAGACGACCAAAGTCGCCTACGGGTGGATGGTCTAAATATTAAGTCACCTACGAGTGGACAGACCACCGAAAGGTGACGACCAGCAAAGCTGAAGAGTAAAAAGACTGACTCCTAAGTACCACCAAAAGGTGACGACTAGTAAAGCTGAAGAGTAAATGACTTACTCCTAAACACCACTAAAAGGTGATGACCAGCAAAGTTGAAGAGTAAGAGGGCTTACTCCTAAGCACCCTTAAAAGGTGACAATCAACAAAGCTGGCAAGTATGAAGACTTGCTCCTATGCACCACCGAGAGGTGACGACCAACAAAGTGGACGAGTCTACTACTAAGTCCACAAAGTGGACGAATTTATTACTAAGTCCACAAAGTGGACGAACTTATTACCAAGTCTACAAAGTAGACGAGCCTAAGACCACAAAGTGGACGGGCCTGTCACCAAAGCCTACAAAGTAGACGAGTTAAATATAAGTCCAAAAGTTGGACAAAAACCATTACCAAGCTTACAAAGCAAACCAGCCTATGTTCACAAAGTGGATGGGCCCATTACCAAGTTTACGAAGTAGACGAGCCTAAGTCTACAAAGTGGATGACCCCACAAAAGTGGACGAGATTATTACTAAATCCACAAAATGAGCGACCTCATTACAAAGTCCACAAGACAGTGGACGGATCCACCACAAATGGACGGACCTAAACATAGACAGGTTTGTAATTTGGTTCATCCCACGAAGATGGGTTAATAAAATAAAGTCCACAAAACAATGGACGAATCCACAATAAGTGGATGGACCTAACTAAGCAGATGGGTCCATGCTTAAGTCCGCAAGCAAGTTCATCCCGTCAGGATAAGGTTACAGACCACAACAAACAGACGGACCTCTAAACTTGCGAAAACATATCTTGAGGCATCACACATAAATGACCCTTCCACAACGTTAACTCCATAACCCGTCAGCTAAAGCTGACGAGGCTATGGAGTGGGGAGCAGCTGATAAGGGTAGTTTTGTAATTAACCCATGACGAAACAAAAGGCAACGGACATAACAAGGTTGACAACTTCACTGATAAGAGACAACCTTGTTGTAAAGTCTACAGCTCCACCCCATACCTGATGGCTGCATCTTGGGCACAATAAGCTGAAGATAGTAAGCTAAAGACAGTAAGTTGAAGATAGTAAGCTAAAGACAGTAAGCTGAAGACAGTAAGCTGAAGACAGTAAGCTGAATACAATAAGCTGAAGACAATAAGCTGAAGATAGTAAGCTGAAGACAGTAAGCTGAAGACAGTAAGCTGAAGACAGTAAGCTGACGACAGTAAGCTGAAGACAGTGAGCTGAAGACAGTAAGCTAAAGATAGTAAGCTGAAGACAGTGAGCTGAAAACAGTGAGCTGAAGACAGTAACCTGAAGAGAATAAGCTGAAGGGGATATATGAATTTCTAATGACCCCGACGAGGGAGTAGGCGAAGCTGACGACCCTGAAGGGGTAGTAGGCGAGGTTGACGACCCTGATAAAGAGTTGCTTGCCATCCACGTATTGCATATATAAGGAAATAACTTGTTCTCCACGATTAGTAAGATCCAAAGGGATTCCTATAAGGAAAGGATCCCGTAAAATACGCTCCAAAGAGATTCCTAAAAGGAAAAGACTTCTAATCCAATAAGGAGAGGTCAACACTCTACTACTATAAAAACCCCAATACCCTCACCAACCATGGTACGCATAATTAACCTCTCTCTAGCATTTTAGAGTTGTGAGAATAGTTCTAACTTGACCTTTGGAGGGTATTTGGCCGGTACCACACCGGTGCTCTCTACCAGGTCTTTTCTTTTTATTGTGTAGGTATTCTTTCGAGTGTGTGAAGACTGTGTAGCTCATTGGTGATTTTTTAAGGCATCATCAATAGCTAACATAATCAATGAATTTTACCCCTTGGACCACCAGCTTAAGCAATATTCCAGTAAATTGTCAATGCTGCCACCTTTGGTCCATGCACCAAACACTAAGTCAACCGACACAAAATTTTTGGAGAGAAATGTTAAAACTATTGTAATCAAATTTTATTATACAAAATATTTACCAAACTTAGTAATAAATGTAATTATTTATAGTTCAATAATTGATAAATAAATATTGAAATTACCTTGGTGATATATATTATAAAATTTCTAACAATCCTAGCATAATTTTATTTATTTATTTATTTTTTTATAAATCATTTCACATAAATTCTTTTTTTATATAAAAATATGGTATTCTAGTTTTTGTTGAGACTATTCTACTCTCACTCCTAAATTATGAGATATTTTAAAATTCTATGGATCGATGAAATTTGTACCTTTGGATTTACGACACAATTTTTAAGTTTATTGAACTTACCACAAAGATATCTATAAAGAAACTCTTTTTTTTTTTTTTTTTTTTTACATTTAGTGAGGTGGTATGTTATACATTTTGTTACTCTAATAACAATTTGCCAAAAAATTATGAAAAATACTGTTACTGTGCAAGAAAATAAGATAACCAAAAAATAAATAAAAAAACAGGCACTAATTAAGAAATAAGATTGAGTACCTTGATGAGGGTTTCAAGTGGCTCCCGGAAAGGGTGTCCCTTGGTCGGAAATCCAACATTAGACCCCTTTTTCTTCTTTTTCAGTTTCAGATTTCGATCCAACGAATGTGTCACCAACCCAAGTGAGACACTATACAACTCTGTCATATTGTTCAGAGGCTCAGACAATGCACTCACAATGCTACTCTTAGAATACTCAAGCCCATCATAACAAGTTTGCTGGTTTGTCACAATTGCACTCAGCAGTGTCTGAACTCGCTCCACAAGCTCATCGTTCAAAGACGCAGCTATTTTCAGCTCAGTTGAGATTGACTCCAAGTAGTCCACATTGAGTTGAGAGAGCTGGCCGCAATCGTATAGTGCACCAATCTCAGCTTGGCTCATATAGGATCGTTTCTTGTCGTGGGTGAGGTAATTGCTGATCACGCCTGACATTTTACGTGCTTGTTTTAGAGATTGTTTGACAGAGAACTTGCCGTAGCTGTAGGGATCCGACGGTGAGGAGTGAATGGTGGAGAGGATCGAACGGCAGAGTTTTGGGTAGAGGGTGGACTTGCATGCAGTGGAAGGTGAAGAGGATTGGGCTGTGGTAAACACAGCTAAGAAAAGTAGTATGAGAGAAGAAATGAAGAGAAAGATTGGGGGCTTTGGCATTCTGAAATTTGTGATTTTGGCCACTGAAAATTTGGGTAAGGCTATTGACCTTTTCCAAACTCAATAAAGATGAAAATTTTGTGTACTGAATCCGATCTTATTCTCAGTCAAAACTTAGTAGAAGTTTTGTGCAATTGGAAAAGTAGAAGTTTTTGTGCATTGAATAGTGAATACAACCTGACTATGCTTGAAAATGCAATTGAGGCTAAGAGTAAGGTTTGGTGAAAATGCAATTGAGGTTTGGTGGATTTGAGAGTGTGAAGAGAGAGAGAGAGAGAGAGAGAGAGACCTCTTTTGATAGGATTTAGGATCTCTCTATGTGTTAGTAAGCTCCTAAAAGCTAAAGGGATAGATCAATAGGTCACTGACAACTAGGTGGGCCATAATTCTAACCTTAGGCCTAAATGGACCGTAATGGATTAGTGGCAAACCGTTAATGTACTCAAAGCCCATCATAGACAATGACATGGATTGTGAGTTGGTGGGATGAACTTCAAAAGATTTTGGCCCGAATGGAGTCTCCACATTCTCACTCATCACCAACTATGGCAAAAGGACAAATAAACCAAGTGAAAGTGTGTGCAAACAGGTCATCACTATGGAGTCGCCACTGTGGGCGCAAGCGCCTGCAACAGGTCATCCTCTCATGGGAAGTACACCTTGGCCTAGGGTGGACCATGGCGGGGGTGTAAATGGAGTCGCCACCTAGTTTACGTCTAGAAACTATAAATATAGTGCCCTTTCATGGAAGGACTGATCTTTACCAGAGCACGTGTCCGGAGTTTAGGTATGGGGATGGAAAGGTGTTAGGCATCCAACCCTCCCAACCTATGGGTTGGCATCCACTCATTGTGTTCCAAGTCTAAGTTTTGTTAAAGGCATATTTAACACGTTATTCTAACACACACACTAACATGCATCTAAAGCAAATAACATAGCATAATCGTCCCCAAACCTAGCATTCATCTATCATAGCATTAAGCATATATCACCAAAGGCAGAAACATCATAGGAAAAACTTAAGACAAAGCATATTATTGCATCTAAACAAAAAGACCCCCTAATAAGCAAAAAAAAGTGTAAAAAACAAAAAAAAAACAAAAAAACAAAACAAAGCAAAGCAAAATAATGTGAATAGACATATACAGATACGAAAATTAGGTTAAACAAAGGCCAAACATGTAAATAAAGTAAAGGAAAAATGAACAGAAGGTGAATTAGGATTTCTAGGAAAGAGTATGTGTGTGCATACATAGGGCATGCGTACACAGCCCATCTGTATGCGTAGGCATACTACAAGTATTCATACACATGCAAGTAGCATGCGCACACATACACAACTAAGAACCCTAACCTAGAAACTGCATAACAAAAACACAAAAAATGAAGAATCTAATAACCAAACATGCTCAGAATACAAACATAAAGTAAACCTAGACTAATCAAACATATTAAAGCAATTAAAACACATATATAAACATAAAAACAAAAGAAACACAAAGGAAAGTGAAGAGCCAAAGTTACAAACTTTTGGAAAATAACCATGTTGCATAAACGTTGTCTTTGAGTCAAACACATCTTGGAAAATTATATATGGATATATGTTTTCTTAAAAGTGTTGCATTGTGACCCAATTATATATTATTATATATGAAAAGTGCATCATATTTGGTATTGCATTTGGGGAAATGCATGAATTGTTAACATGGAAAATATGAGCATCTTTGATAAGGAATTCATGGATTTTATGGTATATTGGAAAATTTAAAGGTGCTTAGCTTGTCATGTCTTATTTGGAAAATTGATAGAAAATCTTTTTGACAAAGAATAAAGTTGAAAACCTTACAAACTTTATGGAAGTTTTGATTGTGTAAGGTTTTTCTGAAACTACCTGGATATAAACATTGTATTTGAAAGGAAATATAACTTGTGAGCTTATGCTGTTTTAACTCTATGCCATGTGTGATTTCCTGGTGATCACCTGATTTGGTTTCTGTACTCTTTATAACAACGAAATCAGATCCAGGTCAGTGCTCATTCACTTTGGATGACGTGTTCTTCCCTGCTGCCCATAGGGGGAAGAGGTTCCTTGATTGTGTGTGGGTGAGGCTGCTGCCCATGGGGCCAAAAGACCACATGCAAAAGAAGTCCTATTTGATGGGTTCTCCTTGTTGTCCATGAGGGGAGAGAAAAATCTTGAGGGTATCGGTGAGGCTGCCGCCCATGGGGCCAAGAGACTACATACCAGAGAGGACAATATCATGCCAGTTGTGAATGGGTGGATCCCTTGACTGGTCTATGTGGTAGTGTGGTTTATTTGTGATAAATTACCTTATGTTAGATTTTATGGCTTTGGAATTATATTGCTAGTGCTCACAGATTATAGTATATAGTTTCAAGGTATTTACTTTGAGAAATTTTGCGTTTCATTATTCAATCACTCTTCTCATATTATTATTATTGAAAATGAAACTTGCATTTCCCCCACCCCCATTAATTTTGCTACTTACTAGGCTCTGTCTCATCCCATTATTTTACAAACTTTTCAAAGTAGGTAACAATCATTTTGAGATAGATTTTTGGTGGCTAGTAGTAGTTAGACTAACTACTAATGGAGGTTGAACTTTTGTGATGGAGATATTTAGATGATGTACATCATAGAGTAGACTTGACTCATTCTTTTATATATTATAGTGGTTATGACTTTATTCCCATTAATGGGACAAGTTGATGATATGTAATTATTTAATCAGACCTTCATTCTTTTGTGGCCAATGGTCCTTGTAACTATTGCATAGAGCTCTGACTTACTTTGAGAGTATATTTAATGGAATTATTATGATAATTCTTGATGTTGGTACTTGATATGATTTATTTGGATTGAATTGTCAAAAAGAAAAAAAAAATCTACAGGTACTTTTGAAATGTCTTTCTAATGCTTTGGACCCTTTGGGGTTTGGGGCGTGACAGTTATGGTATCAGAGGTTAGGTTATGATTTTGTAGACTTTGAAAATAGGAATTGATTTTGATCTAAGTCAAAGCATTAGGAGTTTGATGAATTCTTTATTCTGTACATTTGTTTCAACTTCCACCTACTATTCCTTTATCCTTATCTATCTTTTCCCTGCTGACCTTCTATGTTGCCTTGTGATTTACTTACTTTGTTTCTTGGGTATAGGTATAAGTACCTTTGTACACTATGCCTCCTAAAAAGAAAGCACGTAAAGTAAGGCATGTAGATGAGGTTACAGCTCTAGAGCATGGCCATAGGCAACGCCAAGAGTGTAAGAGATCTATCACTCCTGATGGTGGTGAAATTGATGAGGTGGCAGACAAGATTTTTGCTAAGATTGACAGAGTGGTCCAGGTAGTGAACGTAGAAAGGAGGGTTGCTCTTTTGGGGAGTTCTATAAGCAAAACTCTCCAATATTTGATGGGGAGCCTGATCCTATGGCAGTAGAGAATTTGCTACTAAAGATGGAAAAATTACTGAGAGCTCTTGAATGCACTGATGCTCAGAAGGTGGTGTATGCCACTTTTGCTCTTCAGGGTTCTGCTGAGAGATGGTGGATAGGCATTAAGCGTTTGTTGAAGATAGAGTTAGGATAGAACACTCTTATTACTTGGGAGAAGTTTAAGGAAGTTTTTAATGAGACATATTTCCCCAATATAGTGAGGGACTGAAAGGAAAGAGAATTTTCTGATTTGGTTTTGGGGGCTATGACGGTGGAAGAGTAGGCTGCTAAGTTTGTTGAGCTCTCTCACTTTGCTCCTTACTTGATTCCAAATGAGACCAAGAAAGTGAAAAAGTTTCGGGAAGTCCTTAATGGCAGGATTCGCCCCCTTATTATAGCCTCTAGAGTGGATACTTTTACTGAGGCTGTGAAGTGGGCAATGAGCCTTGAAGAAGACTTTAAGCACAACCCTAGTTCCAAGAAGAGTGAAAAGAAGCAAGGGCTCTCTAATTCTCAACATGGTAAGGGTCAAGGGCATAAGAAAGGATTCTTTAAAAACTCTGGTAATAGAAGGCAATCTTCTAGGCATTGCAAGAGGGTCTATCCTCAGTCTAGTGATAAGAAGCCTTGCTCTCGTTGTGGTAAACTTCATGATGGAAAAAATTGTGACGGGGTTAATATTTGCTTCACTTGTAAGCAACTCGGACACTTTGCTAGAGATTGCCCAAGTTTTAAGGGCTCAGTGACAATGGGAAGAAGGTGTAAGGTAGAGTGTATGTCTTGACTACTTAGGATGCACAGGCCACGGATACAGTGGTGACAGGTATACTTCCTTTGTTCTCCACACATGCTAGAGTCCTTTTTGATCTTGGTTCTACGCATTCTTTTGTTTCTTGTGCATTTGCTAAGAATCTTGACAAAAGCCCCAAACTACTTGATTTTGAGTTATCGGTTTCTACTTCTGTTGGTAATACTTTAATGACTAATCATGTGCTTAAGTCTTGTATTATTTGTATTGAGGGTAGAGAGTTATTGGCTGATTTGGTGTTACATTTTGATGTCATTTTGGGCATGGATTGGTTGGCTTCTTACCATGCTAGTGTGCATTGTTTTGAGAAAGATGTGGTGTTTAGGCCTCCAAGTGAATCAGAATTTCTGTTTAAGGCTTCATGTTTGCCTTTTATGCCTCGTGTGATATCATGCATTCAATCAAATTGCTTACTTAGGAGGGGATGCCAAGGATTCCTTGCTAGTGTAGTTGATTTACAAAGCAGAGAATTGGAGATAGGAGACATTCCCATTGTTAGAGAATTTTTGGATGTTTTTCATGATGATCTACCTGGGTTGCCCCCGGATCGTGAGGTTAAGTTCTCTATTGACCTCCTTCCTGGTACTGCACCTATTTCTAAGGCACCATATAGAATGGCACCCATAGAGTTGAAAGAACTTAAAGAGCAATTGGAAGAATTGCTAGACAAAGGGTTTATTTGCCCTAGTGCCTCGCTTTAGGGAGCTCCAGTTTTATTTGTTAAGAAAAAAAGATGGATCTATGAGGTTATGTATTGATTACCGTGAGCTTAATAGAGTTACCATAAAGAATAAATATCCTTTGCCTCGTATTGATGACTTATTTGACCAATTGCAAGGAGCACAAGTCTTTTCTAAGATTGATCTTCGTTCTGGTTACCACCAATTAAAGATTAGGGGTGAGGAAATACCAAAGATGGCCTTTCAGACTAGATACAATCATTATGAATTTTTGGTGATGCCGTTTGGATTAACTAATACCCCTGCTGCTTTTATGGATTTGATGAATAGGGTATTCCATGAGTACTTGGATCGCTTTGTCATTGTGTTCATTGATGATATTTTGATTTATTCTAAGAGTCAAGAAGAGCATGAAGAACACCTAAGGATTGTCTTATAGATTCTAAGAGAAAGGAAGTTGTATGCTAAACTAAAGAAGTGTGAATTTTGGTTGAATCAGGTGTTCTTAGGTCATGTGATATCTAAGGATGGAATTACGCTGGATCCTAATAAAATAGAAGCGGTGGTTAGGTGGGATAGGTCTACAAATGTGAGTGAGGTTAGAAGTTTCTTAGGCCTTGCTGGTTACTATAGAAGATTTGTAGAGAGATTTTCCCACATTGTGACTCCTTTAACACAATTAACTCGGAAGAATATTAAGTTTGAGTGGAAGGAAGAGTGTGAGAAAAGCTTCTAAGAGCTAAAGCGGAGATTGGTCACAGCTCCAGTGTTAACTATCCCTTCAGGTACAAAGGGGTATTGTCATTTATAGTGATGCTTCTCATAAGGGACTTGGTTGTGTGTTGATGCAAAATGGGAAGGTTGTGGCTTATGCCTCTCATTAGTTGAAAAATTATGAGAAAAATTACCCCACTCATGACTTGGAGTTGGCTGCAGTTGTTTTTGCTTTGAAATTTTGGAGAAATTATTTGTATGGTAAAAGATGTAAGATTTTCAGTGATCATAAAAGTTTAAAGTATTTCTTTACCCAGACGGAGTTAATATGAGGCCACGGAGATGGTTGGAATTGGTTAAGGATTATGATTGCTCTATTAACTATCATCCTAGTAAGGCTAATGTTGTAGCTGATGTTCTTAGTAGAAAGCCTTCAAGTTTTTCAGCTACTTTGCTAACCACTTGAAATGAAATTATTCGTGATCTTGAAAGGATGGAGATTGAGGTTGTTATGGTCCATTCTGAGGCCTACCTGGCTAGTTTGAGTGTTCAACCAACTTTGGTAGAAAGAATTAAATTGTCACAGGATAATGACTCACATTTAAAGAAAATCATAAAATGAGGTGCGTAGTGGAAAGAAATCTGAATTTTCTATCTCTGAGGATGGTGTTTAGAGATTTGGGAGTAGACTTTGTGTGCCAAATGATCCATTGCTTAAAAAGGAGATTCTAGAGGAAGCGCACTATTCCCCATATAAGATACATTTGAGTAGTACAAAGATGTACCATGATCTTCGTGAAAAATTTTGGTGGAATAATATGAAAAAAAAGATTGCTCAGTTGTAGAGCAATGTTTGACTTGTCAACAAATTAAGGTATTGCACCAACGACCCTCAAGTTTGTTACAACCACTTCCTATTCCCCAATGAAAGTGGGAGAAAATTACTATGGATTTTGTTTTAGGATTGCCGAGATCTCCTAAGGGTCATGATGCTATTTGGGTGATTGTTGATAGAATGACAAAATTAGCTCATTTTCTCCCTATTCGAATGAACTACTCCCTTGATCAGTTAGCTCAGCTCTATGTTGATGAGATCGTGAGACTTCATGGAGTACCTGCTTCTATTGTTTTAGATAGAGATCCAAGGTTTACTTCTCATTTTTCGGGTGGTGTGCAAATGGCCTTGGGTACTAGATTGGATTTTAGCATAACTTTCCACCCTCAAATAGATGGACAGTCTGAAAGGACTATTCAAACTCTAGAAGATATGTTGAGAGCATGTGTTTTGGATTTTAAAGGGAGTTGGGCTAGTCACTTACCTTTGGTGGAGTTTGCTTACAATAATAGTTACCATTCAAGTATTAGAGCAGCACCTTATGGGTTTTGTATGGGAGAAAGTGTAGATCCCTAATTTGTTGGGATGAGGTTGGAGAACCAAAAATCTTGGGATCAGAAATTATTTAGAGGACTTGTGAAAAGGTAAATATGATTCGTGATTGACTACGAGCAACCCAAAGTAGACAGAAAAGCTATTATGACATTAAAAGGAAGGCTTTGGAACTTGAAATTGGAGATAAAGTTTTCCTACGGGTTGCACCTATGAAAGGAGTAATGAGATTTGGCAAAAAGGGTAAGTTAAGCCCTAGGTTTGTAAGGCCTTTTGAGGTCTTGGAGAGGGTGGGCGAAGTTGCATATAGAATTGCCTTACCACCGGCCCTATCAGGAATTCATAATGTTTTCCATGAGTCTATGTAAAGGAAATACATTCCTGGTCCTTCACATGTATTGAGCTATGAGCCTCTTTAGATTAGAAATGATTTGTCATATGAAGAAGTTCCGGTAGAGATTTTGGATCGTAAGGAGCAAGTGCTATGCAATAGAACAATATCTTGGGTAAAGGTGCTTTGGAAGAATCATTCGGTGAAAGAGGCATCTTGGGAAAGTGAGGATGATATGTTGTCAAGATACCCAAGCCTTTTTCAGGATCAAGGTACGTAAAATTTTGAGGAAGAAATTTTTTAAGAGGGGAAGAATGTAACCGCCCAAGTTAAAAGAAAAAAAGAAAAGAAAAAAGAGAGAATGTTTTGGTTAGATATTTTGAGACCACATGTGCCCCACCCACCCATTCACTACCCACCACTCATCTCACACAATCACTTCATCACTTGGCTGGCCATATCTCTTCCTCTTTTGCCTTCTTTTTTCTTTTCTTTTCACTTAAACACACACTCCTCTCTATCACTCTCTCATCCTCTCCCACTGGTACCTCCATACCACCATTTCCACCATCATTTTTCCGGCAAGATCACCACAAAATCCTTAAGAACCTCTAAGCACCTTCACATCTTTTTTTTAGGTAAAAATTTCTAATCTTTTTGGTGGGTTTTATACTTTTGCTTGAGGTTATTTTCATCTAAGCTTTAATAATGATACCCATGTGATTTATGAGCTTTGGAAGTGATATTTATGTGTTTATATGTATGGGCTTTGTATTGGTGGAATTATTTGATGAATGGGTTTATGGTTTGTGCTAATGGTGGCTATCTAAGGTTTATTTATGGTGGAAATTTAGAGGTTTTGAGTTATAACATGTGATAGTTGGTAAATCTAATTTTTCCATTGCTATTAGGTTTATTTGGAGTTAGTTGAAGTTCTAAATTGCTTGTCTTGGAGGATATTGTGATTTTGCTTTCATGGGTCTCTTGATGATATTGTGTAAATCTTATGGGAGCTAGTCATAATGTTGGAAATGATATTGAATGGGTTAATTTTATAAATTGGAGTCTATGCCTTGTAATTAAATTGTTGAGAAACCTTGGAAGTGGAATATGTTATTGATGAGGTTAAATACTAGGCTTGCCTAATTAAGTGCTTATTTGGCAATTCCTAAATTGTAGCTAGATACAATTTCAAGCTTTATGCTTATTGTGATAGATTTGCTTGATATTATTTAGGTTCTAGCTAATCTCATTTGGAGCTTGGAGAATTAGGCTTTTGCGGGGTGCGAGGTAAGTAGATTTTTAAATGGAATTTTTGGATAATAACCATGTTGCATAAACGTTGTCTTTGGGTCAAACACATTTTGGAAAATTATATATGGATATATGTTTTCTTAAAAGTGTTGTGTTGTGACCCTCTTATATATTATTATATATGAAAAGTGCATCATATTTGGTATTGCATTTGGGGAAATGCATGAATTGTTGACATGGAAAATATGAGCATTTTTTATTAAATTTTTGATAAGGAATTCATGGATTTTATGGTATATTGGTGTGAGAGACCGCCCGGAAGGGGGGGGGGGGCTATCAAAAAAGGATATTTGGGTGCTTTCAAGGGCACCTCTCTTTTGGGTAGTGGTGTGGAGTCGCCACTTATTTTTTATACAAAAAATAAGAATAAATAAATAAATATAATTGCATATTCAAAATACATCGAACATTATTGATTGAATAAAAAAAGGGTACAATTTTGGTAAATTAACCTTACAGTGCTTTGGTCCTAGTTACAATCTACTAAAATTAAAAGACAAAACACTAATCTGCCTATCCAAAAATCCTAAACTCAGGGGCTAGGTTACGAAATGGAAAGGTGTTAGGAACCCATTCCGCCTAGACAAAGTCTGGTCTCCTAGATTCTAATGACCATTATATACCCTTTTTGTATGATGTTGAATAATATGTTATAATGAACATGACAAACACTTGACAAAAATTAATTGAAACAAATTTTCCTTATGAATAATGTCCTTTTGTTAAATAAAAATCAGATTTATTTTGAAAAGTAAAAAAATGAGACTTGATTTGCAAAAATTAGATCAGTTTTTATTAAGGGCTAAAACGAAAGATTTTATCAAGAAAAATCAAATCTATTGTTTGTAAAGTTGAAAAAATGAGGTTTTGTTAAAAAGAATTAGAACTGTTTTTTTTTTAAGAATAAAAAAAATAAGATTTGATTTGTAAAAAAATCAGATCTGCTTTTAAAAGTTAAAAAGAAAAAGAAAAAAGATTTGGTTTGTAAAAAAAAAACATATCTGTTGTTGGAAAAAAAAAAAAAACTTTTGAAAGAGGATTCACATTCATAAGACAAACTTATTATGCATGCAACACATATTTTAAAAAAAAAAAAAAAAAAAAAAAAAAAAAAACTATAACCTAACTCTTAATTCCTTCTTTGAAATTTCAAAATCTGCAATTTTATAACAGAGAAAACTTTTTAGAAAAATTTTTAGATCTATATTTAATGAAAATTCAAATCAGTTTTGAGATCTAAAAAAAATCAGATCTGTATTTAATGAAAATACAGATTAGTTTTGAGTTTAGAAAAAAATCAGATCTGTATTTAAGGAAAATACAGATCAGTTTTGAGTTCAGAAAAAATCAGATCTGTATTTAATGAAAATACAGATCAGTTTTGAGTTTAGAAAAAAATCAGATCTGTATTTAAGGAAAATACAGATTTGTTTTGAGTTCAGAAAAAATCAGATCTGTATTTAATGAAAATACAGATCAGTTTTGAGTTTAGAAAAAAATCAAATCTGTATTTAATGAAAATACAGATCGGTTTTGAGTTTAGAAAAAAAATCAGATTTGTATTTAATAAAAATACAGATAAGTTTTGAGTTTTTATAAAAAAACTTTGATGATCATTAGCAGATTTTGAAATCAAAGAGAAAAAATTAAAATAAATGATCAATTAAAGAAAACAAAGTATCTAAGCATGAAAACTATGTATTAAGAATAAGGCATAATAAAACATAATAATCGCATTCATGCAACAAACAACAACATACTAATTAATGGAAAAAAGAAAAGAAAACAGAAGAAATAACTAAATACCTCTTGCATGAGCGTGCTCTTCAAATGAAAGAATATTTTAGAAATCAAAGAAGTTAATTAAGTTCTTTGAGGCCTAAAATACTTTACTTACAAAAAAGAAGTTCCTAAAGCAAAAGCCTTCAGAACATCTTTAACATATAGGGAATAAAAAAGTCAGAAAAGAAGAGCCTCTAATTCTGATTTATTCTCCTCTATTTATAGAGGTTGGGATGCTTAAAAAATAAGCTAAATGAGATCAGATACAAATTGGAACGCGTCCTTATCTCTAAAAATCTGAAAAAGATAGGCTTTATCTCAATCAGGGGATCCCTAGGCCGGGCCGAGCGTTTGGGCCAATCGGCACTCCAAGAGTGCTGTCAGGCCCTCTTAGGTGCCAAGCCTGTGTTTGATTTTTGGTCCAATTTGGACTCTTTTTTTGAGGATTTTTTAGCTAGAAATTGCACCTAGATGCATTTTTAATCTGTTTTTTAGAAATTAATCCCTTATTCTTGATATTCAAGTCTTTAAAGTGATAATTATCTTGTAGATAAATATTCCAAAAAGACTTTATTATCCGTAACTTCTTTGTTATTTGATTATCCACCTTATTATCATGCGAGCAGGTCTATTTTTTACACAAACTAACAACCAATCACAAAATTATTTAATTGATTTTAATTGTTTAACCAATCAGAATTAATTTAAATTAATTATACGTAGTTGGATCCGCCCAAACAAAATGCATGCAGGCCGTGAAAACTTGATCATGTGATATCTTTCAATCTGACGATCTGATGAAGAATTGGACATACTGTCGCGACCGTTGAAATCTCAAGATCATTTTTATGATATGCAATGAATTAATTAATGCATGTAATGCAACTCTAAATTTTGGGTATATGAATGGTCACTTTAGTTTTCCTTCAAGTTTAAATTATGGGTGCAAAATCAAGTGTCTACAGAATGCCCCTCATTGACAAAGCTTGCAAAGCGAATGTTAATGTAAAACAAAGACACTAATTTTAGTAGCCATGATTTAATCGAGGTTGACTTTTCAAAGATTACCTAGCACTCAAACCTAAAACCTTGGAAAATAGAAGTAGTGTTTTATTGTTTTGAAAAATGAAAACTGTGAATACTTGGCCTAATTGACAACTGATAAACTTGAATTGAATCTTGAAATTTGAGGTGACTGAGAGGCTTCTCTATCTCAATCTGAATCAAAGGTGGATTGAGAGGCTTCTTTATCTCAATCTTGAATTGCGGTGATCAAGGAGCTTCTCTACCTTGATCTAAATGAAAGGTAACCAAGGGGCTTCTCTACCTTGGAACCTGGGGCGATTAAGAGGCTTCTTGTAAAGTTGTAATTTACAACTATGTTTTATATTGGCTTTATTCCATGACAACAAGTGTTGTAATTGCTTTAATTTTGTTCCTTGTATTTTGTGGGATTTTTATTGTATTGGGTTTAGTATTAAGTTGGTGAAGACTCAAGCTTAAATGAAGATCAGTGCATTTTGGGACTAGCTCACGAGAAGTTCACGAGAAGGGTTCCCGTAAAAAAGGCATGTGAGAAGCACATGACTGGAATTTGAAGAGTCATGCCAGGCTGTCAATTTCGCTAGTATTTCGTGGGTAAGGCCTTCCCACGAGATACCTGCAAGACTCTCTGCCTAGAGGAATTTTAAGTGTGACTTTCTTACCCTTCACCCATACTATATATACCCTCATTACCCACAAATGAAAAGGAGGCCATTCAAAGAAAAAAACCCTAGATAGGTTTTCTACAACACACACACCCATCTTTTAGAGAGAGAGCTACTCATCCTTAGTGAGAAATCATTCTAGCCTCTTCTCCTTCCCTCTTCCATTGTCATACATTGAGAGGAGATTTGTACCCAAACACAGCCCACACCTATTCAGAGTGTAGAGAGTGTTTTGGAACTTGGGAAGCTTTGGGGATTTGCCAAAAGAAGCTGGTGAGGCTTTGTGGATGCAATCGGGCGTATTGCGGGATCCGAAAAGCTAGACAAGATAGGTTCCGAGAAGCCTTGTTGGAGTAGGAGCTTGGAGGGCTTAGGTACATTGGGTAGATTAGGCTTGGAGGGTCTCTTGCTATTCGTATATCCCAACTTATTGTCTAGTGAATCGATTTGCCGCTTGGAGAGCGGCGGAGAGGTTTTTCGCCAAGTTCTTTGGTTTCCTCTTCGATAACACATCGCCGTGTTATCTTGTGTTTGCATCTCTCTTCCCTTACTCTTGTGCTTTACTTTTATTGTTTATTGTTCATGTTTATGCACTAGAATAATATCGGTTGTTTGCGCTTCATTTACTCTTGTTTCCGCACTTAGATAAGTAGAGTAAAATCAACCGAGCTGTAATATTTTAATGCACTAGAGTAGTATAGGTTGTTTGCGCTTCATTTACTCTTATTTCCGCACTTAGATAAGTTAGAGTAAAATTAATCGAGCCGTAATATTTTAATTGGGGGTCTAAACAAGCTCTTGTGTTTTTAACACATTTTCGAGTTTTCAATTGGTATCAGAACGGGTACACTTGTTTTGGTTTCATTACCTAAGTGTGATTCTTGACCCCTTGTGTGTTTTTCCATGGATAATTTTTTGTATGCTTCAATGGATATTGTTGATTGTAACATGCCATATGTTTGTGAAAATTCCTCTATGAGTATTTATCCACATGATTCTGATGACATGTTACATGAATCTATAGGTGTTGTTGATATTCCTAACATCAACTCTTGAAGAAAGAGGCTAAAAAGTTTCATAAGAATTTGAGCAAGTTTCATTGTGAAAAGGATGATTTGACTGCTAAGCTCAATGAATCCAATAAATTGGTTGAAAAGTATAAGATGCTTGCTGAAAATTCTCTTGAAAAGTTGAAAGAGTTTGAATGTTTGAATATGGACTTGGATGCTTAACTTGTTTTGTCTAACAAACTAGTTGATGAGCTAAAATGTGAAAATGAATCTCTTAAGATGCATACCAAGTGTTTGATTGCTGAACCTATTGCTAAAAAGGATGAAAATATTTGTTGCAATCATGTTGTAGTACCCGATTGTGTGTTCTACTACAAAGGACAAATCGGTGTACAGTCCTCCTCACAAAAGAAATCAAAAGGTGGAGAGAAAGGCTCTTAAGCCCAAGCCTCCGTTTAGGTCTCAATCTAAGGTTTTGGATGGATCTAAGTTTGTTCTAACTTGCCACCATTGTGGTGTGATTGGTCATATAAGACCTCAATGTCCAAAGTTGAGAGAACAAAACCATGTTGCTAGATCCCTTCCCAAAAAGCCTAGTGGACCTAAACATATTGTTTTTCACCATTGTGGTGCCTTTGGTCATCTTAGACCTCATTGCTCTAAGTTTCAAGCTCTTAAAATAATCAAAAGAAAATAGAAACTTGAGTTTTTTGGAAGTTGTGCTATGAAAGCAAAACCTGTTTTGGGGGAAAATGGTAAGTTGTTGAAGAAAGTTTTTAATGTTCTTGCCTCCTTATCTATGTGCATCTCCGGTTCTCATTCTTCCAACCCTCGTCTCACTTCTCATGAGACACTCATTCCAAACAATCATTCCGTTTGGATGAGGAAGGGTTCCTATGGTTGAGCTTTTGCTCTTTTGGTCTTTGATCTAATTCTTTCGATCTTTGTAGGACCCTTCATGCATTAGATGCTTCATTGTCATGCATTTGTACATCATGCATCTCTTTATATGCATTGTTTTTGTTGTTTTTGCATTTGATCTTACTTTTACGCTTTTGTTTTTGTGTGTGTAAAAAATCCAAAAACACATAAAAAGTGGAAAATTCAAAAAGTTTGATCATATATGTTTGTGCACACATCTCATGTGAGTTTGGCCTAGTACCTTCGTACTAATGGCGTAGTGCATTTACGAGCTTAGCTTGTTCTGTATGCACATCTATCTCTGTGGAAAAAATCTTGAAATCTATGTGTGATTGTTGTAAATCGATCTTCAAGCTTGTCATGAATGATTGGTCAATAGTCTTGTTGGTTTTGATACATGCATAGACTTGTGCCTATATATCTTCCCACACTTTTATGTTTTTGCTTAAAAGATCTCAATAAATGTAAATCTCAAAATGAAAAGAGATAATGAGTTGCAAAAGCCATGGCACATACTAGTATTTAACTAGGAAAGAGGGAAAGCGACTTGTATTGAAATGTATGGTGCTCAAAAAGCCAAAGGCTTATTCTCAATATTGAAATATCAAAAATTTCAAGCACCGATCTCAAAATGAGATGTATTGTTCAAAAACGATCAAGTGTTATGATTTGTAAAGAAGCCAAATGAAAAGCTTCAAAGATGTGTAATCATTTTCTTGTGGGGGGTCATATATGTTCATTTCAATAATTGAGATGGACCACTTGACCTAGTACCAGTTATGTATGACTTGATTGAATTAATCATTGAAGCTTCACTATGGACTAAGGACTATTTCACATTTGATACTCACACACAACACACTAGTCTAATGTTCAATGAATGCTTATTTCATTTGTGTGATTGTACATGTTCAAATGTGACGTGTGTGTGCTCAACCATATATGGATCAAACCAAAAAGATTTTTGTTCTTTTTGTTTGCTTTTGGAAGTGATTTGTATCACCCATGTTTTTAAAAAAATTTCAAGTTGTTTTTGAGTGAAAAACATGTTTTCTGGGTGTTTTCGTGAGTAATTTCGCTAGTAAGGCTTACCCGTGAAAAATTTCCCGAGTAAAGCTCAATCACGAAGTTTGGACAAAGAGTTTCGTGACTATTTCGCGAGTAAGACTTACCCATGAAAAATTTCGCAAGTAAGCTTCCCGCGAAAATCTCAAGATCAGCTTTTTAAAGAGCATTTCGTGGGACATTTGTTTTAAATGTCTCCCATCTTCTCCCAAACCCCTATTTTAATGCTTCAACATCAAAACCCAACTAATTTCAAAATTTTTACATTCCATAAACATCTCTAAGGTAATCTTTAACTCTTTTCATTGATTTTGATCCTTAGATTATGTTTTTGGGGGTTTTATGTTCATAGTTGGGATTTTCTCAAATAGGAATTGGAAAGCTTATTTTTTTGTCAATCTTTTTGATTGGGTTTTGTTTTAAATGTTGATATGCTTTGGATGTTGGCCCCTTGTGGAAAAAATAACATGTATTTAGGAAAGATTTGCATATGTTCATGCATTGTTTAACATACATGTGTTGTGTGTGCATTCTATGTGTTTGATAAAATGCCCAAATGGTTTGTTGTTGTTTTGGACTCTGATGAGTACCAAACTTTGGGATCACCATAATTATTCACGTTTATCATGTTTTAATTATTGGTTGTGTGTTTTATACACTTTTCCCCGTGAGTGCCTTGCTCATGGATTGGTCATGCATCTCACATGCACACTAGATGCACCTTTGCTACACACACTCTAACACTTGACATATTTTGCATTCACTCATGCTAGTTAAGTCTTTTTAGACCTTTTAGCACATATAGCATGTTCTTGTGTCTATGTCATGCCTTGGTCTATACTTTTTTTCATCATCCTTAGCATGTCTTGTTTACTTTATGCTTTGTAGCATTGTGTCTTTAAGATGTTTTATCTTTTGTTTGAGCTTCATTTTCTCATACATCTTGTACCCCTCATGCATCATCTTTTACCCTTTTTCATATCTTCTTTTCTTTCCCTCATTCCTCTTGATTTATTTGTCTATTCGTAACAAAAAGAGGGAGAGTATATCAGAGAGTATATCGGTGTGTATCGTTATTTCTATATGACTCATGTGCACATTTTTAGGGGGAGAAATTCTACCTCATGCACATTCATAGGGGGAGAAAGCCATAGGGGAGATGCATATACCAAGGGGGAGAAGACATTCTTTTTGAGAAAACCTTGTTTTGCTTTACTTTACTTTATGCTTATTTTCTCATTGCTTTTTGGTGCTTTGAGTTATGTTTAGTATTTATGCTTTATTACTCTCATCGCATCATGTTTATGTGTTGGAAGTGCATATATCCTTGTTAGTGTGCTTTATTGATTGCATGTTCAGATGATCATTTACTTTGCTATGTGATCATTATAGTCATTTCTATATGTCTGTTTTGGTGTATGATCAAGTTGCTCATATGTTTTACAACATGTTTACTTGATCGCATTTTACTTGTTACATTATACTTGTCCTTTTATCACTTGATTTATCTTGAGGGTCTAATGTGTTTTGTGCAAGTGTTTCAGGTTACAGGTATATATGTTCCAAGTGCTTCACAGCTTCTAGATTTAGGTGTGAGTGAGTTTTGCCATTGTTCACAAACTCACGTTTAAGTCTAGAGTCTGTTATATGGTGTTTTGTCACGGAATAGCCAAAAGAGGAGATTGTAAAGTTGTGATTTACAACTATTTTACAACTATGTTTTATATTGGCTTTATTCCATGACAAAAATTGTTGTAATTGCTTTAATTTTGTTCCTCGTATTTTGTGGGATTTTATTGTATTAGATTTAGTATTAAGTTGGTGAAGACTCAAGCTTAAATGAAAATCAATGCATTTTGCGACTAGCTCGCGAGAAGTTCGCGAGAAGGGTTCTAGCAAAAAAGGCATGTGAGAAGCACATGACTGGAAGCTGAAGAGTCGTGCTAGGTTGTCAATTTCGCTAGTATTTCGTGGGTAAGGCTTTCCTGCGAGATACCCACAAGACTCTCTGCCTAGAGGAATTTTAAGTGTGACTTTCTTACCCTTCACCCATACTATATATACCCTCATTACCCACAAATGAAATGAAGGTCATTCAGAGAGAAAAACCCTAGATAGGTTTTCTACAACACACATACCCATCTTTTAGAGAGAGAGCTACTCATCCTTAGTGAGAAACCATTCTAGCCTCTTCTCCTTCCCTCTCCCATTGTCATACCTTGAGAGGAGATTTGTATCCAAACACAACCCACACCTATTCAGAGTGTAGAGAGTGTTTTGGAGCTTGGGAATTTTTGGGGATTCTCCAAAAGAAGCCGGTGAGGCTTGGCGGATGCATTCGAGCGTATTGCGGGATCCGAAAAGCTAGACAAGATACGGTTCTGAGAAGCCTTGTTGGAGTAGGAGCTTGGAGGGCTTAGGTACATTGGGTAGATTAGGCTTGGAGGGTCTCTTGCTATTCATGTATCCCAACTTATTATCTAGTGGATCGATTTACCGCTTGGAGGGCGGCGAAGAGGTTTTTCGCCGAGTTTTTCGGTTTCCTCTTCTACAACACATCGCCGTGTTATCTTGTGTTTGCATCTCTCTTCCCTTACTCTTGTGCTTTACTTTTATTGTTTGTTATTCATGTTTATGTACTAGAGTAGTATCGGTTGTTTGCGCTTCATTTACTCTTGTTTCCGCACTTAGATAAGTTAGAGTAAAATCAATCGAGCCGTAATCTTTTAATTGTGGGTCTAAACAAGCTCTTGTGTTTTTAACACATTTTCGAGCTTTCACTTCTCTATCTTAATCTTGAATTGTGGTGATCATGGGGCTTCTCTACCTCGATCTGAATTGTGGAGGTGACCAAGGGGCTTCTCTACCTTGATTTGAATGAAAGGTAACCAAGAGGCTTCTCTATCCTTGAACCTATGACGATTTAGAGGCTTCTCTATCTCAATCTTGAATTGTGGCGATCAAGGGGCTTCTTTACCTCAATCTGAATGGGAGGTAACCAAGGGGCTTATCTACCTTGGAACCTGGGCCAATTAAGAGACTACTCTATCTCAATCTTGAATTGTGATGACCAAGGGGCTTCTCTACCTCGATCTGAATGGAAGATAACCAAGGGGCTTCTCTACCTTGGAACCTGGGGTGATTGAGAGGCTTCTCTATCTCAATCTTGAATTGTGGCGATCAAGGGGCTTCTCTACCTCAATCTTGAATGGAAGGAAACCAAGAGGCTTCTCTATCTTGGAACCTGGGGCGATTGAGAGGCTTCTCTATCTTAATCTCGAATTGCGGCGACCAAGGAGTTTCTCTACCTTGGTCTTAAATGGAAGGCAACCAAGAGGCTTCTCTAGGGGTGGGTCTAGGAGATCTTCTTACAGACGGACCCGTAGTCTGAATGATGCTTGACCTGTATTTTAATTCTCTTGCAAAGACAAGAAAGTATTGCTTAGACAATTTGTATTGATTTCAGCTTTTAGCTCTTTGTCCTTGGATTGCTTCTAATCTTGTTGAAACTTTAGAAGAGACAAGTTTAGAATTCACTTGATGAAGTCTTGTAGTAAAAAATTTGAACTTATCTGCCCATTTCTAATGGGATTTGCACTTACTTGAATGAGGCACTGCTGAATGCCTCTAGTTTGGAAACTTTATGCATGATGACCTTTTATTTTTTGAAAGGGGTTTCTCTCTCTCTTATTTATTTATTTTTTTTTAAAAAAAAAAGGGTGAATGATTTTTTTCTTGTTACAGAGAGATGGGATAAGGCATAGCCAAATTCCCCTAGTTTAAGAGATAAATGCATGACTTTAGAAAATCTTGTCTTGATTAATTTTCTTTTCGTCTTTTATTTTTTTATTTTTTTTATTTTTTTAGAAACAAGTGATGCAGATGATTTTTTGAAAACAAATGGACAAGGCATGTCTAAATGCCCCAATTTGACAATCCATGCAAATTTTTGAGAAACTTTATTGTACAATCAACGCATTTTTCCAACGTGTTTTTTGAAAAATATTTTCTCTATTTGAGACTATGAAACACTTTCCCAATTAGCTACAAACCCTTGAAACCTATTTAAACCTAATTAAGGATTGAGGTAGCTTATTTTAGTATCTCCCTGCAAACAAATCTCTAAATCAAACTTATCAATAAACAATAATAACATGCAAGGGTTATCCATGGCTAACAATCAAAATTTTCCTCATTCAACCATTCATGATATCATTAGATGGGTTCATAGCTTTGGTTTTAGCACCAAGACCAATTTTACAACCTATAAACTAGAGGGAATCAAGACTTTGAGGAATGTCAAGATCAAGTGGGATTTCCTCCGTGCTGCCATGAAGTTCTGGGATACTGAAGATCATGTATTCTGGTTTAAAACTGCTGAAATTTGTCCCACAATTGAAGAATTTTTAGCTATTATGGGTTATGATTCCAGCAAGAAATCCGTATCAGTTTCTTGTGGTCCCAAACATAGGGAGATTTTGTGCCCGTTTGTTTCAGCTTTTAGTAGCTGAAATGCGCTTTTTGAAACCAAAAAAATAAAATGCGCATTTGGTAAGTTTTTAAAAGTTGTATTTTCTAAAGAGCTGTGTTTTCATTTGTGAAGGAAAAGCCCAAATCGTGAAAGCAGCAAGAAGCTCCATTGCAAAAAAGCGCTGAAGCGTATTCCATGTTACCGTTGGAAGTTGCACAAATTTCCCAAATTGCCCACTAGTTTTTCTTAAAAACCCAATTCTATCATTTTTTTTAATAACACAATTTTACAAAGGAACCCAATAATGAAATCAGAACCCAAAAAAAAAAAAAAAAAAAAAAAAAAAACCCTATCTAACCCATTTCTACCGCATGTCGTTGGTAGTGGGGAAGAGATCAAGCAGCATTGGGGAGGAAGACAGGTGGTGGTGAAGGCAAAGCAGATCAGTAGATGACAGAGGCGATTTTCCTCCCTTGGCGATTTCCCCCTCTCTCTATCTTCGTTTGATGAGAATCAAATGGTGTGGTTGTGTGTGACCTTCAAGTTTGTGTGTTTTGATGGGATAGAGGGAAAGAAACTTGCAGACGAAGTGGTAAGAGAATAGGGAGAAAGGAAGATAGAAAATAATAAAAGAAAGAGGAAGAAAGAGAGTTCTGTGGAATGTTTTGGAGTTTGGAGGAAGTGGTAGGAAAAAAAGAGGAAAGAAGAAAAAAAAGAAAAGAGTAAGGGTACTTGTGTGAAGGAGAAAAAAAGAGGGAAAAAAGAAGAAGGAAATATGGATAAAAAAAATAAATAAGGGAAAAATAAAATAAAGAGTGTACTGAATCATTGTGAAATAAGTTTAATGGGTTTGGTTATTTAGAATGTTAGGCCTAACTACTTTAGTACGAAATTACTAAATGATAGGCCAAGAGTGTACTGACCCATTGTGATAAATTAACTAATTAATTAGCCAAGTGAATTAATTAAGTTAATTAACATGAAATACGCGTGGTAGCACAAACAAATCACTAACTAAGTTAATATGCAGCAGAAAATAAAGTTGACATGGTGATTTGTTTATGAATGGGGAAAACCTCCATGGCAAAAATCTACTGGGTGATTTTAAAGTCACCATTCCCGAGAATCCACTATTATCACAACAAGTGGTTACAAGTAAAGGAATCCCAGTACCTTATACCAACCTACAATTGAACCCTTACCCTAATACCCAATTGGACTTGTTTTGTAGTGACAATCTCTCATTTTCAATGCACGGCTCCCAATACGTGACTAACCAATTGATGCATGGATCCAAGTACGTAACTATCCACCAACTTGAGAAGGATGTTGGCTACAAATTTCTTCAGTTCATCAACACGATGAAGATCACAAAGCTCCTTGGTTACAAAACCCTATGAAGTACAAATGCAGAAGCTTCTTGAAGAGAAAGATGAACTAGGAAAAATTGTCTCCAGTCACAATATACTTGTGAAAAACCTTTGCATCAAGTTGCACTCACTTGCATCAGCTGTGACAGCCCTTAAAATAATCCTTATATATGTTTAGGGTTGTGAGAAAAGAAAGCCTAAACATGCATACATGGATTGGAGTGAAATCAAATCTGAAAATCTGATTTTCTTAAATCTCGATAGATAGGGTATCTATCAAGCAACTGTCGAGTATCGGGCAAAAGCTGCCTTTTAAACCTCGATAGATGCTATCTGTCAAGCTAGCTATCGAGCTTTAAAATCTAGCACTTCTTCACTTGTTTCTTGGACAGACTTGCATGGCTTTAACACTTGGACTTGAACTCTTGTTCCTTGTGATAGAAAAATACATGTTTGTATCGCATACAAAATATACACAGCGAAAAAATTAACAGATCTACTTCATTCGCAATTGATAACATGTACTATGTAATTTTCAGAGTTTAAGGACAAAAAAGTGTACCTTGGTGTGGTGAATTTCAAAACAAAGATTAGAAGTACTTGGGAACACTTTTAATCTTCACTCCAATTCCACTTGTGCCCAAGAAGTGTGGTTTCTCAATCAGTTATATGAATTTGTTCAAAAGAAATTGAGAGAGAGTCCAACACTCACTTTTATGTATATTACTAAATTCTGTATGTTTCTCTCCTTAAAACTGATTATCTAATTGGGCTAGCCTTTTGGGCCTTTCCAACTGGGCTCTAGTATGTGGCTTGGAGTGGGACCAAAATGGAACAAATAAAACACTAGCTCCAATGGGCCTTGGGCTTTTCTGTTAACTCTTGACAAGTCCAAATTTACCATTAATTATATTTAATACCACTATATAAATATAATTGCACTCTAGGCCTTATTAATAAATTATATCCCAAGACTTTATTGTACATGCAACCCCTTCATAAAATATTCGTAGTAACACAAAGTCATAAATGTAGACTGCCCCTTGAGTACCCGATTTAATCCTTTAAGTTATTCATCATATATTTATGAAATCCAATTTCATAAATATATACTTTAGACTATTTACTAAAGTAGTTAGGCCTAACATTCTAAATTACAAACTCATTAAACTTATCTCAAGGGAATATTTTGTATCTCCATTAAGAGACTATGAATTCCATCTTGAGAATATATGTTCCATTAACACTAAATGTGGCTGCCCAACATACTGTGGTTTTGACTGTAACTTTAGATCTCACTCTTGATATATCAAAGCAACCTACACTTCATGATCAGGTCCATTATTCTCTTAGGATTAAGAATTCATGTAAATAAAAGTCATGTGATTTATTATTCAATTGACAGTCGTTAGGAGAATAATAAATCTCACAGTGGTCCAGTTCAATATGTCTTAACTCTTAAAACATATTAACATATCAACTAGAATTCTCCACTTCCATGATCAAGACAAATCATCTTAGTTAATATGTTATAGTCTTCGCAGATAAAATGCCTAATTTCATCACCGACTACGAACTAAAATTCTGAGTTTACAAAGAACTTGTGATTTATATCTTCTGTGACTTTTCACATAAATCACATACTATGCATCTCATGTACTATATAATAATGTCCGAATATTCATGTTACTATTATTTTAGATAATAATAAAATAACTTTATTAATCACAATATTAAGTCATACATAATGTCATACATAATAACGTACATAACATCATATAATAGGATTTAAGGGCATTAATCCTAACAATCTCCCACTTGCCCTAAAGACTATTGTGCACTAATCTAACTCTCATTCCCTCCAAATGTGTCTCGAAAGTCCTTTGAGGCAAGGCTTTGGTAAAGGGATCTACTAGATTATTTGCACTATCAATCTTTGCAATTACTACATCTCCACGAGCAACAATGTCTCGAATAATGTGGTACTTTCTCTCAATGTGTTTTCCTTTCTTGTGATTTCTTGGATCTTTGGATTGTGCAACCGCTCCACTATTGTCGCAAAACAATGTGATAGGAACTTACTCCATTCTCACTACACCAAGATTAGAAAGGAATTTCTTGAGTCAGACAACTTCTTTTGCCTCTTCACAAGTAGCAACATATTCAGCTCCCATGGTGGAGTCTGCAATACAAGATTGCTTAACACTCCTCCAACTTATGGCTCCACCTCCCAAGGTGAACGCACAACCTGAAGTGGACTTTCTGAAATCTAGATCTGATTGAAAATATAAATTTGTATAGCCAATGGGAATCAAATCCTCACACCGGTAAACAAGCATATAATCTCTCGTTCTCCGTAGATACTTGAGAATATGCTTTACAGCTTGCCAATGTTTTGGTCCCAAATTTGATTGATATTGGCTGACCATGCCAACTGAATAACATATATTTGGTCTAGTACAAAGCATGGCATACATGAGACTTCCCATTGCAGAAGCATAAGGAACTTGTCTCATCATATTTTCTTTCTCTTGAGTCTTAAGCCTTTGGTCATCAGACAGAGGAACTCCATGTCTGAAAGGAAGTAATCCTTTCTTGGAGTTTTGCATGCTAAACCGTTCTAGAACCTTATCCATATATCCAGCTTGTGATAAGCCTAACATCTTATTCTTGCGATCTCGCCAAAACTTGATCCCTAGAATAAAGTTAGCATCACTCAAGTCCTTCATATCAAATTGGCTTGACAACCAAACCTTTACCGATGACATTACCCCTACATCATTCCCAATGAGTAGAATATCATCAACATAAAGCACTAGGAACATTACTACTTTATCTCAATGTCTTTTATACACACATGGTTCATCAAGATTTTGTTCAAAACCAAATGACTTAATTGCTTGATCAAATCTAATGTTCCATGACCTAGATGCTTGCTTAAGTCCATAAATGGACCTTTTCAACTTGCATACCATATGCTTTTGGTTCTTTGCTATGAAACCTTCTGGTTGCATCATATAGATTTCTTTTTCAAGATTGCCATTAAAAAATGTAGTATTGACATCCATTTGACAAATCTCATAATCATAATGAGCAGCAATGGATAAGAGAATTCTAATAGATTTAAGCGTTGCTACTGGTGAAAAGGTTTCTTCATAATCAATACCTTCTCTTTGTGTATACCCTTGCGCCACTAGCCTTGCTTTTAAGGTTTCAACCTTTCCATCTATCCCTCTATTCCTCTTGTAAACCCATTTGCAACCAACAGGTTTAATGCCGTTAGGCGCCTTTACAAGATCCCAAACTTGATTGGAATACATAGAATCTAATTCAGATTTCATAGCTTTGACCTAATGATGTTCATTTATATCATTCATTGCTTCTTCATAAGTGTAAGGATCTATTTCGGCCTCTTCTGAGATAGCTTCATATTTTTCTCCCAGACCTATAAATCTTATAGGTGGCCTAACATTCCTCCCACTACAATGAGGCACTTGTGTACTAGACATCTCATGAGTAGTATCTTGTGGTGTATTCGATACAACCACATCATCCCTAGCTTCATTCATGGGTTGTTCATTTACAGGTTCATTCATTTCAGCCAAAACCACTCTACTTCTAAGAGTATAATCACTCATATAGTCATTTTCCAAGAATTTGGCATTTGCACTAACAAACACTTTATTATCTTTATGACTATAGAATAAACCTCCAACAATTTCTTTTGGATACCCTACAAAGAAAACCACTTATGTTTTAGACTGTAACTTGTCAGACTTTCCTTTCAACATATATGCTGGACAATCCCAAATATGATGATGTCTCATACTAGGCTTACGCCCATTCCACAATTCTACAGGTGTTTTAGGAACAGACTTCGAAGGTACTAAATTCAGAAGATACATTGTAGTATTTAAGGCATATCCCCAAAAGGAAATTGGTAGAGTCGAATAACTCAACATAGACCTAACCATATCTAAAAGAGTCATATTCCTTCTTTCTGCTACACCATTTTGTTGTGGAGTTCTAGGTGCAATCAATTGGGATACAATCCAATTTTCAGTTAAGTAATCCTTAAAATCACCAAGAAGGTATTCGCCACCACGACCAGATTGAATTGCTTTTATGCGTTTACCCAATTGATTCTCAATTTCAGCCCTAAACTCTTTGAACTTTTCAAAGGTTTCGGACTTTCGTTTCATTAGGTACACATAACCAAATCTAAAGTAAACATCAGTGAAAGTAATGAAATACTCATAACCACCTCTTGCTTGGATTGACATAGGACCATATACATCTGAATGCACTAGGTTTAGCAACTCTTGGGCTCTTCTACCTTTTGCATTAAAAGGTCATTTAGTCATTTTGCCTTCTAAACAAGATTCACAAACTGGAATATCATCAAAGTCCAATGGCTCTAAGAGACCATCTTTGATCAATCTTTGAATCCTATTTGAATTAATATGACCCAAACGTAAATGCCAAAGATATGCATCACTAGTAAAAGGAAACTTTCTCTTTAATGATTTCACATGAGAGTTATTATCTAATTCAGAATTTTATAATTCATGCTTATCAGGAGTTAAAATATAAAGACCATCCACAATATTGCCAGAACAGATAAATACTTTACCCTTCTTTATTACAACATTGTCTTTAAAGATAACACAATATCCATGTTTACCTAAATAAGTTGCCGAAATTAAATTCCTACGAATAATAGGTACATATAGACAGTCTTCCAATATTAAAAACCTAGACTCAAAGCATAAATTAAACACTCCAACAGCTACAACTAGAATCCCACTCCCATCAGGCAAAGTAAGAAACAATTCCCATTCATTAAGCTTTCTTGTCTCCTGGAACCCCTGCAAAGAATTGCAGATATGATTAGTACAACTGGAATCCACACACCAGGAATCCGTGGGATTTTGTACTAAACATATTTCAAGGAGGAATGAACTTTTCATACCCTTATTATTGGCAGCCTTGAATTTTGGACAATTCCTCTTCCAATGTCCTTTCTCACCACAATGGAAACACTTTCCTTTGATCTTCTTTCATTTGTCGGCAACCCATAAGGCAATTTGTTTACCATCTTGCTTGGTGAAGTCAAATGTACAATGTATATCAAAAGATAAGTACAATGTATGTCAAATGGTCACAAGACCGGTATATATGAGGTAAAAGTAAAAGGAAGAAAAGAAAATACATAATAACCTCACTACATCCCTCAAAATATAAACACTCCCCCTATCACAAAAAATGTCCTATGCTAACTTTCCCCCTAAATACATGACTACTCTCATCCCAAAACTACTCCCCCTTTTTGTCACGAATGACAAAGGGCATGTAACTCAAGCAGTCATCTTCTTGTCACTATAAGATCTAGCATCATCGTCCTCATCAGCATCATCACTACCGGAGCCATCATCACTCTCATCCTTTGAAGCCGGTGGAGATAGAGAAGAATAAGCAGTGAAACCACCCATGACAGCCTGTCGTCGTGCGATACAGCCAACACGAGTGTTCACCTGACACAACTCATCACTGAGAGTGTCAAGGCGAGCAACCATGCGCACAAGTTGTGCCATGATGGCCTCGAGAGTCACTCCGCCCGCAAAAGAAGAAGTGAAGGTGGATGGAGCGGAAGAAGCTAGAGGAGTCGCCATCTTGGATTTAGAGTCCACCAAGTCCAATTCTTCATCCACATCTTCAACAATTCCCTCAGTAGGATTTACAATGGCAGTGAAGGCATTTAGGATTCCATCATCCTCAGGCTCGGTGTCGCTCAAAGTAGCAGCAAGTGCCTTGCTCTTCCCAATGGTCTTAAGATACGTAAGGCACTCTTGTTTCATGTGACCGAAGCCTTGACACCCAAAGCACTTTGGTCCTAAGGGAATAGTATACTGACCGCCATCCCTAGCAACCTTCTTTCCTTTGTCTTGGTTCTTGAATTGAGACAAATTGGACTAGTTACGGTCTTTATCAAATCCTCTTGTATTGGCATTCTTCATGAACTTTTTGAACTGCCTTGTGATATAGGATTTCATCTTAGAATCTTCATCATCAGAAGACTTATCAGTATCACTGCTTTTGGCCTTCAGTGTCATGCTTTTGCTCTTGCTTGATTTCTCGATCCTTGTTAAACCCAACTCATAGGTCTGCAGATTGCCAACCAGCTCTGTCAAAGGAATTTTGTCAATATCCTTTAATTCCTCAATTGTGGTGATCTTGGCATGAAATCTCTCAAGTAGAGATTTGAGCACCTTTCTAACAATCTTGGGTTTGGGAATGGTTTCCCCAAGATTAAAGTCTAAGTTCACTATGTCCTTGAGCTTGGCATAGAACTCATTGAACGACTCATCCTCCTCCATCTTAATCTATTCAAAGCTCGTGGTAAGCCTCTAAAGCTTTGAATCCTTGATAGCCTTGGTTCCTTCATAGGTTGTCTGGAGGATGGTCCATGCTTCCTTTGCAGTTTCAGTGGAAGATATCTTCTTGAACTCTTCATTCATGATTGCACTGAATAAGGCATTCAATGCACTGCTGTTGAAGTTAGCCGCTTTGATCTTTGCATCATCCCAATCAGCCGGTGCTTCTTTAGGCTTGGTCCAGCCTATCTCCACAGCTTGCCACACTTTTTCATCTAATGACTACAAGAAAGCTCTCATGCGTACTTTCCAGTATGCATAGTTAGTGCCATCAAAAAAAGGAGGTATAATTAAAGATTGTCCTCTATCAACGACAACAGGGGTCAATGGATCACACAGCAAAGATTAACCCTAATCAAACTGTGCCTGCTCTGATAGCACCTGATAGGCCAAGAATGTATTGACCCCTTGTGATAAATTAACCAATTAATTGGCCAAGTGAATTAATTAAGTTAATTAACATGCAATATGCATGGCAACACAAACAAATCACCAACTAAGTTAATATGCAGTGGAAAATAAAGTTAACACGGTGATTTGTTTATGAATGGGGAAAACTTCCAAGGCAAAAACCCCACCAGGTGATTTTAAGGCAACCACTCCCGAGAATCCACTATTATCACAACAAGCGATTACAAGTAAAGGAATCCCAGTACCTTATACTAACCTACAATTGAACCCTTACCCCAATACCCAATTGGACTTGTTCTGTATTGATAATCTCTCATTTTCAATGCACGGCTCCCAGTACGTGACTAACCAATCGATGCACGGATCCAAGTACGTGACTAACCACCAACATGAGAAGGATGTTGGCTGCAAAGTTCTTCAGTTCATCAACACGATGAAGATCACGAAACTCTTTGGTTACAAAACCCTATGGCGTACAAACACAGCAGCTTCTTGAAGAGAAAGATGAACGAGGGCAAATTGTCTCTGGTCACAATATGCTTGTGAAAAACCTTTGTATCAAGTTGCACTCACTTGCATCAGCTGTGACGGCCCTTAAAATAATCCTTATATATGTTTAGGGTTGTGAGAAAAGAAAGTCTAAACATTTATACATGGATTGGATTGAAATCAGATCTGAAAAATCAGATTTTCTTAAATCTCGATAGATAGGATATCTATCGAGCCACTATTGAGCATCGAGCAAAAGCTGCCTTTTAAACCTCAATAGATGCTATATGTCGAGCTAGTTGTCGAGCTTTAAATATCCATCATTTCTTCACTTATACTTCAAAAACATAAAAAGACCATTTGAATTTATTATGTTTATATATAATACTATTTGTAGTGTGTATAATTTGTTACTTATTAGATAGAAACGTTTGATATATATCATTGTGGCTGTTTTTATTGCATTCTGTATATATGCAAGGTTTATAAGCTAGTATAATATATTAATGTGAAAGCTCATTCAATCACTCAAATTAGATTAAATCTAAGTGTACTACAATTTGAACCAAGTGTCAATTTTATTTCATTATAATTTTATTCCAAATGTCTTTAATTTGTGCCTTGTCACGGAATCTCCTAACTTTAGTTACTTAGAAATTTTAGAAACCAAAAACATGTGATAGTAAAATGTTTATTCTAATACTGATATTATAGAGAAATTTTGATTTTAAAATATATAATGAAAAAGAACTTGATAATGTCTAAAACAAAATCTATAAATGCATTTGGTGTAATAAGCTTTGGGAAAGCTTTTCAGGTTTGAATTGAGTTTTGATTGAGGGTATGAAATGATAGTTTTAGGATGTTGGATTTTGAGGAACTTTTGATATATTTGTGGATTTCAATTGGTTGGATGGTGTCGGCTTAGTTGGAAAAATAGTGTTGAAGACTGGTTGTTGTGGTTAATTTCGTGGGGGGTTTGGTGATTTAACTAGTAGGGAGTGAAGTGGAGAAGGCTTTTGGCCTAAAACCTAATCTTTTTGAGTATTTTAGCCTTTTGGGGTGGTTGATAGCAGTACACTAGTTTGGGGTTTGAGGTGGGGATGGCATTGGTAAAGGGAAGAGGAGGGGTGAAAGAAGAGACTGAGAAAAATAAAAAACAAAGAGTTAAAAGATAAAATGGAAAAGAACTATAAAAACTGGTTTAATAGAAATCCACTAGATAGAAGTTAGTGGAATGACGACATTGGTGAGGCACAAAATTGGGGGGGGGGGGGGGGGGGGGGGGAGGAATCAAAACTTTAGAGGCGAAAATGTAAACAAAGAAAACTTAAGAGTGTAATTTTTAATTGAATCTCTTTTCTCTAATTAATCTAAAATATTTATAAACTTGTCTCCAAGGTCATGATGGTTTAAATCATGTTATAATTTCCTCTTTCTATTATGCAATGGCAGTATCATTTATCATGTAAGTTCGGCCTATTTTATTTTTACATGGACAAAATTTGGCTACAATCTTGGTTGTAACCAAATTACTACAACTTCCACTAAAAAGAATTAATATTGTTACATATTTTAAAATTTTAATTGTTGAATTGCATGTTATTTATGTTCTTAACACGCATGTCACTTTCATATCAATCAGATATTATTTACTATTTGATCCATAAACTTAATTTTTATGAATAATTTTAGACTAAAAAACTTGAAATTTAAACATTTAATTGATGATATAGTTATTGATTTTTAATCTTCTGAAAATTTTGTAAGTATGGAGGATATTGTTAGGACATATGTGAATCATTGTTAGGAACATATGTCAATATAGAATTGGATAATTCTTTGACAAAATGCACTTTACTTATAATTGGGTAGATCTAGGATGTGTTTAATGCTTCAAGGAACAAGGTTTCAAGATCAAGTGTTAAAGCCATGCAAGTTTGTCTAAGAAACAAGTGAAGAAGTGCTGGATTTTAAAGCTCAATAGCTAGTATCTATCAAGGTTTAAAAAGTTGTTTCAGCCCAATGCTCGACAGATAGGGTATCTATCGAGGTTTATGAAAATCAGTTTTTCAGAGCTGATTTCACTTCAATCCGTGAATAGATGTTTGAGCTTTCTTTTCTCACAACCCTAAACATATATAAGGATTGTTTTAAGGGCCGTCATAGTGGATGCAACTCAATGCAAAAGTTTTTCACAAGCATATTGTGAATTGGAGACATATGTCCTAGTTCATCTTTCTATTCAAGAAGCTACTGTGTTTGTACACCATAGGGTTTTGTAACAAAGGAGTTTCGTGATCTTCATCGTATTGATGAACTGAAGAACTTTACAGCCAACATCTTTCTCAAGTTGGTGAGTAAGCCGTGTACTGGGATTCATGCATCAAATTGGTTAGTCACGTATTGGGAGCCGTGCATTAAAAGGAGAGATTGTCACTACAGAACAAGTCCAATTGGGTATTGGGGTAAGAGTTCAACTGTAGGTTGGTATAAGGTACTGAGATTCCTTTACTTGTAACCGCTTGTTATGATAATAGTGAATTCTCGGAAGTGGTGACCTTAAAATCACCTAGTAGGGTTTTTGCCATGTAGGTTTTCCCCATTCGTAAACAAATCATCGTGTCAATTTATTTTCCACTGCATTTTAACTTAGTTGGTGATTTGTTTGTGCTACCACGCTTATTGCATGCAAATTGAATTAATTAATTAACTTGGTTAATTAATTGGTTAATTCATCACAAGGGGTCAATACATTCTTGGCCTATCAAATATAATAGAAGAAAATGTAATCTAATGGTTGATTTGTGTCATTTTTACAATATATCCTAAAAAAGGTAAGGACTTCGTGATTTAACATCATATATATAGAGAGGAAAGAAAAAAGCATTATTTTGCTATCCCAAACACTTATATGGCAGACTAGATATTATATATTATGTTTCTTCAAACAAATTAAAATTTTGATATTGGTGGAAACTAAAGATAATTTTATAATTTCCATAGTTTTTTTAGTGGGTATAGTATCCATACAAATCTTAACTGTCGAATTGAATTGTTTTAATTCTCACCGTTTGTTTAACTTTAGTGGTATATGAGTTATCCGCGGGAAAAGTTAAGGTCAAAAAAGAAAACCAATGTAGAAAAAGAAATAGAGAATTGAAAGAAATATCAACAAACACAAAGACTTTCAACCTAGAAAGCATGGATGCGCCTCTAGGGGCGGCATACCCACGTCCGACATGCACGGACACGCTATGCGGCCATCAACACGGCTACACGCGCGTCTGTGACAAATCCCTTTTTTTTTTCATTTTCCGATTCAACCCTATATGTGCCGATTCGGTTTGATACTGGCCGATTCTGTCCAAAATGGGACGAAACACGCCAAATCAAAAAATGAAATGGGCTGAAATAAGTGTTTATTTATTTATTTATTTTATTTTAAGTAAAAAATTTTGGCAAGTCTTGATGCTTTCAAGTTTCACAATTAGTAAAACAGAGAACGTGAAAAAAAAATATGAAGATCAATATGAACTGATGGAGCAAAAGTAGTATGACTTTGTGAAAGGAAAAGAGAGAGAAAAAGAAGATGAGAATAAAAGAAGAACTTGGAGAAAGTGCTTTGAGACACAGTGATAAGAGATTTAAGTGAGCACAGAGACAAAAGGAAATAAAGCTACAATTGGAGTATGTGATTTTTTTTTTTTTTTAATTAAAAGACCAAAACTTTATTCATAAAGATAAAGATACAGATACATCATGGATAAGAGCTTGTTCCCAGAAATAAGGACAATCCAGGCAGAGAAATCAGTCAAGCCTAGAGCTTGTTTGCTAATAAATGAGCAGGCCTATTGCCTTGACGTTTTACATAAGAGAAAGCCACATTCCTAAACTCTTGGCATTCAGCTAGTATCCCATAAATCAAGTGGAAAACAGTAGATGGAGCATATGAACATTCCTTGAGAGCTTGTACAATAATTGATGAATCCCCTTCCAAAAAAAAGTTTCTGATTCCCACTTTCTTAGCAAAAATAATCCCAGCTTCAAATGCCTTTGCTTTAGCTTCAACAGTTCCTAATGGAGCATGGATTTTCTTGCTCAAACCAGCAACAAACTTCCCCTCATGGTCTCAAACAATAACACCAGCACCATCAGCCTTCTGTGTCGAGAATATTGCAGCATCCACATTAATCTTGTATGATGGATAATTAGGGGGAGACCAATTAACTTCCAGATGGGTTAATTGTTTTGGTGAAGTCCAGTTTGTAGTCCAATACTCCTCCAAGTAACATTTACACCAATTAACCAACATCAAACTTGCCTTCCTTGGTTTCCTATATTGCACATTGTTCCTATTAGTCCATAAAGCCCATGCAATACTCACAGCAAGACCTGCATCCTCCATTCCCCAATTAGCATCCATAATGATATGCCATAAGAAGTCAAAGATGTTCCTAAAAGGAACCAATGATAACGAAGTGAAAAGGGTTGAATGTGCCCAGGTATCTCGAGCCTTTGAACACTCACAAATCAGATGGTAAAAAGATTTTGCAAAAACACCACATTCCTCACATCTGCTATCCACCAATACCTTCCTTGCAACTAGATTTTCCTTTGTTGGCAAGATGTCATGAGCTGCTCTCCATGTGAAATGTCTGATCTTATAAAGGATTTTGATTAACCAAAACCTTCTCCAGAACTAACGCAGGTTACTCCCATCAGAACAAGAACCCATCTCCCTATCATTCTCTAATACTATAGCTACTTTATAAGCACTTCTTACTAGGAAAAAAAAAAAAAAAAAAGCCATTGAAAGTTTATGCCCATACCTGCTTACCATTTGGTAATCTAACACTTAAAGGAATGCCAGCAATTTCCTTAGCTTCAAAAGGAAGAAAAACACTATTCAAAAGATTCAAATTCTAGCACCTCATATCCGCATCAATAAAATCATAAACTTTTGAGTCCGTAGGAAGCAAACCTCTAGGCAAAATTACTTTATGTGTGGAAGAGCTATGAACCCAATTATCCTCCAAAACCCGAATTTTCCTTCCATTCCCCACATGCTAACAGATCCCTTTCTGAACAATTTTTTGAGCAGCTATGATACTTCTCCAAACATATGAAGGTTTCTTCCCCAAAGATGCATGTACAAAATCACAATCCGGAAAATATTTCGCCTTGAAAACTTGATAAACCAGTGAATTTTGATCAACTTGGAGCCACCAACCCTGCTTTGATAATAGTGCCAAATTAAATGGTTTCAATTGTTTAAAACCCATCCCCCCACATGCTTTAGGAACGCACATTTTATCCCAACTCAATCAGGCCATTTTTCTTTCATCCTGTTTTTGTTCCCACCAAAAATTCCTTATCATACTAGTCAATTTATCACATAGGGTATCAAGAATCTTAAAACAACTCATGGAATTTGTTATGATAGCTTGAGCAACATCCTTGACTAGCACCTCCTTCCTTGCTTTAGAAAGCAACTTCTCTTTCCAACCAGCCAATTTCTTTGCCAATTTTTCTTTAATACCATTAAAGGTATTCCTTTTGTTTTTACCAACCAAAGAAGGAAGACCAAGATACTTCTCATGTTGACGAATGATCTGAGCACCAAACCTTCTCGTAATCTCCTCTTTAACATCATCCCTTGTATTTTTACTGAAAAAGAGCGAAGTTTTAGCCCTATTCAGTTGCTGACCTGAAGCCTCTTCATACACTTTGAAAACACGTTGCAATGAATCACATTCTTCCAAACTGGCTTTACAAAAAATAAAGCTATCTTTTGCAAAAAAATAAACGAGAAATACAAGGACCACCACGACAAACAGCAACACCCTTCATAATTCCACACTATACAGACTGTTTAATTAAAGCAGATAAACCCTCAGCACAAATCAAAAACAAATATGGGGATAAAGGATCTCCTTGACATAAACCCCTAGAAGGAACTATACAACCACGTGAACATCCATTGATACGAACAAAATATGAAACTGAAGAAATACATTGCATCATGAGACCACACCACCTAGAGTTAAAACCCAACTTTTCCATAATTTTTGTTAGGACATATGTGATTCAATGATAGGAACATATGTCACTATTTTATGTAATTGGTTAATCCTTTGACAAAACGCACTTTACTTGTAATTGGGTAGATCTAGGATGTGTTTAATGCTTCAAGAAACAAGGTTTCAAGTTCAAGTGTTAAAGCCATGCAAGTCTGTCCAATAATCAAGTCAGGAAGTGCAGGATTTTAAAACTCGACAGCTAGCATCTATCGAGGTTTAAAAAGAGCTGTTTCAGCCTGAGGCTCGACAGCTGCTCGACAGATAGGGTATCTGTCGAGATTTATGAAGTTTAGATTGTCATCCAATCCGTGAATGTATGTTTGGGCTTTCTTTTCTCACAACCCTAAACATATATAAGGATTATTTTAAGGGCTGTAAAAGGTGACAAGTTGTACACGAGCACAATTCCATAGTGTGAAGAAGAATGTGACCGGAAACCTAGTTTATCCTAGTTCTTGAAGAAGCTGCTATGTTTGTACACCATAGGGTTTTATGACCAAGCAACTTCATGATCTTCATCGTGTGATGAACTGAAGAACTTCGCAGCCAACATCCTTCTCAAGTTGGTGATCAAGTCGCGTACTGGGATCCGTGCAATTGGTTAGTCATGTACTGGGAGCCGTGCATTGAAAGGAGAGATTGTCACTACAGAACAAGTCCAATTGGGTATTGGGATAAGGGTTCAACTGTAAGTTAGTATAAGGTACTGGGATTCCTTTACTTGTAACCGCTTGTTTTGATAATAGTAGATTCTCGGGAGTGGTGACCTTAAATTCACCCGGTGGGGTTTTTCCTCGGTGGTTTTCCCCATTCGTAAACAAATCACTCGTGTCAAATTTATTTTCCGCTGCATTTAACTTAGTTGGTAATTTGTTTGTGCTACCACGCGTATTGCATGTTAATTAACTTAATTAATTAACTTGGCTAATTAATTGGTTAATTTATCACAAGGGGTCAATTCATTTTTAGCCTATCAATTTTATCCAGGAAAGCGTATTCCACCCTATCGTAAGCCATACTCATATCTAACTTTAACGCCATCTCTCCAAACCTCCCACTCTTTTTTTGACTAATCTGATGCATAGTCTCAAAAGCCACCAACACATTATCAATGATTAATCTACCATGAACAAAAGCACTCTGGCTCTCACCAATGATGGATGGAAAAATCTTTTTAAGTCTATTAGCCAAGGTTTTGGAAGCTAGCTTGTAGACAACATTACAAAGGCTTATAGGGCGATATTAGTAATACGCATTGGGTTTTTTATTTTAGGTACCAAAACTATTTGGGTATCATTAAATTTTGATGGACAAATACCAAAATTTAAAAAAATTCAAAACTGTTTTAGTAACAACTTGCCCAACAGTAGGCCAAAAGTGCTGAACGAATAAAGAAGGCATCTCATCTGGACCTGGTGCTTTTAGAGGATACATCTATTTTAAAGCTTTACATACCATACTCTCCTGAAAGTCACAGGTGAGCATCTGGTTCATAGTTGTGGACACTTTAGGCTAAATGGCAAATAAGATTTCAACAAAATCCATTGGACAAGATGACTTGAATAAATATGAATTATAATTAATCACCACATTCTCTACTTCACTCTGATCTTCCACTCAAATTTTCATTCAAATCCATAAGGCCCTCAATGAAATTTTTTTGAAACCATGAGGATGCCTTAGAGTGAAAAAAGCCAGTGTTCCTATCTTCAGATTGAATTTCTTTCTCTCCTCTAATCGTAAAGAAATAGGGCAATGATCTAAAGCAGAAGACGTTAGATGATAAAGCTTCGCCGATGGGAATTTATCTAGCCAATCCATAATAGCAAAATTCATATCTAATAAAAAAATATTGAGTGAACTTGTAGCTATTGGCTACAACCAAATTTGACGATAAACTTTTTCTATACATTTTTAGCCAAACCAGATCATTAGATCCAACCAAATACTTATATAGCAGTTAGTACACATATATGCTTGACTTCTTCTTACACTTTTCTTTGGATTCTAATGTCTATTCTTCATTTCTCCTTCAGAGTTATAAATAATTGTGGCTTGACTTATCATCTAGATGTTCCCCAAGTGTCCCATTGTTGATGTATTCAACCAGAATAATTTGCTCACTCCAGATATCCATATAACCTTACCATTTTTTGTGGATCTATATACATCATACATGGTTGATAACATTAATGATCCTTAATGCTTTGGAAATTATAAAATTTGACTATAAATGATAGAGATAAATGTGTTGCATTTAAGTTTGCAATTATATTATAAAGTTTATTGTTCTATAATAATTACAGGGATGGACCCAGGTGGGGGCCCAGGCCCCCCTGGGTTCAAATTTTTTTTTTTTTTTAAGTTATTATATATTTCATTTTTGTAGTTGGGCCCCTCTTCCAAAACCTTAGGCCCTCTTTCACCTTAATAAGCCTAACTAGCCTTACCCAAATAGCAAATATCCAACCCAAAAACTTAACAAAAACAATAAAAACATTCACAATGGTGATTATATTTTAGCAAAAATAACTATTTACCACCAAAGAACCAAAAATCATGTGTTATTGGAGAAGCTAAAGCTAAATTTTTTGCAATTACAGTGAAGTGGTATAAATACCAGTTGACTATACTAGTTGACTGTAGCAAGTTGTTAAAAATAAAACACAATATTTTATTAAAATTATAACTCTTCCTTCAAATAAAAAACTCAAATTCTCTCACTTCCTTTATTATTTTAAGGACAAAGTTTAGCTACAAAATTGGTTATAGCCTTAGGCTATAACCTTACTTAATAAAATAAACATTACTTCATATTTTGAAAATCTAACCGTTGAATTACATTTTCTTTACATTCTTAATACACATGTCAAATTTTGTGTCAACTGGATATTATTTACTATATGATCTATAAACTTATATTATATGCATAATTTTAAACTACAAAAACTTGCAATTTAAACAATTTATTGATGACATAGCTATTGGTCTTTAATTTTCTAGAAATTTTGCAAGCACTGAGGATATAGGAAGAAGATGTAATCTAATGGTGGATTTGTCAAAATTTACAATCAATAAAATGATATTGAGTAAGGTTGTAGTCTTAGGCTACAACTAATTTTGTAGCTAAATTTTGTTCTTATTTTAATGAGTTTTTTATATTATTTTAAATAAAGTGATAAAAAAAATAGAACATTTGATATTGAGTGTATTGTAAAGTGAAGTGGTAAAATAGATCAAGTAGCTCTTTGAGGTGCTAAAAGCTAAAATTTTTAACACCACCACTGTGAATGCTCTAACTTCATTAAAAATAAATAAATAAAAAAAATAAAAAAAATCTTAGCCAGCCTAATATTAGAAAAAGAAAGAAAAAACATTATTTTGTTTTTGTGTAAATGATTGCATTTTAATATATTAAGAAACAACGATTTTGAGTATTTATAATTTTTTAATACTATATGAATGCTTATTTGGAGGTTTTTTTTTTTTTTTTTTTTTCTTCTTTATACTCCGACACCTACTAGCTCAAAATCCTAGGTCCGTCCCTTATGAAATCCGGTCCTTGGATTTAGATAATTGAAGTGAGTATGATTTTTAGATAGTTTTGTTAGGCTCAATTAAAGGGAATTTTCCTAGTGAACCAAATAGAACATGTGGGTTACTTTTGTTGTTTGATGCAAATGGTTTTGACTAAAGTTAGTTTTTTTATACTAGTTTTAAGATGAAATTTAAGTTATTTCTATGGAGCTCTCTCATCTAATTTTGCGATCTTTGTATTTTGGTATACTTTGCTTGATTGCTCATGAGACAGGCAATTTTGTTGTTTTCATGAGATATTATTTTGTATTTGTGTGTTTCTCTTCTCAAAGATTGAAATAAATTGATGCCCATATCCAATTTAGTTGAAGTTAAGGTTTTAACTATTTCAAATATTTCCTCTCATAATTTGAATTGCTTTTAGGCTTAATCAAATGTAAAATACAGCTAAAAGCAATGTTGTAAATACCGCTCTGTTTTTGCTTAAACTATGGGAAAATCTCGTATCAACATGAAAAATGGAACAATAATCCCTCTTGTTCAACCTCAGATCAAATTTCGGCCATTTACGGTGTTTTAGGCGTTTCAGTCAATTCTGGCCAAAATACAAGATTTGGCCCATATGAGTTGAGGTTATGGGTGGAGAAAGGTTTTGAGGTTATGGGTGTGATAAGAGAGAGAGAGAGTGTGTGAGATAGAGAAAAAAAAATGAAATTTAATAAAATATTTTGAGAGAATTGGTACTGATGTTCTCCATTATTCTTCAAAGATTTGAGAGGCAAGACTTTGGACTTAAAAAGAGTAAAAGAGAGATCATAAATATGTAGAATGGGGTGGGTAGGGTAATAAATTGGGGAAAATATTTAAACAGATTTATTGTTTTTTATTCTACCATCCGTTACTTGAAGCGTATTTATCTATTTTTTAATTATATTATTGGGATGTGTATGGCACACGTGGTAGGTAGCTTATCTACTAATTTTTCTCACAAACTCAATACTATAAAAAAAAAATATGTTAGGACATATGTGGATCATGTTAAGAACATATGTCGTTTAGAATTGGCTAATTCTTTTATAAAACACACTTTACTTGTAATTGGGTAGATCTATGAAGTATTTAATACTTCAAGGGACAAAAGTTAAAGTTCAAGTATTGAAGCCATGCAAATCTGTCCAAGAATCAAGTGAAAAAGTGCTTTATTTTAAAGCTCAACATATAGCTCGACAGATGTATCTATCGAGATTTAAAATGTGAATCTCGACAAATAAGCTCGACAGCTGTATCTATCGAAAATTACGAAAATCAGTTTTTCTGAACTGTTTTTCACGCATATCCAAGTTATGTGTTTAGGTTTTCTTCTCTCACAACCCTAGACATATATAAGGATTATTTTAAGGGCCGTCATAAGGTTGTTGCACTTGTTGTTGCAAGCATATTGTGACCGGAGACAATTTGTCCTAGTTCATCTTTCTCTTGAAGAAGTTGCTGCGTTTGTACGCCGTAGGGTTTTCATGACCAAGGAGCTTCTTGATCTTCATCGTGTGGATGAATTGAAGAACTTTGCAGCCAACATCCTTCTCAAGTTGGTGTGTTAGTCACGTACTTGGATCCGTGCATCAATTGGTTAGTCACGTACTGGGAGCCGTGCATTGAAAATGAGAGATTGTCACTACATTACAAGTCCAATTGTGTATTGGGGTTAGGGTTCAACTGTAAGTTGGTATAAGGTACTGAGATTCCTTTACTTGTAACCGCTTGTTTTAATAATAGTGGATTCTCGGGAGTGGTGACCTTAAATTCACCAGGTGGGGTTTTTGCCTTGGAGGTTTTCCCCATTTGTAAACAAATCACCGTGTCAAATTTAGTTTTCTGCTGCATTTAACTTAGTTGGTGATTTGTTTGTGCTACCATGCGCATTGCATGTTAATTGACCTAATTAATTAACTTGGCTAAATTGGTTAATTTACCCTAAGGGGTCAATACATTCTTGGCCTATCAAGTTGTATCAGAGCAGGCACACGCTGATTAGGTTTAATCTTTGTAGTGTGATCCATTAACCCCTATTGTCATGGCTACAACCAACACGAAAAGATCTTTTGTTTCAAATACATCTTGTTTTTCTAATTTCTACTTGATTGAGTGTATAAGAAAATGCAAGTCTAAAAGTTATTTAAAATCTATCATGATGATTATTGGAAAAGATCTTAGCATGACAAAGAAGAAACTAGACTATCTCAGAATGAAAATGTGCAGAGGAGTTCGTCTGAGAAGAGTGAAAGTTAAAAGCTTTGTTCATAAATGGCAGATAAGAGAAAACATCATTCCTACTAATTTGTCATCTAAGCATGAGGTGTGCTTCATGATGAAGTCCGCATTTAAGGTTATGGACACGTGTTTGTGGTACCTTGATAGTGGCTGCTCAAGACACATGACTGGAGACCGATCTCTCTTTAAGGTTTTCGAGTCTAAGAAAGGTGGTAATGTCACTTTCGGTAATGGGAGCAAATCACATATTAAAGGAAAGGTAACCATCTCTCTACTTAGACTGCCAGACATTGCAAATGTGCTATATGTGGAAGGTTTGAGAGTGAACTTGTTGAGCAAAAGTCAGATATGTGATCAAGACTTTATGGTGCTATTCTCTAAGGGGAAATGCCTTGTGTTGAATGAGTCTGGAAAGAAACTCATAAGTGGTGTTCACACTCTATACAATTGTTATGGATTGGTCCCTGATGCTGATATTGTGTGCAATAGCATTCGTTTGCCAAATGAAGACCTATGGCACCAAAGGATGGGACATGCTAGTTACAAACATCTTTCAATTATATCTAAGCATGAATCAGTTTTGGGGATACCAAAGCTTAGTAGAGTGAACAATGTTGTGTGTGGACCATGTTAGCTTGGGAAACAGACAAAACATTTGGGCACTCAGACATCTGCTACATCTAAACCATTAGAGCTACTGCATCTGGATCTCATGGGTCCAACTAGAACTGAGTCTCTTGGTGGAAAGAGATACATCATGGTTGTGGTAGATGACTTCTCTAGGTACACTTGGGTCATTCTTTGTAAGATCCAAGTTAGATGCTCCTGAGCACATTGAAACCTTGTGCACAAGATTGCAAAATGAGAAAAACTTAAAGATTGATCGAATTCGAAGTGATCACGGTAAAGAATTCGAGAACTCATACATGGAGTCCTTTTTCACTAGATCAGGTATATCTTAAGAATTCTTTGCTCCTATTACTCCTCAGCAAAATGGTGTAGTAGAAAAAAAGAACAGGGTTATTTAGGAGATGGTTAGAGCCATGTTGCACAATAAGGATGTGGCTAGAAACTTGTGGGGAGAAGCCGTCAACACTGCGTGTCATACGGTTAACAAGATGTATTTCAAACCCGGTACCAAGAAAACTCCCTATGAGTTATGGAAGGGAAGGAAGCCAAATGTGAAGTATTTCAGAATCTTTGGAAGTACTTGTTTCATTCTCAAGGATAGAGAGAATGTGGGAAAATTTGACTCCCGAAGCGATGAAGGAATATTTTTGGGATACTCCTCTACAAGCAAGGCTTATCGAGTATACAACAAGAGAACCAAGAAGGTGATGAAAACTGTCAATGTTGTTATCGATGAAGCTTCAGAGCTTAGTGAGGAAATCCCCAAAGAAATTATTCCTCCCAAGCCTAAGGATGTTCAAGAAATTGTTGATCAAGAGCTCGCATCTCCAAGTACTCCCGGTACTCCAAGTGTTGTAAGAGGTTCAACAAACATACCTACCTCACCTGATTCTAAATCTCATGAAGAGAAATGACCTTCCTCAAGGATCAAGTTGAATCATCCTCCTTAAGTTATTGTGGGAAATATGAATGAACTTACACTAAGGAAGCGTACAGTTGATAAAAGTGTTGCTAACTTTGTGTCTTATTCTTGTTATCTATCGCAGGTTAAACCCACCAAGGTTAAGGAAGCTCTTCAAGATGAAAACTGGGTTGAGGCAATGCATGATGAACTGCTTTAGTTTCAAAGGAATGATGTCTAGACTCTAGTACCTAGACCGGAAGGTGAGCACATCATTAGCACAAAGTGGATATTCCATAACAAGACTGATGAGAAGGGTAATGTGATCCACAACAAGGCTCATCTTGTAGCTCAAGGATACTCTCAAATGGAAGGAGTAGACTATGATGAGACATTTGCTCTTGTAGCTCGTATGGAGTCCATCAGGATTCTTCTAGCCTTGGCATGTCACTTGAAGTTTAAGCTTTACCAAATGGATGTGAAGACTGCATTCTTGAATGGGTTCCTTAAAGAGGATGTTTATATGGCTCAACCAAAAGGATTCATTGATCCACACTTTCTGGATCATGTGTTGTACCTCAAGAAGGCACTCTATGGTTTAAAGCAAGACCCTAGAGCTTGGTATGATCGGCCTACACAATACTTGGTCTCACATGGTTTCACAAGAGGAAATGCTGATCAAACTCTCTTCATCAAAAGGGAAGACGGCAAGTTGATAGTTGCTTAAGTCTATGTTGATGATATCATTTTCGGGTCAATAAAGGATGAACTTGCTCATAGTTTCTCCAAACTCATGCAAGCCGAGTTCAAGATGAGCATGATTGGAGAGTTGAATCACTTCCTTAGGTTGTAGATCCACCAGCAAGAGTAAGGTATGTTCATATCTCAATCCAAATATGCTAAAAATCTTGTGAAAAAATTTGGTTTGGAATCTGCTAGTTTTGTTAGAACTCTCATGAGCCCAAATGTTAAACTTACTATTGATTTGTTGGGAAAAAGTGTTGATTCTTCTCTATATAGAAGCATGATAGGTAGTTTTCTTTACCTTACTACTAGTAGACCTGACATTAGTTACAGTGTGGGAGTGTGTGCTAGATATCAGGCTAATCCCAAAGAGTTTCATATGATTTCTTTGAAAAGAATCATAAAGTATGTCAAAACCACTGCTGATTTCGGTGTGTGGTATAGCAAGGATACCAACGATGTCTTAACTGGGTATTCTGACGCAGACTAGGCTGGGAATGCTGATGATAGAAAGAGTACTTCAGGGGGTTGTTTTTATGTGGGTAATAATCTTGTCTCTTGGATGAGCAAAAAGCAGAATTCCATCTCTTTATCCACTACAGAGGCTGAATACATGGCTGCCGGTAGCTACTGCACCTAACTTCTATGGATGCAAAAACTTCTCCTTGATTATAGTATTCGTCAAGAACATCTTACCATCTATTGTGACAATACCAGTGCCATTAACATCTCTAAGAATCATGTTCAACATTCTCGAACTAAACACATAGAGATTCGATATCACTTCATTCGGGAGCTTGTCGAAGATGGTACTCTCACTCTTGAGTTTATTCACACTAATGATCAGAAGGCTGATTTGTTCACCAAACTTCTTGATAGAAACGGTTTGAATTCCTTCGCCAAAACATTGGTGTTATCTCCATGGATTGATCTCATCTTCTCATCCTCCTTCCTCATGCATTTACATCTAGTTTTTTATGCTATGCTATGTTTAACATGTTTTTGTTTGTTTGTTTTCAGTTTTGCTTTATTTTGTTTTTCTTAAAAATTAAAAAAAAAATTAAAAAATCAGAAAAATACAAAAACAGTATGTGTTTGTGTACATTGGTTTTCTAAACTTTGTATCTTTTGTAGCTTAGATGAGCATCTCTATGCACAACTAAGCAAGTGAGCTTTGTGGCACATGTTTGTGATGAGTAAGATTAAGTAATCTCTTATACTTAACACTCATATCACTCTTTTTGACGAGAATGAATAGAAAATCCTAAGAGAAAGGCATAAATAACCATCTCACCACTGTTGCCCGGCAATCATGAAATGACATCTGTATGCTTCGGCATAGCAAAAGTACAATGTCAAAAGCTTAACATAATTGGGTATTTCTTTTCTCTCTTTTATATGCCCATGTATGATATGATCAAAAGAAAAATATGCAAAAAAAAAAAAAATTAAAAATTAAAATTAAAAAGAATCAAAATGCTTTATATATGATTGCAAGCGTGTCTTTTAGGAGATGTGGGAGTTAAAGGATGTACGTCAAAGGTGATAGTCCCCATCAAGCAGTTATGATTGTGTGTAAGTTAAATTGATTTTCTCATATCTCAAATCGTCATAACATGTAGACACTTATGCAATCTTGCGATGTTTTTTTTCACACACAATACGTAAATTCTTTGCTACTTTTGATACATGTGTAGGTACAATGTGATTTGGCCATCACAAGGAATACATGTGTTAATGTATGCTCACTAAACTGTCTTAACTTGTTTTTGAAATATAAAATTGGTTAGACTTGTTTAATGTGTGTGTGTGTGTGTGTGTGTGTGTGTGTGTGTGTGTGTGTTTTGGATCTAAATGCTTGACATTTTTTTGTTGAGAGATGTTTTTGAGAGCTTAAAATGTTGTTTGGATCTTTGGTTGAGTAGCTTGCTTGATTGCATTCATTTCTGTGTTTTTCTCTTCTTTGAAAAACTGTTTTTACACATCTCTAAAGCTTCTCGACAGCTAGCTATCCATCGAGATCTTTGATCTTCCTTTCTCGACAGAAGTTAACGCAATCTCGATCCATCGAAGCTTTGTAGAATTTTTCTCGGTAGTTTCTCGATAGATTCTCTATTCATTGAGAAAAATTTTGTTTGTTCGATAGCTGTTCGATCCATCGAGCTTTCTTTGCCATTGATAGCTCTCGATAGCACTTCGACATCTAAATCTGTCGAGAATTAGTGCTAGACAAATTCTCGATAGCTCTCGATCCATCGAGCTTCATTTTTCTATATATAGTTTCTGCGCGATTTTTTTCTCATTTCTCTCCGATTCTCAACAGAAACACTCTTTTCTCTCTCCCAAACACTTCTCACTCAGCCTCTTCACCTTCCCCACTTGTTTTTCGGCCCAATGCTTGTTTTCTTCCTCTAGTATGGTATCTTTTCTCTATTTTTATCATGCATTTCATTCATTTGGACCTAGGTTTTTGGGGTTTTACAAAATTGATGAGTTTTTTTGTGAAATTTTTGGGTTAGGTTATGTTTAAATGATCCTATATGCTCATGCATTTCATCACATTTGCATTTTCACCATGTTTCATTCATTTAGATGTGTGTTTTATATGTTGAAATTTTGTGTGCTGATAGGTTTGGATTGGGCTAAGCCCATGATGTTTATTTTGTTGCATGTCACATGTTCATGCATTTTTCAAGCATACGTACCTCTCTTTTCTTCCTTTTGATATTTTTTATTGATTGGTACTCTTCTGTCTCTCTCTCTCTCTCTCTCTCTCTTTCTCTTGGATAGTCTGCTCATGGCACCCAAGCGCAAGTCTGCTCCATCCCGGAACCCTCTTCGTTCTAGGGCATCTTCTTCCTCTGATTATACTCCTCTTCACGTTTAGTTCCATGATGAGAAGGCCCGTTAGGAATTCTCGGAGAACTTTTCTAGACATGGCATTCATTCGGAACGCCATGTCGTCCTTTTGGATTTTTTCGATACTAACTTACCCACTGTCATTCACAGTAAGGGTTGGGAGTCCCTTTGTGATATCCCAGTCAGTTGTCCCTCTGTGATCATATAGGAGTTTTACTCCAATATGCCCAGATTTGATTCTTCCATACCTCGCTTTCTCACTTTTGTTCAAGGTATACGTATAGTAGTCACTCTGGAGCTTATCTCCAATATGCTACATGTCCCGAGGGTATCACATCCTGATTACCCCGGCTGTCCTCATCTGCGGATTGTGTCCAAAGACGAACTCATGTCTCTCTTCTGTGAGACACCTTCATCTTAGGGTGACCGTTAAAACACCTCTTAATCAGGCTTTGCAAAAGGTCTGAGGCTCCTGAATATGGTGATGACATTTATTTTACATCCCTTGTTTCACTATAGTTCTATTACTGAGCCTCGTGCTTGCTTTTTGTTATCCCTCCTTGAGGGGCTTACCATTGGCTTTTCCTCTCATTTCATAGTCTCCCTTATAGATGTCTATAAGGATACGATGACCGTGATAAACTTATTTTCCCTTCAGCTATCACGAGGATCATTCGCCATGCGCTTGTCTCCTATCTTGAGTCTGCTCACTTCTCTATTATGGGTGCCATCAGCGGCGCATCCATTAGACGGAGCGAGGCCCAGCTTCGACCAAAGCGGTTACAGACCAAGACGGCAACTCCTCCATCCTCTTCCGCTTCTTCTACCTCCACACCTTCTTCTTCCACGGGTGGTGTGACCCTCAAGGCGGTCATGGCACAACTTCAGTGCATAGATGTTCACCTTGACACCTTCAGTGATGAGTTGTGTCAGGTGAACACCCGTGTTGGTCGTATTGCATGACGACAGGCTCGCCTTGGTGGCTTCATGGTGTCTCCCTCTCCTTCTCCAGAGGTATCTGAGGACGAGGACGATCATGGTGACTCCGATGGTGATGAGGATGAGGATGCTAGCTCTTCCGGTGACGAGGAGATGACTGCTGGAGTGACTTGCCCTTTGTCATTCGTGATAAAAATGAGGAGTAGTTTTGGGTATGAGAGTAGTCATGTTCTTAGGGGGAGAGTTAGTAAAGGAGATTTTTGTTAAGGGAAGTGTTTATCTTTTTGAGGGATGTAGTGAGGACTTGGTGATATATATATCACAACCTTAGACATATATAAGGATTATTTTAAGGGCCGTCATAAGGTTGTTGCACTTGTTGTTGCAAGCATATTGTGACCGGAGACAATTTGTCCTAGTTCATCTTTCTCTTGAAGAAGCTGCTGCGTTTGTACGCCGTAGGGTTTTCATGACCAAGGAGCTTCTTGATCTTCATCGTGTGGATGAATTGAAGAACTTTGCAGCCAACATCCTTCTCAAGTTGGTGTGTTAGTCACGTACTTGGATCCATGCATCGATTGGTTAGTCACGTACTGGGAGCCGTGCATTGAAAAGGAGAGATTATCACTACATTACAAGTCCAATTGTGTATTGGGGTAAGGGTTCAACTGTAGGTTGGTATAAGGTACTGAGATTTCTTTACTTGTAATCGCTTGTTTTGATAATAGTGGATTCTCGGAAGTGGTGACCTTAAATTCACCAGGTGGAGTTTTTGCCTTGGAGGTTTTTCCCATTCGTAAACAAATCACCGTGTCAAATTTATTTTTCCGCTGCATTTAACTTAGTTGGTGATTTGTTTGTGCTACCACGTGTATTGCATGTTAATTGACCTAATTAATTAACTTGGCTAATTAATTGGTTAATTTACCCTAAGGGGACAATACATTCTTGGCCTATCAAAATAAATAGATAAAAAAAATTTATGGGTTGAAGCAAGTTAATATGCTTTATGCTATTTAGTTGTTTAGCTTTAACCTTGACACTAGTTAAAGGCCCGTGCGTTGCACGGTTTTATGAAAAAACTTATAAAATATATGTATAAATAATTATTATATTATAATAATTATTATAACAAAATAAATAATTATTATTACTAAAGTAATAAATTGCATTGGTATAAGAACGATACACCTCAATACAAAATTAATTTTCTAGCATACCAGTTGTGTTATAATGTCATTTATAGTTACATTAATCAAACTATTTGCATATGAATTTCGCATCTAATGGATCTGCAAAATAAGTACTAATTTGTAAGTGACTTGAAGTATTGTTAACAATAATATTAATGATTAAAAAAATTTTAGAAGTAGTTTTTACCTTTGGGAAATCTTTGAATACCTATTTGTACGGTATGTTTTTAGTTTATCCTTGTTCTTCTTTGTCATTGTTCTTTATTAAAATCTTTAGACATAGTATTATAAAATTGGCCACTTTAGGAGATAGAACTATTTGAAGAATAATAACCATTGTTCTAATTATAGAACCTATCATAATTTTTGCTTCCCGTACATTGCATGGTTTTATACATGAATTTATATATCACATAATTTATTTGAGAAACAAAAAGTAAATAAATAGTTTGATCAATTGAAAGAGAGACACTTTGTGTAATTTTAATTAATGGGAAACCCTATGGTAATGTGCTTCCATCTAGAGGGCTTCGTCAAGGAGATCCTCTTTCACCATATTTGTTTTTGTTGTGTGCAGAGGGTTTTACATCTTTATTGACAAAGGCAAAAAATGATGCAAGAATCCATGGAGTATTTATTTGTAGAGGGGTACCTAGAGTCTCTAACCTTTTATTTGCAGATGACTCATTGTAAAATTGCATATGAGTCTATGACCACTTATTACCAGGCTTTAAATTTTTTTTTTTTTTTTCTTTCTAAAAAGAGTTATCATTTCCATTTTGATTTTACTACTGTAGTCAAATAAGTTCCATAATCACTAGGAAAAAAAAAACCTATTTTATAATGATGGCCCAAGAGTAAAAATAATCAATGCATAAAAAGATTGATATTGGAAGAATGATGACTACAATTCTAAAAATTCTGAAAATTCGGGATTTGAATTCTGAAATTTTGCCATTTAAAACCAAAAAAATAAAATATTAATGAAGAATTTGTTGGGAATAAAAAATTATACTAATAATTAGCAAAAACATATTAATTAATGTTGCAAACGGATACATAATTCTATGCACACTTTACATAAATAAGTGCTGATATTCAAAATAAAAATAAAAAGTAAAAAGGGAACAACAAGAATAAATCCTATTCAACAAAATCTATTTCATTTTGTTTAATAAATTATACTGTATAAAATAAATCCTATTAACTTAGCTGTAGTGTATTTAAATGATCTAAAAAAATAATGAAGCATATACTTTTAAGCCTAATCACATCTAGCAAAATAATAAAGCATTCAAAATATTAAAAGACAATTTAAGCTCATATATGCTTGTGAGTTCCAGTTAGCTCAACTGGTAAAGTCTCTAATGATTGTATAAGAGATTTGGGGTTCAATCCCCGCCTACACCAAAAACTGATTGGTGTTTTGGTCTGATGATAAAGAGCTATTATCAGAAGTGGATGCCATAGGTTAAAACTCTCTCTCAAAAAAAAAAAAAAAAAACTCAATGTAATGAGATACGCACCTGTCCACGTTGCTGCAGTAGCAATGGAAGCCTAATCTTTGAGATAAAGAATCAATGTAATGCTAATAAAAGCTGCCTAAAAGAGTTAAAGATCCAATAAAGATAAAAGAAAAAATTATCAAGTGTAAATAATTATCTTACTAAAATAACGGGTAAGATTTCTTCCTAAAATTAAATTAAATTGATAATTCCAAATTAAATTTTAAATTGATAATTATTATTAAAAAAAAAACATACTAAGCAATTGATAAGTCCAAATTTAATATAATCTTGATAATATTATAAATTAAAATTAAAATTAAAATTGATAATTCAAGAATACATGTGTAGAATATCTTGATAATTTGATGGAACATAAAAATCAAATACGAAAATTGTTAAATTAATCTATTAGTTCTAACCATATTTAATCATTAATTCTAAGACCGTAAGCATATAAATTAGATCAAAGTTAAGAAAATTAGTTAAACAAAAGGCAACCAATACACAAAACCTAATCAATTTAACAAAAACAAAGAAGGAGCTTTAGAAACTTGACAATGTTTTCTAATGTTTTGAATTCATTAATTAAAATCACATGTAGACAAAGAACCAATAGTAAAACCAAAGAAAATAAAAAAATGAAAATGAAAATAATAATAATAATAATAATAATAATAATAATAATAATAAAAAGAAAGAATGCACACCTGCATTGTCATGGGATTTAGGCATTCAAATATTGGAGTAAGCTTCACTCCAAAAAGGATATATAAGATTATATATATTGGTAGAGTTCCATTTGATATAGAATTTATTTAAATCCTGTTGAAATTAAGATATCTAGTCAATGTGTTTGTTTCTATCCCATAAAAAGTGGAATTAAAAAAAGGTCATATGAATAGAATGAAAAAAAAAATTTTGATATCAACATAATGTAAAATATAGGGAAAAAAAAGAACGTGAATGGGTTACTAAGAAATATAAGATGCATGTAGTTTTGGTGTTAACGTGTGAGTGTATTCCCTTATCTCATCCCCCTTCCCTCGTATATATATATATATATATATATATATATGTATATATGTGTGTGTGTTTCTCAAATAATAAAAAAAGAAAAAAGAAATATAAGATAGATTTTTTTTTTTTTTTTAAGGATGTATAAATTGGTAGAGTCCCATTTGATATGAAATTTAAATCCTATGAAGCAACAGTGACGTAGCTATTAAAGGACTGAAGGGGGCTTGGGCCCCCCAAAAATTTTTTAAAATAAGATATTTTTTGAAAATATCTTAAATAATTTGAAAATTTTTAAATAATCTTATTATTTTGGCCTCTCGTACCTGATAATAAACATATATATATATATATATATATAAAGTCTAGGGCTTATTTGTACACAGCAATAAAAATTGAAAAGTCATAAACTCTGTTGATGTGCTGCCTCACCAAATCTCTCAGACAATTACAAAACATTTTGCCTCACACGGGTGTCTCTCTCTGTCTCTAAGTGTGTTTGCCACTTTGCCTCGCCTTTCTTTTTTACACAAGTCGCTGCCGTGGGCCCCTCATCGTGCAGAGTGCAGTAGCTCTATCTAAGCCTCATAGCTGACTGGCTCTAATCTCTATTTATACCCGATACCCATTGCTTTTAACTTTGACTCTTTCTAGGTACTATTTATTTTGTTTTGATTTTGTTGCTTTACTTTTCATTGCTTTTTTTTTTTTAAATATTCTTTATAATATATTATTTATTATTATAATAATCAATATATTATATACAATATATACTACTATATTAAATTGTATTTAGTTGTTGTTTATTATATTTTTTTAATGCATTGACATTTGAATGATTGTTTGTCTTTTATTTAGCAATCTTTGAACTATTAGTATTTTTTTAAATCTCAGTCATTTTATTTAATGAGTGTTAATTTAATTTGATAAATCTAGGTTCATGGGCAAGTTTAGGACTATTGACAAAAAAGGGATTTTGTTCTATTTAAGCATAAATTGATGAAATTGGCTCATGTTATTGATTAATCTTATCATTATATACTGTTATCTAACTTATCTAATGATAAATTGATCAATTTGTTGAGATTTTTGAAAGTGGGTTTTCAAATTTTGGGATTTTTGATATAAACTCTATGTTCAAGCCAAATTCTGTGTTTTTAAAGTGTAATTGAACTATTCTCACTACATTAGAGCATGCATCATGTGTTAATACTGTTCATGCATCATATAGATTGTTATTTTCTATATTTTTTTTGCTCTAACTGTGTCTGATGCAGTCTGCCCTTGGGTTTTTCTTATTTTTTGTCTTTTGTCTCTTTTCTGTCTATCCTTTTTGATCTTTAGCATCATGGTTAGGAAGACTAGAGCCCATAGGACATCCACCTCTTCTTCTACTCCATCCTTTGATAGTGAGAGGTTTCTGAGTGAGAAAAACCAAGAGACGTATGAGAAGTTGAACATTCTTAGAAATGTCTGGGCTGAGAGGAAAGTTGTTTTAGATGAGCTTAACCCAGAAATTAGGAGAAACTTTGAGCGTAGGGGCTGGTTGCCTTTGTTGGATGTTGACCATCCTCCTCCGGCTACCTTGATCAGAGAGTTTTATTCGAACCTCTCTGTCCACTCCAATGATTCCAACACTCAGTTTGTGAGAAGTTGGATAAGAGGTGAAGAGTATACCATTATTCCTACGGTAGTGGCCTCTGCTCTTGGGGTGCCTAAGGTCCAGCATCCTATCTATCCCTATGATGAGTCTCTTCCCCTAGATGACATTATGTCATATCTTACTGGATCTTCTATCCAGTGGGGTTCTGATCCTCGGATCACCTCTTACGAGTTGACCAAGATTCATTATCTCTTTTTCCATATTTCTTGCCATTCTATTTGGCCCATCTCTCATTTGCATACTATTCCTATCGAGAGATGTGCATTTTTGTATGCTTTTGTCACAAATGCTCCTATGAGTTTTCCTCATCTTTTCTTCATTCTTTGGTTGAGGTTCATAAGAGTAATTTTTCTGCTCATGCTCTTTTCTTTCTGGTTTTTATTCATCGAATTTTGTTACATTTAGGATTAGATGAGTTTCTGGCTTCTGAGCCCGTTCATATCATAGCTCCCGTAAGTGCCACCTTCCTTAGGCAGAGGGTTGCTTATATGCGAGCTAGCTCTAAATGCTCTAGAGTAGATTCTTCCTCTTCGAGTGTTGCACCTCCTTCTCTTCCTCATTCTACAAGTGATCCGACTGCTGATGCGTTTGTTGATCCGACTGCTGCTACTGCTCCTCTACCTTCTACTTCGGATGATTTTAGCATTCGTCGTATGTTGGACACTGTCATGATCGTTCAGGCAACTCATGGTCAGCTTTTGGTGGGCGTTCTCACGGAGCTTCAGGCTTTGCGTGCAAAGCTGGCGAGTTTTAGACGGTCACCTCCGCCACCTCCTTTTGATGATGAGTCTTGATTGCCCTTTGGCAATTCATCACAAAAAGAGGGGAGTACATATGGATGGAGATAGGGGGAGATTTTTGTTGTTTTGGAGCTTTAGATTGTATCTAGGTGCTTCACTTTGTACTTATTTTGGCCCATAATGTATTTATTTTGATGTCTTTATTTTTTTGATGAGTTGTATATGATTGGGGCAGACATCTTGTTTTTATTTTTGTGTCTTGTTTCACATTGTGCTATATTGATTATTGATTTATATTTATGAGGTTATTCATGATATATGTCTTTTATTTTGTGTTATATGAAATCAAGAATTTATTTGTTTTACTTGTATTTTTCACACATGTGTTTATGTGTTTGTTAAGTGTTACAGGAATATATCGGTTGATTCAGTCGTGCTGTTGTCTACACTTGCAACTAATAGATAGTAGTTAGGGTGAATTATTTTTGTTAGGCAATTATATTGTAATGGGTTGTTTTTTGTAACTTTGAGCATTTTGTTTATTATGTGTGTTTATCACTGATTGCCAAAGGGGGAGTTTGTTAGGTTCTAAGACTTTAGGGACTAATGTATTAGAACTTCAATTTGTATTATGTTGGCAAACCATGATCAAAAAGTTTAGTCTAAAATTAGGCTGCTCAAAGTGTGTTTATGTGTAAAGTTGGAATCGAGTGTACTGCAGGATTTATTAAGTAAATCTGCAAGGCTCGATCGATCGAAAATTAGACTCGATCGATCGAAGCTTGTACAGATTTTTTTTTTGAGAATTTCCAACTCAACCCAAGCCCGTATGACGTGTAGGGTTTTATGTTTTGCCTTAAGTATAAAAGGAAAAACCCTAGCCACGTTTTATAGTTGTCGTTTATGCTGTGTGTATGAATCTCTTGTGAGATCTAGAGGTGTTTGCCTTCATACATACTTAGGGTTTCCAATCTCAAGATTGATGTCGAGAGCTTGGTGATCGTTTCAGTTGCTGCATAAAGAGCTTAAAGAAAACACAAGTGGGAGTACTTGTGGTTGCTGTGAATCCAAGAAAGAAGTAGTCCGTGGACTCAGAGCTGTCACATGGTTGTGGTAGTAAGTTTCCTACTAGAGGTAGCAATAGGATGTTAGTGGTCTAAGTCGCTATTGTGTAAACTTCAATTCCTTCATAGTGGATCTGTTTTACCTTGAGGATAGCTAGGTTAAATCCTTCCCAGGTTTTTTTACCGGTTTGGTTTTCCTGGGTTATCATATTGTTATATTATTTATTTTTCCACTGTTCAATGATATGATTTATTTGTGTTAACCTAGATCTGAATAATTTACCTAAGTTAATCACTTGACTAAATAACTACGTTAATCTGTTTGTGTTTAAGGGGTCTAAAAACGTACAACCGTTACTTTAGATCTCACTCCTAATATATCAAAGCAACCTACACTTCATGATCAGGTCCATTATTCTCTCAGGATTAAGAGATCATGTAAATAGAAGTCGTGATATTTATTATTCATTTGACAGTAGTTGAGAGAATAATAAATCTCACAGTGGTCTAGTTCAATATGTATTAACTCTTAAAACATATCAACATATCAACTAGAAGTCTCCACTTCCATGATCAAGACAAATCATCTTAGTTGATATGTTATAGTCTTCGCAGATGAAATGCCTAATTTCGTCACCAACTACAAACTACAATTTTGAATTTACAAAGAACTTGTGACTTATATCTTCTGTGACTAAATCACATAAATCATATACTATGCATCTTATGGATTATATGATAATGTCCAAATATTCATGTTATCATTATTTTAGATAATAATAAAACAACTTTATCAATCACGATAATAAGTCATACATAATATCATACATAACATCATACAATAGGATTTAAGGGCACTAATCCTAACAATCTCCCACTTGTCCTAAAGACTATTGTGCATTAATCTAACTCCCATTCCCTCTAAATGTGACTCGAAAGTCCTTTAAGGCAAGGCTTTGGTAAAGGGATCTGCTAGATTATTTGTACTTTCAATCTTTACTACTACTACATCTCCAATTTATATATCAATTACTTATAAAAACTGCTAGAATTTCATGATACAACAGAAAAAATAATGCAATAGTGATGCAATAATATTACAATTTAACCTTCAAATTTTAATTGGAACTAAAAGCAGCCAAAACACCAAAAATACTACAAATCCTTACCAAATATATGCATCATACGGAAAACCAAAAATCTAAATTGACACATAATATGAAAAAATAAGCCTAAACACATTGCAATGCTACATAAGTAAAAAAGTATACAAAAAATCTAAACAAAATATTTAAGACGAACATAATATTTTGAAAATTAACATAACTCTCTAAAAGAAAACAAAAGATGTTGTGAGGAAAATTATAATAGTTTAATTTTGAAGTCCAAAAGAAATGTGGATTTATATTAGGCAAATGTGGAGACAAATAATCATATTACCCAATTCATTGAATTCGACTCTTGCAATTCTGCATTAAAGTTAGTCTTATGCAAAAAATTGAAAATTTTCTTAATTCCTACATTTCCCATGACTTTCTAGATCCATCTGTATCTATCCAAAGCATGTAAAGTAATAAATGTATACAAATTCTTTGAATTTTATTAATACATTGAAATAAATGCATCTGTGGTGAAAGCTTAAATGAAAATAATGTCATACAATGTGCTACTTGGCAGAATCTTATGCTATCCCACATGGAGTCTCTGCTTTTATATATATATATATATATATTGATTGTTTTAGTTTTTAGTTCGGCCTATATTGAACTTGGGCCGAGGACCATCAATCCCTAGACCAGCACACATGCAGGAGGCTCGAGTTGAACTACACATAAGCCATCACATTTTTATAATGGTATCCGAGCAAGCTACATCTATCCTCCGAGGAAGGGAAATAATGCCTTAGAGGATTCTGCCAATTGAGCACAAGATTCAGCGTCAGGCTCAAGTTACTAGGAAATTATTCTAGCAGCAGAGCAATAGTTCTCACTACCTAACATGAGATTAGACACATTAGAACAATGGCATAGACCCAGGGGCCACCTAGATGCCACGAGTGGAGGGACCCACATACAAGTAGAATATTATCTCATCATTATGGGTCCACTAAATAAAATGGTATAAAAAGGAAGGAGGGGGTTAGTAACGAGGGTTGGAACATTTTCAAGGGAGGGCAACATGAGAGAAAGAGAGAGAAACCATCTTCTAATATTGGGGAAATGTGATTTAGCTCGGGACATCTAAAGGGCATCTCGGTCGCCTGAGATTCTTTTCGGGCAGTCAGATTCCTAAATATTAACCACTACAGAGCAGATTTTATCTGCCAACTAAACTTCTCTTTAAACCTTCCATTGTGGGCTATACCCTTAAATAGAATACTAATTAATTGGGGATCTCGGCCCAATTATCCCAATATTGTTGTGGGCTGCACTACCACAATAACAATATCACACACACATACACACACATATTTCAATTGTTGGAGTGAGAGGATTTGAATTCTGAATGTCTCATTTAGAAATATCAAGAGGTATCAACCAATTGAGCTACTAAGTTCATAACAAAAATATAACGGTAATTTAAAAAAAAAAAAAAAGTGATACTTTAAAAAAATTTACATTATTTAAAAAGAAAAAAGGAAAAAAAAGTGTACATAGATTTTAAGGGTGAAAATATGCTACACTAAACATTCCTTGAGTTGAGCGAGACAAAAAAGAAAAAAGAAAAAAGAGAAGAAAAAAATAGTGGTTTTGATGTTCAGGCAATGAAGGCATAATTAATCAATGACCATTCAAATGTCTGTTTGTCAACATTAATTTTTTGCTTTTAGCTTTCATCTTTTTAATTTTCAACAAATGAACAAATAGGGTTTCAGTAACAAATTGATTACATTTTTTAAGTCTTTTTGACGACGTTTTTAGTAAGTACAAATTGATTGCCTTATATTGAGTACACTACCTTCCAAGTTACAAGAACTGTGAAGTATAACAAAACGCTGTAGAAAATCTATATCTTGAAAGCATCAAAACTGTGTCAGACATTGAAGATTATACCATATGCGTTCTTGTTGTTCCTAATCCTTACTTTCAGCTAATACAAGTAATGATAGACAGAGAGAGAGCTAACTTCTACACTTTCTGAAAAGATGGAAAAGTGCTACGATAAAAACAAAACAAATAACAAAAGTAAATATAAAAAGTTCATATTGGAGACTTAACATCTAAGCCTTGGCTGTTCATGCCACTTGAAACACTTCAGCCAACTATCCGAGGCTTTGACCTGGGCCACCCAGCACAGAAAGATGACTTTGGTGTAAATTTTCGGATATATTGGAAGCCATGAGTACACCAGTAGAGGGAGTTAGATTACTTGTTCTGAATAGGATTGGGAACACTAGGAGGTATTCTTCGAACGCTGGCGACCAGTGGCCGGGTTGTATCTGTCTTTTTCGAGTCTGAATGTGAATGTTTGAGGTCTTGAGAAGCTGTGAGCAATGTTGAAGACTTAGCAGATGGATGAGCTCTGGCTTGGGCCGTGTTAACCCCAAGTGAAAGCATCAATGTAATTGCAAAGATAACTGCAAACAACGATTTCCAGCAAGACATCATGGTTTTGCTGACCCAGAGGATGTTTTCTTGCCAATGCTAAGCCTAATGATGAATTAAGGCAACTTATAACAGCTAATGATGTATGAAAGATAAAGACAAAGAAAAAGAGCTTCCCTAGATTATTTGTTTTTTTGGTACTCACATTAAAAATGTAGATTAGATAAAGGCATATCATGTGATGAATCTTTGACTATTCCAAGCTTCCAAATTCCAAAGCAAAATTCCCAAAGATTGGATTACATTAATTTTCTTATTAAGAGAAATCATGTGATAATTCACGTGATTTATTTACAAATGGTTGGATGGCCAACTTTGGATTCTACGAGCTAACTAATTTACAATCATGAAAATGACATACCAAAATATGTGAATCAGTGAATGACGTAGGTAGAACTAAAATATTGGACACACAACAGAGAGATAATATTAATCTTACTAGTGCAACTTGCATGTTTCAAAGATAAGTTTGAAACTAATGAACTTTACATAAGCTTGAATTGAGGATTAGACATCTTTTCACTTTCTCACTTTCATCTTTGTTTTTCAAATTAAACACATTGCCATTTACTAAACCAAAAAGCATTGCAATAACATGGAATAATGGTTCAATGCAGAGGTTGAGCCAGTTTACTTGTGAACCTAAGCCAAGCATTTGTGCCTCATAAGCAGAAAATATTCACAATTTTCTTATCCCATTTCTGCAATGATATGCAACTGGAAGATACCTCCTTTAAGCTTCTCTCCAATGACTGGCACTGAGATAACTGAAACTACATAACAAATATATTGATATAGGGTAAAACTTACCATTCCTTAGGTGCTAAACTCTAGGATTCCCAATTAAATTCAACCATGTCACTATTAATCATTGCAGCACATAGTTTTTGTTAAGGGTAATTAAATTCAACCATATGATTTATTAGTCAATTTAATGACATGGTTGAGTTTAATTGGAGTACCGAAGGAACTGTAACTAGGCTTTGCCTCATTGACATAAAGGCTTACAGTATAATTTTTTCGACGCATAAGCATTACTGTCTTTTGCCTCTTAGGAGGTAGAATCTCTAAGACCCATGTACATTGACTAGAGGAAATTATTTTTTACATGCGGGAAAAAAAATATTGTACAGCATTTCTCAAGAAAAATTTTGCTCATGGAGAGCAATTACAGTTGTGCGCCTGCAAAATGCTGTGTACAGGTTGGCCAATTAATAATGATTCTGCACCCATCTCTATGCTTTTCTTCCTACTAATCTGACATGAACAGCAAAATTTGAATATTTCTTCAGTCTTGTGATGACTGTGTTAGTGCATTAGTACCTGATATTAAAAAAGAAAAAAAAAATCAAGCAATATTGTTTACACTAAAAGATCATAAACTTATTAAAAAGTGCTATATATATTTTAAATCTCACAAATGGGGATCTATGATAAGCAATGGTTGCCCATTAAAGATGCTATGAGACCAAGAGTATCCAATAAGACACCAGAAAACCTCTCTTTTTATTTTTTCCCACTACAGTGCCTCATAATCAAAATTTGTGCATGAACTTACACATTATTTAATGGAAATAATTCCTAGTTTGAGGTAAGAACTCCTCAATCCCAAATTTCAATCTAGAGCTAGATAATCCCTTCCTTAATCCAGCCGATACAACATCAACATCCACCAAAAATGTTGCACAAACGGGCCGGTGGTCAGAAAACTGAGACTCCCGACGTATGTAAGAAAGTTGTCTTATTCCATTTCCATGCCATAGTATTCTGTCACACCTGCCAATCCAAGTTGCTCAGATTTTTATGTGAAACGTTTAATCAAGTCCAATTTTATAATTATCTATACATACCAAGCTGGAGTTCTCCGATTCTTTCTTGAATTTTTTGTCTCTCCAGCATATATGTCCGAGTTGTAGGAGTATTTGTAAGTGGGTGCAAAGTATATCTTCCCCTCTTTCCATCCCTTGAATACTCCTGCTTCCCTTTCAATTTGTAGCTGTAAAAGCATATAAACCTAAATGAGTACACCACAATGACAACATTTTGCAACAAGCAAAGCATGCCACAACAGAGGCAGTCAAAAACGTTCTGGCAATTGTTTATACATAAAAGGTGCCAAATTAAAATGCCAAGCTTGGATTCTTGGGGAAAAAAATGCGAAGCTTGATTGGGGTGCCTGAGCAACAAAAGTAAATCAATTTGTTATATTTCTTTATCAAAAAATGAAATCCTAATCTGATTTTCATGGAATTTATAGTAAAATCCATCTCAGTTTGTATGTATCTCTTCTCCAATATTCAAAGAAATGACTCATGTTAATTTGAATTTGGTAGTGATAATGAAAGATAAGATTGTGTCATCAAATCCTATATAAATGGTCATTTTCTCAAAATTTCATTTCACATAGCATTTGAAGGCACAAATTCACCACTATGGCTGTCACTAACAGAAAAAATGATAATCAGTGACAGTGATGAAATTCAGTTTCCCATACCTAAAATTCTATGACCCCAGAATTTTTTAAGTTGTACTGACTTAGTCAGTACAACTTATACCCAATAGTAATATGAGCTACAAGAGGGGATCTAATTTCTACAAGATGCACTGAAACTTAGCTTTTTATATGTTGTCCAAGCTTCAAATGAAACTTTATTGTTGTATGGTAAAGTCAACTACCTGATCTTTGTTAAGTAGGGCATCCCAGGCATTCTCCTCCAGGAGCTTTCTCGCTTCAGAGTAGCTCAATGCTATTCGATAATTCAAGTCCCCTAACCATATGACCCGACTGAATCCATTTTTCCAAAAGGTAATCAAACACAGAAATACCGAAAGTATTAACAGACTATAATAGAAGAATTCTAAAGACTATGACACTAGTTCTGTAATCACTAGTTTAAAAAATGCTCACTTGTGATCAAGAATTTTCTCAGGCACCCTAGACGATTTGCAGATCTTTGGAAACTGAGTGTTTTTGAGTATCTCCATGACATCCGTATTTCTCCTATGCTCATCCCCCTCCTTCTCGCCCGATGCCAAGTGACTGCAGATAAAGCAAAAGCTTGTATGATGGAATGTCATGCTCACAGAAATACATCCCTGCCATCAGAGAATCAACATTAAGATGATTTTTATCTTTGCACCTATGTATGCATACGAATAAAACGTGTCTGCAACAATAAAAATTCAACAAACCTTGTTTCCAAGGCAACCCATAATTCCACGACTGATGCAGGAGATTCTCAAGTGGCCTACATACTGCACAAGTTCAGTCCTCACCCAAACAGTTAGAAAAATTCCAACCATTTGCTTACTGGCTATAAGACTGTACTTCATCTGATTGGTAGTTAAGGGAATGGAAAGTTCTGGGTCCATGGTAAGGGAAGCTTCATCATCCTCTTCTAAAGGAGAGTAGTCTTCGGATATATGTGACTGTTGGCATAGGAAACAGAAATCCTTACTCTGCTTCCTTTCTAATTCATAAGTGCAGTTGCAACTCTTCAACTTCCTTCCACTCTCTGTCCTGAAAATCTCACTGAACTTTTTAAGGGAAGGCTTTGAGAAGAACAAGGAACCACCAAGGGAGACCGTGGGTTTTGATCCTCTTGCAGCCACATCGGATGGTTTGTTCAGTGACTGATTGATCAATGCTAGCCATTTTGCTGCAGGCTCATTATCTTCTACAACTAGAACATTTCCAGCATTTAAAGGGACAATTTCCTGGAAACTGATAATTTGGAAAACAATTACACTCAGGAAAGAACAGTATGATGGAATTACTTAATTAAATTATGAGAAACAATAAAATCCCCCAATATAAACTCATAGTGGATAATTTCTGATAAGAACCGAGTAAAACTTAGAGGTAGTACTAAAACGTCAGCCGTTTTTTTCTTATTTTTTTCTTTTAAATCTTGTTTGTGTCAACAACAACAACAAAACCTTAGTCCCAAAATTTTGGGTGGGGCACGTTAGTCACTGGCATACCCCAATGAGTGCATACCCCAAGACTGTAATATTAGTCAATGGAACCCATATTGCGGTCATTTTGTACTAAAATCATCATATCAGTCATCTCAGAAATTTTCATAAAAAGAATTTCAGAGTTCATTTTTTCTTTTTCATTTTTCTGTTTTGGGAGAGAATTCTGATGGACTTTGTTCAAAGGAAAAAGAAATTAGTTAGAGACAAAATGTGTCAATATTGTGATCTAGTATTTTGATTAAAACTCATAGAAAGTAAGTGGACAAAACTTAAGCAGGGAGAAAGAGCGCATACCCCAAGACATAGATATCTGATTGATTTGTGTGAAGAATTTGATCCAGGTTAAGGTCACTATGGGGAGATTTCCCACCTACATTCCACGTTGCTACAAACACACTAGAACACAAACAAGAACAAGGAATGCTAGGGATTAAAATAATCAAATTTAGTAATATATATTATTATCTCTATGTAATAGGAAGAAAAAAGACTGATGAAGGGAAGAAAAAGGTCATTTTATGAGTACCTGAAGGTCTGAACTTCTTGATGAAAAGTCATCGGACTTCCTGTGCTGGTAAAAATAAGATTCTCAAGGGTTGGACTAGACTGTGCTTCTGCAAGTAGAAAAAAGCAGGAGAAATTTTACAGATGAAAAACAAAGGACAATTAAAATTAAAAGGACTGGTGGTTAGGATACTTAAAACAATTTAAGCCAAAGAAACTCTTTCTGTAATATTGATGGTATAGCAGAGAAATTACGTCTCTCCTCAAGCTCCACTTAATTTTGAACTGATAACACAGAATTTATAAAACTCAGAGAGAGAGAGAGAGAGAGAGTGTGTGTGTGTCTTTCCTTCTTGTTTCCTTTGTTACCAACCTTGCTTAAAGTTTAATCATGAATATATTCTCAATTTGAGAGCAAATTGGCATGATGCTCCCCCATTTTCTCTTATAATGTTTACATACTTAATTAAACCAATTCAATTCCTAATGTAATACAGTGTTTGATAAGTTGTTTTGAAAATATCTTGTTGAAGAAAAAACAGAAAAAACGACTATTCCATTGAAAGGAAAAGGTAAACATTCGCTTTCAAGATAAAGCATAAGTTATCCATAAAACGACAAGACTAATTATAATAACAGATTGTAATTCTTGCATATCAGAAAGTGATCCCTTTTACTTTCTTTAATTCTCTTGAAGAAGAAATGCCATATAGCACTCACCAGGGGAATCAAATGACCCATTAATCGTTTCCCTTCCATTTCTCTCCCTTCTAGTAAAAATATTCCTCATGAAAGACTGAAATCACAAGCAAGAAGAATGGATAAGAAAGATAACAACTTGACTAACAAGTAGTCCATAAATCTTAGCAGAAAGTGCATGCCCATTCACTTTTCTTAAAGCCCCATTATGGAGAAGAAACTAAGAATCTATAAAGATGTCTGAAAATAACAGCCATAGAGATTAATAAAAACAAGAACAAAAACCTTTTTCTTCTCATCTTGCTTTTTCATAGTCATGCTTGAAACCGCACCAATGTGACAGACCCCAAAATCATAAACCTACAGAAACAAAAATATACACCAAAACCACTCAATTTAGACTCATTCCTCAAAAAATAAAAAATTCATTCACCCATTGATAAGTTAATTAAATAATAAAACAGAATAAGAATCAGAAAACATCTAGGATCCCCAAGTGTTCCTTTTGACACAGAATACTGCTAACTTCATTTAAGACAACAAAAACATTGAATCAAGACAAAATTAACAGGAAAAACGAATACTATGAAGCCAAGAAACCAATGTGTTGAAAAAGCATATAAGATTAAAGAATGCACATGAACATAGTACAAGCAAAAACAAAGAGAAATTACCAGAAAAGAATAAGAAGTTACACATTATGGCATTCATGAAGCAGAGAATCTAAAGCATAAAAGAAGAGGAGAGGGGGTGGCAACCCACGAAAGAGGCTGACAGCAAAAATGGGTTTTCCCCAAAAAAGTCAACTACCCAAGCAAGCAATTCCTATTATTTATAGTAATAATATAATTAATATAAAAAATAGCAAATAGAATTTTAATGTATGATAGTTTCTCGGAAGCAGCAAACATATTGAAAACAGAGTCAAGACGTAGGAGTGGGGAGACAAACCATTATAGGATAAGGAAAGAAAAAAGAACCTGAATATTCGATGTTCTACTTGTATAGTCTTTGTTCCAGAACTGAATTATTCTCTGTCTGATAGTGCAATGGAATAGCCAAAAAAAACTGAACAATGAAGAAAATATTGGAGTTTCTTTGATTAACGTGCAAAGGGGACTTGGGATTTTTCTTTAGAACAGGAAAAGAAAACTGAAAAAGAAGAAACAGTCAAAAGTGGGAATAGAATCTAACATGTCCCTTCAAAGTCCAAACTCTTTTTAGTTATATATGCATACCCCAATTGTACTTTGTTTACTTGGAAAACAAAACAAAAAAATTTTGATAAAGAGAGAAATTTCTTTCTTTTTTCTTTTTCTACTTCTTTTCAATATTGTGTGTTGTACATAGTTTGTATTGAATGAGAAGTGTGTCAGAGAGAGAGAGAATGATGGGTACAGAGAAAGTGACCCCACGTCTGTGTCTCTGCAAACAAATCATTCGAAAGTCCTTTTCAAATAATTTTGGAGGCTTTTACTTTACTGGTTCCCCTGGAACTGTTTTGGGACTATATGACACTATGCTTATGTTCAGGATTTGTTTATGACACCAAACTAGTCTCTGTGGTACCCATACCCATATACCCAGGACCCAGTTTTTGGTCTCCATGTGAAGTAAGCGTTACGGTCCATCCATCTGTGGATATGTAACGCGTTCGCTTTTATTCTTTTTTATTTATTAACACCCAACTTTGATTCTAATTTTGGCTTCTGCATCTTATTCTTAGTTCCCCAACCATCTATATGCATATGCTGCCTGTCCTCTCTGCTTTCACTTTTCATCAAAAATAAATAAATAAAACTATTTATGTGGGGACATATTAACTAGTTCTTCGCTATAATTATGGTAAAAATACAAACATTCAATCTTTCAATCTGAACAAAAGTGAAGTTCGTATGGATTCAATATATTAAAAAAAGTGAGTTCTAGTTAGCTTAATTAGTAAAATCTCTGATAGTTGAATAAGATATACAAGGTTCAATTTCTGCCTACACTAAAAACCGATTGATATTTTGATCTCATGATAAAAAATTATCTTTAGGAGCGGACGTCATAGGTTATAACTCTCTAAATATATATATATATATATATATATATTAAAAAAACATATGTTAGTCTTAGTATATTTGCTAAATTTCTGTGTCAAAATAAACTGTCGTAAGGGTTGTATTTTAATTTAATTCGATTTGTATTAAGTCGAGTTTAAGAAGCAAATTGATTCAAAAAAAAAAAAAAAAAGAGTTTAAGAAGCAAAACTTCAAAACTCAAGCTTCACAATACACACATGAGGGAAAATATCCTTGTTGAAGCCAACATTAGACAAAATGTTAATGAGACCCTCGCTTGATAGCTTAAAAATATAAGTTTTTAAGACTTTCGTGTGATACTCGCTGGATTGAGATTGTGTAAATAGTAAATTACTATACTTTATCACATGTTTAATATAATTCTCTCTATATAAACCAAACATTCTTGTATAAAAGGAGAGCGAGGCTATCGTACAAGAAGATTTAATAGTCAAACCTCCTTTAAGAGTTTAAATTCTTAAAGAAGATCTACGGGTTTGGTATCCAAGAGTGGTTTGTCCTTCGAAGATTTTCCACCTCATCACCAATTTTGTGTGTTGAGTTTATTGCTTTTAAAATGGTTGTGAATTATTACTGTGGTTTTGTGTTGCTTGATTAATAATTAAGTTTGGACTTAATCAATTTATCCCCTTTTTTTTTTTTTTTTTTGAATCTAAATCAGATTTTCCAAATTTTCATTTTCAAACCAAAAAATAAAGAAAAGAAAAGAAATAGGTTGATGCAAACTCTAGCATCCAAGAGGGTGTTGGATCCTTTGAATTTTCTTTTTGATAAAAGGGTGTGGTGTTTTTGCCTTTGAACAGATTATTTCACTCCTTGTTTATGAGACATCCTAAAAATCTCAAACAAATATGCCCTCTAGTCAGATATTCCTTGGGAGCTTTTCTAATCCTTTGATTTATGTCTTAGACTAGAACCAAGTTCGAACTAGAACTACAAAAGTAATACTATCTGCATCCCGAATTGTTAGGCCTCTATTCTATTTTGGAATGTCTCAAAAAAAGGTCTTATTTGAAAAGTCAATAAAGAAATTTCTTAATATACCCTTCATTTTAGGAAGGAAATTTATTTAAAAAGTCAATCAACCTCTTTATTATTTTCCTCCAAAAAAAAAAAAAAAAAAGGTTTAAATTAAAGAAGGTAGTTTTGGAAACCTATCCTTACAAATGTTCTCTAAATAGTTGAGTTTTCTAAATAGGATTTGGCTTACCTCCAATACTTTTTTAACTGGAATCTTTTTTTTTTTTTTTTTTTTTTTTTATAATGAGAAATTGCCACATCACCCACTAACTAAATAAATGGTGGAGATTAAAACCTACTACTATTTGCCATTGTATATTTAAAATAACAGGAAATGTCTCGTTAAAAAAGTACTGGAGGTAAGTCAAATCCTTCTAAATAGACCTAACATAATGGTATAGAGGGAATATAATTTTTCCTTATGAAAAAGTTAATTGATGTTTTAAGGATATTGATTTAGTAAATATTTTTAGAAATTTTTTATGGGAAGAGAAAAAAATGAAATAATTGTTTTGACAGATTTTTATATTTTCAGTAAAAATTGTGTCAAAACTTTCTTAAAATCATTTATTAATAATTTCCCTAAGCGCACCAGGATCCTCTCTTTTATCTATACTACTATTTAAGGGTTTTCTCTGTTTGGGATCCTTATTTTTTTGGTTAAAAAAATACCCCTACACCCCTATGTTTAAGTAGAGACAAAACTAAAGAACAATCTAGTAAAAATACAACTCTAACTCCCACTAAAACATTGCATATAAAATAGAACCACTCTTCTATTGATTTCCAAATTGCTTTGTCCACTTATAAATTCTAAATGTGTAATATTAATGAGAAAACGTGTAAACTTTAAATTAGAATGAATGAAAAATTATGACACTAAAAAACTAAAAATAAAAATAAAAATAAAAACCTCATTGCATGCGCGAAACGCATACGATGAGGCTAGTATCAATTAAAATTTTGACCAAGTTCATAAACCCAGGCCCTAATTTCATATGTTCTTTCTATACCTTCATTGAACTCCGTTCACTAATTTTGATAGATCAATATTTTTTGAAAATTTGAACTTCCTACCATAAAGGAATCTTGAAGATGAAAAAAACAGAACTCCATTCACATTTGTCAAGTCAAATTCATTAGATTCCAAATGACCGATAACATAGAAAATTGCCTTCCACAAAAAAGATAACATAGAAAATCAAGACGGTAATTTTTCAACCTCCTTTTTAACCCCCAAGGGGTATCAGTTGCACGATTGAAAAGAACAAAACTTATGTTAGATATGTCTCAAATTCATTAAATTTTTAGTTAAAAGAACTCCATAATCATATTAACGATAAGATTGAAAGTCAAAATTATTATTTTTTCTGCTTCCTCTTACCCAAGGGGTAGCAGGCTAGCAGCAGAACAATCAATTAGAAATCACAACTCATGAATTGGGGGTCGTTAGTTCGAATCTTTCAACTCTGCTTTCTTTGGATCAGAATTTCATTTATCAAAAAAATAAATAAATAAGAAAGTTAAAACCTATCCTTGTATGTATAATACATTAAGTTTAAAGATTTTAATGAACTCAAATTATTTAATAAATCTCTTTTATTATCAAATTATTCACATTCTTTTGGACCTCCTAAGAGTTTGATAAAATTAGTCATAATTTTGAATTAAGGGTTATGTTAACGGATACTTTTAGGGTAATTATTAATAAACTATTTTAGAAAAATTTTGACACTATTTTTGTAGGAAATATAAAAAGCGGTCAAAAAAATAAATTTTTTTTTTCATAAAATGTTTCTAAAAATATTTCTTAAACTAATACCCTTAGGACATCCGTTAACTTTTTCCTTAAATTAAATATACATTTGAGTTATTACATTAGATTTATACATCAAGTAGGGAGAGGTTTTTAAATCATACTTCTTCCTAATACGGAAAACCAAATAATATTACTAAAATATAAGACTTTTGATAAGCTATAACAAAAGACCTATTTTTCTAATGATTTTTTTTTTTTTTTAATGAAACTACGTACTGTTAATACTAAAGTCTAATCTATGATTACATATACATAAAACTTAATAATAATAGTTATGGCTTTTGAGTGGAATGTGTGGTGGTATGTCTTCTTATTAAAATCTCATTCCTTCTCCCTTGTATTGTGTGTGTGTTTGTTTAAAAAAAAAAAAAAAAAAAGAGAACTTTCCTTTGGTCTTGCCCAAATCATGGAAAGGCGCCCAACTACATAATTAGTCAAAATTCAAACCCTTAGACCCAAATCCTGCTCATTAGCTGGGTCAGCCATGCAAGCTAGTCCCAGTGAATAAGTACTTTGCCATTCCCAGCGGAAAGGAGTAGTAGAATTCAATCAATTGAAAGTGTCCCAATGAGTCTCATGGTCCCAAGAATTGTGAGGAATAAGGACAGTGTGTATTTATGTTTCTTAAGGTATTACTATTTCGATTACACAAAGAAGCTGGGATACACCAATGTCGACAATTGCGTGTTGGAAAAGTGCACAATTCCCAGAATAAGCGAAGACTGGTTCCTTTTTCAATTGGCAAAGATGGGGTCTTACAAGACAGCATGTTTTGGATTTCCCTTTTTTGTGCTTCAAACTTTGGAGCAGTCCCCACATTTCAACTAGCTAGGCTCTCTCAATGAGTCTGTGTTTAATTTAATTTTGATGATGCTAATAAAGACACAAACTCAGACAAAGCTTTCACTCCCTTATCTTTGGCTGATAGGCTTAAGATTTAAATAAATACTATATATTTGAGCAAATCCCACCATGCAAATTAATTAGATATACTGTAGCATTGTTAACTACTCCAATGTTGATCTTTTTCCAAAGCTTTTGAGTTAATCAAGGTGATGGTCTCATTGTATTTGCTACGAGGTCTCTCGATCTTTTTATTTATTTGTGAACATTCTTGGCATGGCCAGGCTAACCATGCATATCCACGCTGGTTTGTGATACTTTATAGATTAAAGATTCAAAATTAATAGTGAGAGGAAGACATTTTTGATTTAACTCTAGAATGATGTGAAACTTTGAGCCGTGCGTGCAAATGTAGTTGACTATGACCATGAATGAAACTTCGGTGCAGAAGTGGACCCGGGGAAAAAAGAAGAAGGAATAGCTCTTGAATTCACGTATGGTCCCCGGCCCCTACCAAGTTTTTAGATTTTTAATTGTCCGACCAAATCAGCATGAACTCACCTAAGCAATGAATTGTGAAAAATACTGATTTAGACCCCCAATTCATTGAATTACAGATCCATATGGTATTAAAGCAGTCACAAATATATCAACATAATCTAAAACCAATAATAACAGTAAAATCAACACACAAATTTTGTGATGGGGTGGAAAATTTTGAAGAACTTTGCAAAAGAAAATAAATTCATTATTAAAAAAAAAAAAATTACAAGAATAGTCTAGAATTCATAACTCTGATATTTATAAAGTTATAATATTTTCTCTTAATAACGTAAACCATGCCAATTTCTTCTCTCTTCGTGTGACATTGAAAGAAACTACATATCTAGCAATGTTGTAATATTTTAAAATTATGTGAATTGGATTAGATAACTGTGCATGTGTTGCACAAGTGTTTGTTGAGCCACACATCAAGTGTTTACTAGATTAATATAAGCTATATAAGACTACAATGAGCACCAATTAGACCTTGAATAGTCTTTTTGGGGCTATTGCAAATGTGGCTAACTCTTTTTCTAGATAATGACAAATGGCTCGGAGGCACTGGTTGTAACGTAATTAGCATTTTTAGGAGTATAATGTAGATGTAACAAGTGTTTTTCTCATATTATGGAATGTAGAGATTAACATAATACAATGAAATTGATTTTAATAAAAATAAATTTTAAGGGCAAAGTACAATTTTTGAAATTCGAGGAGGGATTGTTGAAGTTAAATTTTAAAATAAATAAATAAAACTCTTTTGAATATTTATAAGGGTATAATTTGTAGGAGGATTTTTGTTTTTTTTTTTTTTAAACAGTATAAATACAATTTTCAAAAAATTGAACTCAAAACTAGTTTTTAGATAATAATTTTTATATTTTGCGTGTTTGGCTAAGACTTTTAAGAACAATTTTCAAAATACTAAAAACAAAAATAATTTTTTGAGAGACCAGTTCTATTTTTGAGATTTTAAAAAAAAAAAATTTACAAAAAGTAACGTAGAATTTATAGATTTTTTTTTTTTAAAGGATAAGTTTCAAATTTGAAGTGTGAGAATTCTTTTTGTGATAAAGTTAAATTCTTTAATTTAAGAGATAAAAGAGTTTGGACAAATATGTGGGGTCCATTATTTTTAATTTATTAACAACTATGTTATTAAAAACATTTTCTGTATCTTGAAAACACCCCTTAGCCGTTTTCAAAATCCTGTTTTAAATCAGAAAATAGGATATAGTTTTTTGAAATTATATTTAGAAAATATTAGTCAAGCAATAAATTCAAGTGTGAGACCCACCATTTTATGAATTACAAAACAAAAAAACTATATTTAAATACTCTTACCAAATAGCCCCTAACTAAGAAAGTCATAAAAAAAAATGCATATGCAAGAGTAGACTGTCTTGTACTCTTACTTCCATCCCATTAGTGGGATAAGACTCATATCATATATTCCATATTTGGAGCTCATTGTGTGTGCGCACACATGTGCGTGTGTGTGCTCGTGCTTGAGCAAACTATCTTCATAATCCTGTTGGCTCAATCCTCAACCCCAAAATTGTAGAAAAATAAGTGCAGAAAATCATCTTTCACTTTATCATTCTCATGCTTATGAAAAAAGTGAAGAAAAATATTGACTTTTTAATTAGAACCACTGTATGAAACGTCCAAACCTTCACGTGCATACTTTCTCAACTTTATATTTTAGGTCAATAAATATTTTGATTTTTTTTTTTGCCTCTCATATCATTGTCTACACCACAAAAATAAAGAAGGAAAAAAAAAAAAAAAAAAAAATCTCTCCATAGGTTTTTATTTTTATTTTTAAGAAACAAACATTATGATACTCTCCATAGGTTTGGTATCAAGATAAACACACAAAATAATAATAATAATAATAATAATAATAATAATAATAATAATAAACCTATAAAAATTCCAACAGAAACATTTTGATCCCCTCATATATACACTATAGCACATGTAAAATTACATAATAAAAATCAACATATATAATATACTACATGATCCTTATAATATACTTATATACTACATTATCCTTATATAGCACGCATAATATTTTAGAGTCTACCCAGATGCTTTTTATGGTAGCACTGAGAACTCATGCTTAAATAAACATATATAATGATTCTCACAAAAAAAAAAAAAAAAAAAACATATATAGCGTTCTGAGACTATTGACTTATTGGGTTTCATATAAAAAAATTATAAAAAATACATAACAGCAAATGAGATAAACCAGGGATTGGTCTCGTGCTTCCCAAAACCTAATGAGAACAACAATAATCATGCATTTCTTTATTTTAGGCTCAGTTACAAATTACACTTTCAAAGTTTGATCAGTTTTCATGTTTCATCCTCAAAGTTTCGATGTTTTCAACTTCATCCCACAACTTTCATACCATATTCAATGCTCCATCTCCACTTTTATCAACTATACTGCCATACACCCCAAAACATTCTTTTTTGGGTGTTTGCTTGTAAACTACCTTCTCTCTTTGGGCATGGAGATAAATGGCTAAGTTTGCCTCTACCTTTAATTACCAAATACCTCCAATTCTGTAGCTTTAGGAATTAACCTATGCAGCTTTTTTGAATATACATCACTATTAGTTTCTTTAAAACTTTCTCTCCTCTCCCTTTATGTGTGTGTATTAAAATACTTAGTATTCTCAAAAAAGAAAAAAAAGGAATCAATCTGTGCGTGGCCTCAGCTTTGATTTCCAAAAACAACAGACTACCCGATATGATATAAAAGGCTCAGGAAATTAACACTATTCCAAGTAAATACAATAATTAACCAACTAGAAGGTTTACGCCTAACCCCTATAATCTATATATAGTGTTACCCATGGGTGCTTTAAACTTAGCTGCTTTGTTCATTAAATCATATGAACAAACCTATATATACTTAAGCTCTTATTTATTTATACTTAAATATGTATACATATTTAAGATTTTTAAAAAATAAAATTGCCCTTACCATCCAGAGTTCTTGATGTTTTACATGTTTTTTGAGGAAAAAAATAAATGATTTTTTTTTTTTTTTAAAGGGAAAAGATATTAAAAAAAGTGCGGGATGTTTCTATGTGGAATAACTAGGTAGGCATGCTAGGATGGGTGTCGTGGTTCTTGATTCACATGTACGGTTTTAAACCCATGGGTGAGGGCCCCTTCCTCAACGGGCTGTACAATCAAATTTTCCAGTTATAACTATATAATCAAACTTACAATTCATTGAATCCACCCTTTAGGCACAAGAGGCTGGGGCTTACCTATTTATAGCTATTTAATCAAACTTTCAATTCATTGATAATGTAGCTACTCATCAATGGTGGATGTGGTTCACCCTTTAACCCAAGGGGATGAGGCTTACCTAGTCAAACCATGACAGCCATTCTAGGAATGTAACTTGGGAGTCCACACAAATTCAATCACTTTAGTACTCCACTTGGTAACAAGCATGCATGACTAGGGAGGGAAGCAAGATTCTAAGTTGGGAAGGGGGAGGGAGGCAAAGCATAAACCAAAAAAAAAAAAAAAAAGGTTCTTAAAATTCTATTTTGCCAAAAATAAGATATATATTTTTTATTCTATATCTTATAGTTGTATTGTGCTGAAAATTAGTATTAAAAAAAATAAAAAAATATAAAAAAGGTATTAACTCAAAGAAAACAAATTTGTCAACTGCGACTCTAATTTGTATTTTGGTGTTTTTTTTTTTTTAAATTTTAAAAGTTAAGCTAAAAACGATAGAATATTTTTTTGATTGTTTTGAATTACAGCTGTAAAACAAAACTTTTTTTTAAGTCCTCTATCAAACAAAACTAATACACTTAGAAGGCGTTTGGATTGCGTTTGCGTTTTCACGCAGACGCGTTTCAGCCCTTTTTTTTTATTTTTTATTTTTATTTTAAACCAACTCCTATTGCACTGTTCATGGACATGAACAATGCAAATAGGCAAATGAACAGTGTTTTTAGTGTGAACAGTAATCCGAAAATTATTTTTTTATTGTTTTAAGTTTTTAGCAAAATAAGCTGTATCCAAACACACCAATTTGCAAAATCAATCACTCATCTACATGTCAACTAAATACATTTCACATATTTTGGAGTTAATTAATTCTATATTTATTAAAGGCAGTCAAATAGTTTCGGGAAAAAAAAAAGGCAAATAATCATAGCAACACAATATCATTGATTCTCAAAAATAACATTAAGGCAGTAACGTGAAGAAAAAAGTACTACTGCTGCAGCTTTGCTGGCTTGACAAAGTAGAGAAAATGGAAGCAAATGTTTAAACTTTAGTGAACAACAGAGATGGGAAAGACAGCAAGACGGAGTGAAATGCAGAAATGGGTAAAAATTAAGATTTTAGATTTGTTATTGTTTTGTGTGTGTTTTTTCTGTTTAGACTGTGAAGAGGAAAAATTATACATGACGGAGCTATCTGGACGAAGGTGGCATGGACAGACGTGGCATGTACGGACCGAACGGCCATGTGGCATCCAGCCCATTATTATGTGGTCTCTAAGGAACCTTAAATGGAAAATACTTGCGACACACCATTAGCCCTGATTTGTAGACTCCCAACATGAGTAGAATTCTAGAATATACGCGCATTAATGAGTATCTTCCCCATAAGGAAAAGACTTGTTCCGCAATCAAAGGAGTTTGGCCCTACGCGACTATAAAAACCCAAAGACCCTCAAGAAAAAGGTACGCACAATTTCTCTAAAGCTCATACTCTCTAGCATTGTTGGAGCTCTTTTCTAACTTAACCTTCAGAGGGTCTTTGGCCGGTACCCCACCGGTGCCCTTTGATTGGTTCTTCTCTTTTATTCTTCAGGTGCACCCATTGACGCATGTGTGGACAATCAACTCAACTGACGATTTTTTGTGCATCATCAGTTGGCGCCGTCTGTGGGAAAACTCGTGTTGTGCTATTCTTAGTAATCTGAAAGCCATACGAATGCTTCCCAGACCAAGAGTTGCATTGTACTTACTCGCTTGATGGCAACCACCAATAACATTTAGGGAGACGAACCACGCCCAACTGCCCTCGAGAGACAAATTCAGACTCTCACCGCGGCTGTGGAGCGCCTCACTCAGCAAAACCACGATTTGGAAGAGCAGTTATGCCAAAGGAACGTGGGTCACAGCACTCAGCAAGAGGACCAAGAAGGTACCAGTGCCGAGCGAAGAGACCAAGAGGGGCCGAAAGGTAGTAATGCCCCAAGCAGACTAGAGCAACAAGATATGAGTCGTCCATCCGTCACTGATATGGCTCCACCTCACATTGTCGCGGAGATGCAAGCGATGAAGGAACAGATGGACGTCATGATAAACGCCCTCAAAGGACGGGTGTCTAGTGACCTTGATGATCTGGTCCACCGAACCGACTCGCCGTTCACCGCGTTCGTCAACTCCTTCCCCCTTCCACCCAAGTTCCGTATGCCACAGGTGGAAAACTACGATAGAAACAAAGACCCTCTAGATCATTTGGAGTCCTTCAAGACCCTGATGCACCTTCAGGGGGTACCCAACGAGATCATGTGTAGAGCTTTCCCCACCACGCTGAAAGGTCCCGCAAGGATATGGTTTAGCAGGCTGACACCTAACTCCATCAGTACTTTCAAGGAGCTAAGCGCCCAGTTTGCTTCGCACTTCATCGGGGGACACAAGTATAAGAAGTCTATAGCATGCTTGATAAGCATCAAGCAGCGGGAAGATGAGACGCTAAGGTCTTACATAGCACGCTTTAACAAAGAGGCGCTTTCAATCGATGAAGCTGACGACAAGATACTTGTAGCCGCTTTCACAAATGGGCTGCGGAAGGGTAAGTTCCTATTTTCACTATACAAGAACGACCCGAAGACTATGTCGAACGTGCTTTACAGGGCAACCAAGTACATGAATGCTAAAGACGCGCTTCTGACTCGAGAGAAGAGAGAAAGGCAAGAGGACATAAGACAAGACAGAAGGCGGAAGATGGCAAGAACTGGAGAAGTTGGACGGACAGAAGCTACAACACCCGTGGAACATCAAGCACCTACGGAAGTACTACTAGTAAAAAGGATGGCATTAAGAGCAGCACCTCTTTATTTCTAGTTTACCTTAGTGAATTTTAGCTATACTCCTCAGTTTTTCTATTTACTTTAGTTTTTGCTACAATAACTCTTTTAAAACCCAAAGGGTAGGTCTTCGTTTTCTTTTTATGCAACAATAACTCTTTTAAAACCCAAAGGGCAGGTCTTCGTTTTCTTTTTAAAAACTACTTTTTCTACGAATGCATGGTTTATTATATAAGAGGAGTTTATTCAAACATGGCCAAAGTCGCCTACGAGTGGACGACCACTACGCTAAGTCACCTACGGGTAGACGCATGGCCAAAGTCGCCTACGGGTGAATGGTCACTACGCTAAGTCACCTACGGGTAGACGCATGGCCGTGGACGGTCACTACGCTAAGTCACCTACGGGTAGACGCATGGCCAAAGTCGTCTTCGGGTGGACGGTCACTACGCTAAGTCACCTACGGGTAGACGCGTGGCCAAAGTCGCCTACGGGTGAATGATCACTACGTTAAGTCACCTACGAGTAGACGCATGACCGAAGTCGACTATGGGTGGATGATAACCATAATAAGTTGCCTACAAGTGGACGACTCACAAGGTGACGAGGTACCAACACTTAGTCACCTCAACAAGTCCACGACCCCAAGTGGACGACCAACAAGGTGAGGAGGTAACACTTAGTCACCTCAATTAGTACACGACCCCAAGTGGACGACCAACAAGGTGATGAGGTAATACTTGGTCACCTCAATTAGTCCACGACCCCAAGTGGACGACTCATAAGGTGACGAGGTACCAACACTTAGTCACCTCAACAAGTCCACGACCCTAAGTGGACGACTAACAAGGTGACGAGGTAACACTTAGTCACCTCAATTAGTACATGACCCCAAGTGGACGACCAACAAGGTGATGAGGTAATACTTAGTCACCTCAATTAGGTACCAACACTTAGTCACCTCAACAAGTCCACGACCCCAAACGGACGACTCACAAGGTGATGAGGTACCAACACTTAGTCACCTCAACAAGTCCACGGCCCCAAGTGGACGACCAACAAGGTGACGAGGTACCAACACTTAGTCACCTTAACAAGTCCACAACCCCAAGTGGACGACCAACAAGGTGACTAGGTAACACTTAGTCACCTCAATAAGTCCACAACCCCAAAACTGAATAGCAGATATCTGGCCTAGTGCAAAGCATGGCATACATGAGACTTTCCACTACAAAAAAATTAAGGAACTTGTCTCATCATATTTCATTCCTCAAGAGTCTTAAGCCTTTAGTCATTAGATAGAGGAACTCCATGTCTGAAAGGAAGTAATCCTTTCTTGGAGTTTTGCATGCTAAACCGTTCTAAAACCTTATTTATATATCCAGCTTGTGATAAGCCTAACATCTTATTCTTGTGATCTCGCCAAAGCTTGATCCCTAGAATAAAGTTAGCCTCACCCAAGTCCTTCATATCAAATTGGCTTGACAACCAAACCTTTATTGATGACATTATCCCTACATCATTTCCAATGAGTAGACTATCATCAACATAAAGCACTAGGAGCATTACTACTTTGTCTTGATGTCTTTTGTACACACATGGTTCATCAAGATTTTGTTTAAAACCAAATGACTTGATTGCTTGATCAAATCTTATGTTCCATGATCTAGATGCTTGCTTAAGTCCATAAATGGACCTTTTCAACTTGCATACCATATGCGCTTGGTTCTTTGCTATGAAACCTTCCGATTGCATCATATAGATTTCTTCTTCAAGATTGCCATTGAGAAATGTAGTCTTGACATCCATTTGCCAAATCTCATAATCATAATCAGCAGCAATGGATATTCCTTTTATTTCCACCATGTTGACTTCCACAACCTCTATCAACTTAGAGTAATCCCAATCGACCTCTTTCACTTGCACATAATTCTAATATAGGGGAGGAGCTCGATGATAATCAGGTAAGGGATTCTTCCTAATGTTAAGCATAGTGATGATGTTTGGGTTTAGAAGAGTCCCATTGTCTATCAAATCTTGTATCTCATGCTTAAGGCAAAAGCAATTGTCGGTCTTATAGTTGGATTTCTGATGAAAGTGACAATATTCATTAAGGTTCCAAGTAGGTGGTACAAGATTAGGCATTAGTGTGGGATCTAAAGGTTTTAGGAATCCTTTGGAAGTTACATTCTCATATGCTTGGGCAAGGGTTATTCCTAGGTCAAAAAACTCTCAGAAAGCTTTTTTTGTGAACCTTTGGTAGGCTAGAGGTTGTTGGGGTATGATGGCACTCACATTTATAAGGTTGGGTGCTTTAGAAGTGGTTGCTCCTCCCCCGTATGTCTTATTGATTGGAGGCTTGTTCTCCCTTTTTCCAATTGTCCATTATTGATGGCATCTTCAATCCTAGTTCCACAATCACATAATTCTCCAAAACAACTAATAGGCAATAACAAAAGCCTACTATTGTATGCCGGAAGCAAGTTCTTGACGTTTGGCCTATTAACCATCTTGGAAGCCTTCCCCTTCCACCTTGTCATGTATTCAGAGAAAGTCTCCCCAACTCCTTGTTTAGTGGTTTCCAAATCTCTTAAGGCCACTATAGATAGTGAAATTTTCTACCAATCACAAATTGCCTAATCAGATCATTAAATTCATGTAGTACATTTAAAGCGGCTAATTACAAAAAGCCACGTATCACTTAGTGGGTGTCACTATCATTATTCAGATACCAATGACAATATACCAAGTGTCAAAGAATAAATAAAAATTATAAAGAATACTTGAGAACCAATCAAATGTTAGCATGTGTTAATTTCAAATCTTAACAACATTCGAAGAGAAATCATTCAAAGTCATCTTCCTAGGTCTCAAAAGCGCATTGGAATCAAGTCCAAAAGTGTTCAGAAACTTCAAAAGATTGCAAGTTAGTGAAGATCTACGGATTCAAACCTCCAAAGCCTTGAAGAACATCCACTACAATCTTCGAAGATGAAGAACACACGAAGAACATTCAAAGAACACACGAAGAACGCAAAGAACACACAAAGAACGCAAAGAACGAAGGATTTCTAACAAACACATAGTTAGAGATTCATCATAATTCTATTTCAAAGATCTTTTGATCATTTTCTCAATCAAATTGAGAAGCATCTAGTGTTCGAATCAAGTTTATACTTAAATTAAAGATTTTTTTAGGAGATCGAATCAGAGGAGTATTCTTCTACAACAAGATTCAATTTTATAGAATTGTACTTACTTATACATCAATACAAATTTACACTTGTGAAACAATGTCAATTGTTTGATTTCCAAACTTGAGATTTTGTGTTTACGGTCACATCAATCATGGTATTGAAAATTAATTAATCCACAAACAATTCCATATAGCTCATTCCACACTTTGGTCTTACTTGGATCCAAGCTTTAAGTTCATAGGGGAGATGCATATTCCAAACTTTAAGTTCATTTTAATGAAGGCCCAATTATAAAATCACTCCCTTTCCTCTAATGAACCTTGCCCCTTGTTTCGTTGGGCTTGGTCCATTTACAATTGCTCTCATCTTACACTCATGGGCTTTTCAGTAGAATGTGCTTAGAGATTTTCAACCCTTTGTCTCAAATATAGGCCAACAATATATTCATCACCTTTGGGCTCTTCTTTTTTTATATTCATTGCTAAATTTTTTTTTTGAAGTAGCCTTCAAGCTAGAATATATTGTGGCCTTCCTCTCAAATTCCATGAATCTCTCATCATTTTAAGCCTTTGCAAGCAACAAAAGGGCACAAGATTAGGGATTTGTAGGACCTTGGATGATAGGCTTATAGCATATTTGTTACCTTAGGCCCAAGGCTTTCTTTTCCAAGAGGCCTTTGAATTTGGGCTCATGATAGCAACTATGCTATGATCCTATGAACCTTTCCAGTTAAGATATACCTTTTGATTTTGGGATAAGCCTCTTATATGTGAGAACTTCCTTTCCTTTCATCGCATTGTCTTAGGGTATGCAATAACTTTTGGGCAATCCTTTCAAATTTTACATCTTTAATTTGTCCTTTGGAATTAGCTGAACATAGGATATATGGTTGAACAAACAAGAGATATAAAAGGTACCCTCTTTTGATAGGATTTAGGATCTCTCTATGTGTTAGTAAGCTCCTAAAAGCTAAAGGGATAGATCAATAGGTCACTGACAACTAGGTGGGCCATAATTCTAACCTTAGGCCTAAATGGACCGTAATGGATTAGTGGCAAACCGTTAATGTACTCAAAGCCCATCATAGACAATGACATGGATTGTGAGTTGGTGGGATGAACTTCAAAAGATTTTGGCCCGAATGGAGTCTCCACATTCTCACTCATCACCAACTATGGCAAAAGGACAAATAAACCAAGTGAAAGTGTGTGCAAACAGGTCATCACTATGGAGTCGCCACTGTGGGCGCAAGCGCCTGCAACAGGTCATCCTCTCATGGGAAGTACACCTTGGCCTAGGGTGGACCATGGCGGGGGTGTAAATGGAGTCGCCACCTAGTTTACGTCTAGAAACTATAAATATAGTGCCCTTTCATGGAAGGACTGATCTTTACCAGAGCACGTGTCCGGAGTTTAGGTATGGGGATGGAAAGGTGTTAGGCATCCAACCCTCCCAACCTATGGGTTGGCATCCACTCATTGTGTTCCAAGTCTAAGTTTTGTTAAAGGCATATTTAACACGTTATTCTAACACACACACTAACATGCATCTAAAGCAAATAACATAGCATAATCGTCCCCAAACCTAGCATTCATCTATCATAGCATTAAGCATATATCACCAAAGGCAGAAACATCATAGGAAAAACTTAAGACAAAGCATATTATTGCATCTAAACAAAAAGACCCCCTAATAAGCAAAAAAAAGTGTAAAAAACAAAAAAAAAACAAAAAAACAAAACAAAGCAAAGCAAAATAATGTGAATAGACATATACAGATACGAAAATTAGGTTAAACAAAGGCCAAACATGTAAATAAAGTAAAGGAAAAATGAACAGAAGGTGAATTAGGATTTCTAGGAAAGAGTATGTGTGTGCATACATAGGGCATGCGTACACAGCCCATCTGTATGCGTAGGCATACTACAAGTATTCATACACATGCAAGTAGCATGCGCACACATACACAACTAAGAACCCTAACCTAGAAACTGCATAACAAAAACACAAAAAATGAAGAATCTAATAACCAAACATGCTCAGAATACAAACATAAAGTAAACCTAGACTAATCAAACATATTAAAGCAATTAAAACACATATATAAACATAAAAACAAAAGAAACACAAAGGAAAGTGAAGAGCCAAAGTTACAAACTTTTGGAAAATAACCATGTTGCATAAACGTTGTCTTTGAGTCAAACACATCTTGGAAAATTATATATGGATATATGTTTTCTTAAAAGTGTTGCATTGTGACCCAATTATATATTATTATATATGAAAAGTGCATCATATTTGGTATTGCATTTGGGGAAATGCATGAATTGTTAACATGGAAAATATGAGCATCTTTGATAAGGAATTCATGGATTTTATGGTATATTGGAAAATTTAAAGGTGCTTAGCTTGTCATGTCTTATTTGGAAAATTGATAGAAAATCTTTTTGACAAAGAATAAAGTTGAAAACCTTACAAACTTTATGGAAGTTTTGATTGTGTAAGGTTTTTCTGAAACTACCTGGATATAAACATTGTATTTGAAAGGAAATATAACTTGTGAGCTTATGCTGTTTTAACTCTATGCCATGTGTGATTTCCTGGTGATCACCTGATTTGGTTTCTGTACTCTTTATAACAACGAAATCAGATCCAGGTCAGTGCTCATTCACTTTGGATGACGTGTTCTTCCCTGCTGCCCATAGGGGGAAGAGGTTCCTTGATTGTGTGTGGGTGAGGCTGCTGCCCATGGGGCCAAAAGACCACATGCAAAAGAAGTCCTATTTGATGGGTTCTCCTTGTTGTCCATGAGGGGAGAGAAAAATCTTGAGGGTATCGGTGAGGCTGCCGCCCATGGGGCCAAGAGACTACATACCAGAGAGGACAATATCATGCCAGTTGTGAATGGGTGGATCCCTTGACTGGTCTATGTGGTAGTGTGGTTTATTTGTGATAAATTACCTTATGTTAGATTTTATGGCTTTGGAATTATATTGCTAGTGCTCACAGATTATAGTATATAGTTTCAAGGTATTTACTTTGAGAAATTTTGCGTTTCATTATTCAATCACTCTTCTCATATTATTATTATTGAAAATGAAACTTGCATTTCCCCCACCCCCATTAATTTTGCTACTTACTAGGCTCTGTCTCATCCCATTATTTTACAAACTTTTCAAAGTAGGTAACAATCATTTTGAGATAGATTTTTGGTGGCTAGTAGTAGTTAGACTAACTACTAATGGAGGTTGAACTTTTGTGATGGAGATATTTAGATGATGTACATCATAGAGTAGACTTGACTCATTCTTTTATATATTATAGTGGTTATGACTTTATTCCCATTAATGGGACAAGTTGATGATATGTAATTATTTAATCAGACCTTCATTCTTTTGTGGCCAATGGTCCTTGTAACTATTGCATAGAGCTCTGACTTACTTTGAGAGTATATTTAATGGAATTATTATGATAATTCTTGATGTTGGTACTTGATATGATTTATTTGGATTGAATTGTCAAAAAGAAAAAAAAAATCTACAGGTACTTTTGAAATGTCTTTCTAATGCTTTGGACCCTTTGGGGTTTGGGGCGTGACAGTTATGGTATCAGAGGTTAGGTTATGATTTTGTAGACTTTGAAAATAGGAATTGATTTTGATCTAAGTCAAAGCATTAGGAGTTTGATGAATTCTTTATTCTGTACATTTGTTTCAACTTCCACCTACTATTCCTTTATCCTTATCTATCTTTTCCCTGCTGACCTTCTATGTTGCCTTGTGATTTACTTACTTTGTTTCTTGGGTATAGGTATAAGTACCTTTGTACACTATGCCTCCTAAAAAGAAAGCACGTAAAGTAAGGCATGTAGATGAGGTTACAGCTCTAGAGCATGGCCATAGGCAACGCCAAGAGTGTAAGAGATCTATCACTCCTGATGGTGGTGAAATTGATGAGGTGGCAGACAAGATTTTTGCTAAGATTGACAGAGTGGTCCAGGTAGTGAACGTAGAAAGGAGGGTTGCTCTTTTGGGGAGTTCTATAAGCAAAACTCTCCAATATTTGATGGGGAGCCTGATCCTATGGCAGTAGAGAATTTGCTACTAAAGATGGAAAAAATACTGAGAGCTCTTGAATGCACTGATGCTCAGAAGGTGGTGTATGCCACTTTTGCTCTTCAGGGTTCTGCTGAGAGATGGTGGATAGGCATTAAGCGTTTGTTGAAGATAGAGTTAGGATAGAACACTCTTATTACTTGGGAGAAGTTTAAGGAAGTTTTTAATGAGACATATTTCCCCAATATAGTGAGGGACTGAAAGGAAAGAGAATTTTCTGATTTGGTTTTGGGGGCTATGACGGTGGAAGAGTAGGCTGCTAAGTTTGTTGAGCTCTCTCACTTTGCTCCTTACTTGATTCCAAATGAGACCAAGAAAGTGAAAAAGTTTCGGGAAGTCCTTAATGGCAGGATTCGCCCCCTTATTATAGCCTCTAGAGTGGATACTTTTACTGAGGCTGTGAAGTGGGCAATGAGCCTTGAAGAAGACTTTAAGCATAACCCTAGTTCCAAGAAGAGTGAAAAGAAGCAAGGGCTCTCTAATTCTCAACATGGTAAGGGTCAAGGGCATAAGAAAGGATTCTTTAAAAACTCTGGTAATAGAAGGCAATCTTCTAGGCATTGCAAGAGGGTCTATCCTCAGTCTGGTGATAAGAAGCCTTGCTCTCGTTGTGGTAAACTTCATGATGGAAAAAATTGTGACGGGGTCAATATTTGCTTCACTTGTAAGCAACTCGGACACTTTGCTAGAGATTGCCCAAGTTTTAAGGGCTCAGTGACAATGGGAAGAAGGTGTAAGGTAGAGTGTATGTCTTGACTACTTAGGATGCACAGGCCACGGATACAGTGGTGACAGGTATACTTCCTTTGTTCTCCACACATGCTAGAGTCCTTTTTGATCTTGGTTCTACGCATTCTTTTGTTTCTTGTGCATTTGCTAAGAATCTTGACAAAAGCCCCAAACTACTTGATTTTGAGTTATCGGTTTCTACTTCTGTTGGTAATACTTTAATGACTAATCATGTGCTTAAGTCTTGTATTATTTGTATTGAGGGTAGAGAGTTATTGGCTGATTTGGTGTTACATTTTGATGTCATTTTGGGCATGGATTGGTTGGCTTCTTACCATGCTAGTGTGCATTGTTTTGAGAAAGATGTGGTGTTTAGGCCTCCAAGTGAATCAGAATTTCTGTTTAAGGCTTCATGTTTGCCTTTTATGCCTCGTGTGATATCATGCATTCAATCAAATTGCTTACTTAGGAGGGGATGCCAAGGATTCCTTGCTAGTGTAGTTGATTTACAAAGCAGAGAATTGGAGATAGGAGACATTCCCATTGTTAGAGAATTTTTGGATGTTTTTCATGATGATCTACCTGGGTTGCCCCCGGATCGTGAGGTTAAGTTCTCTATTGACCTCCTTCCTGGTACTGCACCTATTTCTAAGGCACCATATAGAATGGCACCCATAGAGTTGAAAGAACTTAAAGAGCAATTGGAAGAATTGCTAGACAAAGGGTTTATTTGCCCTAGTGCCTCGCTTTAGGGAGCTCCAGTTTTATTTGTTAAGAAAAAAAGATGGATCTATGAGGTTATGTATTGATTACCGTGAGCTTAATAGAGTTACCATAAAGAATAAATATCCTTTGCCTCGTATTGATGACTTATTTGACCAATTGCAAGGAGCACAAGTCTTTTCTAAGATTGATCTTCGTTCTGGTTACCACCAATTAAAGATTAGGGGTGAGGAAATACCAAAGATGGCCTTTCAGACTAGATACAATCATTATGAATTTTTGGTGATGCCGTTTGGATTAACTAATACCCCTGCTGCTTTTATGGATTTGATGAATAGGGTATTCCATGAGTACTTGGATCGCTTTGTCATTGTGTTCATTGATGATATTTTGATTTATTCTAAGAGTCAAGAAGAGCATGAAGAACACCTAAGGATTGTCTTATAGATTCTAAGAGAAAGGAAGTTGTATGCTAAACTAAAGAAGTGTGAATTTTGGTTGAATCAGGTGTTCTTAGGTCATGTGATATCTAAGGATGGAATTACGCTGGATCCTAATAAAATAGAAGCGGTGGTTAGGTGGGATAGGTCTACAAATGTGAGTGAGGTTAGAAGTTTCTTAGGCCTTGCTGGTTACTATAGAAGATTTGTAGAGAGATTTTCCCGCATTGTGACTCCTTTAACACAATTAACTCGGAAGAATATTAAGTTTGAGTGGAAGGAAGAGTGTGAGAAAAGCTTCTAAGAGCTAAAGCGGAGATTGGTCACAGCTCCAGTGTTAACTATCCCTTCAGGTACAAAGGGGTATTGTCATTTATAGTGATGCTTCTCATAAGGGACTTGGTTGTGTGTTGATGCAAAATGGGAAGGTTGTGGCTTATGCCTCTCATTAGTTGAAAAATTATGAGAAAAATTACCCCACTCATGACTTGGAGTTGGCTGCAGTTGTTTTTGCTTTGAAATTTTGGAGAAATTATTTGTATGGTAAAAGATGTAAGATTTTCAGTGATCATAAAAGTTTAAAGTATTTCTTTACCCAGACGGAGTTAATATGAGGCCACGGAGATGGTTGGAATTGGTTAAGGATTATGATTGCTCTATTAACTATCATCCTAGTAAGGCTAATGTTGTAGCTGATGTTCTTAGTAGAAAGCCTTCAAGTTTTTCAGCTACTTTGCTAACCACTTGAAATGAAATTATTCGTGATCTTGAAAGGATGGAGATTGAGGTTGTTATGGTCCATTCTGAGGCCTACCTGGCTAGTTTGAGTGTTCAACCAACTTTGGTAGAAAGAATTAAATTGTCACAGGATAATGACTCACATTTAAAGAAAATCATAAAATGAGGTGCGTAGTGGAAAGAAATCTGAATTTTCTATCTCTGAGGATGGTGTTTAGAGATTTGGGAGTAGACTTTGTGTGCCAAATGATCCATTGCTTAAAAAGGAGATTCTAGAGGAAGCGCACTATTCCCCATATAAGATACATTTGAGTAGTACAAAGATGTACCATGATCTTCGTGAAAAATTTTGGTGGAATAATATGAAAAAAAAGATTGCTCAGTTGTAGAGCAATGTTTGACTTGTCAACAAATTAAGGTATTGCACCAACGACCCTCAAGTTTGTTACAACCACTTCCTATTCCCCAATGAAAGTGGGAGAAAATTACTATGGATTTTGTTTTAGGATTGCCGAGATCTCCTAAGGGTCATGATGCTATTTGGGTGATTGTTGATAGAATGACAAAATTAGCTCATTTTCTCCCTATTCGAATGAACTACTCCCTTGATCAGTTAGCTCAGCTCTATGTTGATGAGATCGTGAGACTTCATGGAGTACCTGCTTCTATTGTTTTAGATAGAGATCCAAGGTTTACTTCTCATTTTTCGGGTGGTGTGCAAATGGCCTTGGGTACTAGATTGGATTTTAGCATAACTTTCCACCCTCAAATAGATGGACAGTCTGAAAGGACTATTCAAACTCTAGAAGATATGTTGAGAGCATGTGTTTTGGATTTTAAAGGGAGTTGGGCTAGTCACTTACCTTTGGTGGAGTTTGCTTACAATAATAGTTACCATTCAAGTATTAGAGCAGCACCTTATGGGTTTTGTATGGGAGAAAGTGTAGATCCCTAATTTGTTGGGATGAGGTTGGAGAACCAAAAATCTTGGGATCAGAAATTATTTAGAGGACTTGTGAAAAGGTAAATATGATTCGTGATTGACTACGAGCAACCCAAAGTAGACAGAAAAGCTATTATGACATTAAAAGGAAGGCTTTGGAACTTGAAATTGGAGATAAAGTTTTCCTACGGGTTGCACCTATGAAAGGAGTAATGAGATTTGGCAAAAAGGGTAAGTTAAGCCCTAGGTTTGTAAGGCCTTTTGAGGTCTTGGAGAGGGTGGGCGAAGTTGCATATAGAATTGCCTTACCACCGGCCCTATCAGGAATTCATAATGTTTTCCATGAGTCTATGTAAAGGAAATACATTCCTGGTCCTTCACATGTATTGAGCTATGAGCCTCTTTAGATTAGAAATGATTTGTCATATGAAGAAGTTCCGGTAGAGATTTTGGATCGTAAGGAGCAAGTGCTATGCAATAGAACAATATCTTGGGTAAAGGTGCTTTGGAAGAATCATTCGGTGAAAGAGGCATCTTGGGAAAGTGAGGATGATATGTTGTCAAGATACCCAAGCCTTTTTCAGGATCAAGGTACGTAAAATTTTGAGGAAGAAATTTTTTAAGAGGGGAAGAATGTAACCGCCCAAGTTAAAAGAAAAAAAGAAAAGAAAAAAGAGAGAATGTTTTGGTTAGATATTTTGAGACCACATGTGCCCCACCCACCCATTCACTACCCACCACTCATCTCACACAATCACTTCATCACTTGGCTGGCCATATCTCTTCCTCTTTTGCCTTCTTTTTTCTTTTCTTTTCACTTAAACACACACTCCTCTCTATCACTCTCTCATCCTCTCCCACTGGTACCTCCATACCACCATTTCCACCATCATTTTTCCGGCAAGATCACCACAAAATCCTTAAGAACCTCTAAGCACCTTCACATCTTTTTTTTAGGTAAAAATTTCTAATCTTTTTGGTGGGTTTTATACTTTTGCTTGAGGTTATTTTCATCTAAGCTTTAATAATGATACCCATGTGATTTATGAGCTTTGGAAGTGATATTTATGTGTTTATATGTATGGGCTTTGTATTGGTGGAATTATTTGATGAATGGGTTTATGGTTTGTGCTAATGGTGGCTATCTAAGGTTTATTTATGGTGGAAATTTAGAGGTTTTGAGTTATAACATGTGATAGTTGGTAAATCTAATTTTTCCATTGCTATTAGGTTTATTTGGAGTTAGTTGAAGTTCTAAATTGCTTGTCTTGGAGGATATTGTGATTTTGCTTTCATGGGTCTCTTGATGATATTGTGTAAATCTTATGGGAGCTAGTCATAATGTTGGAAATGATATTGAATGGGTTAATTTTATAAATTGGAGTCTATGCCTTGTAATTAAATTGTTGAGAAACCTTGGAAGTGGAATATGTTATTGATGAGGTTAAATACTAGGCTTGCCTAATTAAGTGCTTATTTGGCAATTCCTAAATTGTAGCTAGATACAATTTCAAGCTTTATGCTTATTGTGATAGATTTGCTTGATATTATTTAGGTTCTAGCTAATCTCATTTGGAGCTTGGAGAATTAGGCTTTTGCGGGGTGCGAGGTAAGTAGATTTTTAAATGGAATTTTTGGATAATAACCATGTTGCATAAACGTTGTCTTTGGGTCAAACACATTTTGGAAAATTATATATGGATATATGTTTTCTTAAAAGTGTTGTGTTGTGACCCTCTTATATATTATTATATATGAAAAGTGCATCATATTTGGTATTGCATTTGGGGAAATGCATGAATTGTTGACATGGAAAATATGAGCATTTTTTATTAAATTTTTGATAAGGAATTCATGGATTTTATGGTATATTGGTGTGAGAGACCGCCCGGAGGGGGGGGGGGGGCTATCAAAAAAGGATATTTGGGTGCTTTCAAGGGCACCTCTCTTTTGGGTAGTGGTGTGGAGTCGCCACTTATTTTTTATACAAAAAATAAGAATAAATAAATAAATATAATTGCATATTCAAAATACATCGAACATTATTGATTGAATAAAAAAAGGGTACAATTTTGGTAAATTAACCTTACAGTGCTTTGGTCCTAGTTACAATCTACCAAAATAAAAAGACAAAACACTAATCTGCCTATCCAAAAATCCTAAACTCAGGGGCTAGGTTACGAAATGGAAAGGTGTTAGGAACCCATTCCGCCTAGACAAAGTCTGGTCTCCTAGATTCTAATGACCATTATATACCCTTTTTGTATGATGTTGAATAATATGTTATAATGAACATGACAAACACTTGACAAAAATTAATTGAAACAAATTTTCCTTATGAATAATGTCCTTTTGTTAAATAAAAATCAGATTTATTTTGAAAAGTAAAAAAATGAGACTTGATTTGCAAAAATTAGATCAGTTTTTATTAAGGGCTAAAACGAAAGATTTTATCAAGAAAAATCAAATCTATTGTTTGTAAAGTTGAAAAAATGAGGTTTTGTTAAAAAGAATTAGAACTGTTTTTTTTTTAAGAATAAAAAAAATAAGATTTGATTTGTAAAAAAATCAGATCTGCTTTTAAAAGTTAAAAAGAAAAAGAAAAAAGATTTGGTTTGTAAAAAAAAAACATATCTGTTGTTGGAAAAAAAAAAAAAACTTTTGAAAGAGGATTCACATTCATAAGACAAACTTATTATGCATGCAACACATATTTTAAAAAAAAAAAAAAAAAAAAAAAAAAAAAAACTATAACCTAACTCTTAATTCCTTCTTTGAAATTTCAAAATCTGCAATTTTATAACAGAGAAAACTTTTTAGAAAAATTTTTAGATCTATATTTAATGAAAATTCAAATCAGTTTTGAGATCTAAAAAAAATCAGATCTGTATTTAATGAAAATACAGATTAGTTTTGAGTTTAGAAAAAAATCAGATCTGTATTTAAGGAAAATACAGATCAGTTTTGAGTTCAGAAAAAATCAGATCTGTATTTAATGAAAATACAGATCAGTTTTGAGTTTAGAAAAAAATCAGATCTGTATTTAAGGAAAATACAGATTTGTTTTGAGTTCAGAAAAAATCAGATCTGTATTTAATGAAAATACAGATCAGTTTTGAGTTTAGAAAAAAATCAAATCTGTATTTAATGAAAATACAGATCGGTTTTGAGTTTAGAAAAAAAATCAGATTTGTATTTAATAAAAATACAGATAAGTTTTGAGTTTTTATAAAAAAACTTTGATGATCATTAGCAGATTTTGAAATCAAAGAGAAAGAATTAAAATAAATAATCAATTAAAGAAAACAAAGTATCTAAGCATGACAACTATGTATTAAGAATAAGGCATAATAAAACATAATAATCGCATTCATGCAACAAACAACAACATACTAATTAATGGAAAAAAGAAAAGAAAACAGAAGAAATAACTAAATACCTCTTGCATGAGCGTGCTCTTCAAATGAAAGAATATTTTAGAAATCAAAGAAGTTAATTAAGTTCTTTGAGGCCTAAAATACTTTACTTACAAAAAAGAAGTTCCTAAAGCAAAAGCCTTCAGAACATCTTTAACATATAGGGAATAAAAAAGTCAGAAAAGAAGAGCCTCTAATTCTGATTTATTCTCCTCTATTTATAGAGGTTGGGATGCTTAAAAAATAAGCTAAATGAGATCAGATACAAATTGGAACGCGTCCTTATCTCTAAAAATCTGAAAAAGATAGGCTTTATCTCAATCAGGGGATCCCTAGGCCGGGCCGAGCGTTTGGGCCAATCGGCACTCCAAGAGTGCTGTCAGGCCCTCTTAGGTGCCAAGCCTGTGTTTGATTTTTGGTCCAATTTGGACTCTTTTTTTGAGGATTTTTTAGCTAGAAATTGCACCTAGATGCATTTTTAATTTGTTTTTTAGAAATTAATCCCTTATTCTTGATATTCAAGTCTTTAAAGTGATAATTATCTTGTAAATAAATATTCCAAAAAGACTTTATTATCCGTAACTTCTTTGTTATTTGATTATCCACCTTATTATCATGCGAGCAGGTCTATTTTTTACACAAACTAACAACCAATCACAAAATTATTTAATTGATTTTAATTGTTTAACCAATCAGAATTAATTTAAATTAATTATACGTAGTTGGATCCGCCCAAACAAAATGCATGCAGGCCGTGAAAACTTGATCATGTGATATCTTTCAATCCGACGATCCGATGAAGAATTGGACATACTGTCGCGACCGTTGAAATCTCAAGATCATTTTTATGATATGCAATGAATTAATTAATGCATGTAATGCAACTCTAAATTTTGGGTATATGAATGGTCACTTTAGTTTTCCTTCAAGTTTAAATTATGGGTGCAAAATCAAGTGTCTACAGAATTCCCCTCATTGACAAAGCTTGCAAAGCGAATGTTAATGTAAAACAAAGACACTAATTTTAGTAGCCATGATTTAATCGAGGTTGACTTTTCAAAGATTACCTAGCACTCAAACCTAAAACCTTGGAAAATAGAAGTAGTGTTTTATTGTTTTGAAAAATGAAAACTGTGAATACTTGGCCTAATTGACAACTGATAAACTTGAATTGAATCTTGAAATTTGAGGTGACTGAGAGGCTTCTCTATCTCAATCTGAATCAAAGGTGGATTGAGAGGCTTCTTTATCTCAATCTTGAATTGCGGTGATCAAGGAGCTTCTCTACCTTGATCTAAATGAAAGGTAACCAAGGGGCTTCTCTACCTTGGAACCTGGGGCGATTAAGAGGCTTCTTGTAAAGTTGTAATTTACAACTATGTTTTATATTGGCTTTATTCCATGACAACAAGTGTTGTAATTGCTTTAATTTTGTTCCTTGTATTTTGTGGGATTTTTATTGTATTGGGTTTAGTATTAAGTTGGTGAAGACTCAAGCTTAAATGAAGATCAGTGCATTTTGGGACTAGCTCACGAGAAGTTCACGAGAAGGGTTCCCGTAAAAAAGGCATGTGAGAAGCACATGACTGGAATTTGAAGAGTCATGCCAGGCTGTCAATTTCGCTAGTATTTCGTGGGTAAGGCCTTCCCACGAGATACCTGCAAGACTCTCTGCCTAGAGGAATTTTAAGTGTGACTTTCTTACCCTTCACCCATACTATATATACCCTCATTACCCACAAATGAAAAGGAGGCCATTCAAAGAAAAAAACCCTAGATAGGTTTTCTACAACACACACACCCATCTTTTAGAGAGAGAGCTACTCATCCTTAGTGAGAAATCATTCTAGCCTCTTCTCCTTCCCTCTCCCATTGTCATACCTTGAGAGGAGATTTGTACCCAAACACAGCCCACACCTATTCAGAGTGTAGAGAGTGTTTTGGAACTTGGGAAGCTTTGGGGATTTGCCAAAAGAAGCTGGTGAGGCTTTGTGGATGCAATCGGGCGTATTGCGGGATCCGAAAAGCTAGACAAGATAGGTTCCGAGAAGCCTTGTTGGAGTAGGAGCTTGGAGGGCTTAGGTACATTGGGTAGATTAGGCTTGGAGGGTCTCTTGCTATTCGTATATCCCAACTTATTGTCTAGTGAATCGATTTGCCGCTTGGAGAGCGGCGGAGAGGTTTTTCGCCAAGTTCTTTGGTTTCCTCTTCGATAACACATCGCCGTGTTATCTTGTGTTTGCATCTCTCTTCCCTTACTCTTGTGCTTTACTTTTATTGTTTATTGTTCATGTTTATGCACTAGAATAATATCGGTTGTTTGCGCTTCATTTACTCTTGTTTCCGCACTTAGATAAGTAGAGTAAAATCAACCGAGCTGTAATATTTTAATGCACTAGAGTAGTATAGGTTGTTTGCGCTTCATTTACTCTTATTTCCGCACTTAGATAAGTTAGAGTAAAATTAATCGAGCCGTAATATTTTAATTGGGGGTCTAAACAAGCTCTTGTGTTTTTAACACATTTTCGAGTTTTCAATTGGTATCAGAACGGGTACACTTGTTTTGGTTTCATTACCTAAGTGTGATTCTTGACCCCTTGTGTGTTTTTCCATGGATAATTTTTTGTATGCTTCAATGGATATTGTTGATTGTAACATGCTATATGTTTGTGAAAATTCCTCTATGAGTATTTATCCACATGATTCTGATGACATGTTACATGAATCTATAGGTGTTGTTGATATTCCTAACATCAACTCTTGAAGAAAGAGGCTAAAAAGTTTCATAAGAATTTGAGCAAGTTTCATTGTGAAAAGGATGATTTGACTGCTAAGCTCAATGAATCCAATAAATTGGTTGAAAAGTATAAGATGCTTGCTGAAAATTCTCTTGAAAAGTTGAAAGAGTTTGAATGTTTGAATATGGACTTGGATGCTTAACTTGTTTTGTCTAACAAACTAGTTGATGAGCTAAAATGTGAAAATGAATCTCTTAAGATGCATACCAAGTGTTTGATTGCTGAACCTATTGCTAAAAAGGATGAAAATATTTGTTGCAATCATGTTGTAGTACCCGATTGTGTGTTCTACTACAAAGGACAAATCGGTGTACAGTCCTCCTCACAAAAGAAATCAAAAGGTGGAGAGAAAGGCTCTTAAGCCCAAGCCTCCGTTTAGGTCTCAATCTAAGGTTTTGGATGGATCTAAGTTTGTTCTAACTTGCCACCATTGTGGTGTGATTGGTCATATAAGACCTCAATGTCCAAAGTTGAGAGAACAAAACCATGTTGCTAGATCCCTTCCCAAAAAGCCTAGTGGACCTAAACATATTGTTTTTCACCATTGTGGTGCCTTTGGTCATCTTAGACCTCATTGCTCTAAGTTTCAAGCTCTTAAAATAATCAAAAGAAAATAGAAACTTGAGTTTTTTGGAAGTTGTGCTATGAAAGCAAAACCTGTTTTGGGGGAAAATGGTAAGTTGTTGAAGAAAGTTTTTAATGTTCTTGCCTCCTTATCTATGTGCATCTCCGGTTCTCATTCTTCCAACCCTCGTCTCACTTCTCATGAGACACTCATTCCAAACAATCATTCCGTTTGGATGAGGAAGGGTTCCTATGGTTGAGCTTTTGCTCTTTTGGTCTTTGATCTAATTCTTTCGATCTTTGTAGGACCCTTCATGCATTAGATGCTTCATTGTCATGCATTTGTACATCATGCATCTCTTTATATGCATTGTTTTTGTTGTTTTTGCATTTGATCTTACTTTTACGCTTTTGTTTTTGTGTGTGTAAAAAATCCAAAAACACATAAAAAGTGGAAAATTCAAAAAGTTTGATCATATATGTTTGTGCACACATCTCATGTGAGTTTGGCCTAGTACCTTCGTACTAATGGCGTAGTGCATTTACGAGCTTAGCTTGTTCTGTATGCACATCTATCTCTGTGGAAAAAATCTTGAAATCTATGTGTGATTGTTGTAAATCGATCTTCAAGCTTGTCATGAATGATTGGTCAATAGTCTTGTTGGTTTTGATACATGCATAGACTTGTGCCTATATATCTTCCCACACTTTTATGTTTTTGCTTAAAAGATCTCAATAAATGTAAATCTCAAAATGAAAAGAGATAATGAGTTGCAAAAGCCATGGCACATACTAGTATTTAACTAGGAAAGAGGGAAAGCGACTTGTATTGAAATGTATGGTGCTCAAAAAGCCAAAGGCTTATTCTCAATATTGAAATATCAAAAATTTCAAGCACCGATCTCAAAATGAGATGTATTGTTCAAAAACGATCAAGTGTTATGATTTGTAAAGAAGCCAAATGAAAAGCTTCAAAGATGTGTAATCATTTTCTTGTGGGGGGTCATATATGTTCATTTCAATAATTGAGATGGACCACTTGACCTAGTACCAGTTATGTATGACTTGATTGAATTAATCATTGAAGCTTCACTATGGACTAAGGACTATTTCACATTTGATACTCACACACAACACACTAGTCTAATGTTCAATGAATGCTTATTTCATTTGTGTGATTGTACATGTTCAAATGTGACGTGTGTGTGCTCAACCATATATGGATCAAACCAAAAAGATTTTTGTTCTTTTTGTTTGCTTTTGGAAGTGATTTGTATCACCCATGTTTTTAAAAAATTTTCAAGTTGTTTTTGAGTGAAAAACATGTTTTCTGGGTGTTTTCGTGAGTAATTTCGCTAGTAAGGCTTACCCGTGAAAAATTTCCCGAGTAAAGCTCAATCACGAAGTTTGGACAAAGAGTTTCGTGACTATTTCGCGAGTAAGACTTACCCATGAAAAATTTCGCAAGTAAGCTTCCCGCGAAAATCTCAAGATCAGCTTTTTAAAGAGCATTTCGTGGGACATTTGTTTTAAATGTCTCCCATCTTCTCCCAAACCCCTATTTTAAGAATAAATATTTTGGGGTAGATTTTAAAATTTATGTATATATACATACTAGGAAGTATTTTCAAAAAACCAGGGGGGCCATGGCTCCTCCCCCCCCCCCCCCCCCCAAAAAGCCTTCAAGTGGGTTCGTCTCTGTGCGTGATTAAATGTTTGCAATAGCTGAGTCGGGCCAATCCACCCCATTTTTACTTGGCTCTTGGGTTTAGTGCCAACAGGTTGAGCTAGGCTAGGCTAGAAGGGGAAATCCCATCATATGGCCTTGCCATGGGCAATACTTATTTTGTCTTTTACGGGCCTACTAAGTTGGGCCGAATGAGTTACTCATAAGCTTTTTAATTGACTTCTCTTTTTTAAAAGAAAGAATCAAAATTTTTTTTTTTTTTAATGGAATGGATTAAAAAAATTCAAAAAAAATTCAATTTTTTTTTTTTAAATTTTATGGTCGGAGTCTAATATTTTTATTATTATTAATTTTTAATAATTATATTTTTTTCTATCTCTTAATAAAAAAAATGTCCAAATATTATTATTATTATTGTTATTCTTTTTTATTTATATATATAAAAAAAAAAAATTTAAGTTACCAGACTACTAGCACAGGTCTCAACAGTATAAGGTTAAGGTTGGACCGCCCATTTTCCCAATGGGCTAGCTGGCTATTAGGCCAGCTTGTGGGTGATGGCAATTTGGTGACTCGTATGTATGACTATGCTCGGTAATCTAATTTCATCTTGCATAACTTTCAAAATAAAATATGTGTCTTTAATTTAAACGATGTGGGATAATACTGAGACATTCTTCTTGTAGGTTGTGTTAACCCCTTGATAAATGAATCAAGGTTAACAGTCCTCCTAAAAGACCATGAGCAATGCTCCTCAAAAAAAAAAAAAAAGACCATGAGCAAGAGCTAGGACGGATTGGCACCATGTTGCAGTCTTTTTGTGAGAGTGAATGGTCGTGGGCTTGGGCTGGGCTGCCTGTGCAGAGCTTTCAACTAGTTTCTTCCTCCATCACTGATTTTTTTTTTTTTTGAAGAAATAACGAAGGAACTGTCACAAAGAGAGGCTGCGATTTTCAACTGTGATTATGTGACCAGATGAGATGAGCATAATGTAAAACTAACCTAAACAAACATTGAATTGTTTTATATAATGAGTTTTGCTATATTTTTTTTATACTTACATTTAGGTTGCGTTTGGCATTGGCTTAAAATGCCATTTTTTTTTACTATTTAGCTTATTTCTACTAAAATTAATAGCTTCCATCACACTTTTTGGTGTTATTCATGAGTCTTACTATACTATTGTGAGAGACCTCGACAAAAGCGTCCCTCAAAAAAGAGATTTGGATACCTTTTAGGGCACCTCTCTTTTTGGGTAAGTGGTATGGAGTCGCCACTTATTTTTTTAATACAAAAAAAAGAAAAGAAAAAAGAAATATATACAAATACATGACTGAATTGTTCTCTTCATTGATTGAATAAATATTACATATTTGGAAAATTGAAAAGTTACATAGCTTTGGGTTCTAGTTACAATCTACCAAAACACATGGCTTTTTGTCCTAGTTACATTCTACCCAAAAATAAACAAAGACAAGGCTAGATCTACTTAGCCAAAGACCTAAATCCGAAGGCTAGGTTACGAAATGGGAATGAGTTAGGCACTCATTCCACCCAGACAGAATTTGGTCTTATAGACTCTTGTGACCAATGTACTATGTTATGCATGTTATAAATGATATGTTGAACATGTGAAATAAAAATTAAATCACACAAATTTATTTATGAATGAAATCTATTCTTTTGTTTAAGAAAATTCAGATCTATTTTAGTGATTAAGAAAATTGATTTTGGTTTGTCAAAATACCAAATCTGTTTTGTAGGATGTAGAAAAAAGTGGTTTTTGATGATAAAAATTCAGATATGTTTTTATTACATAAAATAAAGTCTTTTAATTTGAAAAACATCAGATCTGTTTTTGAAGAACTAAAAAAATGGTTTTTGATAACAGAAAAATCAGATCTGTTTTTATGGTGAAATAAAAAGGGTTTTTTTGACAATAGAAAAACCAGATCTATTTTTTATATGTTTTAAAAGAATGAAAAAGATTATTTTTTTTTTTTTTAAGAAGAGAGTTTCACTCATAATATGAATTTATGCAATCATGAATTAAAACAAATACAAACACAGTAATACATGTTCTCTTTCTTTATTTCAAAAATTGGCATGTATTAAAAAAAAAAAAAAAATCAAATTTGTATCTTAAGAAAGATATAATCAGTTTTGATTTGAGAAAATTCAGATCTGCATCTCATAAAGATGCAGATCCGTTTTGTTTGAAGAAAAACTCAGATCTACATCTAAGAAAGATGCAGATCTGTTTTATTTGAAGAAAAATTCAGATCTGCATCTAAGAAAGATGCAGATCCGTTTTATTTGAAGAAGAATAGTTGACTACATATAGATCTTTAAAATTAAGAAACAGATTATACCAACAATAAAGAAATCAAGAACATGTTTTTATATATAAAATTATGAATATTTGAAACAATTAAACATACATCATCATGATAAAAAGCACAAAAGTAAAAGGGTTTAGAAAACAACCTCTTGCAGAGCACTCTTCTACTAGAGAGGATGTTTTAGGGTTCAAAGAAACTTATTCAGTTATACTTGAAACCTAAAAACCCTAGCTTCTAAAGAAAATCAGAGAGGAGATCAGAAAATATAAGCTGTTTGGGAGCCCAAAACGTGTGCCTCTCCGAGCGTAAAAAATAGGTGTTGAATTATGAGGTTTAGTCTCTATTTATAGAGGCTAGAAGACTCTAAAAAATAGGCACGAACGATTAGGGTTTGAATTCGAACGCATCTTTTTGCGAAAATGTCAAAAAGGGTGTGCCTTATCGTCACCCGAAGGCCGTTGGGCCAAAGCCCATCACATGGAAATTCGGCCTTTTTAGAGTGTCGTTCGGCACTCCAAAAGTGCCGAATTGGCCCTATGGCTCTAAACACTCTTTCGTGTTCGGGTGCCGTTTGGACTCCTCTTCTAGGGTTTATGGCCGGTCCTTGTACTTAGATGCGTTTTCATCCTCCGTCTATGATTTTTTTTTAATCTCTTTTCTAGATAATTCAGGCTATTTAAGAATATTATCTTGAAGATAAATACCCTAAAATAAATCTAGAGAAAGTTCAAATTATCCACAATTTTATTGTTATCTAATCATCCATTTTATTCTCATGCATGGATCCCTATTTTAAACACTAATTATCAACCAATCACAGAATTATTTAATCAATTATAATTGTTTAACCAATCAAAATTAATTTAAACTAATTATGTGTGGTCGACTCTAGCTAGACACAATGCATGTTGACCGTGCAAACTTGATCATGCGACATCTTTCGATTCAATGGTCCAATTTGGAAACCAGAAACACCGTTGCGACCGTTAGAATCTCAAGATCATTTTTATGATATGCAATGAATGAATTGATGCATGTAATGCAAAGACAAATTAATGCATGTAATGCAAGAACAAATTGATGCATGTATATAGATTACAAAATAGCCTTTAAATCAATTAGTGAAACACCGTTTGAGGAACCTCATACAATAGTAATATAGGGGAGAGAGAGAGATCTAACAACAAGAAGTTTTGGTGACAAATTTTTCATGCCCTCTCTCCCCTCTTTCAAAAGAACTGTCACTATTATTAGATTTAAAATGATTAAATTCACAATTTTTTAATAACTTAATTTTTTTTTAACAATCAGTGAGTTGTTATTTTTTGTTTTATTTTTGAATAGGTAATTTATCACTTACAATAACTTGTTCCTTGACTGTTCGTAAAATTAGCAGCAAATTACAAGATATAAATGAAATGGTTGCATGTCTAACTTATCAATCAAAAGATATGTATATTTATGAAAGCAAGTTAGTTTCTCAATGAAATGTTTTACAAGAAACATCCTCAAATCTCTCAGCTAATAAGGCATTTGATTTCTTGAGCTGTATTTTTCACTCATGAAGAAGGCATATGAGAGGGCGATGGCTTGTTTGACATGAAATAGCATTTTAATGACCAAATAAGCCTTCCACTTTCTTAAAGAAAGAAGAAAATTTTTATGATTTGACCTTCAAGAGAAGAAATTGAAAGAGAATGCGACAAGGTTATAACATGAGAATATATAGTTTCTAAAAAAAATTAGCAGCAAGAATTTTGCCTTTGAAAGAAGATTATTGCAGGGTATCATCTCTTTCCTGTTTATTTACCTAAATATTGGTAAACGAACTAAGCTAATTTTGACGACTGAAAGCAAAAAAGCTTATATTCTTTTGTTATTGATAAAGGATTGTTGGAGTGTTGGACTATTAGTTTACATTCATATGTATCAAATTTTTTTATCATTAAAGGCATTCATGTCACTTAAGAATGTTTTGAATATTCATTGTATCCCTCTGAACTTTATTGTAAAAATGTTTTTTAAAAGCGAAAAAAACATGGTTGTTCCAGGCCATTGGCAAATAGCCCAAAACCCAAATCAGGATAGTATCATTCAGGCCTCCAGTTGGACCAAATGGCAACTGCAAAAACACACTATTCAGGTCCTCCACACATTAAAAACTCAACCTGAACCCATCTTTCAGCTTCAACTCTTGGCAAATTTCACAGCCCACTAAACTTTGCATTAGGAATATACTTAGCAGTAATCTTGTATTAATCCATATGAGGTGCAAGGTATTCAGTTGGAAAAGTTTCATGGTATAATATTACCATGCACCACAAATTTCACAGCGGCTAAAATGGCAGGTGATGTTTGGAGCTACAATAAAATAGGTAAGGTCAATTGTCAAATGTGATAAGTAATATTATACTAATCACAATTTGTTATATCGGTAGCATTTGTTAACGTTACAGTGGGTGGATGAGTAAAAATGCTCATTTTCCTTTGTCACTCTGAAGTTTTAAAATTCCAATATACTCTTATTGCACTAAAATGGTACCTAATTTTGTAAACACCACCTATTCTACCCCTAAAAAAATTTGTAAAAGTTCAACCCTTACTAATTCATATAATAAGTAAATAACCTCTGTAGAGTCCAAAAAGACTCATGGAAGCTTGAGGAAAGAGGGATTCTTTTTTTTTTGATAAAAGAGGGATTCTGAGGGATTCTGAGGGATTCTGATGCTATTTCAATTAGTACTCTTTCTGTGTTTACTTTTCAAAGTAGTACTCTTTTTTTTTTTCTTACTTTCCTAGGGAATTATAAGCCTAATGTTTGCACGTCATTTAAGAATATTATATTTTACGTGTACCATGCGTGCAGTGAACACTGGCCAGGGCTATCTAACCAACCTCTATTTGTTCTTTCAAAAAAAAAAAAATGAACTATTAAATCTAAAATAAATAAATAAATAATGCTAAATAAAATAAAAATCATGTTCTTCACTAGCTGAATCTGAAGATTGTCAATTTGTCATGGTTTGGGGCCTTTGGGCCAATGAATAATCATAACATGACTTATGGAAAATTATAATAACATTAAGGAAATAAATAAATAAATATTACACCTGACTTGTTACTGCGTAGTTTATTCCAAGAATGATATTATTTACATATATAGATATATATATATATATATATATATAATGCAAATGCATAAATAATATTAAAGTCTTATCTTATAATTAATTGCCCCCTAAAGCACTCAACTTGGCTTGTAAGGTCAGCACTGAGTTCTAAATCTTATTCCATCAAATTGAGCAACTGGTGGAAGACTTAAAGGAGGTAGACTTCTTCCTGTCAGTCTATTTTATATTGACTTTCAGTATGACATACTTGCCATCAAATTTTTGGCACAATTACTCTAAATGTCCCTGTTTTAAGAGCAATAGTAGATAATAACTAAAACATGATGTTCATAAATTAGAATACAACCCACAAGTTTGAAACTAAAACATTCCATGATGGAGAGATTGAGACTGAGAGATGAAGCGTGAGGGCAGTGAGGCAAAGGAGAGATTCTGACTTCTGAGTGAGTGGCCACTCACTTACTCACTGCTACTAGATTCTAACTTCTGGGTTAGGGAGAGGGGAGACGGAGAGTGAGATAGCGAGAGAGGCAGTAGGCAGAGAGCTTCAAAGTCCAAAACGATGAGTTTTGCATATATATATATATATATTACATGAATTTCGGCTGATTCAAAGTCGGTTTTGGCCTGATTCTGCCCTTTTTGGCTATTTTGGCCATCGGCCGATACAATCCGATTCGAAGTGAATCCACAAACAGGAAAAAAAAGGTGACGCGGCACAGATGCACAGTCAGCAACATCGACCACCACACGTCGCGTCGATGTGCATTGTGTGCAGGTGCGGGTGCGGTGGCCCTAGAGCCGCACCGGTGCTTTCTAGATTATAATTGGTTGGAGGGTGAGGTCATGGATTCAAGAGTCACTAGATGTATGCATAAATTACGAATTATATATATATATATATATATGTATATATAGTTTTCAAAACTTCCATGTAAAATTTGGTTTGTACTTGATTGGCATCTTTACTTTCATTCAAGTGACTGCATCAACTTAGCAATGTTGGAAGTATATACATATAGTTCTCATAACTTCCATGTAAAATTTTGGTTTGGACTTGATTGGCATCTTTACCTTCATTCAAGTGACTTCCTTAACTAAGCAATGTTGAAATTATAAGGAAAGTCCTAGCTCTTAGTCGGCTCCTGGGATTCCAAATGCAACTTGTATTCGATTTAGATGACCGAATTGGGCTTTGGCAATTCAAGCCACATGGGCCTAGCATCAACAAATCTCCATCGCCTAGCAAACTCCTCCATCTCCTCCACCTTAGCCCTTAAGGGCTTACAAGCTGCAAACATTAACCAAGTCCAAGTAGCCCTTGAACTTGTCTGTTGGAATTGGCTTTGTCAACATACTAGAGGATTCCCAAGTCTTATTCTTCTGTAGTGACCCCATCTCTTCTACATCCCTGTAAGACAATGGATCTCCACTGCTAGTTATGAGAGCAAAGCTAACCATGTCTTCAAATCCATATCTCTGTGGTACTTTGTGAAACCACTTCTCTCTACCTTTAGCAATTGAATAAGACTCTTCTTGTTGCTGCTATGAATCAGTCTCAGCATCACCCTTATCACTGGGTGAACTATTCTCGTCAAACTCCACCTCAACAATTAATTTCTCCTGTGCACTATCATCACAAGTCTTTGCTTCATTCTGTTTCAACATAAAGGCTTCATCAAATATGACATCTCTGTTGATCACCGTTTTCTTTGAGATTGGATCCTAAAGCCTATAGCCTTTAAAACCTTTTTCAAAACCAAGAAATACACATTTTGTTGACTTCGAATCCAATTTAGAACGCTCTCCACTCTGCACATGCACATAAGCTGGAGAACCAAAGATTTTTAGACTCGAATAATCAACTGGTCTACCTGACCAAACCTCTTCTGGAATCTTGAAATCAATGACTGACGATGAAGATCTATTAATAATGAAGCTTGCTGTGTTAATTGTCTCTACCCAGAACACCTTAGGCAACCTTGCATTCAATCTCATGCATCTAGCTTTTTCTGCTAAGGTTTTGTTCTTTCTCTCTGCAACCCCATTCTGCTGTGGAGTTCCTTTAACTGTGAAGTGATGAATAATGCCTTCCAATTCACAAAATCTTATGAATTCTTTATCTCTATACTCTAGTCCATTATCTGGTCTTAGGTATTTTATTTTCCTGCCAGTCTGATTCTCAACCTGTGCTTTCCACTTTTTAAATATGCCAAACACATCAAACTTATGCTTCATAAAATAAATCCACACCTTTTTAGAGTAGTCATCAATGAAACTGATGAAGTATTGAGCACCGCTATGAGAAGAAATTGATACTGGACCCCAAACATCTGAATGAATGTAGTAAAAAACACCCTTACTTGTATGAGAGCCTGTCTTGAAATTGACTCTATGCTGCTTCCCATACACACAATACTTGTAGAAGTCTAGCTTGCATGTCTTCACCCCTTTTAATAAATTTCTCTTATGCAAGTCTAACATACCACGTTCACCAATATGGCCAAGTCACATATGCCATAATTTTGTGTTGTCAGTGCTAGACTCCACCGGAGTGGTGACTGTAACTCTTCCTACAACTGTGTTCCCAATCAATTTGTAAAGCGTTCTTACTTTCTGTCCCTTCATCACCATCAAAGTACCTTTTGGTAATCTTCATGATTCCACCCTTTGATGAGTATGAATAGCCAAAATCATCCAATACTGCTAAAGAAATTAAATTCTTTCTAAGATCTGGAACATGTCTGACATTACTAAGAACTCTCACAAACTCCATCAAATATCTTGATCTTCACGGTACCAATTCCAATAACCGGGCATGTAGCATCATTACCCATTTGGACCATACCACCGTTGTAAGGCTTATACGTGTCAAACCAATCTTTCTTTGGAGTCATATGATATGAGCATGCTGAATCTAAAACCCAACATTCCAATAGAACATTGTTACTTGATGAGACTGAAAGTAAATCTGCACCAACTTCACTGTCATCTGATGTTTCTTCAACAACCCTAGCTGATTCTAGGGGCTTCTTTCAATTCTTCTTCCCCTCTAAATGCTCTTTCAACTCTTTACATTGATTCTTGTAGTGCCCTTTCTTGTGACAATAAAACCACTCTACATCTTTCTTTGCACGTGATTTAGACTGTGATCTATTCCTGTTGGAGTTCCGTCCTCTTGACCTGCTTCTACCCCTATTGCTTGACTCAGACTTTACAATAAGTCCATCAGCTTGAGAATCATCGCCATCTTGCTTCATCTTTATGTGTGACAAGAGAGCACTAGTCACCTCCTCGAGTACTATAGTCTCTTTCCCGTACATCAATGTAGTCACTAGATGATCAAAAGAAGTAGGAAGCGACGCTAATAAGAGTAACGCTTTATCTTCGTCCTCATAATTCACCCCAAAACTTGATAGTTGGGTGTTCAACATGTTAAACGTGTTGAGATGCTCCAACAGATTTGAACTGTCCTTCATATGTAAACTATACAGTTGCTTCTTCACGTACAACTTGTTCGTCAGATTCTTTCTCATATAAAGACCTTCTAGTTTTTCCCAAACCTCCTTTGCGGTCTTTGCTTCTAGGATGTTATGAATGACCTCATCACCAAGGTTGAGACGAATAGTGCTAGCTGCTTTCTCATCCATCTCTACCCATTCTACATCCTTCATCGTTTCCGGTTTCTTCTCCTTCCCAAGCAAGGCCTTGTGAACTCCTTGTTGAATTAGGAGATCCTTCATCTGCCTTTGCCAAAGTGAAAAATTTCTCTTACCACAAAACTTCTCTACATCATACTTTGTGCTTGACATCTTTACTGTATACAAAGGATTGAATCCTAACCTAGCTCTGATACCACTTGTTGTGCAGATAGCACCCAGGACTCAAATCAATAATAGTAAATAAGCGAAAATTAAATAACAAACACACACAAAGAACACAAGAATTTACGTGGTTCAACAAACTGCCTAACTCCACGGAGACAACGGAGAAATTTTACTATAAAAAAATAGAGAGATACAATAGTGCACAAGAACACTCTCAAGAAACCCAAATCCCAATACACCCTAACTCTCTCTCACCCACAAGACAAGAAAACACTATTCTTCTTCTTATGCGGCTGCTGCTAGGGTTTTAGGAATTACTCTCTCATCAATTTTCTATTACCACATATCATAAAGCGCGTGCGCGCGCGCGCGCACACACACATATATATATATATATATATGTTACTTTATCAAGTCGGCTCCTGGGATTCCAAATGCAACTTGTATTCGATTTAGATGACCGAATTGGGCTTTGGCAATTCAAGCCACATGGGCCTAGCAACAACAACTAGGCTGTGAGAAGCTACACGCATTGACTCTTTTCTAGTCGGAACATACCAGGCAAGCTTTGACAGCATTGCCATATTTTACTCCCAAAAACTTCTGAACCCCAACCCTCCTTTATTCTTAGGCCAGAAAAGAGAGGTCCAAGCAACAAGAGCATAGTAGTTAGCCGCTTCCTTTTTTTGACACCACCAAAAACGTTTGACCATTGAATACATTTTATCACAATTTTAATTATCTTTGAAACTGTGGGTGAACTCATTTTGAGGCAAAGAAACCTGACCTCTCCACACTAACACTTTGCCTAGACCATTTGTAGTATATATTTATACAGTTCATCATAGTGGTCACCTCATGCATTTTTTCTTTGCAAAGCAACATTACATAATTTGGAGATTGAAGAAGCATTTCTGGCCACTTTAACCCTGAGAGCTTGCCTTGATTTACTTCTTTGCTCACCATCCTTAAGAGTATCTCACTGCCTATAATAAATAAATAATGCGAAAGTAGATCTCCTTACCTTAGTCCTCTAAATGGGGAGGAGGAGAATTTGCTTCCATTTAGCAATAGAGTGAACTAAAGAGTAGAAATACATTGTAGTATTAGCTTCACAAATCTATATATATCTAAAAGTTGAAGCGTAGCATTTATTGTTGCTATACTCATGTTAAGTCACCTCATCCTCTACGTCATTGTCACATCATTATTTTTTTCATATTTATTTTTTACCTTTAATTTCTTTTGACAATATTAAATATATAAATACATTGGCTTTATAAATCATCTTAGTGGTTTTAATTTTACGTATTCATCTACTTTAATTTTAATGTTATAACTAAGTATTGTCTATACATATTCCTATTAGAGGGTTTTAACTTTATATATAACTTTGCCCCTTTATCTTCTTTTATTTTGACTCTTCTTATTCTCATCATCTTACTATAAATTTGTTAGTTTCTCCCATTTTATGCATATTTTATTTTTCCACACAAAAAGGTTATCTCTCTCTCTCAAATTTTTTTTTTCATTTTTTGTTGGATTTTTTATGAAGTTTGTACTCCCAGTGTCTTTTTATTGACTAACCTATATGTGTTCCTTGATGCAAGTATTTGCTTTTCATTTTATTTACAACACTAAATAATTTTAATGTTGTTGACCAGATTTGGGGAAAATCATATTATAATATGTCCATATTTTGTATTGTTGTCAAGTTTTAATTTATTTGGAAAACATCAGGATCGTTTGAATAATATGATGAAGAACAATTAGTGTAGTTGAAAAGATGGTCTTTGTGCAGTTTCATTTCACTGTTTGTAAATATTTTGTTTAACAAATTAGCACCAAATTTTTATGTCTTTATTATATGATGTATTTAGGTGCTTGAGTAATTGTTTTTAAGCATTTACGAATATTTTGTACTACTCATCTTCCTAATGTCATTAGTGTATATTTTGATATTTTTAAGAAAACAAATTCAATTTTGAGTTTAACATTAGTTATTTATCTGTTCATTTTGCACATGTTGGATTGGATGTTAAATTAGATTATGACAATATTAAGAACAATAATTCTTCTTTCTTCAAAAAAAATTTCTCTACTCTTTTCCCCTTTTGTACTCTTGTTTTCTTTTATTATTATTTTTAATTATTTTTAATTTTTAATTATGAAAAATGAGTTACAATCATTATGTATAAAACAACAACCAACACTTTTTCTTGGGAATAGTGACATGTTTCTATTGCGTTACTTCAAAACCTTATTAAAATTTTTGAATTTGATTATGTATTGGATATTTGGCTTGATCAGAACACATTTGAAATGTTTTACATATTCAGAAGAATGAGTCTGACTTTGAAGTGAGTTTTATTTTTCCCTTTTTTTTTTAATTTTAATTGTAGTTTTGTTGAATTTTATTAATTTTTTTGATATGTTTCTTAGTGTATTTTATTGTACGGTAGAAAAAATTGGGTTTGAAAAAGTTTGTTTAAAACTTAAAAATATAATTTCCAAATTTTATACACTTTTTAATGACATACAAAATGTTGTAAATAATTTTTATTAAAAAATTAATATATTTTTTCTACCTTTTGAATTCTTGAGAAAAATTATGTTGTTCTCACTTTTCATTTTGGTATGAAAAAAAATTATGTATATTACATTTGTGATTGTCCCTATAACAAATGAAAATATGATTATAAAATACATTATTATTTATTAGGGTAAACTACATAAATAGTCTCTATCCTTTACACCATATTTCAATTTGGTCCCTAACTTTTCAATTGTATAAATTTGATCCCTAACCTTTCATTGCCGTGTCAACAAATAGATGTATCGCCACGTCAATTTTTTAAATTAAAAAAAAAAAAAAACCTGTACCCCATGTCAATTTAAAAAAAAAAAGCCCAAATCAAATATTTTTTAGTTTGATAATAAAGTTCACTTATCTCATTAAACAGGGGAAAACCCAATCTAAAACACATCTCCCTAAAATCCAAATTTCCTAACGTGAGGATGGCGCGCCTTCCTCTTCCTTCCGGCTGCGCCTTCTTTCTTGTTCTGGTAGCGCCTCTCTCTTCAAGCAGCTCTCTCTCTCTCTCTCTCTCTCTCTCTCTCTCTCTCATAGTTAGTAAAAATGCCTATGGAGTATGGATTGAACTGAATGGAAACTGTTGAATATGAGGGGGTTGCTAAATCACTACGCTAGTACATCATTTGAAACTAGTACATTAGTTGATCTTTAAGCTATCCAACACAAAACCATATATACTGTGATAGTTCCAAAGCATACGTTAGTACATCAGGATTTGCATCAATCAAAGCTGTCCTTTGAATCCAAAAGAGAACGTTCCCAAGCATCAAATTCAAAGTTGCCCTTGAGCCAATTATTCCAAGAAGTCCAGGAATTGGACTTGTGTGCACACCTTTTGGCACTAATCTCCTTTTACATTGTTACAAAATAATAATAATAATAATAAAATAATCAAAGCTGTCCTCAAAGTCAAATGTGGGGCGATACCAAAAACACCTAACATCACTGTTTAGCAAGCCTCCATATGATCGTACGTGAGAACTTATGATGGAGTACAATTTAGTTTCAAATTAACATCCATAAAAAACCCAAAAGAACAGACATAAGCATAAAAGAATGTCCATAACCAATTTGAGGTCCATACAAAACTATTATATGAAATCATCATCTAAAACTTGTGATAGAGAGAGAGTCTAATCTTCTGCCGCTGAAGAGAAAAATCAGCCGCCAGTCCTCGCTGCCAGTCCTCGTCGTTGTCTAAAACTTCTATATTAGCCAAGAGAGTTAGGGCTCAGGGGTTAGGATGAGCGTACGTGAGAGTCAAGGATTTTAATTTTTTCCCCAAGCCCAGTCTCTGTGAGAACAGCAATTTATTTATTTATTTATAAATATTTTAATATGATGTGGCTGTAGAGTTGGCAATTGATGTGGCAGGTAAATTAATTTTTTATTATTTCGTTTGACACATCAGATTTTTCCATTCAAGAGATAACAGCAGGGACTAAATTGACATGACATTAAAATGTTAGAGACTAAATTGACACAATTGAAAGGTTATGGATCAAATTGAAATATAACATAAAAGATAAGGACCAAATACGTAGTTTACATTATTTATTAAATTAGTCGAAAATGCAAAAAATAAATTTAATGAGACCACCCTAACAATATTATCATGCACAACACACAGGATTCGCGACTAGTTTCTCATTAAAACCAAAGGCCTTGCAGCTTGGAGAATACTCCACCCCATTTTATCATAGGCTTTCTAGAAATCTAGCTTTAATCTCACATACCCTCTTTTCATTTTTAACTTCCTGAATCTGTGAACAATCTCTTGTACAGCCACCGCGTTCTCTGATATCTAACTATTAGGCACAAAGGCTGCCTTAGCTGAGTCAATAAGCGTACTCAGCAGCGGCCTCAATCTATTCACTATGATCTTTGATATCACCTTGTAACACACATTACATAAACTTACTGGCCATAATTGGTTAAAATTTCTTGCACCTGGGGCCTTAGGAATGAAAACTATGAAGGTTTGGTTTAATTCCTAAGCCAACCATCCTAAAAGAAACTTTGCACTGCCTCAATAATTTGGTTTCCAACTATGGGCAAGTAGTGTTTATAAAATAACCCCAGCAGGTCATCAGGTCCCAGAGCCTTGAGAGGATTCATATTAAATATCACTTTCTTGATTTCTTCACTAGTAGGGATAGAGCATAATATCATATTTTCCTATTCAATTATCCTGGCTTCAATCAGATTTTCTAAATTTGAAGAGAATGGTGGATTCGTTGACTTGTACAACTCCTTAAACTTCTCCGAAAAATAAGCTCCAATATCAGCTCTATTACCTTTGGTGTCGTATAAAACATTGATAATAAAATAAATAACAGAAAATGAGATAAACTTCAAGGGATTGGTCTTGTGGTTCCTAAGGCCTCATTAGAACAACAACAATTATACATTTCTTTATTGTAGATTTAATTACAAATTACACTCTTTAAGTTTAATCAATTTTCAAGTTCATCCTCACAGTTTCGATCTTGTCAATTTCATACCATATTCAATGTGGTCCGCATGTCCATTTTGATCAACTATGCTGCCATACACCCCAAAACAATTTTTTATTTTTGGTGTTAGCTTGGAAGCTACTTTCTCTCTTTGGACATGTAGATAAATGGCTAAGGTCGCCTCTACCATTAAATACTAAATACGAGAATTCTGTAGCTTCAGGAATCAAGAAATTAACACAGTATTTCAAATAAATAAAATAATTAACAACCTAGGAGGTTAATGTATATACAGTGTTAGAGAAATGCTATATACACAACATTTTTATAATAAATCATAGGTGGAAAGTTGTTATTAATTCTCGTTTGAATCCACAACTTAAATTACTTTTTTATCTATCCATAATAAATAATAACAACCTGCCACTTAGAATTTATTGTGAAAGTGTTATTAAAATGTTGTGAACATAACATTTCTCTATAGTGTTAACCATGAGAAACTTAGATTGCTTTACATTTTGGTTGGTTACTCTTTGGAAAAATTATGTAGTTTGTCTTGAATATTACGAATATATACAACTAAGAGAATAAATTGGGTTAGGAGCTAGCATAAAAGGCGTGTTTTACGCCAGCCAATCCTGATCTGCCATGTCACCAATTTTTTTTTTTCCCAAGCAAAAAAGACTAAGCCTTAAGCCTCTCTCCCTCTCTTTCCCTTCTCTCCTCACCCCATCTCTCCATCTCTGAATCAAACCCACAACCTCCATGGCCAGAGCTTCAAAGCTCAACACAAGCCACCAACACCATTACCATGGCCGAAACTCCATAGTTCAACCAATAGTTGCTGCCATGAGTCACCGTTGGGGTGGCCTATTTTCCCTCGGCTTCTCTCTTTATCTCTATTTCTCTTTTGATAGGCCAAAAACGTATTGACCCATTGTGATGAATTAATTGATTAATTAGCTAAGTTTATTAATTAATCAAATTAACATGCAAATAAAACTAAGTATGCAGCGGAAAATAAATTGACACGGTGATTTGTTTACGAATGGGGAAAATCTACACGGCAAAAATCCCACCGGGTGATTTTAAGGTCACCACTCCCGAGAATCCACTATTATCATAACAAGCGGTTACAAGTAAAGGAATCCCAGTACCTTATACCAACCTACAGTTGAACCCTTACCCCAATACCCAATTGGACTTGTTGTGTAGTGACAATCTCTCCTTGTAATGCATGACTCCCAATATGTGACTAACCAATTGCGCAGATCCCAGTACGCGACTTCAATCACCAACTAGAGAAGGTTGTTGGCTGCAAAGTTCTTCAGTTCATTTAGACGATGAAGATCAAGAAGATGCTTGATCACAAAACCCTACGTTGTACAAACACAGCAGCTTCTTCACAAGAAAGATAAATTAGGGCAAATTCTATCTCCGGTCACAATTTGCTTGAACAAACTTTGCTCAAGACTTGTGTCACCTTTGACGGCCCTTAAAATAATCATTTTATATGTCTAGGGTTGTGAGAAAAGAAAGCTCAAACATACAATAACGGATTTAATGAAAATAGTCCTGAAAAACTGAATTTCATAAACCTCGACAGATGCCTATCTGTCGAGTTGCTATCGAGCCATGGGCTAGAATAGCTCTACGAGTCTCGATAGATTGCTAGCTGTCGAGCTTTAATGAACAACACTTTTTGCACTTGAATCTTGGACAGATTTGCATGGCTTTAACACTTGATCTTGAAACAAGGTTTCTTGAAGTATTAAATACATCCTAGATCTACCCAAATACAAGTAAAGTGCGTTTTGTCAAAAGATTAGCCAATTACATAAAATAGTGACATATGTTCCTAACAAGTGAATCACATATGTCCTAACATCTTTATCTTTTTATTTTTCTACTGTTGTTCTTTGATTTATGGCCGAAAGTTTCTCTTTTTATTGCTTGCCTGTTTGTGGGTTTGGGGTTGGTTTCTTTTTGGGGTTTAATGATTTGGAAAAGGAAGGGATTTTGATTTGGGTTTGGGGGTGTAAGAAAGAAAGGATTTTTGTTTCGAGATTTGGGTGTTCAAAAGGTTGTATTTTTGGCTTGGGTGTGGCTATGTTTTTGTGTTGGGATTTTGGGGTTTCGGGTTTTCTATGGCTGGATGTATGTGTGATGTGTTTTATGTAATGCTTGTGAAGTGTGAACACGAGTAAAATCATCACATGAACACAGTAGATACAGCGGTGGCTCGCGGCGGCAGCTATTGGTTAAACCATGGAGTTTCGGCAATGGTAGTGGTGTTGGTGGCTTGTGTTGAGCTTTGAAACTCCGGCCATGGAGGTCATGGGTTTGATTTAGAGATGGAGATATCGGGTGAGAAGAGAAGAGAAAGAGAGGGAGAGAGGCTTAAGGCTTAATTTTTTGCTGAAAAAAAAAAAAGTTTGTGATGTGGTAGGTCAGGATTGGCTGGCGTAAAACACAACTTTTACGCTAGCACCTGACCCAATTTATCCTCTACAACTAATTATAATTAACGTGATTATAAATTTTATAATAACTCTATTAAAATAAATACAAAATAACTTTAGATTTCCTTTTATATATATATATATATATAAACCAAGGCCAGCACAATATATTATGAGGTCTAAGGCAAAAATGTTAGTGGCCTTTTTTTAATACTAAATATCTATTAGATACTAATTATTTGACTTTCTATTTTATACACATGTTTCTGTTTTGAAACGGTTCTTGTTTTTTGAGACCTAAAATTGCTAATTAAATTTTGGTATTCAGTTTTTATTTACATGTCTTTCAAAAGTTGTTAGAAAATTTTGTCAATTATTATTCGATTTATTCATAATTGTTTTTTTGCTAAAAAGTTTGTAGTTTTAATTGAGTTGAATTTCTACTAGCTTAATATTTTGGGAACTTTTTTCGAGGTGGAGGAAAAAATGCAAAACTCACTATATTTTTTCTTTAAAAATTAATAATTGTCATTTTACCATTTGAAGAAAATTTTATACAATTTTGGGGCATTTTGCTTATACATTAGGGGGCCTTAAGACCCCTTCAAATTTTTAGGCGATAAGTGGAGCTTTAGGCCTAGGCCTTGAGCCGGTCCTGACATAAACTTATCTTAATTGCAAGCAACCCATATTCCTCTTTTAGCTTGAACAAATCATGAGGCACGTGCAGTAAGTTAGGCCAAATAATATATGCTAGCCATTTGAGGAATGGGAAAATTATTGTGTACTCCAGGAGTACCATAAATGCGTACTCCCTCCTCTCACATGAATGGTGGGTCCCACTAATTAAATTCAGGGTGGGACCCACTATTCATGTGAGAGGGGGGAGTACGCATTTATGATACTCCGAGAGTACCTAATAATTTTCCTAAGGAATGATAGCAACTATAAAAGCATGCAAAATAGCTGTCACAACTTAAGGGACTTTATTAGATGTTAGAAATAAGAGAAATAGAAAGTAATGAGTTGGAGAAGAAATGGGTATCCCTATATATGTGCTCAAGAACTCATAAATGCATTTTATACACCTACTAAATGCAACAATGTGCTCAAGTAGGGATGACAATGGGGCGGGGCGGGTTCGAAAGATGGGGTTTTCGCCCTGCCTTGCATGGTTATGTCTTACCCTATCCCTGCCCCTTAGGGCCCCACTAAACCTTGTCACACCCTATAAAACTCTATTTCTTGTTAATTTGCCCACAAATATTATATTTGTTGTTAATAAAAATATACTTGAAATTACAAATAAATTTATCCCATCAAATCAAACTATTTTTTAGCAAAAATTGAATATTATTATTAAAGTGTTTAACAAGACAGTATCACAGTAAAAACAAAAATCTCATAATACAAAATCAATGATTCAATAATATAAAATTTGTTTATAATAAAGACAAAAGAAAATGTTAAAATTGGTACCTTATTTCCAACCTTGCTAGAGAAAAAGAAGAAGTAGAAAACCTTGTTGAGTAGAATAAAATAAGCTGATGATATGTTTATTTAAATAGTAGGATTTTAGGGTATGAAAAATTTACAATTGAACCTTTATCAATGCTGGGTGGGGCGGCGCGAGTTGAGTCTAAAAGGTCTAAACCCATCCCTGCCCCACCACCTTTGTGGAGCGGGAAAAATCCACGTGGGGCGAAGCAGGGAGGGGTGGGGGCAAAATTACCATCCTTATGCTCAAGGATGTATGAGAAGTCAAGAGGCTTAAGTGTATGGTTTTCATTCTGGAGCTAGTTATAATCCCCCCAACGTTTTTGGCCTCCCTCTCAAGAGGCATCCTTGTTATTTTTGCTTCAGTTTAACCAAGTTAGTTTAGCAAATAGCCTGACTACCTTTTTGATTAAGTTTGCGTGAGAGGCTGAGAGCCATGTCTCTGTTTCTTTCGTGTTGACCTTTCTGGGCTTAGTTGAGAGTAATGCTAATGCCAATTGCCACCTCACCAATTACATGAGTTAGTCCCACGGATTGTGGGGTATTCTTTCATGGCTCGTGTGTTTTTTTGAAGACCACCTTGGATTGGCATTAAGGCTTCTATTTGAATGGGACTTGGGGACTGATTTTGTGAGCCCAATTTTATCCAACTCCAGGTCCTTGTTTACACGGGTGGTGGGCTGCAAAATTTAAAGGTTTAGCCCAGGCTTTATGCGCTTCAGCTTTGCCGGTTTGCTGTCCAAAAAAGTGTCGCTAGCAATTAGTTAACTAAAATCTTGCTATGAATCTATGATACCCGACAAATAGCTTCTATCAAAATTTAATATAATATTCTCTCAAAAAAGAAAAAAGTCTAATATAATACCAGCCTAGGATTGATTTCAAGCCTCCTCAAACTCACCATTGGTCCTATCTTTATCTCTTTAAAAAAATAAATAAAGTCTTGCCACCAATACCATCATCTCCTCTGTTCTACACTCCAAGAATATGTTTGGTTAGGATGAAATGAGGAGAGAAAATACAAGGTATGAAAAAATAGGAAAGAAAATGAGGGGGCGGAGGGTGGTGGAGAAAATGTGGGTGAGGGAGTTTTCTCTCCGGGCCCACCGTTTAAAAGAAAAAGTAATGCTATAGACACAAACTATTTTATAAATTTTTTATAAACTGCTGATGTGGTTTTAGCATTTTTCAAATAGTTATTGTAAATAAAAATGTGATGTTAGTGATGGACCCATATTAGAACCAGTAAAAATTTGTCATATCAGCAGTTTATAAAAATGTTGTAAAATAGTTTGTGTCTGCAGCGTTACTCTAAGGTTTCGTTTGGTAGTTCATAAGAGAATGGAATGGAATAGAATGGAATGATTATAAGGGAATGGAATGAAATGTATTTAAGCAAGGGAAAGGAATGGAAAAAAATAGAATGTAATGAAATTAAGTAACCTTGATTGGATGTTTTAAAATAAAGGAATATAAATGAATGAAAATTAATGGAATGTAAGTAATCTTATTTGGGAGTAACATAAGGGAATGGAATAGAATCATTTTATGACAATATTACTATTAGACCTATATTTTAAAATAAAGGGTTGAATATATAGGGGTATTTTGAGAGTTTTAATAAAAAATTCATTAAATCTAATTTCATTCCCTCTCATTTCTCCCTAAATGATAAATAAAAATTTGAGGTTTTAAGGGAATAGAGAGGTATGAGTGTTCTCTCCTACCCATTCCATTTCCTACCACTTAAACTCCTAAACAAGGGAATGAACTTTTCATTCCCTCCATTAAAACTCCCAAACAAGAGAAGGGAAGAATATTCTAAAATTATTCTTTTCATTTCTTTCCACTCTCTCCTCCTAAACGAGGGCTAAAAGAAAAAGTAATGCTATAGACACAAACTATTTTACAACATTGTTACAAACTGCTGACGTGATTTTAGCATTTTCTAATAGTTTACGTTCCAAATTGGAGAGAAAAGTGGAGGAGAGAGTGGATTTGATGGGTAATTACCCATCTTCCCTCCCCCTTACACAAAATTTTTTCAACTCTATAAACCAATGCATCAATGTTATTTTTGGGGAAAAGAAAACACCACCAAAATCCATCAACCTTTTTACCTATGTACAACTTTAAACTCCCCATTATCTAGCACGCATACACATTTGATCACCTATTTTATTTGAATTCAAATTTCTTATTCCCCATCTGATCCCCAAAAAAAAAAAAAAAAAAAAAACTATCAGCTACTATGAACTTTAAAATCCTTACTCTATTTGTATATATTTCATGTTTTAGTTTTTACTTTCTTTGCACAAAGACTTTTATTTCCTCAATTTATTTTTTCCATTCATCACCATCTTTTCATTGAGAAAGGTACGTTTTCTTTGATATTATTTTAATTATTACTTTGTATGTTTCATTGTATTTTCCTTTTCTTTAAACTAATCTCATGTTTGATTTGATCTCCTATTATCTATTTCTTTCTCATAACTTTTATCTATCTTTTCTAGGTTCTATCATAACTCTATTGATAAAGGGTAAATTGCAAATTACACCTCTAAAGTTTGGGGGTATTTGGATTTTACACCTTGAAGTTTCAGAATTTGGATTTTACCCCTGAAGTTTGGGAGAGTTTGGATTTTACACCTTGACATTTCATAATAGGATTTTACCCCTAAATTTTAGGGGTGTTTGGATTTTACCGCTTAAAGTTTGGAAGTATTTGGATTTTACACCTTGAAATTTCATAATTTAGAAGTGTAAAATCCAAATACCCCCAAACTTTAGAGGGTAAAATCCAAATTTTGAAATGTTAGGGTGTAAAATCCAAACATTCCTAAATTTTAGGGAGTAAAATCCAAATTTTGAAACTTCAGGGTGTAAAATCCAAACAACTTTAGGGGTATAATTTGCAATTTACCCTTTATCACCATCTTCTCTTTCAGAAATGTATTTTTTTAATTTACTTTTTAAACATTCATCACTCCCCTATAATTTTAGTGAAAAGTTTTGTCCTATTAAAAAAAATATATATACAAAAGGAAGAGCCTCTGAGCACACGTAATGCATGTGCGTATAGGCTAGTTGCTGCTGTTATTATTATTAATTTTTCTTCTTCTAGATGTATTATTAGTTGTGTTAGTTTGTATGTAATAGGGACATGAAAATAAGTTTATATAAACTACATTTTCTATCCTCTTTTCTACTCAATCAAACAAAATAGTATTTCATCCATTCACTTTTCCATCCCTCAACCAAATACATGGAAGGAAAGCTAAATCTTTTCTATCTACCCACTTTTCCACCCCTCCCAATTTTCTATCTTCCCAACCAAATAGACCCTAAGCCTAACAAGAGCTTAATAAGTGGAAACATCAACTAAACCAATTTTCAGTCTTGTGCTAGGTCTTCCCCTTTGCCTTCTAAATTACATGGCTTAAGAGAGAGAGAGAGAGAGAGAGAGAGAGAGTATCCTTATACTAGTACTTATACATATATTTAGTGCATGAAACTACAATGATGCTGTGAGGAGGGTTTCTACTGAAACTTAGTTCTTGGGATGTGCAGTCCCTAGGTAGGGAATCCTCATAAACAATTTATTATTCTTTGGACTTAAGTCCCATCCCCCTTGACGCAATCCATATATTTTCTCTAGGTAGAGATTTAGTTAATGGATCCGCAATAGTTTCATTTGTACAAATATAAAAAACATTTATAGTACCATTGTTTATGTATGATCTCACAAGACTGTGTTTTCTTCTAATAGATTTAGATTTTCCATTATAGTATTTACTACACACTCTACCAATAGTGGAAATAATATCACAATGAATTAAGACGGGAGGAATAGGTTTCTCCCACATGGGAGTTTTAGATAATAAATCACGTAACCAACCTGCTTCTTCACTAGCTAAAGATAAGGCAATTAATTATGCCTCCATGGTGGATTTAGCAATAATCTGTTGTGTTTTAGATTTCCAACATATTGCTCCACCACCTAATGTAAATATATAGCCAGTGGTAGACAAAGAATCACCTGATAAGGTGTTTCAATTAGCATCACTATATTCTTCAAGAACAGTTGGATATCTTTCATATAGCAAACCGTAGTGCCCAGTTCTTTTTAAATATCTCATTAAATGAGTCATGGCATTCCAATGCCCAATGTTAGGTTTGCTAGTAAATATTGCTAGAACACCTATGACTTAAGCAATATTAGGTCTAGTACAATTAGTAGCATATCTAAGACTACCAATAATACTACCATATTCCTTTTCATTGTAAAATATCATTTTTATTTTTAGTAGGAAATAGATGCACATTAGAATCAAAAGGAATACTTGTAGGTTTACAATCAAAGTAATTATATTTTTTCAAAATTTTTTCTATATAATGAGATTGATCTACAAATATGCCATTTGAAGTTTGAGAAATTTTCATGCCAAGAATCACATTAGCTTCTCCTAAATCTTTCATATCAAAGTATATTTTTAAGAAGCATTTTGGTAGCATTTATAATATCCATATTAGAGCAAAAAATTAGAAGATCATCAACATATAAACAAATTATAACATGAGCATCATCAAAAGTTTTATAATATATACATTTGTCACTTTCATTTATTCTAAAACCATTAGAAAGCAAACATTGATAAATTTTTTCATGCCATTGTCTAGGTTCTTGTTTTAATCCATATAAAGATTGTTGGGTTAAGATAGCTTGACCTCGGTTAATTAATTCAATTACCCAAGTAGATTAATTAGGTTCAATTGCATGTAAATCATGGAGGCACTAACAAATCACCAAAAATACTAAATGTAGTGGAAAATAAATTTGACACGGTGGTTTGTTAACAAATGGGGAAAATCTCGAATGGCAAAAACCCCATCGAGTGAATTTAAGGTCACCACTCCCAAGAATCCACTAATCAATAATCAAGCAGTTACAAGTATAAGGAATCTTACCACTATCCCAAAATACCAACCTACAGTTGAAGCTTTGCTTCAATACCCAATTGAACTTGATCTTGTAGTAGCCTTCTTTTCCTTTATGCACAAATCTCCAATTTGTGACTAACTCTTTTGCACGGATCCCAGTACGTGACTAACTCCACAGCAACCCTTTGATTGTTGTAGTTGATTTGCAACAGTTTCACATAGAAACACCAATAAGATCTTCAATGTTGGTGTTAGAGAATTTTCTTGGTTACAGAACCCAAAGGCGTACAAGAAACGTAGCAAGAACTCTTTCTTCTGTAGGAGAAGGCTAGGGTTTCAAAAAGAAAACCTTATGAAACTTTCTTGGGTTAGGGTTTTCTTTCTCCACCTCCTTATTTAAATAGGAGTTTAATGGGCCTTTTAAACAGGCTCTCCTATTCCAATTAGGTTTACACAAAGTTTGGGCTTTTTTAGTCTTATAAGGATTATGCAAACTCATAAACAAACAGCCTTTAGGAATTAAAACGTTGTAGGTAATATTAGAAATCCTGTAAGCTCGATAAATTGAGAGGTATCGAGACAAGTATCGAGCTTTAATAAATCTCGATAGATCGACAAGTATCGAGCTTTAATAAATCTCGATAGATCGACAAGTATCGAAGAGGTATTTGAACCTGCAAATTCAGTTTTTCTTGAGCAATTCTTGAGTAATCTTCATGTCTTCAATGTAACCACTTGTAATGATCATCTTGGACCTACTTGAATTTACCCAAATACAAGTAAAGTGCGTTTTGTCATATGATATGCCAATTACATAAAAATATGAACCTAATAATCTCCTCCTTTGGCAATCTGTGACAAAACCACAAGAGTACATTGAATGTCCTAGGATACATTCCACTCAAGATTACAAAAAAAATAAGCCTAGTCTAAAAGATCTAAACCTTGGAAGTTGCTGCAAGAAGAAGGCTCGGAATCTTGACTTGGCTTTAACTTATCTTTCCTGAAAGGCACTAAACTATAAGTATCAAGGTACCATGTGGAAAACATTAACAAGTTAAATAAATAAGCTTAAGAAAACTTTTATTCACAATGCTAGCAGAATAAACAACAAGAATATCTCAATCATAGCACGTGAACAAAGCACAAAGATACATATCTCAAAATATATCAATATCAAAGTGTATCAAACTAACTCTCCCCCTAAGTTAGTTACAACAAAAAATTTCTTCCCTTTAACAGGAAGTTCTCTAACTCTCTCCCTAAATCTATTACTCCCCCTAAGGAATGACATTCAAATCTCAAAATTTTCCCCCTTTTTGACATGATTGTCAAAGGGCATAGAAAGCCAAAAAACTTGACCGGAGATAGATGGAAAACTAACATAGAGGGAACGAGGAGAACAAGGAACCATAGACCTACATGAAAAACAAGATTCTATGGACATAAAGGGAATAAAAAAAATGCAAAACATGACAAAAAGTATGAAATGCATGCAAGAGGAGTTCAATTTATCAGGAGGTATCGAGGGATGTGTTGAAGAAGACTTCGATAGATTGACATCAGTATCGAGCAAACAGAAAGAAGAGAAATGAGGCTCGATGTATCGGGGTGGTATTGAGAAATAGCTCAATATATCGAGATGATATCGAGATGCATTAAACATGAATTTTTCAAGTAAAAGCATGAAGTGTATGCAAACAAGAAAAAATCAACACCATGAACCAACCTAGATTAAAAAGAGTTTAAATATGTGAAAGAACAATGCAAAACTCAAAACTCAAAACTCCCAAAAAAAAAAAAAAAAATTAAAGCAAAAACACAATTTTTTTTGTTTTTTGTTTTTAAAAGAATATACTCACACTAGTACAAGAGTAACTTTAAATGGCCAAATCAAATTGTACCTGTACAATTGAATTAAGAGTAGCAAAGATTATGCGTGTTGTGTGTGAAACTTTAGCAAGAGAGCATAAGTAAATCATTATATGAAACGTAATGATATAGGCGGATTAAATACATTCACACACAATCATAACTATTTGATGGGGACCATCACCTTTGAGGTACATCATATAACTCCCATATCTCCTAGAAACACACTTGCAACCATATTGAAAGCATTTTGATTCTTTTTGATTCTCATGTTCTTTGCATATTTTTCTTTTAAGAATATCATGCACGGGCATATAGGAGAAAGAAAAGAAAATACCTAATAATTTAAGCTGAACATCCTGATTTTGCTATGCAAGCGCTACACCTTATCGAGCACGGCTTTTATGAATTGTACACAAATGTTTTATAATTGACGAGTTTTAGTGGTGAGATGGTTATTTATACATTTCTCTTAGGATTTTCTAATCTTTCCTGTCAAAAAGAGTGATTTAAGATATGAAAGATAAGAGATCAACCAAATCATAGAAATCACATAAAAGAGCCACAAAGCTCACATTGCTTAGTAGTGCATGAAGAGCTCATCTAAGCCACAAGTGATACAAAGTTGAGAAACTTTGTTTCAAAGGCCATCCATGGTACACAAGTATCAATATACACAAACACACACTATTTTTGTATTTTTCAAAAAATTTTTATATTTTCTTTTTCTTTTCTTGAAAGCAATAAAAGAAATAAAAAATTCAAAAAAAAAAAATAAATGCAAAACAATGCAATGCATGAAAGCATGATTCCAAAACAGATAAGAAATCAAGCAAGAAGAGGAAACAACTTGAAACAATAGGGCGAGTGTGACCGGAAGCACCACAATGGTGACAAACATGAGTAGTTTTAGAACTTCTAGGCTTCCTAGAAGGAGGTCTAACTTTAGAAGTTGACAGAGACCTTAGCTTAGGACAATTTGGCCTAATATGACCAACAATATGACAATGATGACAAGTAAGGACAAATTTAGATTTTTTATTCAACCTAGGAGGAGTTTTAGACATAGGTTTAGAAACTTCAGCGTTAACATCAGATTTTTTACCTATGTCTATTCTAGCAATATTAGCCTTCAACTCTTAGTTATTCCTTTTAAATGGAGGAATATAAAAATCTTTTTCTTTTGAGCAAGACTCAACAACAAGTTTGGAACTAGTTAATTTTTCAACTTCAGTTTTAGATTCAACTAGTTGCTCTTCCAAACTCTTAATTTTGTCCACCTGAGATGAAAATTGATTTTTTAAATTCTCATTCAAATTATTGACTTCATCCAATTTTACAATCAATTCATATTTTTCAAGTTTGACCTTTTTAAATTTAGCTTTCAATTTTGTAGAACTTTTAAGAGATTTCATACAAAATTTATAAAGCTTATAATAGGCATCTTGAATATCATCATCATCATTCAACACAAGATCATGTAAATCAAAACAATCAAGAGTTTCCATGATAACAGGGGTCAGTGGATCACATAGTAGAGATTAAAACCTAATCAAAGTGTGCCTGCTTTAATACCACTTGTTAGGTTAAGATAGCTTGACCTTGTTTAATTAATTCAATTACCCAAGTTGATTAATTAGGTTTTGTTGCATGCAAATCGTGGAGGCACCAACAAATCACCAAAAATACTAAATGCATCGGAAAATAAATACACGGTGATTTGTTGACAAATGGGGAAAACCTAGCAAAGTAAAAACCCCACTGGGTGAATTTAAGGTCACCATTCCCAAGAATCCATTAAGAAATAATCAAGCGGTTACAAGTATAAGGAAACTTACCATTACCTTGACCTATCCCAAAATACCAACCTACAGTTGAATCTTCGCTTCAATACCCAATTGAACTTACGCAACTAACTCCACAGTAATCCTTTGATTGTTGTAGTTGATTTGCAACAGCTTCACATAGAAACACCAATAAGATCTTCAATGTTGGTGCTAGAGAATTTGCTTGGTTACAAAACCCAAAGGCGTACAAAAAATACAGCAAGAACTCTTTCTTCTGTAGGAGGAGGCTAGGGTTTCAAAAAGAAAACCTTATGAAGCTTTCTTGGGTTAGGGTTTTCTTTCTCCACCTCTTTATTTAAATAGAAGTTTAATGGGCCTTTTAAACAGGCTCTCCTATTTCAATTAGATTTACACAGACCTTGGGCTTTCTTAGTCCTATAAGGATTATGCAAAACCATAAACAAATAGCCTTTAGGAATCAAAACGTTGCAGGCTATATCAGAAATCCTATAAGCTCGATAAATCGAGAGATATCGAGACAGGTATCGAGCTTTAATAAATCTTGATAGATCGACAGGTATCGGGACCTGCAGATTAAACTTTTTTGAGCAGTTCTTGAGTAATCTTCATGTCCTCAATGTAACCACTTGTAATGATCATCTTGTACCTACTTGAATTTACCCAAATACAAGTAAAGTGCGTTTTGTCATAGGATATGCCAATTACATAAAAATATGAATCTAATTTTTTTTTAATAATTTACATACCTTGTGTTCATTACCTGGCATTGTAAAACCTTCTGGTTGGTCCATGTAGATTTCTTCTTCCAAATCTCCATTAAAAAATGCCGTCTTTACATTCATTTGATGTACCATCAAATTATGAATAGAAGCTATAACAATCAATAATCTAATAGATGTAATTTTAGTAACAGGAGAATAAGTATCGAAAAAATCAACATCTTCAACATCTTCGTTTTGTTTAAAACCTTTATCTACAAGCCTTGCTTTGAATTTTTCAATAGTTCCACCAGGTTTTAATTTTCTTCTAAGTACCCCTTTACATCTAATTGTTTTACAACCTGGAGGTAAGTCTACAAGTTTTCAAGTATTATTAGAGATAATTGAACCTATCTCATCATTGATGGTTTTTTTTTTTTTTTTCAAAAACTTGAATTAGGAGAAGATAAAGCTTCTTCTAAAGAAGTAGGGTCACCTTGTAAATTATACACATAATATTCAGGACCCAAAAACTTTTTCAATTCTAGGTCTTTTCCTCCTCCTAGGTTCAATCTCATTTTCATTAACATCTTTTGACTTAGATGTTCAAGATTCATTTTTCTCTTGTTGTTTTAAACCCCCACTATTTTTATATTTAAATGGAAATTTATTTTTATGAAATATTGCATCTCTAGATTCAATTATTGAATTATTATCAATATAAAAAAAAAAAATCTATAAGTTGTGCTGTATAAAGAATAATCCAAAAATACACATGTAGAAGCCTTTACCCCAAGTTTTGGTCTTTTAGGGTCAGGTAATCTCACATATGCTAAGCAACCCCAAACTTTAAAATAGTCCAAATTTGATTTAAAAGAGTTAAAAAAAAGTCTTTATGTGAGGTACTCTATTTAAAACAAAATTTGCTGTTAAAATAGCTTGACCTCATAAATATTTAGGAGCCCCGAAACTAATAGGCATAGCATCGGTTAAAATTTATGAGAGTCCTATTTTTACGTTCAACTACTTCATTAGAAGATGGAGAATAAGGAGCAGTAATCTCATGAAGAAGACCAAGAGATTGAATATAATTATTAAGACCAAGTATATCATATTCTTTTCCTCAATCAGTTCTAAACCTTTAAATCTTTTTATCAAAAGTATTCTCAACTCCTTTTAAGAAAATTGATTATTTTTCAAAAGCATCACTTTTGTTTTTCATAAGATAGACATATGAATATTTTGAAAAATCTATAAAAGTTATAAAATACTAATTACCTCCATGTGTCAAATGTCTTTCAAATTCATAAATATCACTATGAATAAGTTCTAATAATTCAGTATTTATTTCAACAAATTTATGAGGATTTCTAGTAATTTTAGTCATGCTAAAAATTTCACATTTTTCAAGTTCATTTTGAAGTTTAGGAATTAAACCTAAACCACTCATTTTTCATATATATATATATATAATTAATATGACGTAATCTACCATGCCAAACATTCACACAAGAAACAATAAAAGCTAAACTTGAATTTTCATTCATCTCAACATTAAGTCTAAACATGCAATCACATGCATAGCCCTTGCTAGCAAACATGCCCTTTTTAGAGAGTACATATTGATCAACCTTAAAGACTTGTTTGAAACTAGCCTTATTCAATAAAAAAGCTATAAAATAAATTCTTTCTAATGTCAGGAACGTGAAAGACATCTTTGAGAGTAACTTCTCTCACAGAATTAAATTTGAGAAGCACCTTTTCAATACCCACAACCACAATGGTATGAGAATCTCCAAGCATAATTTTCCTTTTTTCTTCCATGATAGTGTAGGTCTTGAACCAAGTTTTATCATAGCAAACATGTCTGGTTGCCCCAGAATCAATCCACCACCCTCCTAAGCCATCAAGAATATTAATCTCGGTAACCATAGCCACAAGAGGCTCTTTACTGACATTGGCTTGAGCCATTAGCCTATGTTTCCAAAAATGACAATTTCTAGTTGTCCGGGCTACCACATACAAAACATGCATAATTGCTATTATTAGCATGACTGCCATTATTTGGAGCTTGCTTAGGATGGTGTGCTTGGTTCTTTCTTTGATTAGAGTGGGCCTTAGGTTGAGGTTGATTTCCATTTGGCCTACATTTGAAGTTTCTTTTCCTAGACCTTACATAGTCATTATTTTTTGCATGGGTCTTTGGTATTTTTTCATTTGAAGAAATAAAGTTTACCTTTGGACCGTTTGCTCCTTGGAGTTCCATAGCTTTGTCTTAGTTCCTTGCCTCTTCCTCCACTCTCAAATGGGTGATAAGGGATTCAATGGAGATTTCCTTTTGCTTGTGTCTCAGGACTTTGGCAAACTCATTCCAAAACTCAAGCAACTTGTCAATGATGGTTGGAACTTGCATTTGTTCATCTACTCGAATGTCTTCAGATCAAACATCTTGTGAAATCATTGGAGTTCATAGGCTTGTTCCACCATAGACTTGCCTTCAACCATCTTGGATCCAACTTATTTCTTGGATCTAGCTTCCCCTATTTCATATTTTTGATTCAATGTCTTCCATATCTTTTTGGCTTAATAATCATACAAATCATCAAAAATACAAATAATTAAATAGTTTCTACATTAAAGATGATCCTTCTCCCATTTCTTAACATCCTTTTCATGTTGAGAAATTTATTCTTCAATCAATTGTTCAGATTTCTTGTTCTTTGGTTTTTTTCCTTAGTTAACCCATAAGCCACATTCAGAAGAATAAGATAAAATAAAGTCTTTTGTCTCCACCTCTTAAAGTTAACACCATGGAAGCGAAATGACTTATTAAGATCACCCGCTCTAGAGGAATTACATATAACATTACCATTTTCCAATGATGATTTTCTATTCTCTATAAGATTTGTCTCAAATTGTTGGAAATAAATGAGAGATATTACCAAACTTTTCCTTGAAATTTACACAAAAATAATATTACGAAAGAGGTGACGAGAATGAGGTGTGGACAAAGTTACTATCTCGAGACAAATCGCGCCGTCAACGGTTTTATCCGATGTAGAAGACAAATAATTTATGCGTGATGTCTCCAGGATACAACAGCACAACCATCTTGCTGATTATTCTTGCGAGCCTACACTACTAGTAGGATATAAGCTCTCTATATCACTTTATTTCCTAGAAAATAGAGTAGAAAATAAAAATATTTTGTTAAGAGAAAAAAGAAGAAGTTGATGAACAATTGTTTAGAAAATAATTTCTAAAAATAAAGTCTATTGCTAAGAAAACAAAAAGATGAGAATAAGTCTTCTTTTTTCATTTATTTTATTTTTTACATCTTTCTATATATATATATTGGCCAGACATGATGGCCTACTTACGCTCTATTTGTTTCAGCAATGATGTTTTCTAGAAAATGAGTAATTTTCCAAAAAACATTTTCCATAAAACTATCTCATTTTCCTATGTTTGGTAGAAACCTTAAATGAGTTGGGAAAAAAAAAAAAATTCCCTTATTTAGTTTGCTGTGAGATAGAGTTGTTTTTCAAAAAAAATTAGTGGAAAACAATATATTAAAATAAGTCATACTTTTTATGTTAATTAAAGATAGTTTTCTTTTGACTAATTTATTCTAATATTACCAAACACTGAAAAATATGGAAAACTATCTTTATACAATGTTTTCCGTTGAAACAAACAGAGCATTATAATATAGTGAGAATCAATGCCATTTCAAAATCATATTAATTGAGGCTACGAATGACTTTTCGGTTTTTTTTTTTGTCCTTTAAAATGCTTTGACTATATACAAGCATAACAACCAGGAATAAAAAGCAAATGGTAATGCCATAAATACATTAACGTTTCCATATTAAAAAATCAATAAGAATGTTTGAAGGCAAAATGTTTATAATGGAAAGTATATATATTGTAATAAAACTAAAATTGTTAACAACGATGGTATTAAACATCATGTTAATGTTTAGAAATTTTCTAACTAAAATCATCAACAGCAGCTATTCAAATTCAAATTATATTTGAATTTCAAATTCAGCAAAGAACTTATTTGTCATTAAGGGATAAAATTAATTTCCTCAATTCACATAAATGAGCATTAAAATAAAATATGATATTTTTATAAAAATATCCAACAGAGAGAGAGAGCAACAATTCGTTTAAAAATGAAAAAGAAAAAACATCTAAAGTACCTATGCTCCAACATAGGAAAAGACAAAGCATATACACCATAGCAATTAGCAAGTCTATAACAATCTGTAACCACCCATTAAATCTATCTCTAATTCTCAAATGAATTTTGATCCCACGCAATAATGATCTCGTGCATGCGGTTCAATTTCCATTAGTTGTGAGATGTAAAAGTTTGAAAAGTAAAAAATTAATTAATTAATTAATTAAATGCACATTTTTAATTTTTAATTTTCAATCCCATCCGTTATTCATTATTTCATATGCACCCGATCCGATCAGCTGATTAGATCCTTGCAAATATCCTCAAAACGCAATTCTGTAGCTTCAGGAATCAACTTGTGTATGGCCTCAATGCAAACCCCAAAAGCAATACACTACACGATATGACATACTAGCTAGGGTCAAGGAATTAACACCGAGTGCCAATAAATACAATAATTAACCATCAAAGAACTTTAGGCCTAACCCTATAATAATGTTTATACCGTGATACACATGGGAGACTTAGATCGATTCACGTTTCGGCTGGTTTCCGGCCCGTTTCTCTTTCAATCCATTTTGCTTAAGTCAAATTTGGTTTACATATTTTTCTACGTTGGCTTTAGATTTAATTAAGACAAGAAGTTGCTTAGCTTCTTACCTCAAGAGAGCCTTCAAGTTTCTTTCCCTTGAATTTCTTGAGATGTCTCTTTTCTAGAACTGTTTGGTAAAATGATTACAACCTTTTTTTTTTTTTTTTTTTTTTTTTTTTTTTGAGAGAGTTAGGGTCATATTTTCTATGTATTGGTTTATCTTTTGACAAAACGCACTTTACTCGTAATTGTGTAGATCTAAGTTGGGTTTAATGTATCAAGAAACATGTAAAGCTTACATTCTAAGTGGTATCATTAAAGACATGAAGATTGATCCAAGAAACAAGTGAAGAAAAGTCAATTCAGTAATTCTCGACATTAAGCTCAACACAAACTTCTATCGAGGTTTAATGAAGAGCTTTATACAAGCTCGATCTATCAAGACTTTTGATTTCAAAATTCTCAAATCTAAAATTCGGCGCATGATGACTTGAAAATTAGAGTTTCTCTCTCTCTACAGCCCTAGACCATATAAAAGGCTTATCTTAAATTCATCAAAGACACAAATACTCAATTAGAGAGCTTATTCACTCTGTGAGAAGTTATTGCGTTTTATGCGCTTTAAAGTTTTGTAACTAAGTACTTTAAGATCTTCAACATGCTTTGAAGTGAAGAACTTTGCAGCCAACAACAATTAATCAGTTGCTTAGAATTAGTCACGTACTGGGATTCGTGCAAAGGAATAAGTCTTTTACAAGAACAAGTCCAATTGAGGATTAGAGTAAAGGTTCAACCGTAGGTTGGTATTTTGGAATAACCCTACGTAGTGGTAAGATTCCTTATACTTGTAACCGCTTGTTCTTGATTGGTAAATTCTTGAGAGTGGTGATTTGAAATTCACCCTATGTGGTTTTTGCCTTGCGAGAGGTTTTCCATATTCGTCAACAAATCACTGTGTCAATTTATTTTCCTTTGCACATAGTTTATTTGGTGATTTGTTGGTGCCTTCAAAATTTGCTTGTGATTTGACCTAATTAATCAACTTGGGTAATTGAATTAATTAATTAGGGTCAATCTATAACCCAACTAAATTTTTTTAGAATCTCTTTAGAAAGTATGAAACATAAATTATTGGCCATTTACTAAATTTTACCTAACTCAAAAAATCCTTCGTTTTTTTTTTTTGGTCACTGGTATTACAGATATTGAGATATATAAAACTAACTAATTAACTAATAGCAAGGCCTTGGCACCTAATGATCACAATTGCTGGCGTTGGGAGGAAGAAAGCTAGAAGGAGTGCGTATGCTTATGAGGCCAAGAATATGCAGGGAGAGATCAGGTTTTGTGGTGTAGCTAGCAGTGCAGCAAATTCAGCTTATGGGGCAACTCAAGAAGCTCTGGTGGAGGCAACTATAAAAGCTAGGAATGCTGGTTTTCATCGAGTGCTATTCTTAAGCAATAGCAGAAGATTAGTCCAAATATCCAACAAAGGAAGGGCTCCAAATTGGCAGGAGAAGACGATGATGGCTGATCTATCTTTTCTTCATCAAAATTGCCTTGCTTCTAAGATGTTTCTTGTTCCCAAAGTTATTTTAGACTGTCTGTTCTGTAGCTAATATCGCAACTAGAGTGCCAATCCACCAATGCTGGTCTAGTCCAGCTATTTTGTAAGTTGTAACTAACTCTGAATTATGATTCTCCCTCTGAATGGTATATATATAAACTAATGTGATTATTATTATTATTTTTAGAAAGAATAACTAATGTTTAATAAGTTTATAGCTCTATTAATTCAAATAAATATAAAAAAATTCACTTTATTTCTTATATAAATTACATATTTATATATAATATAAAAGCGAAATGTTTGACTTTTTGTTGATCACTTCTCATTACGCCTCGTGGCCAAATAAATTGATGTAGGACAGAATCTTCAAATTAATTTGACTATGAGAATATTTGTGATGAGGAAAAAGTTAAATTTGCTTTGTATAAACTTAGAGAGTATGCCTTATGCTGGTGGGAACGAATACTAGCTGATAGAATCTGGAAAGATAAAGACAAAATTCTTTCATGGCCAAGGATGAAAAAGATGCTTGCTATCAAATATTATCCTTTGGATTGTGATGAAATTTTGTCGTATACAAAACAAGATTATTATTGGCCAAGAAGTTCACATTTGAATTATTTTGAAGAACCATGCATTCCACCATCAAGAGAAGAATTGTATGTTGAACAAAACATTTTTCTTGAAGAAAATATGGAAGTTTGTGAGGAAGTTCACGAAGATCTTATTATAGAAGAAGAACCAAAAATCAAGATTGTGGAGGAGATTAATGAAGACCCTGTTATTGAGAAAGATCTTGAGGTTGAGATAGTAGAGACCATTAAAGAAGAAATTATAGAGGAAGTTGTCAACGATTTCGATGAAGTCAAGTTAGATTATTGCAATGTTCAAGCTCCTATTATTTTGGTGGGAGACATCGAAACAAAGTTTATTAATTTCATTGGGGTGGAAAGATTTGATTTGATTATTGACTCTTATTTGGTGAATATTGTCAATTGCTTGAAGATCAAGGAAGAAGAAGTTCATGTTGCCCAATTAAGGACTTTCAAGTTTGGCAACAAGACAAAGAAGATGAAGTATTCAATGTATTTGTTCTCTTGGCATGAATGATTTCAGATTTCAACTATCAACTCGAGGATGAGTTTGTCTCAAGTGGAAGGGTCTGATCTAGGACAGAATCTTCAAATTCATTTTTGTAATTTGTTATATTTGGTATTTTTATGTAATTTTCGTTATTTTAGGTTTAGAGCATTTATTTCTTTATTTTTAGGTGCTTTTAATGATATTCTAGTCAAATTTGGTTCCTGTTATGGGTAGGTATTAATTAGAAGTTATTTCTAGATATATTTTCTTGTCTATCAAGTTTTACGGAGCCCTTAAATAGGCCCCTAAGTCTGTAAAAAAATTTCAAAACAATTATTGATATTATAAAAATTCATACTTTTGTCTGTTGTTTCTTTAGTGGATTTCAAAACCCTTTTTTCTTGTGGATTTAAGGACCATTGTAGATTCAGGGAACTCTCGTGGTTCGAGGTTATTTTCAGAAGAAAACTTGTTTTGTTTCTTGTTTTCTAGAAGTAGACGTATTTTGCTTCTTGACGCTTTCGCATCTCGCATCACAAATTTATGCCATGTATACATCTAAAAATACCGAACAGTTGTGTCTTTTCATTTTTCAGTAGACACATTTTTAGTGAATGGGCACTTTTTTCATTCAATAGGCATCTTGTTAGTGAATAGATACATTTTCATTCAATAGGTACCTTTTTAGTCAATAGGCAGATTTTCATTCAATAGGTACCTTTTCGATTAATAGACACATTTTCGATCAATAGACATCTTTTGGTATATTCAATATGAAGGGTTATGACCCTTTAATTGGCACTTTTTAGTATATCTAATTTGAAGGGTTATGACCTTTCAATAGGTACCTTTTAGTATATATATTACAACTTATTTTTTATATACTTATATATACAACACAAATTTAATTAGAAGCATAATATTGGGTGTGTTTGGATATCGCTTATTTTGTTGAAATTGAAAACTTATTGCTGAAAGTACTGTAGATAAAGGTAAAAGTTAGTTGAAATAGTACAGTGGGGCCCATGAATAGTACCAAAAAGTACAGTAGAGCCCATGAATAGTAGCAAAAATAAGTTGAATAGTAAAATAATTTTAATTTTCCATCCCAATCCAAAAGCACACATTCTGTCTCTTAGTCCTTCTCACAAAATACTAATAAATAAAACAACATTGCTTTCTTCTGCCTAATTTTTAAAACTTTGTGCTATTTCTGTCAATTTATATATATATATATTTTATTATTAATTTCATGCGTTTTTGCTTACTACTCCATTTAAAAAATAATGGTTTTTTTTTTTTTTTCCTGGGTAGCTATTCTTGTGCATCGCATGGGTTAGTGACTAGTATGTGTGTGTGTATATATATATATTGACATTTATTAGGGTGCTATTAATCTAACTACTTTGTCCATTAATTCATATAAGCATATATACTTAATTAAAAAAATAATTTATACACACTTAACTGCTTTTAAATATATATACATATTTATTTTTAAAAAATAAAATTGCAGCTATTGAGAGCCCTTTATATTTAAGTCCTTAACATGATTAAGAAAAAATACATGTTTTGGTGTTGAAAAAAAAAAAAAAAATTTATGCAAAAAGTGATAAAGAACATGTTTAATTTTTTAAAGAAATTTTAAAAAAAGTGGTTGTTTTAATGTTCAAATGAAGTAACAAATATACTTACGTTTTTTTTTTTCTCATTATAAGTTATATATATATAAAAAAAAAAAAAAAAATTGCAGCCATCGAGAGCCCTTGATGTTTATTTACATGTTATCCTTAAAAACAAGTAAAGAGCATGTTATTTGTTCTTATCATACATGATCTGAGGTGAAGATATCGTTTGAACATCGAAGATACGTAATTTTGTATGGCGATAAAGCAAAGAGAACTAGTACTATTCCTGTTTGATTCGATCTCAATTAAGGGCCAGAAAAGAAGGACCATGACCATGGAATTGAGTTAAGACAGTTAACTCAACTTTAGGACTCATTGTGGAATTGTAATCGTACGTGTTTCTTCTGTGTTGGCAAACAATCCACAACAGCACAACTAAAAGATCGAGGATCATGACCGCAGAACTTCAGCGCCATAGTGCTTTTACCTTAAATTCACATATGGTCCCATCAGTGACGGAGCTAGAAATTTAGGCCGGGGGAAGAATTTTTTTTTTTGAGAGAGTTTCAACCTATGGCGTCTGCTCCTGAAGATAGCTCTTTATCATCAGATCAAGATACCAATCAGTTTTTGGTGTAGGCGGGGATTGAACCCTAAATCTCTTATACAATCATCAGAGACTTTACCAGTTGAACTAACTGAAACCCACGATCGGGGGATTAAAAGACAAGATTGAAAGTAAAAAATTAATCTAAAAAAATTAATCAATATTAATAACAAAATAAATAAACAACTATATGATAATGTAATTGTCATACAGAATCTAACATAAAATGTAATCTTTAATTTATTTTTTCACACCTAGCTTATTTTACTCAATTGCCCTTGACAATTTTTCATATTTTGAAACTACTGCATGATTTCTTCACGCTCAATAGTCTTGTATATATTTTTCTCAATATATGTGACTAAGCAATCATTCACCCACTGATCTCCTATTCAATTGCACAATCAATTTTTAATTATGTTCATTACTGAAAAAGCTCTTTCAACCAAAGTTATTAATTCCGTTCCGTTCTGGCTGGAATGGTCGAAAAATACTGTTCCAGCAAGTAAACTGGAATGGTATACCCCCTTGTTCCACCTCGGAACAAATTCCGGGTCATTCCATGGTGTTCTAGCTGTTTCAGGTGATTTCGGGAAATACCAGCCGAAATTATGGATTTGGCCGGAATGGGTTTCATGTGAAAAAAAATTGAGGAAAAATCTTATGAGCCACGGTGAGGGGGAAAAAATAAAAGGAAGGAGGAGGAGGTGAGAAGAAAAAAATCAAGAGAAAAAAAAAAAAAAACAAAAGGAAAAAGAAGATAAGAAAGAAAAAAAATCAAGAAAAGCTCACGGTAATGAGATTTATCACTTATGTATGCTTCCTTTTAGAAGTTAGAACCCATGTCTTTGCAAAGACTCCACTAGAACCCAGCTGAGAAGATCTTTGAGAAGTGAACTTGAGATGGCGTTTCAGACTTTTAGCAAAGTAAGGGGTAGTGTTTCATTTGCTTTATTGAGTTGACCACAATCCAAGTAATAAGTAAAAAAAGATGAAATGGTATAAAAAGTAGAAATAGGAAGTCATTGAAAAGACAATCACGTGGGGTTGGTAATTTCTTGGAAGCTTCCTATTTTACAATGCCCAACATCCATGTTTATTTACCCAAAAAAAAAAAAAAACCCAACTATTTTGATTTAATTTAAAAAAAAAAAAAAAACCATCTAACTACTCGGATAAGTTGATTAAGATTTCTTTTCAAACCTCTCTATTGAGTTCTTTAGTTAATGTCAAAATGGTACGCTGAAATAAGCCGGTACCAAAATATTCCATTCCAATAGACAAACAGAAATAGTCACCGAAACGATATTCATAACATTGCTTTCAACAGTAGCTGTTGCAGCTGGTAAGATCAATACCAAAGTCACTAACGAGTAAACCAATGGATATGAAACATCCTTTTTCATTTCTACCATCTTTTTAGCAAGCTGTCTAATTCCTTTAAGTGCTGAAAACTCTTCAGTGGACCGCATGTCATGGATGTATGTCTCAAGTTGGTTATCCAAGAAAGAAACTTGAACTGTTGAAAAATCACTTGGATAAAACTGAGCAAGCCGAATCAATTTCTCCTTGTTAAATGCTGAAAATAAGTTATCTGGGTTCAAACACGCAACACAAAGTAATAATTCAGAAATTTTAAAACGACTATTAAGTTCCTGAAGTTGCATATCTATAACTAGTATAAAAAAGCTCCACTTGATAATGATGTGAATTTTTCATGTTTTGAGCTTTTCGTTGTGGCCGAGGTTGATATAAATCATCCATATCAGGAACAACAATATTATTTTTTGCACAAAATGCAAAAATCTCCTCTAGCAAAGAGTTCCACCCATCATCTCTCATGACCTGTAAGTTGCTTTGAAATGTCAACCAACTTCATAGCATTCACAATATCTTGATCTTTTCATTGTAATGCCTATGACAACTCATTACTTATGCCAAGCACACCTTTCATCAAATGTAAATCAAACACGAATTCAAATGTTTGGAGTAAACCAATTAAGATATTTGCTTCTGCTCTCTGATCAGAATCTAAACCATCTCCTATAATAGTTTCAATCACATCAATTACAGAAGAAAACACGTGAATAAGATTAACAAGTGCACCATAATGAGAACTCCAACGTGTATCTCCAGTTCGTTTTAGACACATTTCTTGATTCAAGCAACGACTAGTTGAAATTTCATTATTTTTTAGTGCTTCTATAACTTTAGCACTACGTTTTTCGTGAAGAATATCACGACGTTTGCATGATGCTCCAACAATATTGAATACCTTTGCAACCAAGTTAAAAAAGGTTGTAATCTGGATGTGATTTTTTGCTACTGCAACTAATGTTAGTTGAAGCTGATGTGCAAAGCAATGGACATAATAGGCAGAAGGATTATCTTTCAAAATAAGAGTTTTTAGTCCATTTAACTCACCTCGCATGTTGCTTGCCCCGTCGTAGCCTAGTCCCCGTAATCTACTAATGCTTAAGCTACGTTTATTAAATACTTCCTCAATTGCACTCTTTAGTGTCACTGTTGATGTATTGTTAACATGTGTAATGCCTAAAAAGCGCTCATTCACATGTCCCAATTTGTCTACATAACGCAAAGCAATTGCCAATTGTTCTTTAGTAGACATATCACATGATTCATCAACTATAATAGCAAATAATGAGTCTCCAATATCTTTAATAATAGCATTTATTGCCTCAACGGTTGCAACATTTGCTATTTCTTTTTGGATATTAGGAGAAGTCATTTGATGATTTTCAGGAGCATTTTTGAGGACTGCCTTATCAATTTCTTCATTGTGCTTTACAAGAAACCGTAATAATTCAAGAAAATTTCCGTGATTATTGGAGTCTTTAAATTCATCATGGCCATGAAATGCTAATTCAACTTGCTATTTTTATTCTTAAACCAGGATCCGTGGGAAGATTTGCAACATCCACTTCGATACGAGTTCGTTTAGGATTTGATCCAGACTCATTATTATGATCAGGATTCTCCATAATCTCAATTAACTACAAATACATATGTCATATCATTAAAATAAAGAAAAAAAATTTACAAAAGAAAAGGATATGCAAAAAGGAACAAAATCATCTTGTCATCTCCGTTGAGGACCCAGGATAGCATTCATTTCTATTTGTACATCTCCAACCTCCCTCAGATTCCCAAACTTCTCAGCTTCTCTTGCAATCTGAACATCGCAAGGACTATAATATTGATAAAGGTATTTTACAACAAAACGAGGAATTAAGCCTACTATGACGCTTGCAAGCAAGCATAACCAAAACGTTGCAGTTTTCGCGACATGAAAGATTGCCCTGTCAAAGCACATTGGAGTTGCAAACATCAATTTCTATTTGAAAAGGGGAAATTTCACAAATTTAGAGGGTTTTTCAGTCATGATTTCTATTTTCTCTTTGGTCAGAATCACAGAACTGACATTCAACATGTGATGTGGGAAGCACAAAGAAACATTTATTTTTATTTAGTTTTATTTAATTTTCAAATTCAATTGTAATTTTATAAGGTCATTAGTATTTTTTTTATTTAATTTCCTAGCCAATTTTATTTTTGTAATTCAATATTTGAGTTTTCCTTAATTTCCTAGTCAATGTCATTTTTGTAATTCAATATTTGAGTTTTTCCAAGTATATTATTGTAAGTTAGAATTAGGTTTAGTACTAATAGTCTATATAAGCATATTATTGTACTCCTATTAAGACAGCTTACAGTTTGAATGATGAATTAAATTTCTATTGGAAATTTTCCAATGCTCTAGCACTAGCATTGACCTTAGCCATCCTTAGGTGCTGACTCCTACAGGGGTCTCTCTAGTGTTGACTTCAAGCAAAGTCTAGGTGCTGACTCCTAGGTTATCAATTCTTTATTTTTCAATTCTTTAATTTTCGTGTTGCATTGTTTTGATTTTTTCCTACATCAAATTGTTAAGAACAATGTTCGTAGTTCAACAAAATGAGTATGCGTAACTTTTATTGCTAACAACTGTGTTCTTAGTTCAACAAAATGAGTAACTTTCTTTTTGATAAGTGAGCATACACTTAATTATGTACTTTTAGAAAGAAAGATGGTGTATAAGATACGAGTGCTTACCAGTAACCAATAAGAAAGGGTAAAGCATCAATGACAGTGACACAAATGAAAGTAGCAATTATAGAACCCCAAATGACTGCATGAGTAGTCCAAGTCCACCTGATAACGTCAATGGCCAAGTGTAGATTAACCAATATAACCACTGCAAGTATCCAAAGATCTCCTAGACTTGATATATCAATGCTACTACCCCAATACGCTAAGAGAGGGATAAAGAAGATAGCTACACTTTGCCAGAAAGTGTCAACCATTGTTAGCCAAAACAACTTTGCGTTGTAGCACTCATGCCTTTGCCCAGCCCCATAAAGCTGAGGATACTTTAGAAGAGTCCTCCTACTTAGGTCCTTGTCAAGAATTCCAACAACAATAGTAGGCAATGAAGTATAGATTATAGAATACAACATGCTGCTCCATTCATTAATTGCAGTTGTCAAGGTGAAAGCAGTAAAGAGCACAAACCTACACAGAGCATGTGAAACATTAGCGATTGTGATAATAAGAAAATATAGATTTGATTAATTAGGTTAAATTGTCTTCTTCTTCTTTTTTTAAGAAGTTCAATTTGAACCAACTTCCCTACGAAGTAATTCAAATTTGAATTACAAAATCATATGATAATTTTGGAGAGACATCTAGATTTGACTACAAGAAGAATCAAAATTTCTTCAGCTATATAACTTCTAGCTCAAAAAGTAGTAAAATAAAAGACCTAGCAAGCATGATTGGAAACACAACCATACAAAACAACTTTTCCCCGAAGAGAGAGTGTGAGAAAGTAAGAGAGCCAAAACATTGTTCAGGCTCATGTGGAGACTGAAATCAAGGGCTGCATAACAAACTCCAATAGATTTAACCAGCTAACTCAGATGCATATTCATGAATACAGAATTATTATAAAGCAAAAATCAAATCGTACTCACCAAAATAATATAAAAACCATCACTGCATTCCTGTAAAAGTTATATAATATCATGTAGCCCATCCGCTGGTAATTCCAATGCCCATGGACCAATAAAAGGGGAACTAAGAATCTGAACTGCCCCATTGCAAAATCTGATGCCATTACAGCTTGCCTACCCTCTTGGCCACTGATTCCAACTCCCACATCAGCCATTTGGATCATTGAAACATCATTGGCACCTGTTAGTGGTCCAAGTAGAATTTCAGTAATAAACATCAGTACGTAAGCAGTAACAAGTGCATTCTATTTTCTATATGTTTGAGAGCATAAGATATTGATCTAACGTACCATCCCCAATGGCAAGTGTCATGTCAGCAGTCCTGTTCTTCACGAGGGCTACTATTCCAGCCTTTTGCAATGGAGCAACTCGACAACATAGCACCACAGAACATTTACTAGCCAGTTGAAAGAGCTGCAACTCAAAATGAGTAAGCTACATCAGCATATGAGGCATCACCAAGAACTAGAAAAGAAAAGGACAACCATGTAGGTTTACAAATGCTTACCTTTTCTTCAAGTTCACTGTCAAGAATATAAACAAGGCTGGTACCATCAATAATCAAGGCCACTGGAGTTGGACTAGCTTCAGAACTTCCTCCGGTATTGTCTGTGACCCCATTAACAGTCATGAGCTTCTTAGACATGACAATGGCATCTTCCAAACTCTTTCTACATGACTCTTTAGAATTGTTATTAATTACTATCTGGGTCATCTTGCTTGTCAGGAGCTTGGAGGAGTACCCAATTGATATGGCAGTTTCTTGCTTGTCCCCAGTCAAAACCCATACTTTAATCCCTGCTATTCTGAGAGATTCTATGGCTTCTGGCACCCCTTGTTGCAGTTTATCTTCAATAGCAGAGGCACCCATTATGCACAGATTGTTCTCAACAGCGCTAGCAACCTTTCGAAGCAAAGCAGCTCTACCAATTACAGCAGTGCTTGCTTCCTCAAAGGAAGAGTGCCACTGCTCGAATTCTGAAGCACTCAGCTGCCGCATGCCAACAACAAGTGTCCTCAAACCCAGTGAGGAGTAATCATGAAGATGGGATTCAGTTGCACGCAGTATGTTCATGTTCAAAGATTTATCTATCACACCAAACATGGATGTGTCAGCACCTTTAACAAAGACTTTCACACTCTTGTCAGGGCAGCCCAATATAACTGACATCCTCTTCCGGTCACTATCAAACTCATGCAAACCCAAAACATTGAACCTGCAGTTGCCATGATGGAGAAATTCATTAAAGAAGATATAATAAGGTTTAACCTCTTAAAAGAAGCTACCTATGAATGTGATAAGATAATCACTTGAAAGAGCAATCAAGTATTATTACTACTTAAACCACTGCAACCACTATCACTCCACAGTTACTTTAGTGTCACCTATCACCCCCATCCTCCTCTCACCTTCATGTTTACACTGCTATATGATTGAAACAATTCTTTTTTTTTTTTTTAAGTACTGACACAATGCATAACTGAGAGAATTGTTCTACACAAAGAATTTACCTTTAGATGTCAACATTGTACTGAAGTGGAATTTTGAAACCACTAATATATCACCCTAAATTCTTTCCTACCTGTTCAAAAGCAGCCAAAAAATTGGCAGCCACACTGCCAATGCTGCTCTAACAATTTTAGAGCCACAAAGCCACTTCACTAATCAATTGGTGGGGTGGTCCTAGTGGAAGAAGAGGTGCTAAAGAGAAGTTAAGGGAAAAGAAAGGGACAATAGCAGCACATCAAATTACCTTTGCCTTTCTCCTTGAATATCGATAACTATATAGCCAGAGGTTCGTTCTATAAGCATAAAACCGTAGGCAGCAGCAGCATACACCAATGCTTGTTCATCAGGAGACTCCCCTTGGTAATCTATCATCTTCACAGTAGGATCAGACGTGTCTGTAACAAGAGGCACAATTGTATTGCATGCTGCTAATGCAAGGAAGAAATCATAAACATGTCTGCCTTCTTTTGTGTCATTTCTTCTTTCTGATAATTGTAAAAGTTCTGGGTCAGTCTTGACGTTCATCTTTGGCTTTATGACCTTCCCCTCCACTGATACCAAGTAAGGCAAATATAAGATGAAATTGTTTTGCTAATGTGACAAATCAGAAATACTAAATATTATAAAAAATATGGTATTACCTTGAACAGAGTATCCAACTGGCTCAATTTGAGATTTAGCACCACTGTAATCTACTCCCCATATGCTTACACGTTGAAATTCCATCTTGTTCTCTGTAAGTGTACCAGTTTTATCCGAGAATACATACTTTATTTGTCCTAAATCTTCATTTATATTCAGAGACCTGCACTGAAATCTTGAATTTGATGCCTCATCATACATTTCGGTATCTCGGATCATGAAGTAAGCCTGACCAACACGAACAAGCTCCATGGAAATGTATAGAGAAATAGGGATCATGATCTGGAACACAATAACTGACATGAGGAATGTGAAAAAAATCTCCCATCCCAATCCATAATAGTTATAGTCTTTCCCCCGAGAATAGTCCCATTTTCTGTAATAAGGCAAGTTATTTAACTCTTGCTTGTGGCGCAGCAACCAAGCAAGGGCACAGGCAGAGACAACTGTACACAAAGTAATAAGAAACAAAGAGAGTAAGATGATCTCAATGTTCATATGGGTCTCAAGCCGACTCCTCTTAGATGGAGCTCCTGAGTTGTTGAGCATAGCTTTGGTCTCACGCCCAGCATACACCGCAACCCCAATGCCCCATTCAGTATTCTTGAGCTCACAGCCTCGAAGAATAATATTGGACGGTCCAAGTGACAGCCTCTTCCCATCAACTTCCATGTTTGCATGAAAACCATAAATATTCCTATTCGGTTTCTCACACTTAATCAATCCAGTAACTTTCTCCTTTTCAGGCATCTTAAATAGGGTCTCTTGTTTTGCATACCGAGTCTTCAAATTCGACTCCCCATCCAAATTAACTGTCTGCACATACGCAACTCCAGTCGGGTCACTGGTGGAGAGCAGCACCATATCACAAGGAAGAGTTTCACTTGCATGAATTTTGATGATTTCACCAACTGTGATATGCTTCCATTTTTTAGGTTGGAACTGATTATTAACAAGAACAGATGCTAACCGGTTATTCTCAATTCTGTCTGACCTATGCCGTCTATAGTCCTCATAGGCATCCTTAATCGCCGTAACTGATAGAACAAAGGCCAACGGCAAAACTGAGACTCCCCGGCCAAAAACAGCCAGCTGGGGGAGCTGATTAAGTACAGCAATCACAAGGAAATATATGTATGCAACTCTATGAAATTGTTCAAAAATATTCTTTGGCAAAAAAGTAATAAACGAATACTTGGAAGTCCTTACAGAATTCCCAGCAAATTCAAACTTCTCATTTGTCTTCACAGGATCATTTATATAAATCAACCTTGCATCTTCATCATTAATTTCCTTCTGGGACGTACTAAGCCCTTCAGAATCAGCCCCTCTTGAGCCATGTCTCACCGGCTTCGACCCCAGATCAGCAAAAGTCACTTCCCTAACGGAATTCCCGCCTCCGCCCGAGGCCTTGGAATGAGAGGACAAAATACTTCTTCTTGATGAGGAGGAATTGAGTGTTCCTTCCACACTTGATGAATTCTCAGCTGGGTTTTTCGTTTCCATCCCGGAAAACGATCCAGGGCGGCCAGAATTGGATTTAAATAGATCTAACAAAACGGGTACAGTGAATAAATCTTGGGTATTAGGAACTCTAGGAGATGGAATCAAAAGGGGATGCTCAGAGGCCATGATCTGAGAGGATCAGAGACCTCCTGAGCTTTACAGAGTCAATAATCAACAAATTCATGAAAGACCCAGATGGTAATTTTAACCAAAGTTTACAAATTTTACAACAACAGCAACAGAAATTGAAGAAAACAAGCAAACCCCACAACTACAACACTTGTTGTATATAGGCAAAAAACAGAAAGCAAAAACCAAACCAATCAAAGGTGTTTAGATAACTATTGTACACAAAAGAATCTAGAGAAAGTGAGAAACTTTAAAGGTTGTTAGAACTTACTTATGCTTGTATCCCAGGTCAAGTTAGAGAGAGAGGGAGAGTAATATAGGAGAAGAGAGAGAGAAATGAAATACGTTGGGTGTTTTTGTTGTGAGAAAAATGACAATGGTGGTTGTTATACAATGAGCTAGGAAGCGTGTTTTTTAGGGACAATAAGGACGAATTGAACAAAGTCAAAGGCATTGTTTTGGTGTGAGAAAGAAAGAGAGAGAGAGAGAGAAGACGGAGAATGCAAAGAAAATTGGGGAAGAAGAAGTCTACAAATCGTAATGGGTGGCGACAGCAACAGCATCAACAACAACAAAGAAAAAAAAATACCATTCTTTTTATAAATAAAAAAAAAATTCTAATTTTGAATAAATAGTAATAATTAATACTAACTAATAATAAGAAAGAGAAATATTCTTTTGTTTTGTGTCAAAAGGTCATGTGCGTGTTTGAGTAAAACCAGATATAAGAAAAGGAAAGTCTTTTCGGAGAGAGAGAGTTTTCAGACAAAGAAATATGTTAAATCATAAATGTTCTTCTAGAAGGTCGACTGCTGAACTGTTGTGGATTTTTTTTATATTGTAATAATCAATTATAAACTAACTGTACAGTATTAGTATTTTGAATTGTTTGTTAAGAGGTGTCTGACTTTGACCAAGATCATGTGATGAAATGAAGATCTTGTTTGTTTCTTGAACAAGAATGTGTTTGTATTACTTTCAAAAAGAATGTATTTGTATTTCCCTCTTTTTGAACAAATTGAATTGAAATTCTCAATATCTTTCTGAGCAGTAGTAGTGCTTCCCGTGCTCTTTCCCTTTTTTTTTTTTTTTTTTTTTTTCATTATGATTTTTCTTGCTTTAATTCAACAACACACCAACGGTCTAGCACGCCTGCTTTGATGGCTTCTAGTCGTTGGACTAATTTGACTTTTTTTTTTTCTTTTTTTCATTTTTTCTTTTTTTTCAATGACAGAAATATAGGCATACATGTTCTCATAATTAATTTTGTCTTAAATATTTTTTTTTATTGATTTCTTTTTTTAAATGCCCTCAATCCAGGTTAATAGGGATTTTTTTTTTAATTCCATAGTTGGGGTTCCAGATGGTTTTATTATAATCACAAAAATTGTCAGAGTTACAAAGATCTTGGCATGTTAATAGGAAAGTTAGTGTCTTAATTTAATGATAAAAAAAATATTATGTCCATAATATTTTTATAATAAATCTTAAGTGGCTGGTTGTTATTGACTGACAAAAAAATATTTTTAGTAGCAGGTTTAAATTAGAATCAATAATAACTTACCGCTTAGAATTTATTACAAAAGTATTGTGGATGTAGCACTTCTCAAAAAACAATCATTATGAAAGGAGAGGAAGCTATAAGGCTCTTGGCCTGTTAATAGGAAAGTTGGTGTCTTGATCTAATAATAAAAAGCAATCATTACAAAGATGATATTTATAGGTTCAAATCTATTGCATCTATTAAATCCAAAAAAAAAAAAAAAAAAAAAGCTTTGGGACCTGTTTGGTAGGACATTTCAAATAACCATTTTCAATTTTTAAATAACATTACATACATTTCCACATATTTTTTCACCCACACGTATTTCAAAAAATTACAAACAATACTACTCAAACTCTTCTATCAAACGGGCCCCTAGCATCTCTGCATTTCGATGTTTTAATTTTCATAATTCCTTCATAATTATGAGTTTGGCTTACCTCCAATATTTTTTTAACTGGATATGTCCTTTTATTTTAAATATACAATAGCATGTGATAGTAGGTTTTAATTTCTACATTTTATTTAGTTAGTGGGTGACGTAGTAGTCTCTTATTAAAATGAAAGATATTCCAGTTAAAAAAGTATTAGAGATAAGCCACACCTCATTATTATTTATAAAAGACTAAAACTAAAAACACTTGAAATAAAAAATGGGTTTGGCTTACTTTCAGTACTTTTTTTAACTAGAATCTCCTTTTGTTTTAATGAGAAACTGTCACATCATTCACTAACTAAATAAAATGTGAATATTAAAACTGACTACTACTTGTCATTATATATTTAAAATAAAAGGACATGTCTTAAAAAAATACTATAGATAAGCCAAATTCAAATAAAATAATCATAAAGAAGTCCTGTATAATAAATACATTTTTTATTTATTCAGACTATTAATTATTAAAATAAAATAAAAAAATCATAGACATTTGTTTCTGTATTAAAAGTCTAAACTTAGTTTCCTTCTTTGAAATACCATTACACCTTTTTTCTTCCAAAACTCTCTCACGTTTATCTCAGCCTTCCTTTTCATATCGTATACTTTAGACTCAGAGTTAGCTTCAAAATTAGGTGGAAATATGGAATCCCTTTTACACGGATCACATCAAAATTAATTATCGTTTGAATTCTCTAACTGAACATTCTAGATAAACTGTACCAGATAATGTGTAAAAGTTTCGAGAATTTTTTTTAAAAATTTTAAGTTGTAAAAGTTTTAATTAATGAATAAATTATAATAAATAATATCTTTGGGTCAAATTTGTTGTTGATTTGATCCTATATTGCTGATCATTTAATCAACAATATCTTTGGGTTAAATTTGCTGGTGATTTTAATTCTATATTGTTGATTATTTAATCAAATTCTTCATTTTTGTTAAAATCCTTGTAATGTGAATCCAATTATTGATATAGGAATCCAAGTCAGGTCTAGAAGTTTTTCCAAATTCCAAATAGTATGTTTTGTATGAGATGGTATTTTCATCAACTAATGTGGCATTAGCAGAGGCCGACATATATGGCACCAGATCATGACGTGATATAGATCACTTCTGCATTATCTTGTCAAGCTCCCATTAGCTGCACATAGACTAATGTGTTTGTCACGTAGATTAATTAGATTTCTCTTAACTCTCAAGTTTTTTTAAGATAACCATATCATTGAATTTTTAATAATGTTTTTATGAAATATGTGAATTGGATTTTGTCATATGAACATTAAGTTTTACTTTCTTTCTTTTTTTATGTAGTGACAAAATTCAATTTACTTATTTTATAATAAATGAATAATATTTTTATAGTGAAATTATCTTAAAACTTTCAAAACATGTGATCTATATCACGTCAGAAAAAATGTATCGTATAATTTTTTTTTTCATAATATTAATTAGACTCATGTCAAGAACTGGATTAAATTGTAACAATTTAAAGAAGAAACAAATTTTGAATGAAAAAAAACATAGTGATAATTAAATTGACTCAATTGAAATCACAAATAAAATAGGACTTAAATCGTAGTTAATCCATAATTGTTCCTACATTACTAATTTACTAGTACTAGTGTACTACCCATTGTGATGATTAATTATCCCAGGATGAAACATGTTTGTATTATATTTTGGGAGATTGACTTGATTTAAAAACTTTGGGATGATTGTGAGGCGGTAGTACAAGAGGCATGGAACATGGCAAGTAGTAGGGAGTCTAGGCTAGCAACAATTAAGGAGAAAATAAGTGCTTGTGGGGTGGATTTAAAGGCATGGGGAGCAACAAAGACTGAACCCGAAGTGGAGGCAATCAAACAGCTACAGAATCGGCTTGATAGTTTGAATAGGGCTGATTGTACTGATGCTAGACAGGACGAGTTCTTGGAGGTGAGCAAAAAATTGGATGATCTTTTATTAAAGCAAGAGATTTATTGGGCGCAACGGTCAAGAGTGGCTTGGCTAAAGCATGGGGATAAAAATACAAAGTTTTTTCATTCAAAAGCATCTCAAAGGTGAAGAAGAAACCATATAAAGGGTATTAAGAATCTACAAGATCATTGGGTGGAGGAGGTTGAGGATACTGCCAATGTAGCAATTAAGTATTTTGATAATCTGTTTAGTGTAGGTTCATGTGATCAGATGAAGGAGTGTCTACAAACAGTTTCGGCCAAGGTGACACCTGATATGCAGAATCTTCTGTCCAGTGACTTTACTGCTGAGGAGATTAAGACAGCGGTGTTCCAGATGGGACCAACAAAGGCTTCTGGACCAGATGGTATGAATGCACTATTTTATCAAAAATTCTGGCATGTTGTGGGTGAAGCTGTTGTTACTGCTGTTTTAGATTTTTTGAACGATGGGATTATGCTGCCTGCTTTAAACCATACTAATATTGTGCTTATTCCTAAAGTAAAGAATCCGGAGAAAATGTCAGATTTTAGACCAATAAGCCTTTGTAATGTTATTTACAAGATTATTTCCAAAGTTCTTGCAAACAGGCTGAAACAAGTGCTCCCTGATATTATATCCCCCACTTAGAGTACTTTTGTGCCAAGTCGCCTTATTACAGATGACCGGATGGAATGGCTCTTTTTACAAGGAATCGTGCAGAGAATGGGTTTTCCAGAAAAATGGATTAATAGAGTGATGAGTTGTGTTACTACTTCATCCTTTTCAATTTTAATTAATGGGAAACCCTATGGTAATGTGCTTCCATCTAGAGGGCTTCGTCAAGGAGATCCTCTTTCACCATATTTGTTTTTGTTGTGTGCAGAGGGTTTTACATCTTTATTGACAAAGGCAAAAAATGATGCAAGAATCCATGGAGTATTTATTTGTAGAGGGGTACCTAGAGTCTCTAACCTTTTATTTGCAGATGACTCATTATTGTTCTGCAGGGCAACACAAAATGAAGTGGTGACCATTTCAGAGATCCTTTAGACCTAAGCCAATGCATCAGGATAGTGCATTAATTTGGAGAAATCATTAGTCTATTTTAGCAATAATACATCTAATAGTCAGAAGCAAGAAATACAGAGGATTTTGGGGGTACGGGAGGTGAATAGATTTGAATCATATATGGGGCTGCCAACATCAATAGGGAGAACTAAATACCATACTTTCTCGTACTTGAAGGATAGAAGATGGAAAAAATTACAAGGTTGGAAATGTATGATGTTATCCAAGGCTGGTAAAGAGGTGCTTATTAAGGCGGTGGCTCAATCTATTCCCACTTATACTATGAGTGTATTTCAACTTCCTATGAAACTTTGTGATGAACTTGATGCGATGTGTGCTAAATTTTGGTGGGGTTAGGTCGGTAATGAAAGGAAAATTCACTAGAAAAATTGGGAAAAGTTGACGCTTTCAAAGAAAGATGGAAGAATGGGTTTTAGGGATCTAAGGGCTTTTAATTTAGCTATGTTAGCTAAGAAGGGTGGAGGTTGCTACATGATACTAATTCTTTAGTGTATCAGTGTATTAAAGCAAGATATTTCCTAAGATTTCACTTTCTTGAAGCTAAGGAGTCCCCAAATTGCTCCTTTGTGTGGAAAAGTATAATGGCTGCCTTACCTACATTAAAATCTGGGTGTTGTTGGAGAATTGAGAGTGGGCATTCAATCTGGGTTTTAGGGGACAAATGGATTCCTAATTATCAAACAAATTCTATTATTCATTCAGCCATGGAGGATATCAGAGATGCATTGGTTTCGAAGCTTATAAATCAAGAGCTACATTTGTGGAGGAGTGATTTTATTATGGAGATGTTTGAAAAGGTTTTTTTTTTCATAGTTCTATGCTAATATTGATATCTATTCTGTGTAGGTGTAGCAAGGTTGTTATTTTTTATTTTTTTAATCATTACCAAGTGGGACCCACGGTTTTATATTATAGTTGTAGACTTGTAGTACGTTTTTATCTAGTCCATCAAGCTTTTGTGTGCTTTACAAGAAACCGTAATAATTCAAGAAAATTTCCTTGATTATTGGAGTCTTTAGATTCATCATGGCCACGAAATGCTAATTCAACTTGCTATTTTTATTCTTAAACCAGGATTTGTGGGAAGATTTGCAACATCCACTTCGATACGAGTTCGTTTAGGATTTGATCCGGACTCATTGTTATGATCAGGATTCTCCATAATCTCAATTAACTACAAATATATATGTCATGTCATTAAAATAAAGAAAAAAAAATTACAATTTGTGATTAAGAATAATCAAATTAAGAGATCATTATAAATACAAATAGTTTAAACATATAATTTGAATTATAAATTTATGGTTAAGAATAGTAAAATCAAGAGATTCATCTAAATATAAATAGTTTAAACATATAATTTGATTCTTCAAAAAAATAAAAATAAGAAAATAAATCAAAACAAAAGTATTAAGAGTATGCATACCTATGAATATTTGAACGTATGACTTAAAACCCAACTTAAATGCTTTTAAAAACTCCACAGAAACTCTGAGGTCCAAAGAAAGAGATTGGTATGAAAAGAAATTTTTTTCTTTTTGATGGGAGGCGTGCTTTGTTTGCATTATATGTACAATATATATTTTTTTCATAGTTCTATGTTAATATTGATTTCTATTCTGTGTAGGTGTAACAATGTTGTTATTTTTTATTTTTTTAATCATGACCAAGTGGGATCCACGGTTTTATATTATTATTATTTTTTTTTGAGAAACAAACACACACACATACAAGGGAGAGAAAAAATGGGTTCTAACACAAAAGCACACCACAACTTCACTCAAAAGTCATGGTAACTTTTAAGGGAGAGTGGGGCAAGTTATACTACATACAACACACTCTCTTAAGCAATGTGGGACAATTACGTTTTTTTTTTTTTTTGAGAAATAAACACACACACATACAAGGGAAAGAGAAAGGGGTTCTAACATAGTTTTATATTATAGTTGTAGACTTGTAGTACGTTTTTGTCCAGTCCATCAAGCTTTTGTGTTTAGACTACTATTCAATGAATTAATGTAGAGATTTTTTTTTTTAATCATTACTAAGTGTAACCCATTGGTTTTATATAGAATTGTAGGAGTAGAAGTTTACTAGAAAAGGTACTGTGAAATTTTATTTTTATTTTTATTTTTTTTGTGTTAGGGGGCAAATAAAGTATTTCAAGTCATTATAATATTATTAGTCAAAAAATTTGTAAGTTCAGGGGTGGCACCCCCCCCCCCCCCTCCCCCTCCCCTCCCCCTCTTCCCTCAACCCCTGGGTCCCATACTTTAGGTCTCATGAACTTTAATATGCCAAATTCTGAAGATGTAGCTGTCAAGTTTATTTATTACAATGTTCAGATTTTTCCACCCTAACTACCGAATTATCAAAGACCTAACTTAGGTCTCATGACCACTTTAATATGTAGAGTCAGCTATCATTATGTTACTTAATAATATCAGTACCTGTTAGATTCATTTATTACAATGTTCATATTTTGACGTTACAAGTAGTAGCACATGCATTTTCACAGCCGTAACAAATTTAACATACATATAGTGAAAGAAATGTTAAGATTTTTATAAGCTATCATTACATTACTTAATACTAGCAGTAGCTAACAAGTTTATTTATTACAACGTTCATATTTTGAAGTTGCAAGAAGCAGTACAGGCATTTTCACAGCCGTAACAAATTTAACATAGATATAGTGAAAGAGAGAGCAATACTTATAAGTATCATAGCCATAGGTGACTTGATATGTCACCATTGGAGTATCTAAGCAACAGGATAGGACGCTTTCTGGGCCAGGCCACAAAGACCTTCTGGAGCACCGGTGTCTCTCTGAATCCTCATGTAGCCATTCTCACCCCAACGGGTGCCCCACGAATTCTTCATTAACCAGTACTTGGTACCATCATCACTTGTTCCATACCCAATTGCAGTAACGGCATGTGTTAAACGAGTCCCACACTCTTCCATGAAAACTCCGCTTTTATAGAATTGAAAGTTAGGACCAGAACCATCGAGGGCAATTGAAACTGGTTGGTTGGCCACAGCCTGTAGTAATGCCTCCTCATTATTGGAAGGTACATCTTCAAATGCACTTATCTGAGCTGCATAAATAGATTCCTTTTCATGGTCACAAGTTCCTTGCATGGTCTCATATGGGTATTTTTGTTCAGTAGACAGTTCTTGGTTTTTTATTATATATCTAAAAGCATTATCCATCCAACCACCGTTGCAGCCCTGATTGCCTTCCACAGCACAGTCCAGTAGTTGTTGCTCAGACAAAGAGATCAAGTTGCCAGTTTTGATTTGGGTGATCCCTTCTACGGCTGCCACTGCTGAAAAGGCCCAGCAACATCCTGCGTGTATAAGAATCAATTATAAGTGATATATTTTTATGAGAACAATAATTACGGGAATTGAAGCCAAACTTATGAGTGTTGGGTACTGTGATCCTCTTACCACAACGGCCTTGGTCCTTTATGGAGGTAACGGCTCCTTTCTCTCTCCAATCCATGGTCATTGGAATTTCTGTAAGGTTTTCATACTTTAAACTTTTTGCTTTGAGAGAACTTGGTTGGGAGGAAATCTTGTATCCAGTATGAGAGGCAACAAATTCTTCATTGGTTAAGTCTGCAAATACATTGGCACTTAGCTTGAAAGTGCGATTCCCTTCATTATTGAATTTGTCTATATATTCTATGTTGTCCTTGAATATCTTGAAACGCTTTTCCTTCTCTGCACTATCTTTGTAGCTGCGTCCATACTGAACCATCCATTGCTCATGTCTCCCAGCAAGGGAGTCTTCAAGCAAAGTGCGGCACATGGCTTGGGATATCAAAGTCTCTAGAATAAAAAACATGATTGTGATAAGTATTTTTTGCTGTGTTAAAGCCATTGTATACAAACCGAAGAGGGTTCTTTGGCAATGGCTTTGGTGATAAATGGTGAGGAAGAAAGCATACATTCTCCCTATATATAGGAGATGAGCATCCCCAATAATTATGATGCGTATCTTGGGAAGGAAAGTGGTCCCTTTTTTCTTACGTGTTGGGCAAGTTAAAGGTGACTTTAACGGTTAATTTTAGCATATCAAATGGACTATTGTAATACTACTGATTGTAATGTATGGGAATAGGAACGGAGTCCGGATTTGGAGTTAAGGGGTTGGTCTGCTTCTAGCTATGTGTGACGATTACGGCTTTTGACTCTACTGGTTTATCACTAAGAATTTTTGTTTAAAATTTTTTAAATGGCCAAGATGATTGTTTGGGGTAAAATAGATTGATTGGACTTAATTTTTTTTAGCTTTATTATTGGTAATTTTTTTGTGGGACTAATTTTTTTGAGCTTGTATATTTTGTTTTAGATTTAATCTATTAATTTTTATAGCCTTTAAAAGGTAGAAAATGCTAAAGTTAAAACTACAAAAATTTTACAAATTGCTAATGTGGTGAGCGGTTATTTATTTATTTATTTTTTGAGAAACTGGTGAGCGATTACTGATAAGTAAAAAGTGATGCAAGTGTGCGAACTAATAAGAATTTACTACCTCAATAATTTGTAAAAACGTTGTAAAAATGTTTGTGGCTATAATATTACTCTTAAAAGAATTGATGGCATTGTTAAGGGAGGCAATGTGTAATTTTATTGAACTGAATTGCTAAAATTAGTATCTATTAATATACTAATATTTTTTTAAGCCACCCTAGTCCATGTATAGCTCCATGTGTGGCTAGCTATTGTTCATAATGGATAAGAATGAACTCCAAAGTTCTGCCAACCAAATTTCAAGTAAGACCTATCTTCTAAGTTGTTTCCATTCGGATTTTATGCAGGAGTGTTCTGGATTGATGCTGGTGATTGATGACTAACGATTACTAAGATCTTATAAAGTTTGACGTTGTAACAGTTAATTTGGCTTTCATTAGCTGTGTAGCCAACTTATTATTTAAACTGGACTTTTGCTATACGGCTAACTGCTATATCTGAGTGGCTATTGTTCTTTGTGGAGAACACGAATAAACTCCCATGTTCTGGGGACCGATCATTGATAAATGTGGTATTGCTGTCAATTTATTCATGTAAGTTGTTTCCATGCTGACTATATATGGAGGGTTTTTTTGGACTGATGATGATAATTACCGCTTCTTGCAGTTTTTTCTTTCCCAGTTTTCCAATTTTACTTTTCCATTTCACATTTGGTTGTCATCACTCATCACGCAATAATGATAAAAGGACTTTTATAAACAATGTAAACTAAGAATATTCAATTATAAAAAGTATCTCAGTGATCAATAATACAATCTGATGATGCTGGGAAGACCACCAGTGAGTTACACGATCTCCAAACGCTCGAATGAATACCTGCACAATGAAAACCGAAGAGTCCTAACAGAGAGCACCGGTGTGGTACCGGCCGAATACCCTCCGAAGGTCAAGTTAGAATCAATTCTCACAGCTCTAGAGTGCTAGAGAGGGTAAATTATGCGTACCTCGATTTGTGAAGGCATTCCTCCTTTTATAGTAGTAGAGGGTTAACCTCCTATACTTGGCGTAGAAGTCTTTTCCTTATAGGACTCTACTTGGAATAGACTCAACCGTGATTTGCAAGAACTTTCCTTATAGAAAAGATCTGCATGTATCCTTCGGGATCCTTAACGTTTTAGGACTCTTTTCCCTTTAGGATTCCATGGCGATCAAATACTTGTCTTGCAAGTATTTTTCGTCAAGGGCTTTTGCTATTTCGGACCACTGGTCAGGTTGGGCTTGCTCTCTATCGGCCCAGGAATATGGATCCGTCAGGCCCACTCGCAGGCCTCGACAAGCTTTGTTTTGACCCTCATCAGTTGCCCCCTTCACCCTACAGGTTCGTCATGAATGTGGGAAAGGGCCGGTAGGGTGACGGTTAAAGGTTAAGTGGAGGACGATCCTGTCATGAATGGCTAGATGGATCCAGGATCAACGGGGTCGACGGTCTAAGTGAATACGCCGTCACCTTGCGCAAGCGTTTGCCAGGCTGTACGGAAACCATTAAAGCGTATGACACGTGTTGCATCCCTATTGGTTTTTTTCTCGGATCGAAGCGTCGCTTCGTGTTCCGTGCACTCCCTTTATAAATACAGGGACTTATCCCCTTCATTTCTTCATTTTCAGCGGAAGAATATTGTCAGAGCGCATCCGTCATCACTGTCAGAGCGCCATCCGTCATCTCTTACAGAGACCTCCGTTCAAATAGATATATTCATCGTCAACTGCTCCCTCCGTCCATTCACAAATTGGTACGTATTTTCCATCCGTGAATATTGTAAATATGGCGTCCTTGTTTTAAGTAATTTGATATTCTGAACTCTATACACCCGTCACAATTTCTAGACCCGTCTGAGTCTTAGGTTTTGTCGTCATATGTAGGAGATGTCTAGTGCGTCGAGTAACCAGTCATTCGTCCGTGACGGGGTGGATTATGAGGGAGTATATCCGTCCGGTCATAGAGACTCAGAGAGTCCAGATGAAGAGAGGACCCCGTCTGCCTCTTCCTCGTCCTCAAAAAATGAAGATATGGAGATGGCTGACCAAGAAGAGATTTCTGATAACGGTGAGGAGCGAACAATAAGATTCGTCGTGGGTGCTGATGAACTTAAGGAGTTCATCATGTTGCCGGAGTGGACGGTGAATAATTTCGTGTCTACTATCAAGGAGAACCACTTCAAAACTCTTAGGGATATTTATCAAATTCCTAGTAACATCCCCATTCGTCTACCCTATAAGTTAGAGAAGTGCTACTACGAAGGGGTAGACGGTGTCGGAATATACGAACAGATGCTGAAGGCGGGACTTAGGTTCCCTCTAAGCTCCCTACATCGTGAGCTTCTCAAGTGTTTGGGCATATCCGTCAACCAAGTGTCACCGAACGCTTGGAGGGTCTTTATAGCAATGGAGATCCTGTACGGTGCCATGTCCGGCGGTGCCAGAAGATTGACGGTGAGGGAATTCCTTCACTGCTACCGTCCGGACGAGATTGACAGGTCGAGAGGGATGTACAGCTTTGTACCTAGGAGTCCGTTGTTGAAAGTGATATACGAAACACCTGACTCCAATAGGGATTGGAAGAGCCGGTACTTCTTTTTAGAAGGTGACAACTGGATGCGTAGCCCAGGGGAGACGGATCACATGCCCGTCGACACGACTTGGGGCATTTTGAACCCGTCCAGTATGAACCCGTCCTAACAATTTTGTTATATATGTCTTTTATTTTTACTGCCGTTCAGTTTATTACTTTCTTTTTTTTAGGAATTTTGACCGTTCTTCTTTGCAGTTAGACGGCGTCCACAAGTAACTCTCGAGGAGTTCAGCTTTCTTGAGAAGATTTTCGCAAAGACGAAGGCTGAAGAACGGGCTTGGGCAAGACTAGTCAACCTCAACACCGTTCACTGGTACTGTGACGGTCCCGAGCCAACACCAGCAGCCAGAAAGTACGAAGAAAAAACACGCAAACGTGAGTCCGTCGTCTTCATTTTAATTGAACGGTCCCATTTTTTCAGTCAATTTTACCCGTTCTCTTTCTTTTTTAGAAATGGACGACGCCAAGAGGAGAGCACTGATAAGGTCTCAAGCAGCAAAGAAAAAGGAGTCCGGTGACGAGGCGCCAGTGGCAACGGCTACCACTAACCCGTCCTCGAAAAGAAAAATTCAGCCGAAGGGAGACCGTCCGGCCAAGAAACAAAGAGTTCCTTTAGAACCCGTCATAGGGCTAATGGCCGACGTCGAGAAGACGGATCCCCCACTGAAACACGGGGCTGGCAAAGGCTTAATGAAGGCTCCGTCTAATTAGGAGAAAGCGCCCGTCCTCCTTCGTGAGGATTCAAAACATGCTTTAGAGAAGATCTCGTCCATAATCTCGTCGGAGGATTATGAGGACTTGGGGAATCACTCCACGGAAGCCATGGGGGAGTCGGGCCTTTTTGCCGTTGCCCAGGTATCCTACTCGTCATATAAGGGTCCGTCATTTTTCCTCGTCCGTCTTATCAGTGTAGCCTTCATGCTAACCTTCTTTTTTGCACTTGTGTTTGTAGGCAATGGTGATGATGAAAGGATTGATGGGACGGTGTCTCAAGCATGAGGCGACCCTAGAACGTGTACGGACAAAGTCTCAGCAGACGGAGGATGAGCTAACCCAACTACGGAGTTGGAAGACAAAAATGGAGAAAAAGTTTGAGCTATCCGAGAGGCTGAGAAAAGAACTTGAGCAGGGTATGGAGGAGGCGAAGAAGACCCTTGGGGCGAAGGATCAGGAGATTCAAAACCTGAAGGATGGGATCCGTCAGGCTAAGGAGTTAGCGATCCATGAATATCGTGACTCCGACGCCCTGCTGTCTGAGTTGGGTGACTCATTCTTGGAAGGTTTTGATGATGCCCTCCGTCAGGTTAAGAAGGCCAATCCCGACCTCGATATCTCAAATATCAAAGTGGGTGACCAAGCCCAAGCTTCCGTCCTGCCCGTTGCTTCTGAAGATACTGACGACCTCTTTGCTGACGGTGGACCTAACGGTGACTTGCAGTCTGCCCAAGTTGAGATAGATTCCAAGCAAGCAAACGAGGGAGACCATCAGTCCGTCATCATTGTTGGAAAGCCGACGGACACCCCATCTGCCAAATAGTTGTGTTTTTATTATTATTTATTTTTTGTACTGTTTATTGTTGGAAAACAGCTTTATCCGTCGTAGTCGTTATGTAAACACTTTTGTGAATGGTTTATTTAATATTTATTCATAGCTCTGTTTGTGGATCTCATCCGTTCACTTTTTTCGTTATCTTTTTTATCATAATGGATCCGTCATCTTTGTAGAATTTTGCATTTTTAAGGGGTTCGTCCACTTTGTGGACTTGTTTTAAACCCTTTCTGTATAGACCGTCCTTTTCGTGGACTGCCAAATTTTTCCTGTTAAGGGAATTCGTCCACTACGTTGATTACCATTTTCATTACCTTAAGGAGTCCGTCCACCTTTGGACCGAAATTTCTAGCGTTTAGAGTATCCGTTCACTTTTGCGGATAAAGTATTAAGTGGTTCGTCCACTTTTAAACCTAAGCTGGTCCGTCCACTTTGTGGACTATTTTTCCGAAAATATTCGGGGCGTTCGTCCACTTTGTGGTCTAACTTATACACTTAAGGGGTTCGTCCATTTTGGGAAATGGGTATTCCCCGTCTAGGGAGTCCGTTCATTTTGTGGACTTGATTTTTAGCCCTCCAAGTGGTCCGTCCACTTGGTGGAGTCCGTCCATTTTGTGGATTCGTGTATTTTTAACCCTCTATGGGGCCCGTCCACTTGATGGACCGGAATTTTTTCCAGCTGGGAGTCCGTCCATTTTGTGGACTTGTGTATTTTTAACCCTCTATGGGGCCCGTCCACTTGGTGGACCAGAATTTTTCCCGTCTGGGAGTCCGTCCATTTTGTGTACTTGTGTATTTTTAACCCTCTATGGGGCCCGTCCACTTGGTGGACCAGAATTTTTCCCGTCTGGGAAGTCCGTCCATTTTGTGGACTGGTATTCATCCCATTATGACGATCCGTCTATATTAAGGTCTTTTGTTATATCCGTCCGAATTATGGACTTAGGGCCTTCATCCCATTGGGATGTTCCACCCGTTTTGTGGACTTTCAGTAGAAATTGTAAGTAGGAAAACGTAGTAGTCTGAATATTCCTCTCAATAGTTAAAGCAGATAAAAACATAAGCTAGTAAAAAAGTACCTGCCCCCTTGGGCTTAAAAAGGTACGTAAAGTATTGTAGTCGAAATAAAACTAGTAATTGTGCAAAAAATAAATAAATAAATTGGGGGTCTGGAGATCCGTCACAGCTTTTCGTTCATCCGTAGTACTTTCGAAGGTGCTCCGTGTTCCATGGGTGCTCCAACTTTTTACCGTCGAGCATCTCCAAATGGTAGGTTCCCTTCCGCTGCCATGATGTAATCCTATAAGGTCCTTCCCAGTTTGGGCCGAGCTTGCCTTGTGAAGGATCTCTAGTAGCGCCCATCACTTTTCTCAGTACAAGATCTCCTACCTGAAACTCTCTATGCCTGACTTTGGAGTTGTAGTGCCTCGCCATGAGATTCTGATATCGTGCCATCCTCTGTTCCGCCGTCGTCCGCACTTCGTCTACTAGATCGAGCTGAAGTCGCATGGCCTCTTCGTTCTTATGCTCGTCATAGTTATCCACACGGTAGCTTGTGAGTCCTACTTCTGCTGGTATAATAGCGTCACTTCCATACGCCAGCCGAAAGGGCGTTTCCCCCGTGGGGGTTCTTGTTGTAGTTCTGTATGCCCACAAAATGCTCGGTAGTTCTTCTGGCCATATGCCTTTTGCCCCCTCGAGCCGGGTCTTGATGATTTTGAGCAAGGATCGGTTCGTGACCTCAACTTGCCCATTGGCCTGTGGGTGTGCCGGCGAAGAATAGTGGTTCTTGATCCCTAGCTCCGAGCAGAATTCCCTAAATCTGCTGTTGTCGAACTGTTTTCCGTTGTCCGAGACGAGCACTCTTGGTATCCCGTACCTGCAGATGATATTTCTCCAAACAAAGCTTCGAATGTTCTTCTCCGTGATGGTGGCAAGAGCTTCGGCCTCTACCCACTTGGTAAAATAGTCGATGCCAACTACCAGGAATTTCAATTGCCTAATTGCTATAGGGAATGGGCCCATGATATCCAGTCCCCACTGTGCGAATGGCCAAGGTGCCGTCATTGGAGTTAGTTCTTCGGACGGTTGTCGGATGAGATTGCTGAACCTCTGGCATTTGTCGCAGACCTTGACATAAGCCTGCGCATCCCTCAGCATTGTGGGCCAGTAGTAACCCGCTCGGATCAACTTGTGTACTAATGATCGTGCCCCCGAGTGGTTGCCGCAGATTCCTTCGTGGATTTCTCTCATTACGTACGATGCTTCGTCATGGCTCAGACACCGTAGGAACGGCCGAGAGAATCCTCTTTTGTACAATACATCTTTAATCAGCACAAATCGTGAGGCTTTGACCTTCAGCTTCCTAGCAGCATCTTTTTCGTCTGGTAACATGCCAGTTCTCATGTAGGTTATCAGGGGCGTAGTCCAATTACTCTCGGAATTCACTTCCTGCACACTTGTTTCGTCACCAATAAGTGAGGATACTTGAACAAAAGATAATACCTGTTCGGGGACATGCATAAATTCTGCTGAGGCAGCTTTAGCTAGACGATCCGCACATTCGTTTTCTTCCCTTGGGACTTGAACGAATCTGACCTCGATGTTGTTGATCCGACCCTTGACCTCTTCTAGGTACCTCTTCATCCTTTCATTCTTGCATTCGTAGCCGCCATTGATCTGATTTGTTATCACCTGGGAGTCACAATACAAGACTATGTTTTCAGCCCCTGCTGCCTTTGCGAGGTCTAGGCCAGCCACCAGTGCTTCATATTCAGCCTCGTTATTGGTAGTGGGGAAATCCAGTCGGATCATGCACTCAATTTTATCTCCCTCCGGGGTTTGGATGACCACACCAGCCCCACCGGCTCGTCTATTGGAAGATCCGTCCGTGTGGATGCTCCACTGTGCTGCGGTTTCTGCCCCCTGGTCTTCTGGATGGGTAAATTCAGCTATGAAATCAGCCATGGCTTGTCCTTTTATTGCAGTTCGCGGACGGTACTGTATATCGTATTCACTCAGGTCTAACGTCCATAACGCCATCTGTCCTGCAGCCTCAGGGCTACTCATTGCTTTTTTAAGTGGCCGATCCGTCAGGACATTGATAGTATGTGCCTGAAAGTATGGTTTGAGTTTGCGTGCGGCAGTTACCAGTGCGAAGGCCATTTTCTCCATTTGGGGGTACCTCTCTTCTGCTCCTTGGAACGCACGGCTTATAAAATAGATGGGTTTTTTAGACCCATCTTCCTCCCGTACTAAGGCCGCGCTGACCGCTGCTTGCGAGACTGCCAAGTAGAGGTAGAGCTCTTCTCCTGGTTTGGATGGGCTGAGCAATGGCGGGGATGAAAGGTATTTCTTCAAATTCTCAAAGGCTTTCTGGCATTCATCCGTCCATTCGAAGGATTTTCGTAGAGTGCGAAAAAATGGTAGACATCTGTCCGTTGCCTTCGAGACAAACCTGTTCAGGGCTGCAACTTTGCCATTTAAACTCTGAACCTCCTTGACCGTCCTCGGGGGTTTCAACTCTATTATGGCCCGTATTTTCTCCGGGTTTACTTCTATACCCCTTTGGGACACCATGAAGCCCAAGAATTTCCCTGCCGTCACTCCGAAAGCGCATTTATTCGGATTCAGCTTCATGTTATATGATCGGAGTGTGTCGAACGTCTCACGGAAGTCGTCCAAGTGATCAGCTTCGTGCAGGCTCTTCACCAACATGTCATCAACATAAACTTGTACGTTCCTCCCAATCTGGTGCGCGAACATTTTATTCATCAATCTCTAGTACGTCGCCCCTGCATTCTTGAGTCCAAACGGCATCACCTTGAAGCAAAAAAGTCCTTGGCTTGTGATAAAGGATGTTTTCTCTTGATCGGCCTCGTCCATCTTGATTTGATTGTACCCCGAAAAGGCGTCCATAAAGCTCAGGAGCTGGTGCCTTGCAGTAGAATCCACCAAGGTATCTATCCGAGGGAGCGGGTAGCTGTCTTTGGGGCTCGCTTTATTAAGGTCCGTGAAATCGACACACATTCGCCTTTTTAACCATGACCATGTTTGCTAACCAATCTGGATAGTAGACTTCTCGGATAAAATCTGCCTCCATTAGCTTCCGTACCTCTTCTGCTATTGCTTTGTCCCGCTCTTGAGCGAACGCTCGCTTTTTCTGTCGGACTGGTGAAGATGCAGGGTTCACGTTTAACTTGTGGACTATGACTGAGGGATCAATCCCTGGCATGTCCTCGTGGCTCCAGGCGAACACGTCTTGGTTCATTCTGAGGAACGCTGCTAGGGCTTGACGTGTCGGCTAGCTGGCCAGGGTCCCCATTCTTGTCGTCCGTTCGATTTTTGATTCGTCAAGGATTAGCTCTTCTAGTTCTTCAATTGGCTCTGCTACCACCCATTGTTCTCTTATGCACATCGCTTGTTGTTGGTCCTCCATTTCTAACATGGCAACGTAACACTCTCTCGCGGCCACCTGATTTCCGCGCAGTTCTCCTACTCCATATTCTGTAGGGAACTTGACCATTAAGTGGTAGGTTGAGGTTGCAGCCTTCTAGGAGTTAAGAGTAGGTCGCCCTATAATAGCATTATAAGCGGACGAACAGTCGACTACGAGGAATGTTACGTCCTTGGTGATTTGTTGAGGGTAATCGCCTATGGTTACTACCAATGTGATAGCACCAATGGGGAACACTTTCGTCCCTCCGAAACCTACGAGAAGGGCATTTACCGGGATCAGCTGTTCTCGGTCGATTTTCATCTGCTGGAAGGCCGGGTAGTACATGATATCTGCCGAGCTGCCATTGTCGACCAGAACCCGGTGTATGTTGTAGTCTCCCACTTGCAAGCTGACCACAATCGCGTCGTCATGCGGATGGTGTAACCTCCGGGCATCCTCCTCTGAGAACCCAATGATTGGATTGTTGATTCGCGCCATCTTTGGTACGGATCCTGTTAATTGGACGCTTTGAACCATTCTGAGGTAGGTTTTTCTAGCCTTCTTGGACGACCCAGCGGCTGCCGTACCCCCTACGATCATTCGTATGTCTCCTATAGGTGGCCTTGGACGTTCATTCTCTCTTCTAGGAGCCCGTTCCTGCTGGGGGTCCGTCCTTTCCTTACGGATGAACCTTTGCAATTTCCCTTGCCGGATAAGAGCTTCAATCTGCTGCTTTAAATCATTACAGTCGGCCGTGTCATGGCCATGGTCGCGGTGGAATCTACAATACTTGTCCCTAGACCTCTTGTTTGGATCTGACTTCAGCTTTTCGGGGAAGGACAGGGATCCCTCGTCTTTAATTTGCATGAGGACCTGGTCGACTGGGGCAGTTAATGGGGTAAAGCTTGTGAACCTGCCCAAAGGGGGTTTGGATCGTCTGTTATCCTTTCGTTCACCTGTCCTCGCCATCTTACGCCCTCTATCCTGCCGCGTATCTTCTTGTCTCTCCCTTTTCTTTGGCTTTTCTTCACGAGCCAGCAATGCATCTTCAGCATTCATATACTTAGTGGCCCTGTAAAGTACTTCCGTCATGGTCTTTGGGTCGTTTTTGTATATGGAGAACAAAAACTTACCCTTTCGCAATCCATTCGTGAAGGCTGCCACAAGTATCTTGTCGTCGGCTTCGTCGATCGAGAGGGCTTCCTTATTGAAACGGGATATGTAGGATCTTAGCGTTTCGTCCTCGCGCTGCCTGATGCTCATCAAGCAGGCCGTAGATTTTTTGTACCTATGTCCCCCAATAAAGTGTGCAGTGAATTGAGCGCTTAGCTCCTTGAATGTGTTGATGGAGTTAGGCATCAACCGGCTGAACCAAATCCTTGCTGCACCCTTCAGCGTTGTAGGGAAGGCCCTACATATGATTTCATCCGCTACTCCTTGAAGGTGCATCAAGGTTTTGAAGGTCTCCAAGTGATCCAGAGGGTCCTTGACTCCGTCGTAACTGTCGATTTGTGGCATACGGAACTTATGTGGTAAAGGGAAAGAGTTTACTGCCGCAGTGAATGGCGAGTCGGTGCGATTGACCAGATCGTCAAGATCGCTAGACACCCGTCCCTTGAGGGCGTTCATCATAACCTTCATCTGTTCCTTCATCGCTTGCATCTCGACTGTGATATGTGGAGGTGTGGCATCCGTGAGGGACGGCATGCTTGGGTTTTGTCGCTCTGGTCTACTCGGGATGTTATTGCCCTCTGGCCCTTCTCGTTCCCTTCTATCGGCACTAGTGCCTTCTTGGTCCTGCTCTTGGGTGCCATGACCTGCGTTTTTCTGGCGTAGCTGCTCCTCCAGATCGTGGTTCTCCTTGGTGAGACGTTCCACTGCAGTGGCCAAGGTCTGAACCTGCCTCTCGAGGGCCGTGGTTCAAGCTTCGTCTTCCTGAATGTTGTTCGTAGTTGCCATCGAGCGAGTCAGCACCATACAACTCTTTTACTCCGGGAAGCGTTTACTATGGCTTTTGAATCGATAATTCGTCAGTCGCTTTCCCACAGACGGCGCCAACTGATGATGCTGGGAAGACCACCAGTGAGTTACACGATCTCCAAACGCTCGAATGAATACCTGCACAATGAAAACCGAAGAGTCCTAACAGAGAGCACCGGTGTGGTACCGGCCGAATACCCTCCGAAGGTCAAGTTAGAATCAATTCTCACAGCTCTAGAGTGCTAGAGAGGGTAAATTATGCATACCTCGATTTATGAAGGCATTCCTCCTTTTATAGTAGTAGAGGGTTAACCTCCTATACTTGGCGTAGAAGTCTTTTCCTTATAGGACTCTACTTGGAATAGACTCAACCGTGATTTGCAAGACCTTTCCTTATAGAAAAGATCCGCATGTATCCTTCGGGATCCTTAACGTTTTAGGACTCTTTTCCCTTTAGGATTCCATGGCGATCAAATACTTGTCTTGCAAGTATTTTCCATCAAGGGCTTTTGCTATTTCGGACCACTGGTCAGGTTGGGCTTGCTCTCTATCGGCCTAGGAATATGGATCCGTCAGGCCCACTCGCAGGCCTCAACAAGCTTTGTTTTGACCCTCATCACAATCCAACAACAGGCATCTAGGTATTAATCAATATTCCATAAGGAAATTGTTGGCTTCACAAAGCCTTGACTTAAAATTCAACAAAGTACTCACAAGAAAGAGAGGAATGAAAATTTTATTAGAGTACTTCAAACTCACAAACAAAGAGATTCGGTTGCTACCTTGAGAGCTCACTAGAATTTTTTCTCTCACACACTTTCACATCATACATCTATCTCCTTTTATAGGACGAAGTTACAAGAGCTATCATTATTGTCATGACTCTTTGTTTCGTAACAGAAAATTCTAGAATGTGGAAGACTCAAAAACACAAATGTTATGGAATGACAATAGACACAAACAGTTATGGAAAAACAAAAGACACAAACTGTTATGAAATATCAAGAGGCACCTTTTGGTTTATCACTTCCAACACTCCCCCTTAAACCAAAAGCATCTTCACACCAAGCATTGTCCTCAATCTTCTGAATCTATTAACTGATAAGGCTTTGGTAAAATTGTCTGCTACTTGCTCTTCTGTATTGCAATATTGGAGCTTCACAACTTTCTGTTTCACATAATCTCTCAAGAAATGATACTTCATGTCAATATGTTTGCTCCTTCCATGTTGAACTGGATTTTTAGAAAGTTCTAGGCCAGACTTGTTATCCACGTAAATAATTATGGATTTTTCTTGTGGATGATCAAATTCATTTGATAAATTCTCAACCATATTGCTTCACAAACAGAAGAGGACGCTGCCACATATTTGGCTTCACATGTTGACAAAGCTACAATACTCTGCCTTTTAGACATCCAAGTGAAAGTTGTTGATCCAAGATAGAAACATATTCGGTAGTGCCTTTCCTTTCATCTTGATCACCTCCCCAATCATTATTTGAATATCCATATAATGTGGCATCATTATTATATGAATATAAAAGACCAAATCTATGGTACCTTTTATATATCTTAGGATCCTCTTTGCTGCAAGCCAATGAGATTCCCTTGGTTTCTCCATATATCTGCTCAAAAGCCCAACACTATAAACAATGTCTGGCCTTGTGATAAAGAGGTACCTTAAACTTCTAAATAGAGTTGGATCTATAATTTTCCCTTGTCCTTCTCTTGTTAATTTTAGAACCATTGCAACAGGTGTATTGACAGCATTGCAATTTTTCATGTTAAATTTGTCAAGCAATTCCTTTGCATATTTTTTCTGACATATGAAAATGCCATTTGGTTGCTATCGTACCTCAATCCCAAGGAAAACTGACATAAGTCCAGAGTCAGTCATCTCAAACTCCTTAAACATAGCTTGTTTAAACTCATGGAACATTTGCTTACTGTTTCCTGTGAATAACAAATCATCAACATAAAGGCAGGCTATAAGAATTTCACCATGGGCATTCTTCTTGATGTAGACTGCATGCTCATAAGGACACTTAACAAAACCACTTCCTTCAAAATAGTTGTCAATATGAGAATTCAAAGCTCGAGGAGCTTGCTTTAGCCTATATAAAGCTTTCTTCAAATGATACACCTTGTCTTCTTCTCCTTCAACCACAAAACCTTCAAGCTGCTCTACATACAACTCTTCTTCAAGTATGCCATTTAAGAATGCCGATTTGACATCTAGTTGGTATATTTTCCAACTATGATGTGCTACAAGAGAAATCAACATCCTCACCATGTCAAGTCTTGCCACTAAAGCAAAGACTTCTTCATAGTCTACCCCATACTTTTGCTTGTAACCTTTAGCTACAAGTCTTGCATTATAGCGCTCAATCCTCCCATCAACTGTGTGCTTAATCTTATACACCCATTTCACACCAATGGTTCTTTGACTTGGGGGAAGAATAGTCAATTCCCATGTGTTTTTTTTTTTTTTTTTTTTTGTTTCCTCAATGGCATAAATTTCTTCTTGTATGGCATTCCTCCAACAATTCTCTTTCACAGCTTCTTTGAAAGTAAAAGGCTCATGGTCCACATTCAAACAAAAAAGATTTGTCACTTTAGTTTGTGCATAGATATTATCTAGGCCTCTCATTTTGATTGGTGTTGGAGATGGAGAAACACTACCTAGGCTTCAGATTGATGAAGTGCTTGTTGATGATGCATAGCGGTGGGGTGTTGAGGAAGGTCTCTCTAAACCTTCATAATTCACATCTTCTTCTTGCCCTTCTAACTCAAGTGGCTTCTCTTTACTTGTGATGTCATCATTCCATCCCCATGACTCATCTTCATTGAAAATGACATCTCTACTCACCACTACTTTGTCGGTAAGTGGATTGTAGAGTTTGTAAGCTTTCGACTCCTCATTATACCTAATGAAGATGCACTTCTCCCCATGATCATCCAACTTCTTTCTCTTAGTCTCAGGCACATGAGCATATGCAATACACCCAAAATTTCTTAAGTTTGACACACTTGGTTTGCAGCCACTCCACACCTCTTATGGTGTCATATTTTTTGAAGGGCATCGATTGAGTAAATAGGCTATACATGCCATTGCTTCTACCCAGAAATACTTTGGCAAACATTTTTCTTTAAGCATGGTCCTTGTCATGTCAGGGATCAGCCAATTTTTCTTGTTTGCAATGTCATTTTGCTGTGGTGTGTATATAGTTGTAAACTGTTGCTTGATTCCATTTTTCTTGCAATAATCTTGAAATTCATTTAAGGTGTACTCACCACCTTTGTCAGATCTAAGTATTTTGATCTTATAATCACTTTCCACTTCAACATGTGCCTTGAAACTTTTGAATATAATGAAAGTTGCAGATTTTTCTTTGATAAGTTAAACCCATAATTTTCTGCTGAAATCATCAGTAAAGGAGATGAAATATTTGTTACCTCCAACAGAAATTGGTTCAAATGGACCGCAAATATTCGTTTGCACTAGCTCTAATGGTTAGGTGCTCTCCATGGTCTCCCACTTGGGAAAGGACTTCTTTGTTGCTTGCCAAGTGTAAACACTCGATTTTGCACCCTTAATTTAATCTTGAAAGATGACTAGAGTGACCATTCATATACCCAAAAATTTATAGTTGTGTTACATGCATTAATTTATTTATTACATATCATAAAAATGATCTTGAAATTCTAACGGTCGCAACGGTATGTCCGATTCCCAAATCGGACCGTTGGATTGAAAGATACCACGAGATCAAGTTTTCATGGTTTGCATGTATTGTATGGGGTGAAGCCGATCACGTGTAATTAATTGAAATTAATTTTGATTGGTTAATGATTAAAATTAATTAAATGAATTTTTTTTGATTGGTTAAGTATTTTTCTTAAAGTGAGATTTGTTGCATGGGATTAAAACAAATAAGCTGATAATATTTAAAGACGGTAAATAATTAGGCTTTTGGGATAATTATATTCAAAGTAATTATTTTAAAAGTTCTAATTATTACTTTGGAATGAGGTTTATCATGAAAATAACTCTGAAATTCGTCCAAATACAGTTTTAGAGTTGGAAAACACTTCAAAAACATGCTAATCAAGTAGCAGATTTCATATTCACGTTCCAAGGCACTTTTGGCATAGTAGTACTCAAAATTCAGACTAGGCTATTTCTGGCAAACTTGTAGAGAATCAAATTTCTCTTTAGATGTAAAAATTTCAGCTTAATGAGAATTTTGAGTAAACCGATATGATCAAAATACTGAAACTGGTTCTGATTTGAAAAATCAGCTTACTCTTATCCAAATCTTCTTTTTTTTTTTTTTTTTTTTTTTTTAGGATTTTCCCCATACATTTTTTTCTTATTTCTTTAAGCATCCCAACCTTTATAAATAGGGGATGCCTCTCAAAATTCAGCACACTTTTTCACACTTTCTGACCCCCCCCCCCTTCTTTCTGGCTCTTCTCTTCTTTTCCCCCTTACGTTAAAGACGTTCTAGAGGCTCTTACCATAGGAATTTCTTTTTTGTTAGTGAAGTATTTTAGGCTTCAAAGAGTTGAATAAATTTCTTTGAATCCTAAAATATTCTTTCACTAAGAAGAGCACGCTCATGCAAGAGGTATTCTATTTTCTTTTTCTTTTTCTGTTCTTCTCTATTAACTTTGGTTGATGATGCGTGAATAGGTTTAAGATGTTTTATTATTTCTGGTTCGTGATATAATTGCCATGTTTTGTTTGAAATTTTTCTTGAAATATGTTCTTAGATGATTGTTTGTTGTGATTTCTTTCTTAAATCTCAAAATCTGCTAACTATCAAAGATTTCTTTAATACATAAAAACTGATCTGAATTTTTCAGATCTGATTATATTTAAACTCAAAAACTGATCTGAATTTTTCAGATCTGATTTTCTTTAAACTCAAAAACTAATCTGAATTTTTCAGATCTGATTTTCTTTAAACTCAAAAAACTTATTTGTGTTTTCGTTAAATACGGATATGATTTTTAAACACAAAACTGATCTGAATTTTTCAGATTTGATTTTTTTTTAACACAAAACTGATCTGTATTTATATTAAATACAGATCTGATTTCTTTCAATACAAAACTGATCTAAATTTTCAGATTTGATTTTTTTTAACACAACTAATATGTATTTTCATAAATATAGATCTTATTTTTTTTAACTCTCAAAACTGATCTGTATTTTCTTTAAATACAGATCTTATTTTTGTTACACAATTGCAGCTTTTGAAATTTAAAAGAAGGGAATGAAAGTTAGGTTGAAGTCTTTACCCTCAAAACAGATATAATTTTTCTTTTAAAAAGAAGACATATTCATGAGGTAAATTTATTTAGTTTAATTTTTGCCAAGTGTTTGTCATATGAGTTCAACATATCATTCAACATCATGCGAAGAGGGTATATTGGTCATTAGAGTCTAGGAGACTAGGCTCTGTCTAGGCAGAATGGGTGCCTAACACCTTCCCATTCCGTAACTTAGCCCCCGAGCTTAGGATTTTTGGATAGGTAGATTAGTGCTTTGTCTTTTTAATTTTGGTAGATTGTAACTAGGACCAAAGCTTTGTATTCTTTTGCATAGATTATAACTAGGACCCAAAGCCTCGTAAGGTTTAATTTACCAAAATTTTACTTTTCTTTATTCAATCAATGACATTCAAAGTATTTTGAATATGTATTTTGTATTTAGTTTTTCTTATTATTTTGTATAATAAATAAGTGACGACTCCACACCACTACCCCAAAAGAGAGGTTCCTGTACAAGCACCCAAATCTCTTTTTTGAAAGAACTTCAAATTTTCACGATCTCTCACAGTGGCGACTCCACTAGGGATGTCGAGGGCTAAGCTTCATGTTAGACTTTAAGTGACCAACTATATTCCCTTTGTCTTTTGCAAGATATTGTTGTTTGTTTGTTTATATCTTGAGATGTTTGTATGATATTTTTGTTTGTGTTTCCATGTTGATTGTTAAAAGCTTTCCTTAACTATCATAGTGTATGCCATTAAAACAACAAATATGTATGCACCCATTTCAACAATATGGTGGTAGTAACCATGGATCACCGGTCTTCATTAGATTCGGGTACCCAGTGGTGAACTCACCAACTCATAGCCCATAGTCACTAGATCACTTCTTGTTGACTATAAAGGATAGACCATGCCATTCGGACCAATGTAATGTTCATTATATTACAAGTTGGGTGGTGTAACGTCCTAGCTATGGGAAATAATAAAACAACAAACCCACCCTACAATGTAATGACTTAGAACCTACCCTTAAGCCGGTCCATGTTAAAATTGCATTGCATTTTGCGTGTGTTTGTTTGGTTGATAGATTGATGTAGATGGGACCTAACTTTGTTTGACCCAACCGAGCCTATTCTGAAGGGAGAATTCGGTCAAGATCAGAGGGAAGACTTTAAAGAGAATCCAGGGACGATACTTAAGCTAGTAGTTCCAGTTCCAAGCCCATCACGATACTGAAGCAAGTGAACATAGAAGACACTCTATTGTTGTAACATCACAATCTCGTGTTCGACCTATAAGACAGCCCAAGCCATAAGAAGTTCGGAGACTCCATCACTATGGCCGAAGGGGAAGAACATCCAAACACTAAAGAACCCATGAACACTCAAGAGCTACTCAACACCATGGTAGCTAGTCAAATCCAATTGTGGGAAGACATGAACCTTATTGTGCAACAATTTCAAAACCAAGAAGAGAACAAGACCGATCATAATTCCCCAACCATGGAGGGTGAGAAGAAGATCAACAATAGGATAAACAAGGTAGAAGAGTTGATCAGGAGAGCTCGCAAGATGGAAGACCTCATGGACTACCAATCACTCTCACTTTTCCCAGATGTGAGATGGCCTCCCAAATTCAAGATGCCAACTTTAGACAAGTTCGACGGACTGGCTGCCCAAAGTTTCATTTGAAGATGTACATGAGGGCTATGCAGCCCTTAGGAGCAGCTAAAGAGCTACTTGCTCAAATGTTTCAAAATACCTTAACTGGAGCCACTCTTAGGTGGTTCCTCAACCTGGATAATGCTAGAACAAGGAGTTGGGAGGACATCTGCCGTGAGTTTCACAATCAATACAAGTACAACATAGAAGTGGATGTGACGAGGAGAGACTTGGAGACCACTAAACAACAGCCGAAGGAGTCCTTTTCTGCCTTCATAACCAAATGGAGAGCCAAGGCTGCCCAGATGATCACAAGACCTAGTGAAGAAGAGCAAATCCAAATGGTGGTGAAGAATTTGTTACCCATATTCCACAAGCATCTTTTTGCCCAATACTTCCCGAACTTTAAAGCATTGGTCATAGCTGGTACTCAAGTGGAAGATGCTATCAATAATGGCATGTTGAAGAATGAAGAAGGCTTCATTTTTGAGAAAGCTCCAACCCACACCATCAATGAGGAGGCAATCAATGTTGTAGTTCCCCAAATATCATCAACTGTCAATTGGCCTCGAAGGAAGTTCAATGAACTCCACATGCATATTAACCAATTGTTTGAAAAGCTCAAACTTGAAGGGCATCTTGGCCCACTTGAACCTCGACCTCCTCCAAGCCCACTGCCTAAAGGTTCTAAGTCACATGAGTTCTGCAAATATCATAAAGAACCTGGCCATCAGAAAGAAAAATGCATCAATCTGCGACATGCCATTCGAAATCTGATTGACAAACAAGTCATTGCTCCGTCATCATCGGTCAGCCATCCAAACTTTGCTTGAATTTCATCTTACAAGTTTTTAGATTGGCTCTTTGGTTTATTGTTTATTTAGGATTTGCTTTCTAGTTGGTCATTTACTCAATAAAATCCATGTTGTGTTTGATGCATTTGATTCATCATGTTGTTTATGTTCATAAAAAATTCAAAAAACAACAAAATTTTAATAAATAAATAAATAAATAAAAAAAGAGAAAACTTAAGAAAAAAAATTTTCAAAAAAAATAATTAAAAAATCTTTTGGACTAGGGGCATTGAGCCTTTAAGTCATTTCAATTCATTTTCAAAAAAATTGGACTGGGGGCATTGGGCCTTTTTAGTAACCATTTTCTAAAAACCATTTTTGTTCTTTCAAAGACTCCATGATTTTTTTAAAAACCTTCCTTTCAAAGATTCCAAAATTTTTTTTTTTTTTTTTTCTCAAAAGCCTTCTTTTCAAGAGAATACAAGAGGATCCATTTGATAAAAAAATTTCCAAATCATAATGCTTAATTGCTCTACCAATCAATTTGTTCCAAAGAGGGATTTAACTTCATTCAATCCATGTAAGGGCTTTTGCTAAACATTTAGAATATGAAAAGAAAAGGTCCTAAAAGGCAATTAAAGAAATTCATCCATTCATCCAATTTTTTCAAACCACATACACTCAATCCATGTCTCAAAAAATTTTCACATCATTGGATCATTTATACTTCTATTCCAAGAACAATTTATTAAAAGAGTTTTAGTCACTGTGCTTACAAGTAAGCATCACTAGGGATAGGAGGCCGCCTTTGGTAACACACGTTATTCCTTGACACCTATTACAATAATTATCCATTGCTAGCCAATTTGAGCCTCTAAATAGTTAGCCTGTTTTTCAATTAACCCACTAATATTAAGTATGCATGCTTAAATCTCAAGATGAGGAAGTGTTGACTTATGGATTCAGCACCACTCGGTAAGGTCCTTAATGAAGACAATGAAAAAGATGAAGAGTTCATCGAGTTCAGAAAAGAGAGTTTATCAAAGAAAGGGATAGTTCACTCCATCAAGCTAGAAAGGAAGAAAACCCATCAAGGAGAGATAAGATTTTGAAAAAGCATCAATCTGTGAGAAAAAAGAGAAGGCCATCAAGCTAGAAAAGTCTTCAAGCAAAAAAAAAAAAGAGAGAGAGAGAGAGAGAAAGAGAGAAGTGAATGCAAGAATTTTCATCAAGTTATGAGAGAATATTGATTCATCAAAAGACACAAGAAACATAAGATTCCATGAAAGATCATTCAGGTTGAGAAGGATGAGCAAAAATGAAGACTCATTAAGAGCAAAATCTAATCAAATTGAGGAAGATGAGGAAAAGAAAAAATAAGACACATTTCATTAAAAAAAAAAAAAGTGTGTTCAATCAAGTCAAGAAAAATGAAAGTGCATTAGAAAGGATAAAAGGGTATCAAGGAGAAATACAAATTCATCCAGGAAAGATGGAAGTTTGTCAAATTGAAAAGAAAATGCAGTTGAGTGCAATAAAATTCCAAAAAAAAAAAATTTCAAGAAAACAAAGAAAAGCTAGCTAGGTTGAAAACCGAAAGGGCAGTTTAGGCTAAAATTAGAGCAAAAAAAAAAAAAAAAAAAAGGAACTTGGTAGGCTGAAAACCCGAAAGGGCGGTCTAGGCAAAATTAGGGCAAAAACAAAACAAAAAAAATCAAAAAATTCTTTCACAAAAAAATGAGAGTGAGTGATCTAACCACAAGATAGGATGCTAAGAATACCAAAAAGAGGAAGTCGTCAAGCTAAAAAGATCAAGACCACATGAAAGGAATCAATGAAGACCAATGAGAAGATGATGAACATGACAAGGATTTTATCACAAGAGTCAATGATGGAAGATGTGGAAAAATCTTCCAATGCTTGAATTTAAAGTATTGCATACTTGGTGAAATATCATGAGGGTTTTGAGCCTTTTATATCCTTCCTTTCAATAACCTGAACTCGGCCTACATTACAACCTTTGAATAAAGCCCTCCTTGAAGTCCTGCTGATTGAAAGCACACATTTAGCTCTGATGATATTTTCTCTTGGATTAAGAAGGAAAACTGCTCAAGATTATCAAGCCCCACTAGCTGATATCTTTAAAAGACAAATTTTGCAAATTCTCAAGTGATTGAAATAAAATTTTCTAAGCTCCAAGCACTCAATTTTTTTGCTTCCAACAGAAAATAACTCTCAGGAGAACAAATTTCCAAATTCTCAAAAATTTTAAAATCTTCAAACTTGGGATTTTTCCCTTTCCTACTTATTCCCAACATGTGTGATCCCCAAGCATTTCATTTCTTTGATTGCCTTTGAAGACTTAATCTAAAAAATTTTCAAAATGAGGAAGCAAATTTGATTACATGTTTTTAATGATTTCAAATCATTTCTAGCCAATGAGATCGAGTTAACAATTGAGCATTATGATTGGTCAAAGAGGTTGTTCAAAGGATCACCTTTTGTTCATTTAAAAAATCTCATTCTAATTAAATTACTTTTTAAAAAAAAAAAAAAAAAAAGAGAGAGAAAAAGAGACTCATTTCAAAAATTCATTTTTCAAAAGAAATTTCAAAACTTCATTTTTCAAAACTTTTTGTTCAAACTACGTCTAGACTTGATCCTCTATGAGAGAGGTACGTAGGCAGGCTTTTCAAAGGCCCGGTCACAATCACCCAAATGGAAACTTCATTTCAAAAAAGATTTTTCAAAACTTCATTTTTCAAAACTTTTTTTTTTCGAATTACATCTGGACCTGATCCTTTATGAGAGAGGTACGTAGGCAGCCCTTTCAGGGGTTCGGTCACAATCACCCATAAAGAAACTTTATTTCAAAAATATTTTTCAAAACTTCATTTTTCAAAACTTTTTTTTCGAACTACGTTTGGACCAGATCCTCTATGAGAGAGGTACGTAGGCAACCTTTCTAAAGGCCCAGTCACAATCACTCAAAAAACTTTTTTTCAAAGGCTCAAAATCAAAACATTTCTTTGTGTAAATTAAGGCTAGGAGCATTTGTTTTGCATTAAGCATATCATCAATTTTTGTGCAAGCATGTTTAAACTAGGTGCATTGGCCTAAAACATTTTTATAATAACTGATTATTAATAAGCTCATGGAAAGAATCTTTTGCAGGAGGTAGACATGGACCTTTCATCTACTCAACATTCACCGTCAATCTTTAGTTTAGATGTTACCATATGTCCTAGAAAAAAAGACTGAAAATGCGACAATTGGACAAGGCTCAAGATGTGCCCATTGGCATTCCAGCAGTACTAATTGGTCTGTCATCCCAGCATCCCAGCAGTCCTTGTTCTACCCAGTTTTGTGATTTTGATCTTTTTTTACTCAAGATTTGCTTTATTGAAGGTCCCTACACAATAAGATTTTTCAAAATTCACATTGATTGTTGAACTAGGGGTATTCGGCCATGCCTCATTCATTTTCAAAAAAAAGGGAAAGATCATCATCATCATCTTTTCAGAAAAAAAAAATTAAAAAAAAAATCAAGATTTCCAAAAATCATGCATCCATTTCTAAACTAGGGGCATTCGGTCATTCCTCATCCATTTAAAAAAAAAAAAAAATCATTTTTTCCTCAAAAGTCAAGGTTTTCAAAATAATGCTTTAATTTGCAGACTAGGGGCATTCAGCTATGCCTCATTTAAGTAAGATCACCCATGTCAAAACCTGTCAGGTGAATTTAAACCTTTGCACCATAAAGCTTCACCAGGTAAACTCTAAACTTTTCTAAATTAAGCTCTTACAAGAATAAGTCCATACATATCAAAGTCATCAAATGAAAAGATCAAAGAGTGATAGTTCATGAGTTATACAAATTAACTGACTAGAAATCAACTCTTGTTTTTCTTACAGGAAATTAAAAGAGGAAAAATTTACTGAACTTCAATTTTCAAAGGACAAATCTCCTAACAAAATTTCAAAAGGATAAATCTCCTAAAACACTTTTCAAAGGATAAATCTCCTAAACAAATTTCCAAAAGGACAAATCTCCTAACAATTTTTCAAAGGATAAATCTCATAAATCTTTAAAGGATAAATCTCCAAAACAAAATTTCAAAAGGAAAAGTCTCCTGAATAAATCTTCAAAGGACAAATCTCCATGAACAAATCTTCGAAAAGGGATAAATCTCCTTCACTTCAATCTTAAATGGACAAATCTCCATGAATACATCTTCATAAAAGGAAAAATCTCCTGAACAAATCTTCAAAGGACAAATCTCCATGAACACATCTTCATAAAAGGAAAAATCTCCTGAACAAATTTTCAAATGGATAAATCTCCTAAACAAATTTTTAAAGGACAAATCTCCTAACAAACTTTTCAAAAGGATAAACCTCCTAAACAAATTTCCAAAAGGACAAATCTCCTAACAATTTTTCAAAGGATAAATCTCCTAAATCTTCAAAGGATAAATCTCCAAAACAAAATTTCAAAAGGAAAAAATTCTCCTGAATAAATCTTCTAAGGACAAATCTCCATGAACAAATCTTTGAAAAGGGATAAATCTCCTTCACTTCAATCTTAAATGGACAAATCTCCATGAACACATCTTCATAAAAGGAAAAATCTCCTGAATAAATCTTCAAAAGGAAAAATCTCCTGAACAAATATTCAAAGGACAAATCTCCATGAACAAATTTTCAAAAAAAAAAAAAAAAGGATAAATCTCCTGAACACTAATCTTCAAAATAGATAAATCTATTAAGTAAATCTAGTTCTCGATCATTAAAATCTAATATGAATTTTTGTCTATTTTAGAAGAATTCTAGATTTCTAGGTTCCGAGGTAGAGAAGCCCATTGGTTACCTTCCATCAAGATCGAGGTAGAGAAGCCCCTTGGTCGGCACAACTCAAGATTGAGATAGAGAAGCCTCTCAATCGCCCAGGTTCCAAGGTAGAGAAGCCCCTTGGTCAATACAATTCAAGATTGAGATAGAGAAGCCTCTCAATCGCCCTAGGTTCTGAGGTAAAGAAGCCCCTTTGTTACCTTCCATTCAAATCAAGGTAGAGAAGCTCCTTGGATACCTTCCACTCAGATCGAGGTAAAGAAGCCCCTTGGTCATCACAATTTAAGATTGCGATAGAGAAGCCCCTCAATCGCCCAGGTTCCGAGGTAGAGAAGCCCCTTAGTTACCTTTCATCAAGATCGAGGTAGAGAAGCGCCTTGGTCGCCACAGCTCCAAATTGAGATAGAGAAGCCTCTCAATCCACCCCAGATTCAAGATTGAGATAGAGAAGCCTCTCAATCGTCCCAGGTTCCGAGGTAGAGAAGCCCCTTAGTTACCTTCCATCAGGATTGAGATAGAGAAGCCTCTCAATCCACCCTAGATTTAGAATGAGATAGAGAAGCCTTTCAGTCACCCTAGGTTTCCAGATTCACTTCAAGTTTATCAGTTATCAAGTAGGTTGAGTATTTTCAATTTTCATTTTTTAAAACATCAAAACACGTTCTAAGTCCCAAGGTTTTAGGTTCTAGGGCCAGGTAATTTTTGAAAAGTCAACCTTGATTAAATCATCGCTGCTAAAATTAGTGTCTTTGTTTTACATTGACATTCGCTTTGCAAGCTTTGTCAATGAAGGGCATTCTATAGACACTCGATTCTGCACCCATAATTTAATCTTGGAAGATGACTAGAGTGACCATTCATATACCCAAAAATTTAGAGTTGCATTACATACATTAATTCATTCATTACATATTATAAAATGATCTTGAAATTCTAATGGTCACGATGGTATGTCCAATTCCCAAATCAGACCGTCGGATTGAAAGATATCACGAGATCAAGTTTTCATGGTCTGCATGCATTGTATGGGGTCAAGCCGATCACGTGTGATTAATTGAAATTAATTTTGATTCTTTAATGATTAAATTTAATTAAATGAATTTTTGTGATTCATTAAGTATTTTTCTTAAAGTGAGATTTGTTGCATGGGATTAAAACAAATAAGTTGATAATATTCAAAGTCTGTAGATAATTAGGCTTTTGGGATAATTATATTCAAAATAACTATTTTAAAAGTCCTAATTATCACTTTGGAATGAGGTTTATCATGAAAATAACTCTGAAGTTCGTCCAAATACAGTTTTAGAGTTGGAAAACACTTCAAAAACGTGCTAATCAAGTGGCAGATTTCAGATTCACATTCCAAGGCACTTTTGGCATAGTAGAACTCAAATTTAGGACTAGGCTATTTCTGGAAAAGCTGTAGAGAATCGAATTTCCCTTCAGCTATAAAACTTTCAGCATAATCCAAATTTTGAGTAAAAAGATATAATCAAAATACTGACACTGGTTCTGATCTGAAAAATCAGCTTACTCTAGGATTTTCCCCATACGTTTTTTGCTTATTTTTTTAAGTATCCCAACCTCTATAAATAGGGATGCCTCTCAAAATTCAGCACACTTTTTCACACTTTTTGAACCCCCCCCCCCCCTCTTTCTAGCTCATCTCTTATTTTCCCCATTACGTTAAAGACGTTCTGGAGGCTCTTGCCTTAGGAATTTCTTTTTTTGTAAGTGAAGTATTTTAGGCTTCAAAGAGTTGAATAAATTTCTTTGAATCCTAAAATATTCTTTCACTAAGAAGAGCAAGCTCATGCAAGAGGTATTCTATTTTTTTCTTTTTCTATTCTTCTCTATTAATTTTGGTTGATGATGCGTGAACAAGTTTAAGATGTTTTATTATTTCTGGTTCTTGATATAATTGCCATGTTTTGTCTGAAAATTTTCTTTAAATATGTTCTTAGATGATTGTTTGTTGTGATTTCTTTCTTAAATCTCAAAATTTTGCTGACTATTAAAGATTTCTTTAATACATAAAAACTTATCTGAATTTTTCAGATCTGATTTTCTTTAAACTCAAAAAACTGATTTGTATTTTCATTAAATACATATCTAATTTTTAAACACAAAACTAATTTGAATTTTTCAAATCTGATTTTTTTTTAACACAAAACTAATCTGTATTTTCATTAAATACAGATCTGATTTTTTTTAATACAAAACTGATATGAATTTTCAGATCTGATTTTTTAACACAAAACTTATCTGTATTTTCATTAAATACATATTTGATTTTTTTTAACTCTCAAAATTGATCTGTATTTTTATTAAATATAGATTTGATTTTTGTTACACAATTGCAGATTTTGAAATTTAAAAGAAGGGATTGAAAGTTAGGTTGAAGTCTTTTCTTTTTCTTAATATGTGATGCATGCATAATGAATTTATCTCATGAATGTGAATCCTCTTTCAAAAGTTTTTTATTTTTTTATTTTTATTTATTTATTTTTTAATGTCCAACAATAGATCTAATTCTTTCATAAACCAAAAATCACTTCTTCTTCTTTTTTTTTTTGTTTTTTTTTGTTTTTTTTTACTTTACACAAAAACAGATCTGATTTTTTCTTGATAAAATCTTTCATTCTTTTTCTTTTATAAAAATAGATCTGATTTTTTTACAAACCAAGTCTTACTCTTTTTACCCTCAAAACAGATCTGGTTTTTCTTTTAGAAAGAAGACATATTCATGAGGTAAATTTATTTAGATTAATTCTTGCCAAGTGTTTGTCATATGGGTTCAACATATCATTCAACATCATGCAAAGAGGGTATATTGGTCATTAGAGTTTAGGAGACCAGACTCTGTCTAGGTGGAATGG